>OY660869.1:12830000-14030000 GCA_962446985.1 Xyrichtys novacula | reverse complement strand
CAGTTGTGGAGTGCACCTTAATTGAAATGTGAATATATAAATACGACGGGCAGGTATGGGACGCCCTCCTCACTCCACTGGAAAACAGAAAGATTCATCGCCATAGCAACACAAAGACGCATCCTGTGCATAGAAGCGTTTCTTTTCTTAGTAAACGGGAATCGTGCAGTTCTGAGCCACACCAACTGCCTCGTTTTTTTATTATCCCAGTAAAATCATAAATCCAGTAACCATTACAGTGACAGGAGCCAAATTATACTTCTGATTGTTAGTGATTCCACACGTCTTTGAACCCATTTACTATTTGACATGTGCCTGTACAATCAACACAGCCTTTGGTTTGGGATGCCCTTCAATATGGTCGAGCCTCCGCAAGGATGTGCAAATGGAGGGGGAGTGTGTAGGGCGGGTATGTAAGGGTCAGATTGGGATTGGGCCTAAGAGGCATATTTCACTCTAATAAGACCTCAGGCTGAGGTTTAAATCCTAAAACACCTCTCATATACTGTATACAGGACAAGACATGAGGTATACTTTGTCTACAGGGGTGCCCCAATCAACTCAAACCAGAAGTTCCTCATAGTAGCTTTAAAAAAGCCTTTCAACTTTTAAATTAGCAGATATTAAGAGAAGGTTATCTGATACATTTTTTTGTCCTATTCCTAAAAATAAAATTATAAAAAAACATATAAGTATTATAATGTGTATAGATTACTGCAGATGTGGCAAGCACAGTTTTCTTTCAAAGTTTCTTGGTCTTAGAAAGAACTTAAAAAGGAGAACCGGTAAAATATCTTTTAATGATGTTTTAAAGATTTGTACTTGGCTTTGTAGATATAACTTTCCAAATTATGTTTAATAGACTATTTAACCAGTTAAGACAAACTCATTAGTTTAGATTTTCACATTTCACATGTAAACATCCAATCAGCTGGTTTTCATACAGTTAATGTGTTTTAAGTATTCTTTTATCACCCTGTAACTGTTACTTTGTAAAATGGATCAAAGTATAAAGCTTCCCAAAAAATACTTAAAGCTCCTGTGAGGACTTTATCAAACAGGATCAAATGAATAGTGGTACGTCTTTATGGTGTAAAAAAGGAAATGAGACCACCGCTGACAGATTGGCATCTTCGACATTGTAATTTTCGATGCCTGTGTGCTAAGTAATAGCCTTTGTTTCTTCTCCCACAGAGAATATTTACAGAAAGTGATCAATTTAACTGTTAAATAGAAAATAATAATTATTATTATTTAAAAAAAAAAACCTCAAGGGGTGATTCTTTGTCAATGAACATCACTTTCACAAGAATGAGATGAAATCAGCAACTGCATTTTGTCCACAGGGGGCGCCAAAGTCAACACAGACAGAAAGTTCCTCACAGGAGCTTTAAGTAAAAGTAAAGTTCTGATTTTAAAAACTTCACAAACAGCTTCTCAATACAGCAAAATGAGTATAACAGTACTCATTGACCTTGGTCTTCTGCATATAAAGTAAACTGATAATAAATCAATCATTAAAATCGATTATTTTTTATTATATAGTGCCAAATCACAACAGTCTTTATCCCGAGATGCTTTCCAAAAGAGCAGGTCTAGACCACGCTTATTATTTGATGTATTACAAAGACCCAAGCTTTAGAGGGTAAAGATTTGACCCATCCCATCCAACATGACTGATTAACTTCCCTTTAACAGGCAGAAACCTTGAGCAGGACCAGACTCATGTCAGACAGCTGCCTGCCACTGCTGATTTGGGGGTGACAGATGTAACTGACAGCATCAGTGACTAACTTGAATGATAAATTCTTAAAGGGTCAAATAAATGTTGATGTGAGGCATCCTAAGGGAAGATGAAGGACAGAAAAACAGTTTAGAGGATGTTTTCATAGTGATCAGCAGAGGGCAGCATTGCCTCAGTGTATTCACAGAGGAAGCCTGTGATCTCCATCCCACCTGGCCTGTCACACTGTGGACAACAAAAGGAGCTGTCATTTAGAGGATGTCATTGAACTATTCCATTTGTGATAATCCCAAAATGCTTGATCATCACTCTCCTCTCTTCTTCTTCTTCTGTCTCTTGAAGCTCTGCCCAATCTTTATCCCAGGATTAAATCTTTATTACAAGCTCTGAATATTTTTAACAGGTAGGTACTGAAGGATTTGGCTTGAGAAAACAGAATTCATCACATGATAGAACTTGTTTCTGGATAATGGTTATTTTTCCCTTCTTCGCCTACAGAAGCTCTCCCTCTCTCTATCTGTGAGTGACACAGGGTCTGAGGTGGCTTTTGTTCTCTGTCAGGGAAATGAGAGGGCAGGCACATCACCGGGCTGAGCTGAGCTGGATCCTCCACACAGTCTGTCTGTGATGTTTTGATCATCCTGCACAGACATATGAAAGCAGAGAAGGTCGCTCTCACTGGTGAAGACGGCTGCTGCTGCGGCACAACACATAATTAATAGGGAGAGAGATCACCTCTTGGAGTGACCTGACAATGGTTGAAACCTGCTCGGCATTTTTTCGAGACATGCTGATTAGAGCTGATCCTGTTACACTCTTTAATCACTGTTTTTGTTTGCCGTGAACGCATTCATGCATTCTTGATTCGGAGAAAACTGGAGATGTTGTGTTGTTGAGGTGTCTCAGCCTGCAGAGGATCTCTGAGTACTGACGTGTTTGTGCTTCACAAAAAAAATCAAACACTGGGGCAGGAGTGGTGTCAACACTCTGATCACACACTTACACTCTGGAAGCATAAACACAAACTAAGAGAGGACTACTCTGTGCTGGCATGTAGCTCCACGGGACAGGTGCATAACAAGGCTGTCTCCAGGAGAGCCAAATAACAGTAAATCTTCTGGAAAGCTCTGCAAATGATTTAACGAAATGTGTCATTTTTATCCACTAAAACTAAGCATATCTGATGGGCTCTTACCTGGTACCTTTCAAACATCAATTAAAAAAGAGATTTCGCTCCAAGCTTCTCATGTTAGATAAACTTTCATTTCCAAACTCTTCCTCATCCACAGATCTAAACCAGAGGAGGACAATCTTACATAAAGGGCAGAGTTAAAGGGATATTCAGGCGTAAAATTAATTTAGGGTCAAACACACCATTACACCAAGTTAGACACCCCCCTCGAGAGATGAATGTTGCTGACTGCTTGCTTCTCTAGTTATACCAACTTTAGTAACGACTGCAAGATAGTGATACACAGCAGTCTGAGGAGCCATAAACAAACCTTAACCAAAAAGCCACTCTATAGCCACAAATAATGCTCAGAACAGCACCTAGCTTCATCAACAGGACATATAGGGTCCCAGCCACAGCACTAGCCACCAAACATCTTTTTAACTTTGCCTGATTTCTTTAGCAAAGAGACTAAACACAACCCACCTACTCTCTTCCAGCAGCCTCTTGTTTGTATGGAGATCTCAGGCGAGTCCATTACCGCAGCGGGGTGACGCAGCTCAAGGAAGAACAATTATGATCATTTCTTCAATCAGACAAAAGACGCTAAGGCAGAAGAACTACCGTGTCTGCAGTGCAAATTGATTAATATGGTGATTATTACTTCATGATAATGATTAAGAAATTATCATAAATGTTCTTCCTTGAGCTGCATCACCCTGCTGCAGTCGATGATGGACGTGTCTGAGGTCTCGCTACAAACAAGCGGCTGCTGGAAGAGAGTAGGTGAGTTGTCTTTAGTCTCTTTGCAAAGTTAAAAAGATGTTTGATGGCTAGTGCTGTGGCTGGGACCCTATTTGTACTGTTGATGAAGTTAGGTGCTGTTCTGAGCATTATTTGTGGCTATAGAGTGGCTTTTTGGTTGAGGTTTGCGCGTGGAGACATTGACCACTGTGTATTGCTATCATGCAGTTGTTACTAAAGTTGGTATAACTAGAGAAGCAAGTGGTCAGTAACATTCATCTCTCAACGGGGTGTCTAACTCGGTGTTACGATGTGTTTGACCCTAAATCAATTTTACAACGCAACATCCCTTTAACCTTGTATTTGCATAATGCATGTAACTTCTCCAATCCATGGCTGACTGAGTGACTTAAAGTGGCCTCCACTATAAGATTATGTGCTTTTGGCTGGTTAATAATTAAAAGCAAACTTCTCACTTCAAGGTTTATTTTGTAAAATAATCTAGATAGGCCTATGTCTAAAGTCATGTTCATGTTGTTAAATCGTTCAGTAATATTGTGCACATCCTGATGATTTATGTCTTGCATGTAAAATTTGCATAACCAGATGATAAACTGTGCAAAGCAGCGATTTTCTAGAGCTTGAAACAATAAACAGAGCTGTTTTCCTGTGCTGTGTGTTTGAATGGGAGCGACAGTGAATTCTTTTGGAGTGGAGTCAATTTGTTTAACTAAGCTCTATTTGGTAGACGGTCCATGGACAGTCTTTTTTTTCCCTCCAGATTTAAGACTGCTGAAGACTTAGCCAGCAGGAGGACTCCTCACTCAGATCGCATGTCAATACTCAAGAATGTAGATCTGTCACTACCCACAACTAAATATCATTTTTTCTTCCCTTTCATTTCTCTCTCTTTCCTTCTTTTTGTGAGGCCCTTTGAAGTAACAGGGAAAGGATCTCAGACTGTAGCAAATTACCTGAGGACTGAAACATTTTTGACATAAGTCCTGAGAGACGGGGCGAGCCACTTTTCCTGGCGGCCCCTTTGGCGTTTTTAATCTGGGGCTGAGGGAGACAGCAGCGCTGACAGAATGATGGGACAGCTGGACATGCTTCCAGGCCGGCAGCAGAGAGTCAAAGAAAAGCCAGGAGAAGGGCCACTGCAGACATCTCAGCACGGGGCCAACAAATCAAGACAGCAGACCCAAAGCAGGACGAAGAATGACAAGTGTCCATGGGAGACATCCACCTCCTTCACTCTGAAATAACGACTACCATCTCCACTTCTGGAGGGGAGGAAATTTCTGCTTTTTTAAAGATAAATATTGAGGTTTTGTCTTGATTTGATAGGACGCAAGAGAAAGGTGGAAAGCACCAAATTTCATCTTGGATGGGAAGTGATCCTTTGACCATTGCGACTGCGACTGTGTGCCTGCTCTTCCAGCTCAGCTAAACCAGTGTCCTGCTTAACAGTGTTCAAAAAGATGTCGGTTTTGGTTTTGGTTTTGGCACAATGTATAACAGCTTCATGTTTTTTGTTTGCAGGTCGTGATAACAAATGAAAATGAAATGTAAAACCAGTCCATCTCAGACCTGGCCACACTTGAACCATCAGCCTTTGGACAGCAGTGTTGTTTTTCAAGAGCCCAACTTTGTTCTCGGTGAAAATATCTCTGACACTCCAGGATGAATCAGCACTAAACTTTGGTAAGACATTCATGTTTTCCAGATGAGGAAAATGTCTCACATTTGTGGTTGTTCAAACTTTTTTTTCATGGTAGTTAGTGAACAAATGTTTGCAAAACCAATCCAAAATCCTGACAGCCTTTGCTTTACTCTGGGGAGTTAAGTGGCAAATGTGAGTCTGCTATGATAGCTATGGTGACCACTTAACTTGGAAACACTTGCATGCTAAAGTAGTTTTTTTTTATCATAATGATGTTGGTGTTTAGCTCATTGCTTCAGTGTAGCTAAAAGCACATGTTCTCAGAGCTGCTTGCATGTCTGATTCTTGGTCATGTTCCCAACACTTTTAAACTACTGATTATCAGTCATTCAAGTATAATTTCATGGCACCAAATCCTAAAAGGTTTTCATATAAAACTTAACAGATACAGACTGTTTGACAGTATAATTTTCAATAAAGACACAACTATTGTTTTTGATTTTCTTTTAATACACAGAAACCTCAAGCACAGCCACACTTCATGTTGAATGTCCATCTGATTAAAATGATTGCTGCTTGTTTTAATGTCAGAGAGAAAAAATGGTGACACAAGGAGTATCCTGGTAGCTTTGCACAAAACTGACAGCAATGAAGGATATCTGCTCAAGAGCAGCCTGGATGGACCCGGTTTAAAGTTCTTACAGCTGTTGATGGTTGAAGAGCTGAGGTTACAGACATGGAAAATGGTTTCTGTGTGGATTTGCAACATTTCAATGAAAAATATCAAACTGAGAGGTGGTTTAATTCGTCTCTTTAGTGGACAAAGCAGATGGGGAGTAACCTGAGCCTAACAGGAGGGAACCAACTCAGACATGGCCTTCTTGCTTTTCAGAACAGGACGATTATATTTGACATAAGTCACTTTTCAACCATGCATCAGTGCCCTCTGCTTTGCTTTCACGCTGGTCCAGCGTTTTGCCTTTTTTCTCTCTCAATTTTACAAAGTCATTTTGCTGAAGATGATGAACAATGGCCGTCTTCTCTGAGATCCTATAAGCTTTCTTCCTGAGGGACGCGGCTGTAATCGAGTATGTAAGAACGTATTGTTCCTCACTTTGCTAAGACTATCCAAAATAATATCTCTCCTGCAGTGCTTGAAGAAATCTGTGGATTCAAAGTGCAATTAACTGTCAGCAGGCAGCTTGTAATTGGGTATCTATTGTCTTCATGACCTTGCCACATCAATAGCATTTATCTTTAAAACTGCTTTTAACCCGATGAAGCCAATTCTTTAACTCAGGGAAGTATCAAGAATCAAACCTGTCTGCCTGCCTGCCAGTGATTTCCTGTGTTTTGTGTTTGAGCTCTGGAGCTGTCTACTTTCAGTCTGGGAACAAGCATCCTCCTCAGCCTTTGTGACCCTGTCCTCCCTCCCCCATGGGTGGGCTGTGACCCTGCTAGCCTGCAGCTACTACGGGTTGCAAACTCTCACCCTGGACTGCTTGTAATCCAGGGGATGTTCCTCGGTACACTTAATACTCTTTGGCCCTCTCTAAAATTCAGTAAGAACCTTCCGGGTCAGAGGTCATGGTACCAAAGAGAAGCAGTCGATAAAAATAGAAGGTCATCTAAAAATACTCGCTCCTGTCCGTTCTCATTTAGGGAATACTCCGTTTTCTGGCCAAAGTCCTGATGTCACCAGACACAGGAGTCAGAGGCGGTTTTGTCTCCAGAAGAGGAGGCTTAATGATGTTGATGTCTTTTTTCTCGTATGTAACCTCATACTGCTGAGAAAATGTCAGAGTGCAGGAAAGAGTGTGTGTGGACATCAGATTCTGGGGGCCTTTGAGGGGCCCCTTGCACTGACAAATAGAGCAGTCTGTCCTTATCTCTGCAGAGTAAAAATTCCTCCTCTGAGGCTCAGGACTGAAGCATCTGATTCCAAGATTTTGAACAATGAAGAGAAAGGTCTAAAATTAGTCCTCTTTTAGCTTTGCTGGATTTATGCTGCAATATTTAACCGTGATGTGGAGATAAAAGTTGTGATTAAAAATGACAAATCGTTCCAAATATACCCCCCAAGACAAATCCACAATCTTTAAGAAGACAGTCTAAACTAAGACGCACTCATAAATAAAACCATCCTTCCAGTTATTTATTGTCTGCTCACTCATACTTTACAAGGATGGAAAACTTGCATTTTTATGACATAGTGTCACAACCTGACACCTGGAAGCACTGTGGTGGATCAGTACAGTGTTCTTGGTCTTTGGACTGATGGGGTTTCCCGCTGCAGCTCCCTGCTGGAACAAGCACTGAACAAGAGCTACAGTAAAAGAGGAAATTATATATCTTCACTGCCAAATATTTTCAGCTTTTACTGCGCTAGTAAACATTATTAGCAGCGATGTGAGGGGTTCAGGGGTACTGCACTTTTCAGAAACCCACGAGGGGACACAGATGCTTGTTTACAGCACGTCTCTATGAATGAAAAGGTTGAGTCAACTGAGTGACTAAAATACAGACATTTAAAATACAAAGTCAGTTAACCATCAAGGACCACATTTAGGTTTAAAATTCAGTTTAATTGGCTAATTTGCAATTATCATTTCTATGCAGATGACACTCAGCTGTTTCTGTTTCACCATGAAATCAAGATGCACTGCAAACCCTCACTACATTGACTTACAGATGAGCAAGAGCTTCTTAAAACTGTTGAAAAATAAAACCAAAGTACTTGTAAAAGGTCCTAAATCTGCCAGAGATGAGCTTCAGACCGTGAGGGGAGGTTTAAACAAGCACATCAAATCATACGTTACCAACTTAGGAATGATTTTAGATTTTGACTTAAATTTTATATCTAATTTTTACAAAGTCGTGAACACAATTTCCAATGTATTTATTCTTATAATTTAATGTTTCTATCATCATTTTATTATTATTTTTTTGTTCTGTCAGTCTATTCTTTTGTGAAACACTTTAAACTGCATGTTTGTATGTATGAAAGGTATTATTTAAATAAAGGTGAGTTGTCTGTTATGACCAATATTGTCACCTATAAATGTCAATCCCTGTTTTCTGAATATTAACAAATGCATTACTTTAGACTGGTTGACATGGCAAACATTATACTTGAATATTGGCCTTTTCTTTCTGAATTGTTAGCTGACTGCAACTTATAAGCAGCTCCACATGCTGCTGTCTGAGTGTCTCAGAGCACACCTCCAGATTCTGCAGTTGTCTATTCTATTTTGGACATCTAAGTATTTGTAGGTTGTCTTTATCATAGCGGCTCCACCAAACATCAGTGTCTTCCTTCTTGAGTGTGATACATATCTAGTGATGTCTGCAACCGTCACCACAGCATATGTTCACAGTCTATGTACGTCAATAAGACACCGCAATGTTGGTTTCTTCTCAGCTTGTTTTACATCTTAGATACACAGACACTGATAAGTCAACCAGTAAAATATTTGTTTGTATGACATAACTAAAGTGTTTCTTCAGGTTATGGCATTTCCCAGTTTTAAAGCAGAGGAGTGTCCTTGAATGCATCTTCATATGTTCCCTCTTAAAGCTTTAGGGACGTTTAAGAGATGAACCCATTATCTGCTCCAGTAAAGTGTTGCGTGAGACGATGTGTGTGTAGTTTATCAGAGCTTTTGTCCCTCTCTTTTTATCCTGTGCCATATTTGTAAGTTCTTTTAAAAACACAGATGCCTCCTCTTGAATGAGACCAGCCTTATCTATCGTTCAGACTACCCTCTCTTTTTCACTGTGGTCTAAATGCATGGACCACCAACCTCCCATCTCCTCCTACGACTAAAGTCAGGGAGATATGATGAAACAGATGAGATTCTGCCCAATGCTACGGGACCTGGTGGTACTTTGTCTGGCCCATCTAGATCCCTCTGATACGGTGTCACGATAAGTAACATGAAAGTACCCTGTCATCAGCTTTTTTCTTCTGCTCCTCTCTGTCCTACAACATCACAGCAGGGCGAAGCCTCCATGTTGAAGAGAACAGGCTTTTATATAATTCTGCTTTTGGAGGCCAAAGAGGAAGATGTGTTGGCTTTAGATGAGCAAGGAAAGATTTCAAAAGGGCTTGGCAGAAATCTGCGCACAGAATTATCTGCCTGATCAGGTCATTGCCTCGTATGTGAGTGCAGATTATTATCCACTACACGGTGTTTGGACAGTTTAAAGCTTGAGGCTGTCTTCAATGTTTTATTATTGATCTGAAGCTCTATCCGATTACAGCTGCTTCAAGGAGGCTGAGTTCCAGTGCTTGTATATATCATAAAAAGTTATCAAACTGGACTGATAAAAGTATTGTAAAATTACCCCCTCAAGCTTAATAATACACTCTGTTGTCAGGAGTCGGGTATGAATGTTTCCTAGTTCTCTCTGTTCCACTTTCACTTTGAACAGTCTCATTCAATGAACAATCAGAGAGATTTTTTTTTTTAAAAAAGAGGACACAGGGAGAACTGTAGTCACTGAACAGACCTCTGTTTTCTCATGATTTGCATGCTGCCTTAAATCAAAATAACATTTCCTGGGCAGAATGACAGGTTGCTTGTTGACACAGCAGCAGCTGAATGAATGTATAACGTCTACCACTCTGCAGACATTCAAACACGCTGCTATCACTGCTGTTATGATTATACACTGCAACCCTCTGGGTCGACAAAGGAATGAAGCTGTCCTTCCAAAAATAAACATTAACTGTGAGATGTATTACACCTGATTGTAAAACATCCACCAATGACAACATAAACCCTCACCTTTCTTCCTTCAGGGCTCAGGATTGTAGCTGCTATTGTGATTGGTCACCACAGGTGAGGCATGTTGAGGAAACAGCATGCCTTTCTCCTCCCAGAAAACTGTCTTTGTTTGCCTCTGACAGCGGGAATGTGAGGCTAAGCATCTATGTGGCATTTTGAGCGCTTGAAACGAGTCCCTTGTATTTTCCTAATGTGCACAGAAAAGCACTTTGATCCTCTCGAGCAGCGAGGGTCTCAGCTATCCCAGTGAAGGGACCTCAGCTCATCTCTTTAAGTCCACTTCACTTTATTTTGTAACCGTCAGGTAAACTGATTATATTTCCTCATTTCGGCCTCAAGACCAAGGGCCAAGGCTGGGATTGATAAATGAGGAAGTTTTACTTTGGGATCATATTTTTTCTTTTTCCTCATTTGTGCTGATATTTTAATCACACAGAAAGGCAGATAAGTTTGAATCCAATAAAAACACCTAGGTGAATAAAAGACCAGAGCCAGACAGACTGAATAATGTGAGCATGACCAGTTTTTAGAGTAGATAACATTGTGGGACTATAACTGGTCCTCCACTCAAACACTGGAACATTTGAAGTCCAGTTTCTGCCTACTGAAGCAAACAATACTGACATCTCCATTGTTGAGGCATGGGAAATGAATTTGGGAAGCACAGGTGAAACTCTAGAAAGCTTAAATATGATATTTCCTGTGTGTTCAGCTTCTTTATTCTAGGCCAGATCTGTATGATGATTAGTTACTGAGTCGTGGAGAGGTATGCATGTCTCACAAGCTGAAGGAAGAGATGTAGAAAACTCTGTGTCCAACAACTGCTTATCTCTGAGGGCCCCGACTGTGAAGGTTTAGCTAATTATCAAAAGGACTTCTCAGCCTTTACAAAGACTGTATTATCACCAATTTTTTGATCATTTAGTATACATTTACCACCAGAATTAATGTTGATTGAGATATCAGTCAATGCATTTATACTCCTTTAGACAGAGCATCCAAAAGTTTCCATTAAAAGTTGAACTTTCCTGCAGTGTTATAAATCTTTCATCATTTATCACCTGCTACAGCCTCTCACAGAGTTCTCCATGATCTGTGTGAAAGTGGGGGGAAATGTTGGCTCTGTCCAAATAAAGTGAGTGATTAACCTCTGAATCTCTGATAAATCAGGATAATTCATAGACAGTAAAAAAGAAACCCTCTGACATGATTTTTGATTTATATGGACATGTAAAAACTCCTTAACAGAATTTCTTTTTTCCAGGTCTCATAATTATTCTTCCTTTGAATCCTTTTTTTTGTGCTCATTTTCACATGAACAGTTAAAGGGATATTTCGGCGTAAATTTAAGTTATGGGGAAACACACCGCAACACCAAGTTAGACACAGTACATATTTCTTTAGCAAAGAGACTAAACACAACTCACCTACTCTCTTCCAGCAGCTGCTTATTTGTGGGGGGAGCCCTGACGAGTCGATCACCGATCACTGAGCTCAAGGAAGAACATTTATGATTATTACTTCATGGAAATGCAATCAGAGTTCTTGTGTATCTTGCATGTGCACTGCAGATGCAGTAGTTCTTCTGCCTTAGCGTCTTGATCTGATTACATTTCCATTAAGTAATAATCATAAATCTTTCGCTGCACTCGGTGATCAACTCACCAGGGCTCCCCGACAAACAAGCAGCTGCTGGAGGAGAGTAGGTGAGTTGTGTTTGGTTGAGGCTTGAGCGTGGAGACATAGACCGCTGTGTATTGCTATCCTGCAGTCATCACTAAAGTTGGTATACCTAGAGAAGCAAGCAGTCGGCAACACTCATCTCTCGAGGGGGTGTCTAACTCTGTGTTATGGTGTGTTTGACCCTAAATTAAATTTATGCCGGAATATCCCTTTAACTTGTCTTTATAGAGCAGTTTTGTGTCTTCATCTCTGAAACATCAGTGTGTATTGGACCCTTTCTGTTGCTCCTACAGATTAATTTCAGGCATTAATCTTTCTCTTTTTTCCTCCCTTTTTTTCATTGCCTTCCTCTTATCTGCATCAATCTGGACAGACGTTGGTATTTTTGAACTCTGATGAGGTATTTGTAGTAATTTATGTGACTTGGATGCAGGGTTATTCAAAAGTTCTGATTCTTCAGACGCCCAGAGAATACAGAAATAAACTTTAGTCATTTTTTAAACAAACTTTATTCTAATTCTGAATAGAAGCTGTAATGTCATTAAATAACAGCTGTGTCTGCATTAACTGTGTTTCTGTGGCACCGATTTGCTCTGTGGACCTGCGTGCTGTTATCTGAAGGTGGAGTCTGTGGACTGGCGGTGTTAAACCTCCCGCCTGGCTGCCTCTGTAGTGAAGTGATGTGTCTTTCCTGGCCAGGGGATTTCCTCCTTCCAGAAGCACTCAAGGTTATTACTGTGGAGGAGGATCTGAGCTCTGCTGCTGCGCCTGTTTGAAGTTCCCCACCACGCTTTGCCCCACTAACACTCCCAGAGGTCACACTCAGAGCAGGCAGCGAGCAACGGGCTCACACACAGAAAAATCAATCATAGCTGCTCTTTGCAATTTGAAAATATCCACGTTAAATGTAGTCTGAGATTACAATCATGATTACTTTTAAACTGTTTGAATCCACCTTGTAATTACACACACATACCTCATGCATTATTGATGTATTTACTTTCTGAATGCTGAGTGTGGAGACTAATGTACTGCACGTCTCTTGATTCACTCTGACTCCTCTCCACAGGCTGTCTGTGTTGGCTCAGTTTCTCCTCTGTTCCCAAAAACAACTGGGACAAAAGCTTCTCTTGGATCACTTGCGCCTCTTGACTCGCTGGGGCTTGTTCATGTTTAGCCCTGTGATTAATTTAAAGTAACTATGTAAGAACCTGAGATTAATGTACTGCATGGCAAAGCCTTCTTTAAACTCTACCTGTGCAGCAGTAATGTCAAAGGAAATAACCTGTTCACACTCACTCAAGATAAACCTTCATAAAAAAGGATTTCTGTCTGTGTTATTTGAGGTTTACTAATCTCAACACTGTGCTACAAGACATTTAATCATTTGAGCAACACTGCTGTACAACCCCAAATCCAGTGAAGTGGATAAAAACAGAATCCAATGATCTACAAATCTATTTTCCAACCCTATTGAACTGAAAACACCATAAATACAGGATATTTAATGTTCGAACTGATAAAATTTATTGTTTTATTGCAAACATTCACTCATTTTGAATCTGATGCCTGCTACACATTCACCTAGAAAGCTGGACATGGTCATGTTTACTGCTTTGTTACATCACATTTCATTTCAATGACTCTCGATAAGCATTTAGGAACCGAGGACACCATCTGTTTAAGCTTTGGAGGTGAAACTCTTTCACATTCAACCACAAATGCTGGCTTTGACCTTTGACCTGATCAAAGTCTAGATGGTCCTTTTCCTCTTTAAGACAACACATCTATGATTTCATGAGACAATCTGAAATGTGGACTCATCAGACCACCACCCACTTTTCCTTTTCATCAGTCCATCTCAGATGAGTTCTGGTCCAGAGAAGCCGGTGTTGTTTCTGGCTGTTGTTGATACCTGTCTTTGTCTTCACATGGTAGAGTTTGAACTTGTAGATGTAGAGATGACTACCGATGGTTTTCTGAAGTCCTCCTGAGCCCACGTGGTGAAATTTTTTACAGGATGATGTTTTTTTGTTTTTTTTTAAGCAAGCCGCCCAAGGTGTCAAAGGTCATGGGCGTCCAATGTTGGTTTTGGGTCTTGCCACTTAGGTTTCTCTGGATTCTCCAAATCTTTAGTTGATTTTATAGACTGCAGATGATGAAATCACTACATTTCTGCAATTGCATGTTCAGAAACGTTATTATAAACTGTTGGACTATTTGCTCACGCAGTTGTTGACACAGTTCTGAACCTGGCCTCGTCCTCGCTTGTGAATAACTGAACCTTTCATGGATGCTCCTTTTATAGATGATCAGGACATTCACCTGTTTCTCGTGAACCTGTTCACCTGTGGAAGGATCTGAACAGCAGTCCATTTTTATCAGTTTGAACATTAAATACCTTGTATTTGTCATGTATTCATTTTGATTGGTGAAAAAGGATTTACAAATCATTGTATTCTGTTTTTATTCATATTTTACACAATGTCCCAACTTCATTGGAGTTGGGGTTTGTATGACTCATCTCCCATTACACTAACTTCAAGTAGAAAATGAATTCAGACTATTTCTCTGTGATATTGATCTCCATTGATCTTCTACTTCATCACTTGTTTGGTTCACACACCCAGACACTCTCAGACTATTCAAATGACTGATCTGAAAGCTGAATGAGTTTTATGTGTGTTTTTGATGTTTTCCAGGCATCAGATCAGAGATAACCACAGCAGCAGCAGCCTGTGAGACTTTCTGCCGTGTTGAGCAGTCAATCAGGCTGTGAGAAAGTTTTGTTGACTGTTAGCACTTGAAATCAAGCTGTAGCTGTTTTAACTGAGAGGATAACAAATAACATCCCTTCAGCCCTGAAAGACTGCCAGAGAAATGATGTGGGCCCATATCCTGGTATTTCATTTGCCACAGTGAGCTCAATGTAAATCAGGTTCAAGTTAGCTGAAATGTGCAGTAGACGTGCAAAATTTCACAGTAAATTCTTCTTGCATATCGTTTTTCTCTCCCCTGTCTTTAAGTTGCTCGCTCTAAGCCTTCTTTTCTCTCTTTCTCCTCCTGTTTTGTTATTTTACCTGAAGGTGCAGGTGTGAAAGGGTGAGGCCATGGAAAAACATTCGACTCCGTAAGCTTGTCATGAAGGAATCCATTGAGTGACCTCTGCATCTTGGCACACAATGACAAATGGGTTTGCAATTTTCCGCCTGACTGGGGGGCAACAAAGCACATTTCCACTTTGAGCGGTAGGCAGTGAGAGTACAGTCTTCCTCTAACAGGCGGTGAGCGTTACACGTATAGGTGGTCTCTTTACTTTGGAGAGTGCAGCTTTTATGGTCAAAATAGACTTATACAGGATAAACATACTGAGGAGAAAGCCTTACATTACACCAGGAGGTTATCTGAACAGGAAGAGAGCAGGGTGCAGACTTGCATTTCACTGTCAGGACTATATCTAAATTTAGAAAACCTCTTTTATTTCAAGTGAAATGATCTTTGACTAGTATAATCTCACTCAAAAAAAGGTGATTTGGTTTCCTCTTTAACTACAACCTTAAATATTTCCCCTCATGCTCTGTTCAGTGATTGCAGAAGTCTTGAAAATATTATTCCATAAGCTGTGATAAATATAAATATGTGTATTTTGCCCTTTCTGTTATTTTGCACTACTTGAAGTTAGTTTTTATGGTACTTGTTTTTATTGTCTTTTTTCCAGCTTCTCTCCAGACATAAATAAAGAGCCTTGAATATGCTACAGTGTTTCTATGTAAGTGTATACATTAAAGCTCCTATGAGGAACTTTAGGTTTCTGCCGATTTTGGCGCCCCCTGTGGACAAAGCAGTCTTTGCTTATCTTGCTCTCTTTGTGCTTGAGGACCTTGAATGGAAAATGTCATCCCGCAGACTGTTCACAATCAAAAATATTGTTTATTGTAGAAATTTTGTGAGTACATTTTAAAAAGAGGCCATTTCTTTAGCTACAGGATAGCACACACACACACACACACACACACACACACACACACACACACACACACACACACACACACACACACACACACACACACACACACACACACACACTTGTCACAGGCATTAAAAAGCAGAATATAGAAATCTTGATTTTATGTCACAGATGGTCTTGTTTGCTTTTGTTCATCATATAACTGCATCAATATGAACTCCAGTCTAGTACATCAGAGGACATAGAGTCATGTCCACGCTGTGCTAGATGTGCAAAAATATTATTAGCCTACATCGATGGTTAAGCGTTGTTTGAGATGAGATTATAATGCAGCTTGAAAACTCCACTTATTTATTATCTTGCATTTGTTTGGCACATGAAATCTTATTTACTGAGCTATGATCTAAAATTTTATTTCATCTCTCCTGGTAAAGGAAACATCAACAAGGAAAAGAGGACTTCATACTGCTATTGAATTTGGTTTGTAATGTTCTCACTTCTTTTACTTTCACACCTATAAGTTTTTCAAAAATTAATTATATTTGATATTTATGCTTCAACATTAAAAAGCACTAAATATATATCTCCTGATCTTGCAGTGCTGCTCATAGTTATAATGTTGAATTTCTCTGTGGGGCACATCCATCTTGTTTATGAGTAAGTTGCATCGCTCATGACGGCTGCTAATTCCATGCTGCTAACCAGTGTTTTCACTGCTGATTGAATTGCTTCCAAAACCTACAAGAATGTTTAAAGTGGAGCTATGGAAATGAACCAATTGACCTTTTTCCTGACCCCAAAGATCTCCACGCCCCGTGGGAGCAGGAACTGTCAGGCGGCACCACAGTCTGGAAATCAAAGGGGACTGTGCTGTTATTAGTGCAGCAGCACCCTGAGACCTGCTGCCACTCCTCCGACATGGCCTCTCTCTCCTTCTGTGTGTGTGTGTGTGTGTGTGTGTGTGTCTCACACACACACACACACACACACACACACACACACACACACACACACACACACACACACACACACACACACTGAATGCCCCAGAGCTATCATTTCTAAATTATGATTCAATTTTATAGTTTTATTTTTAATCTCACTTGCCTTGATGACTTTCATCTATAAACTGATGTCGTGGTCTTCAGACTCTTGTCTTATGTGGTTGTGTGGTTGTGCACATGCATGTGTTTTTAGCGTGCCCTATCAGGGCAGTCCAGCGGAGCAGTCCAGCAGGGCGATTATGTCCTGTAGGGATAACCTGTCATGCTGTTGAGAGCCTAATTGATGCCTCATGCATTTCAGGGGCCAATTATAGCGCCCAAATGTCAAGACCTAATTTGTGACTTTGTAATGTGGACACATGGGCCAGATGAAGGGGTGACACGGCTTCCCCAGAGGGACTCCCACACTGGTTTGGTCAGCAGATGTGGGGGCTAGAAGGGTTACAGCAAGAGGCTGGAGGGAGCTGGAGGAAAACCAACGTTGAAGTCCAGATCTTCTGAGACCACTTGCTTGTACTGACTGGTTCCTGTAAAAAAGTATACGCTGGATGTATGCAAAACTTTCCATTGCCAGGATTCCCCTCATCTGTGCTCCAATAACTACTCCAATTTTCTTCAAGAAAAAAGCAGTAAAGCAAGGAGAAAGGAGAATACTCTGATACAAATAAGAGTTCTGCATCTACACACTCTTTTCTAAAGGGGTTTACCCTTAAAAGTTGCCACAAAGCATCAAGGGTCATATAATTTCATTTTAACACTTTACACATCTTATAAAACTTGATTCTTCTTTGTAATATACTTAACTTCATACTTTTAAACCTTATATCTTATATTTAGACTAACATTAACCTTCGATAAGTCATATGCGATATGAAGGGTCTCTTGTGCAAAGATATGATACAAATGAAGTGATCATTTGACTCCCCTCAGCTCCAAAGACTATTTTAGCTTCTTTTACCACATGGATTTGGTTATTTTAATCTCACCATCCTCATCAAGAGTCATTTCCAGCTGCAGCTGCATCAAACTATGAGCATTTAGTCTAATATGACCTCTGCATCAGTTTAGTAAAAATCTAATAATGATGCAATTTAACTGAAAGCAGTTGCTGGTAACCGTGCATGTATCAAACCACCGCTCTGAGTAAATCTCTAGTTTTTATTCTGGTGTGGAACAAAAAGGGAAAATTCTTTGAATATGTCGTCATGCTGATTCCTCTGTTTTTAACATTGTGTGCAAAACAGCGTAAAATTCAGATATCTTTTACCAAAGCAAAAAACACTATGAGGAGTGAATAACATGACCTTGTAGCACTGCTCGACGTCTGTCAGCTGTAAGTGTTCATCACCATCGCTCAGATAAGTTTAATAAACTACATGCAGATCACTTTTACCTTCTGTCAACCTGTCTCTGTACCTTTGTGCAGAATTAGATTCCTCACTGTGTTTCTTCAGCTCAGCCTTCTTCAGGTGTCGTACGCTCACATCTCTTTAGTTATGAAAAACACCGTCAGTCACTGGCAGGGCCCCCGAATGCACCGCAGTGTTGTTTACTATATGAACTCACAGTCAGACCTGACAGCACTCTGGCTTCTTCTTCCTTCACTTTTTGTTCCCCACAACACCTAAACAGTGATGTTTTCTACTCACGTCTCTATGGAGATGCAAACAGAGGAGCATATTTTCCACTGGAGCTGACAGCTCAAGATGTGGGATGTCAGGAAATCAGGTATGCTGGACTAATTGCTGCTTGTGGAAGGCAGACCGCAAAATCCTCTGAGCAATGATGCTAAAAGTGGATGAATTTGAAACACAGGACGTGAAGTTGTGATGATTTTTTATTCTACAAAACACAAACAATAGTGGAAGTAAAGATTTTTAACATTTTGGACTGATGGTTGTATATCTTTTTTATTCCCACATTGCCCCCGTCTCTCTCTCTCTCTCTGGACTCAGATGAAAGCCTCAAAGTCTCCAGTGGATAGCTCTATACTTACACTTCTGCTGTAATCCCTATAACCACACATGTAGCTCATAATTTGTGCGCACGGCAATTTACTAAGGAATAAACAAACAACAAAGAGCCTGAAATCAATAGTTGCAGGATTCAAATGACATAAAGCTGCAGACACCATCCCTGCAAAAACACACTCTTAGAAGTGGCCACGGCTTTACAGCAACAGGTGAGCTTCTTGGCACCTCCCCTGTCTTCCCAAACTCAGCCTACTAAATATAGAAATTATGCGCCCTGATAATTGGGGGCAGACAACAAAGCCTGCTGTATTTCCACCCCTCCCCCTCCTCCTTCTCCTCCTGCTGCCGCGGCTCAGTCATATCCCGGACCGACAAACAGCAGGCCTGAGATCAGAGTGCGAGAGCTTGAGTGCTGAGGGAACACCTGTGCTGTCTGACCTGACTACGAAGATAGACACAGAAGATCACTGACTTCCACACCTGCCCGTGGACCCATGCCATACACTTATACACACACACACACTTGATTGGGTTTCCTCGAGAGCCCTTTAAGGCCGCCGCTGAGGAGGTGATGAAAGTCAGGGAGCGTCCATTAAGCGTGTGAGACGGCCCTCTAGAGTGGCTGCGGATGAGGGGTTTAAGTGTTTTCAGCCAGGAGCAGCAGACCACCTGGAGGAGGCGGAGTGGGAGGAACAAAAGCATGAGTAGAGTCCAAAAACATGGGTTAAACAAGTGCCAAAGAGCACTTCTGGGCATCAGGTATCACAGGTAAAGATTTCCAACATGTTCAGCTTCAAAATGTCACCGTGGGGGAGGAAAAGGGGAGCACTCTTTGATTTGCACAAAGTCTGCTTTTCATGTGATCACGACAAGTCCTGCACTGACACTGTAGTAATGTGGAGGTACTGCAACAACAACACAACTGCAGGTCAAAGCCACGGACAAAGTGTTATGGCAACACACTCCTAAGCTTGGAATGATGGGATTGGAGGAATGAAGCACACCCTGTCCATCATTTTCACGCTTGTTAACTTTTCTTTGGAGCTTCAGAAAGACAAGCAGCGACAGTACCTTTCCACAAACAAGCAGCAGAAGTCTCTTTCAAGTTCTTAGAGGCTTGCGTGTGTTTACCCGGTGGACAGGGGATGTCCACATGCACGCAGGTTATAATACACTCTGGGATGCTGTCATTAATCGACGACAGAAGCGTGTTGATGTTCAAGGTGTGCAGGTGGGAAAGTCCCACAATATCACGCTGTAGACAGGAGAGAGTTGGCAGCAGCGTTGACTCCTTCTATCGAGACACCCCCACTGGCTCGCCATCACACACACACGCTGAGATCACAGGCTGAGCTTTCATGCTTCAACACAGATCTCCCCCCAACCGTGGAGGAAACTGTGAGCTGATATAAGATATAAACTAGGACACACTCCTGCTCTGAGTTTGGCGTTGTCAAACATGACGGGACAGTGAAAAATAACTTTTCATTAGACATTTGAACACACAAAAGAAGAAGCTGTATGAACATGAGAGTAAGGCATACATAGACATGCATTGACCACCTTGACTTCTACTGTTTAATGAGACATCTCAGCGAGTCTATCACCCTCTAAACAGCCAGCAGAGAGGGCTTGATCCTTATCGCTCTGACCTGCACTTATAAACAGCTGCTTAAGTTGCCAGGCCTGTGCAAAAGGTCAGATTGTGTTTGGCCCTCTTTTTGTTGTCGCGCGGTCTTCACATTCACAGGATTCAGACTTTGAAGTTTTATGCGCGGAGCTCGTCTACGACTTCTCTGTCTGCGTAATGGTGTCCATAAAGAAAGACAACAATGGTCTCATAAGCAGGTTTATATGTTTAAACTCTGATACACAAATAAAGCCAGTAAAGTTTCTTACCACAATAGAAATCTGTTAAAAATAAGGATGTGTGTATTTTACAGGAAAATGGTTTTAAGCAGCTGACCAAATATCTTCAGAAAGGTGATTTGGTTGAGTCTTGATTAATTTATTGTTTGTATTATGAGTTTTCTGACTTTAAATCTGCATTTTTGCACAAACAGTCGTTCAACGTTACAAGCATTTCTTTAAAAATGGATTCACTGCTGCCACATTGTGACAAAACGCCGTTCAGATGTGGCGATCCTCCCCACATTTTACTTATTTTGGTCATTTTACAGTTTATCATCGATCGTAGCTCTTTCATAATAAAAGACATAATAGTACAGTGTGTCAGTCTTTGTATAATCAATACAGGTTCTAGTGGTTTTCTCTATATTGCATGTATCTAACTGTAAAAAATATATTCTCAAATAAATAAATATAAAACATAAATATATGTATCTAAAGTGAATAAATAATTGTTACATATTTGCTCTTTTGAAACAGGTCTGGACACTGGCTAAGATTTGAGAATAAAAACAGAATTCCTTCAAAGTCCTTCTGAACAAATTACGCCTCGCTGACGCAGAGGCCGACAGTCAACAGTTCCTAATTCACCACACCGCAGCTTCTCCTCAGACACACATCAGCTGACCTCTCCATCCGACCAGAGGAGATGCTCCTTGACTCTTCAGCTTCGTTTCCCGTCCATCTCCTATTCCATGCAGGTTACTTTTTAGAGTCGCCGACCTCTGAAACAAATGACCTCCTCATGACGAGTGTGCAGACATGCTAGCCTGTCTTCCTGGCTGCTGAGAGATGGCCCGTGCATTCCTACAAGAGGCCCCGGTGCCTTTATCCCCTCTGCTTGGGCTGCTGTCCACCAGCCTGCACTGGCCACATCCCCACGCCTGCATCCCTCTCTTCTTCTTCTCTGCTCCCTGCCTGCCAGGGCTTTAGCAGCTATTCCTTAACTCGACCAGGCCTCCAAGTCTCAGCTGTGTCCAAGGATATCCCTGTACAGCTCAGGCACACGGTCAGGGTCCACAGGTCTGGGTAAAAAGTGCGTAAATTTCTGGTGCCGCCTGGATTTAGTCCCATCCCTTGGTGTCCCATCTTTATTTAATGCCACAAAGTAACGCGTCCCTTTGTCTCCGTGTTTGTACAGGTTGGAGGAGTAAGTGTTGTACCAGTTCTCCTCAAACTGCTCCCTGAAGACACATTCAGCTGTGAGCTTCTCCTGGAAACAAAGAGTTCAACATCAAACAAGTCCTGGCTTTTGATGCAGACCCACATTATAGTGCTAAATATATCCTCCTGAGAGTCACACTGTCTGAATCATTGAATGAAAAACAAAGATTTTTTTACCACATGAATAAGGAAATATGGTACTTACAGATCCATACAGCTCTCCTCTGTCATTCATCCCAAGATACAGTCCACTGTCCACCCCTCTTATGCTTATCAACCCAACAGCAAGGCTTATAAATTCCAAGATACCTGGAGAAGAAGGACACAGTTGTTCTGAGCTGACTTCAGTGAAAGACTTTTTAATCAAAGAAACTCAAAGTCTACCCTGCAGCAGCTCCGTTAAAACTATAATAAATTATACAACTGCATTTATTTTTTTTAACACCTCAACTTTTCAGTCATAGTTTGATGTTTTTTACAATACCAAAAATAAATTCCTTTATGAGTCTGTTATCATTTTTTATTTACCAAAACGACTGTGATCCTTCCTCGTCCCTTGCACTGTGCCATCCGGAAGTATTTCCAGGTGAAAACCCGTTCTGCAGTATAACTGTCTCCTCCTCAGGATCCCTTTGAGGTGCGTTAAATCCGCCGTGGTGCTCCGGGAAAGCCTGTCCCCAGAAATGAGGTGCTCCCCCAGCAGCGTCGGACTGTCCCCAAGTGGAGTCAGGAGAAAATGGGACCCTACCTGGGCGACACCATCGATGCCGTGCAAGACGCCTCCAACTTCCCCAAGAACAGCAGCAGCAGCAGCCATCGCGTCGAAGCCAAGCGGGTAAAGTTCAGCGAGGAGGTCCGGAGGGAGTGTAGTAGACTACCTGGTTGCCACTGTCACTTATTGCATGATTCCGTCCACCTCCTCCGTTACTTAGCGCATGTAAAAAGACATGCGCGTATTTCTCCCCCTTGACATGGAGCACTCACCTAACCTCCGCTGCTGACTGCACCGATTTCTTTTTTCTTTCTTTCTCTTTTTTACCGCTGCGTCTTCACCAGTCGGGGGTGGGCTGCAGTCGCTGATCAGATAGCCCTCATGTTGCATACCTGTTCGCAGTGATGCCTCAGCGGAGCCGTGAAGGCAGGGGTCCCAGCGAAAAAGGATTGAGCAGTGAGGGCTGGAGAAACGCTGCAGTGCAGGTACAGGAGCTCCAGGAGGGTTTGCGCTCAAAGTGGCAGGGGTGGTGAGGCAGGTGCAAAACCACAGGACTAGTAATGGGCGGGGCTGTCACAGTTCAGACGTGCCCTGGCAGGGATTTTTTCCTTCTCTCAAGGCACAACACATAAGACACACAGGGGAGAAAGGTGATAGTGGACAGTGGGCTTGAATAATTCGCGCATAATTCATATAAATTGTTTAAACTTGGTATTTATGAAACTTATGAGTATTTAATAAAAGCGGACACATGTTTCAATATGTTTCTAAATGTTTATCCACCAATTTGCACATTTCCTTCATTCTCATGAAACGGGCGCCCTTTAATCCCACAGCTCCTTGAAATACCCACGGTATTTCTCGCGAGCTCAGAGCAGCAGGCTGCTCGCGCTGCTCCGCTCTGCCCTGTGCTGTATGTTATCGGTTACGACACATCAGGGGTAAACAGCCATGGCGTCCCTGCGTAGACTTATCCCCTCACTGGCTAACAGCACCAAAACTGGCACCTTGACGGCGCAGAAACAACAAACATCCTGGAGAGGCACAAAAGCGCTCAAAGTGTTGGCAGCCGGGGCGTGTGTGACCGCAGCAGCAGCAGCCGGTGCCGCTTACTACTGCTGCTGGACCGACGGTAGAGCTTCTGGGCTGAAGAGCCACGTCGAGGCTCGACTCTTTCATCTGGCGTTGCCATCAGTTTCAGCCACAGATAAGGTAGGTTGGAGTGTGAGCTTTGGGCTTCTCTTTTTTCTAGACTGGATCCGTTGGAAACATTTCTCATGATTGTACTCACTTGAGCTTTTGTAGGACATTGTGTCGTATTACTTTTTGCATGTCCAGGATGAATTGGCAACATCATGTTTTCACGTGACACTAGGATGGTTGATATGTCGTCAGAAGGAGCTATCCCCGATGTTTGGTGCTGAAATAGTGAAATGGTCTAAGTCATTTCATGGGTCACGTGACCAAGTTGCCATAAGTGACTGCTGTTCTTCCTCGTTCAGTCACACAGTGTTCCCTATAATGAACAGAGATGAAACAGTCCAACAAAACCAAACACTGGTTAACATTTATTATAAAGGATGTTGACACGACACCTGACAGTTTTTGGACAGTCTTGTTGTTCATATTGGCAGAATTTGGGTTAAAATTCATATTACCCCCTCCCCCCATAAGTGTCTACAGAGGTTAACAATGAAAACACGAACAAGACCTTTAAATGTTTAAAGGCTTTCTCACTATTGACTTATCTGCTTGGTTCTCTTATGTGCTGGATAATGTTGTAGACTGAAAAGTTTAAAGTGGGTTTTGGACTATTGGTTGAATAAGAATCATAGTAGGAATTTCTGGCATGTCCTCCACTGCCAAAATACAAGAGGAAAGACAGTCAGGTTTAGGAAGGGAAAACTGTAGGGAGACTTTTAAAGTACAGAAAAACTTGTTTTCTTGATCAGCATGTCGGATATAAATAAATTTACATTTTTTAAACTTACAAACAGTGATTAGTTGTGAGGGGATAAAAACACTTCTGATGATTTCTTCTACAAATTTTTATCCAGTTTATTTCTTTACTTTATTTCTGATTAAATATCAAATCCCCCCTCCCCCCATAAGTGTCTACAGAGGTAAATAGTGAAAACATGAACAAGACCTTTACATTTTCAAAGGCTTTCTTATCTCTATTCAGTTAGAGTTTTCATTATTGACTTATCTGTTTGGTTCTCTTATGTGGTGGATGATGTTGTAGACTGAGAAGTTTGAAATGCGTTTGGACTATTGGTTGAATAAGAATCATAGTAGGAATTTCTGGCATGTCCCCCACTGTCAAAATACAAGAGGAAAGACAGTCAGGTTGAGGAAGGAAAACTGTAGGGAGACTTTTAAAGTACAGAATAACATGTTTTGTGATCAGCATGTCGGATATAAATAAATATACATTTTTTTAAAACTAACATATAGGGAAGAGTGGGGTAAGATGAGCCATTTATCATATTTCAGATCACTACATCAAGGCAATCATAGTTTTGTCTCTAACTAGTGTATCTGCATATATTTCAAGTGATAACACAACTGTCTTGATAATATAGCATGCCAAAAAGTGGTCTCCTATGGTGAACTTACCCCATGTTTGGGGTAAGTTGACCCCACTCTCCACCCCAGCCCTCCCTCACCTTCTCTCTCCCTAAATAACAGTCAATTCTTCACATTCATGTGTATTTTTATCTGTTATACACTATTCAACTGGTACAATATATTTTTTTTATTATTATGGCATATAACTGCTAAAAAGCTGTTTTATAAAAAAAAGGAAAAAAAACCATTTCAACATGAGAATGTCAGAACAGAACATTCACAGCTGTATTTTTAAAAGAAAAAGTAACACATTTCAACAATCTGAACTGAAACTCTGATCCTCTCATCAGACTCCTTTATGGCTCAACTTACCTCTGAACTACTATGATGACTTTATTAGTCCTCTAAGCTAAAATGGTGGACTTTAATGCTAGGTTTTTTTACCTCATATTGTAGCTCATAGATACCACTTTTGATGAATAAAACAAGTTTAAAATGATCTTTTTTGGTCTGACCACAGTTCTGCTAAAACTTATCACAGACTAAATTCACTTTCAAGAGTGAAAAATGTTCTTTTGGAAATAAATGTCGAACCCCTTCACCCATGTGCTTCTAACCTTCACAGACTCCATGAATTGATGCCCATCTCCTAAATATTTGGTCACATGATCAACAGGGGGTGGCTCAACTTACCCTTCGGCTCAACTTACCCCACTCTCCCCTATTGATTAGTTATGAGGGGATCAAAATACTTCTGATGGTTTCTTCTACAAATTTTCTTCCAGTTTATTTTCTTTAAGTCTTTATAAAATTTTTAAGTGTTGCATCTTTTTCAATACTGCATTTTTTAAACTGTGGCACAGTTACTTTGTTTGTCCACTGACTCTTCCAGCACTTAAACCGTCAGTCTCTTTGGCAAAGACATGTGCAGACATTGTTGACAGGATTTTCATAGATCACAGGGATATAAACAAACATGCAAACTATGTCAGTGAGGTCCGGTCTGCCAACCTCTACTCACTAATACAGATTCCTTGTTCCATAACTGCTGGCAGGAGGGAAGAAACCTTGACTGGTGTCCACAGGCTGCAGGAATCCAGGGACACAGGAAACTGGACACTGGGACTTGGCGGAGGAGCTGACACTTGATGAGAGGCGGGGGTGGTTAGAGGGGGTTTAATGGTTAAGCAGAGGGGGGCACACATTCCCTCGGTGTTTGCTCTGTGCCCAGTAGACCTGGCACTTTGCCACCTGACAGAGAGATCCACTCCGTCTACACCAGCCCAGCCTTCTGATCTGGCTTGGTTTGAACAGTTGTAGGGACATTATCTGGTGCACAGGGATGAAAAATAAGTTTGACATAACATGAGCCCCATTACTGAATTAAAGCACAGGCCTCTTTGTTGTTTCAAGCAAGTGAAGCTATTCATGACAAGAAAATCTGCAGATTCCAGAGAAAGCCTTATCCAGACAGTATTTTGTCTCATATGTTTTATATATGTGTGTGTGTTTGTGTATTTGCAGGTGAGACCCTTTGGTTTGGATGATGGAGATGTGTACATGTCATCGTATGAAAACAGGTTTCGTCTGTTTAGTTCGGTGGAGTACGAGGGTCAGCTCTTCATGACGCCTCTCAACTTCATCGAGTCCATCACTTTGAATGAACCCAAAGGTGAGTGCTCTGCTGTTACTCAGCTTCCCCTCCTATAACCCTGAACATCCTCTGACCACTGACAGACACAGAAATCAACTCTTGATAGATTTTCTAGCTTCAACATGCGAGAGTTCTCCAGTTTCTCTTTCACTGTTAAGAAGTGTTTCATTTTTGTGATTTTTGACTGCTGTTGTGACAAAAACATGAAGATGTTTCTGTGAGCTTGTTCTGAAATTAAAAAGTGACTTAATGGTTAATATTATAGACAAATAGTTTAATTACACAGAGAAATATTTATTTTTGTGGCCACCCAATGTTTTGACATTTGGCATGATAGAAATATCAAGATAGTTTCATCTTTTTCTTAAAATAGACTTCTTTGCAACTGAGTTATTTTGAATCAGATATTAAATTATGCTTTTTTTGATCACATTTCACCACTTAATTTTGAAATAAGTCAAATTAAGAAGTCCCCTTCATAGATTTAGAGTTTTCAAAGATTAGTATTCATAAGAGCTCTTCTTTACATTGATGCTAGCAGCACTTAGTGCCTGCATGCTGACTGAGATTTTAAAGTCCACTCAGTGTGAACTTGATGTCTTTGTCCGGTGAGTCATGTTCATTTCTACAAACTGTGCCATCTTTTTATGAAAAGACCTGTTGTCTCAGGATAGAGATGATCTTTTCCTTTGATAGTTTCTGTCACTGGTTTCATACGTAAAGACTTTTTTAGGGTAGTTCAGATTTTTGAAGTAAGGCTTTAATGAGGTTAACCCAAAGGGGGTCTAGTCAGCTTGGCCTCTTTGTTGAGAAAGTGGCAGAAGGACTTGAACAGAAGCTGGACTACCACCACTGTTGGTGTGAGTGTCGCTCCTTGTGGAGAGCTTGTTTTGCCTGTTTGCTTTTGCATCATTCTCACTGGCGTACAAGTTCTTTGCCTTTACTTCACTTTGATATATTTTCATGCCAGTTAGACATCATTTTAAGCAGCATATGCTTCGTATTATCCAGCAGACACAAATATGGATGTAGATTTTGCTATTTCAGCTCAGTATTCTCTTTTGTGCAGACCATGTTTTGTGTCATTATGCAATTAAAAAAAAAAACACTTTTGAGTATGTACGGATGTGCTGGAATCCTCTGATACAGAAAAGTCCTGAAGTCCTGTAAGCAAGTCCCACTTATGAAGCGAATTATGTCCTCAGTATGTGGGCATTGGTTCACAGCTGACACGTCTGACCAGCTGAGTCTCGTTCTTTCTCCAGTTAAGGTTTCCTCTGTCGTGTCCAAAGGAATCCACATACTGTTGTATCTCTCAGAGTTACTTGTTTTTTGTGTTTTTGCCTACAGGCCAATCTAAGTCAGAGAGTTGCATGCTCAACTCAAAAAGTTCTCAAAGCCTCATGGTTCTGACTCAGGGTCTACACTGTAAACAAGAAGGCGTTAGCTCTCACCACAAAGGTCCTAAATTTTAATAACGCCAATCAACAGCAGCTTTAAAAGATAAAATGTTTCCAGTCGTAAAATCAGCTAAATTAAGCAGTAAAGCTGATTTCATTTATAGCTGTTTATAGGTCAGCTTCTGCTCTCATTTTCAGGATGCTCTCTCATCGAAAGTGCAGAGCTGACCATCACCCCCCTGTGTCAGATACTCTTACATTAAACATGCATACCATATAGCCCAATGTCAGAAACAACAACAGTATAAAAAAGTGTAACTATCCCTTTAAGTGTGCTGTACTGCAGGTGCTGCTCTGCCTCTACACTCTGTGCTCTAAAGAAAACAGCTTCATTTGTCAGCATCCATTTGCTTAATTAGTCTTCCATTAAGTCATCAGATAAATCTCTGCTCCCACATCCTCCCGTTACTCTGGACTGAAAAAAAGTCCAGGTGTTAGTTCCTGGAACATTACTTGTTGCTGAGGGCCGCTGAAGTGTCATCAGACAATAAGCTGCAGCTCCAACAGCTTCAGTCATAACACCTGCATAAAGATAGACATCTTTACCAGCAACCCCACTTTTATGGCTCATTTATGTGGCAACAAACTTGCACGGACCAAGAGAGACCAAACAACTTGGCATGTTAGTCATAAATGTAATGATAAGGCTCAAATACTGGCGTTGATTATGATGTAAGGTGTGTGGCCTGTTGTATTGTTTTCGACATGGCTTCACTGACATCTTGTACGGAGAGAAAATGAGGAGCGCAACGATGTATCAGCATAACTCATGTCATTGCTCTCTGCTTGCAAATGGCTCATGTGTTGCAAAAACGTGATGGTTTTATTGTGGCTGTAAAAAGTAATGTGTTTTTGCCATTCCTGTCGATATTTGGAAAGCCTTGGGCATGACCATCATGCATCACTGGTATTTTTATTTCAGAGACAAGACGTGAGGCAGCTGTTATGACCATTTGAGTGTGAACCAAAACTTTAAGTGCTGCCATGTAAATTATTCATATCGGATCCATAAGCTATGCTGGTTATGAAATATTAATAGAAAACATGAAAATCAGGCCTGCTGTGGAGGAGCAATATCTGACTGTTATCTTTGCATTATGATCACTCAGACACCTCACAAGCCATGAAATGGCAATTATAGCACCAGGCTCTGAAATATGTCAGTGTAGGGTTATTATCATCGCTGTTATCACAGTGATTTCCAGAGGAGAATTTTTCTTTTACAATGCCCTCACCTTATCTTCTGTTTTATTGACCACTGGAATGCACTCCCAGAGGAAAACAGCATGTGTTTTTGTACACATCAACATTGTTGTTCATCTTTAATTCCTGCATTTATCGTATTGTATAAAAAAATTCAGCTTATATTAATCAATCCTGGTTTAACATGTATCCTCCAGTGACTGTTCACCTCCTTTTGTTTAGGTAGAAGAGTATGGAAGTCTCTTACAAAAAAGGTAAGTTGCTCTGTCATCAGCGCACTTGTTGCTGTTCAACCTAATCTCCTCTTTATCTGTGTAAAACCTCTGTATTTACTGTAATGCCAACAAACGTTGCATTAGCCAGAGACACAGGTACTTGAAACTGAATAATGGATTTCAGATTTTCTTTTGTTCGCTCAGGACTTAGACAAGATGCTGGCTGATACCCCGCCTGTTTGGAGAGGATCTTCTAATTTGTTTAGAAATCTCCGTGAACGAGGTAAGTCACTCACTTCACAGTGTTAGAGATTTACCCATAAAGCCCCAGAGTCCAAGTAATTCCCTTTCATGCTTTTTATTTCTTTAAGGCCCTCCATGTTTTCTTCAGAGCTTGCTCTGTTGTGCGTATAAGCCTCCCCAACCCATAACAGCGAGTGTGTCATAAATCCTATCTTATCTTTTCATCAGTCTGGTAACTTTTTGCAGAGTTATTCTCAAGTAACCTTCTGCAGGTGGAATGGCCCATTGATAATACACAAAATGGTCCTTCATGCTTTCTCACCAGGAATAAACCAAAACCGGTGTCTTTGTAAACCCAAGGGCAGAAATAATGAGTTGTTTATTTCTATTTGCAAACTAAGTTGCTCATATTTGTTGCACTATGAGCTTCTATGAGGCCAAATGTTCATTGTTTTCAGATTTTACTGGGCAATAAAAATGCTTTCGGAGTTACACTAGAAAGGATTTGGAATAATAAATAAATAGACATAAATAAATGAAAGGCCAAAAGGCTGCTTACCCTGGAGTTGGTAATAAACCTCTTTTTTATTTTTAGAAAATGTTTTGGAAATTAAAAAATATCCTGCACTTAAAAAGAATAAATTAATTCAAAGGGTTTTGTGACACTTTTATGAGACTTAAATATTTCTGTTTGAGTCTTTCATGTGAAAAATCTTTAATTTTCTTAATTCTATAACAGATTTTTGAGCTGAAACAGTGAGAGTACTGTCTTGTTTAGTTCAAGAATATGTAGATTTGTGAATGTGATAGTCAGCAGACATCTCGCCAAGGGTCCTGGGAAACTGAAAAGACTTGTTTTTGAACATTGACAAATGAAGAGATGAATCAAGCCAACTCTCACTCCTATTAGTTAGATCATTAGATTGATGATGAAAATAGTAGTATGTCATTGCTCCTGGCTAATACTTGAGGGCTTTGGGAGGGAGCAGTAAGATTTTGTTCAGAGTCTCGACATCTTCACAGCTCAGTCTTCTCAGTCCTGTAAGCACACTGAAGTGTACTAGTGTGAGCAGCTGCAGCCTGTATAGAAATCTAATTTTACTCAATGTGGCTCAAAGAGTGATTACATAATTTACCCTCAAATCTCAAGTCATGGAGAAATAAAGTCAGAGAAGACATTTTAGATGTCCCACCTGGGCCTGCAGACTCCCGCTCAGTGGGTCATACGAGCCAGTGGAGCATCAAGATCTCACTGTTCTGCTCTCTCCTCTGTTGCTTTAGCTAAGTGCCAATGCTGGGATTTGGGGCTTTTAATCCTGCTGTTAAACGTTGCAGCTTTGTCAGGGAAAAAAAGGGCTGGATTGATCTGTGAACAAAGCATTGCTCTGGAGAATGAGGGAGCTGTTTGAACCCAGCTATGTCGAGACATGTCCCACCGGCCACCCCCTGATCACCGCGGACATTATGAAGCCTAAGAATGGCATTGGATTACATCTCCGGGACTGCCACTCTGTATGAAGTGTTTCTGTGGAATTCTTTGTATTGTCTAACAACATCTACTTGAGCTCAGAGGCTCAGAGGAGGAGGGGGCGTCTCCCTCCAGGAGTAAAGGTGTGTGGTATTGGTGAAACATGGCTGGAATCTTAAAAGTATTTTTTTCTCTCACTCCTCAACCCGTTTAAGCTTTAAAGGCTTTGAAGCTTCAGATCTGTTGTCATTACAGGGCTGTACCTGCCAAACAAAGACAGCTGGAGAGAAAAGATTGAGCTCTTAGTCATGGGGATTTTTTTGATGAGTTTTGTGCATTGGCACGCATCAAAAGTTCAATTTTTACACCTTAGTTTGAACTTTTTACACGACCTATTTCACTTTGTATCACCTGCAGAAGCAGAGTACAGATGACATTTTTTCAATCCTGTTTTTTATTGAGTTCCTTCTCTCTGGAAATCTGCCCCTAAAACAAACTCAGTACCCAAAGTCTTTTCCCATAACACCAAGAGCAGTCACCCAGAACTATCTGTGCTCAATTCTCTATCTTCCCAAGCAAACAAAAGCTTGGGAATGCTTTCAGAGTCAGAGGGGAGAAGCCTCCTGAGTCGGCCGAGACGTCTCCTGACACTTACTCTTCCCTTCTCTGTGTCACACAACAAAGGGAGCTGAAGGACGCAACACAAAACCTGAATCGGCCATTCTCAATCAGTGACAGATCACTTGAGAATGTATTACACCTTGTTACCCAAACACGATCAGAAGCCGTGGGCCTTAAATTTGTTTGGGTTTGTGTCCAGATAGGTCAGCTCTGTTGTAAAGCCTTTGTTTGTGTGAGGGGAACACCAAGCATGAAGTAAAAGGCACCTTCTAAGATGTTATCGGCGAGCAGGAGAGGATTACTCTTGTCTGAAGGCGTGCACTGCCTCTCTTTTTCAGATGGCTTTTTCATTCTGGACGCCTGACTTTGAAAATATCTGTAAACATTTTCAGCTAACTGATTGATGCCGTTTTGTCCAGAAAAGAAGACATTCTGGTTTTTGTTCTTCAGCTTTAAATGATTTGTCTTTTTATTCCAGGTATCATTAGTTACACAGAGTACCTCTTCCTGCTCTGCATTTTAACAAGTGAGTATAAAACTGAATGTGCTGAAAAGGCGATTAAAGATGAAAAGTTCTCAGTCTCATGTATTTCACTTTTCTTTCTGCTCCAGAGCCCCATGCGGGCTTCAGGATTGCTTTTAACATGTTTGACGCGGATGGAAATGAAATGGTGGACAAAAGGGAGTTTTTGGTGGTATGAGTCCGTTTTTAATCATCATCATAAGACATTATAGATATGATAAAATGCTTTTTATTCACTGTAGTGCAATCTGTGTAATTATGCTTTGTCTTATCTCCAGTTGGAAGAAATTTTCCGTAAGAAGAAGGACAAAAAAGAAGTCGCTGATGACATGCAAAGACTCGACCAGCAGGTAAAGATGAATGTTTTATCACCAGAGTATTTATGAAACCATTTAAAGTTAGTTTCAGTGCTTTTGAATGTTGGAAAACTGCAGTTTGAGCTGCTATAATGGAACATCTTTGACTGGAAAACTGTGTGCATGATGTAAAAGGTGGATGGTAGATGGTTATCACAGACTCTGCAGGTTCACTCATTTTTACTTGATCAGTTTCTGCAGCCAATGGTGTAAGTCAGGGACCAAATATCTGACTTTGTAGTTCAGCTCCTGTGAGGAACTTAAGTTTTTGCTTCGGTTTGTTATTTCTAATTTTGTCCTGTAAATATGAACGTGCAGTTTAATTCTCTATTATAAAAAAAAGGAAAAAAAAATGGAAATCTGTTTTCATTCACTTTGCTTAAAACCTCTTCTGCAGCAGTGGCTTTGTGCATTAACATTACATTGAAAAAATAATTATTGTATTTGCTGATGGTCTGGTTTACAGAGAGACCTCCATGTTGATTTCAGACTGTTTGATGTCAGGCGAAACTCTTTTGTAAGTTGTTTGTGATTTTGTTGTGAGGCGTCTGAAAGCAAAACTGATGAAATGAAGCTTCATGTCATGGAAAACTATGAGCTGAGAGAATCTCATTGCTACATTGCGGCGTTGGTAGAGACATCACAGGCTGCAGAGAGGTGAATGTGGTCATACAGGGTAAAACATGCCTGAGTCTTTCATCTTCGTTGGGCTGCCTTATGCCGCATGCAGGTGGATGTAAACATGCAAAGCTGAATACAACGATAAGAGCAACTCTTTGAGGTCTTATCGCACAAACACAACATGGAGGAGCTTATTTCACTGGGACAAAAGTTTGCATCTGAGGATAGTCCTGAATTAATCTGGAGCCCCTATAGCCATCAAAAAGATCATTAGAAAGAGCACTCCAGATTTGGAAACAAACAGATGCTCTGCAGAAAGACAAAGTTGAAAGTGAAGACTCTGAATGAATCAGGAGTTCAGATTGTGTTCACTTGAAGGCCATGGCATGTCAGTCATGCCTGAAAGCTCATTTTATACACTTGTCCTGTTCTTTGATTCTTGTGCGTTGTGGATGAATCTTCTTCTTCTTCTGCTTTTTATTTGTGTTTCAGAGCCTGCAGCTGTACGGTGGTCACAAATCTCAGACACACAGTGTGAGTATTGTTCTCCTCTCTGGAGAGAAATGGACTGCTATGCTTGGTGCGTGTGTTTTTGGCATGCAGTCCTACTGTGAAGTATTTCTGCATAGTGCATTAAAATAGAAAACGCATGAGGGTCCGACTCCACCCATGACTTCATATACGATAACCTTTTTCACATTCATTTAAATTGAGATGTATCAGCTTGTGCTTCAACATTATCTGTGAGTGTGTGTGTGGTAGTGCAGGGAGAGCACCACGGATGATTCATGTACTCGCTTTGGTGTCAGTGCTGGGACCCAGATTCCACCTCAAGTCGCTCTTACCTGCAGACTGACAGCATTTCACCCAGACCCCCATGTTTTATTTTTACAGTTTCTTGAGGAGTGGTATTTGGGCTCAGGTTACCTTTTGTGATGGGTTTGACCATGAAGATGTCCTTCAGAGCGGCAAGCAGTGCAGAGAGAAGCTCTTAACACACACGTAGAAGAGCCTACAGCTAGCTGAGGGACAGATCTTTTCAGAGGACTGTTTGAAGTCTCTACCTTTGGGTGTGTGTGTTTTTTTGCGTGTTTTGATTTCTAAAGTTCAAAAGTCCAACTTTTTTCAAAACATGTAGCAGGCATGCCTCAGTGCTGTGGTTGGGCTTTCCCCAGCATATTCTAATTACAAGAATATCATGATCTTTTTATGGGATAAGATGGGAACAGTGCGGCACATTAAAGAGTTGTTCCATAATTAGCTGTGGGATAATGTCGTAAATCTCCTCATGCTGAAAAAGTGATGAGGCGCAGAGGAAGAGCTGTTTTATCAGCTGTCTCGCTTTTCCCCTCAGGCTACAGAGATGAAAATACAAATAAGATAAATAACTATTATGAGATGAAGTTAGCTCTGTGTGAATCTGCGTCTAGTTTGATGTAATCAGTGGTGCAACTTTTCAAAGAGCTGATGTTGGACCGAGTTTAAAACTATATTTTATAATATTACATGAAGATAAAATGCGAGTGTTTCCAAAGTCCATAAAAAGTGTCTCCTGTGATCTTTCCCTTCATAACAGGAAATAGTTTTGACAGCTGATTTGTAGTGTAGCTGTTACAAGCAGAGTCAAGCGTAGAAAATCATGATTGATCAATCAGAGAAGGTTAGCAGGAAGTGACTTTTTTTGGTGTAGAGGCAAATTTGTTTTAAGTTTTTTTTTGTTGTGTTTAAGTTACTAATGATTTTCACATCATTCAACTTCAGACATGAAAAACCAAACTGTTCCTGGAAAAAGTTTCTGCAGTATTTCACAAGAGGAGATAAAAGGTGTCTGATAACCTGCATCGAGCTCGCAGCGTAGCATCAAATGATGATGTATTGGGTGGGTTGGGTTACATATTTAGCCTGGCATGAATCACTCTTCAGGTCTCACGCCCTGCATGCTTTGGACATGTGCTAGTTGTGTTGGATCAACGTTATGCCAAGAGGCTGCATGCATGGCTGCAGTACAGGCTCACGTCAAGGCTGATTGGCCTCTCAGACACGCCATGTCAGTCCAAGTCAGTTTCTGCCTCTTTAACTCTCGGTCCATCTGCCCCTCTGTATCTGACTGTGTATCCCTGTTAGTCTACTTCTCCATGTAGCTGAGTTTTCACCTTTTACAGTCCGGGCATTTTCACCTTTTTTGTCTCTCCAAACCGCATTGTCTCTCATACCACACTAACATGTGTCAGATGCATTTTGTTTCTCTAACAGCTGTGCTTCAACTGCTGCCACAGGTTCTTAAAAAAGACAGCCAGCATGTGGAGGCCCGGGGCATGTGGGATGTTCTCAGACGCGGCTCGAGTCAAGTTCTGTTTTCTGATCTCACTGAGGTAGCCGTGCCACCACTAAAATGCTTCTTCTTTTCTTTGTTAGTACAGCAGGTTCTGACTGTCCCTAGTGTTTTCTCACACTCTTATTCCTGAAGTGGAACCAGTTCTCAGGGAGAGCCCCTTCAGTAGCCCCCCTTTAGCATGTTTCATAGATCTTTTGCATTGCATGTGTTTGTACGGTGCACCACGGTGAAATGATAGCGCTGTTTTGTTTCAGGCTTGGTGAAAAAAATTAACCATTAACTCTGAGTAATTATTCAATAGCAGAATCTGGGTATGGCTATTAACTTGTATCTGTGTTTCATTAAGTATTTGTCATTGTTAATGTTTACCTGATGTAACTGTGATACTCTTGAATAAAGAAAAGCAGATTCGGCGCAGATTGACCTAACGTGTGGCTGAGATGTTGCTGTAGTGAGTTGTGCAGTTTGTGTAACACCTGAGGTGTTTATCAGTGCGATGAAGACTCAAAATGCTCTCACTCTTCCTCTGACAGCATGTAAATGAGAAATCAGAGACAACACTGCTGGTGCATTTCTTTGGGAAAAAAGGCAAAGCTGAGTTGAAGTTTGAAGATTTTTACTGGTGAGTAGAGACGCTTTCCAGTCTGTGGCGATACCCCTGACTAAAATTATTACCCCAGACTGTATCATGCCCATTAATCATTATCCTACCACACTGACCCTGATACAGCTCAGAGGTTTAAGTGTTTCTTTGTACATGTGAGGTGAGGTTCCTGTGGTGGCATTTCCCATCATCAGCTGACTCCTGTCTCGCTCCTCCAGCTTCATGGACAACCTGCAGACAGAGATGCTTGAGATAGAGTTCCTCTCTTTCTCCAAAGGACTGCCCACCATTAGCGAGGAAGACTTTGCTCGGATTCTCCTTCGCTATACCAACGTGGACGACGTCAGCGGGTATTTGGAGAATGTGCGCCACAGCATACCAGATGAAAAGGTGTGTTCGTCTTTCTCTTGTTCTGTTTTTATATTTCACCTCCGAGATTTACGAGTTCAAGGGGTCGACTATGCAATGGTAAAGTCTTTCTTCATGGGGTAACACAAAAAACACAACAACAACTGGAGCCCCAAAAAGTGCAGGAGGGAAGGACCAACCCATATATAGAGTACAAATATCCAATAGATATGTCTTACCAACAACTTACGAGCTAAAACAAAGTATTTTTATTCCTCTCTGCTGAAATTGTATTGGAGATTGTAAGTATTTTCTAATTTTTCCTGATAGAAAGATGCATTTTTAAAAGGAATAAAATATGTGGGAGATATAATGAAACGCTTTTTTACTATCAGTGAGAACACAGGTATCGATTCATCTTGTGCTAATTATAGACCAAGTGCTGAATGGCTCAGCTCAGCACAAAGACCCAGAAGATACAACCATCCCAGCTCTTTTTACAACACAACAAATGTTAGCTGTTTTCAGACTATACATTCAGATCACTTTTTAACCTTTTTCATATTTTAAATGAACAGAGTTTGAAATTTGAAATCAGAGCTGAATTGTTGTATAGGTTTAGATAACAGTGCACATCTTCAGACAGTATGTGTGAAAGGTTAGTGGGTTTTTTTGTGTGCATTGTGCTCCTGAATAAGCTGCTGAGTGAGGCATCCTCAATTTAGCTTTATTTTGTTTTTCCTCTTTGCACACTGACCTGCTGCTCAGCCGCCTTGAGTAGCTTGTTGCTAGATCTCTATTGATGATCAAGTGGGTCTCATCGTTGGGCAAAGACATATTTTATGGCCCTCACCTTGTTAGAACAGCAAAGAGTCACAGATTAGTCATTACTCCATTTGTTAGGCTGTGTGTGCTGCCTGTTTGGTGGGGCCCCAGGGGGAGAAGAAGCTAGTAGCTGTGAGATGGTTGAGTGGACATCAATAGGCTCAGTGTTTGAGTCATCAACCAAGGCTGAGATGTTTTGGGATTCATCACTTTTGTTGTTTTTGTTTATTTAAGTATCAGGTTAATCTGCCTTAGAAAAACCTGCAAACGGCCTGACCTCTTCCCAAAAGCTGCAGTCCTCCCCCCGCTGCTGACAGCTCAGCGTGTCCATACTGCACAGGGAAAATCCAGCAGTGTATACTTTGTCTGTTTGGGTGTGTTATCTATCTGATGGCTTCAAGGTCCCACACACACTAAAGGATCCTCCGCAGGATGAAAGAAAAGCAGATTATGTGCTGTGTGAATTGTAGCACTATCCTTTACTCAAGTGTTGACACATGTAGCAGTCTGCTTTATGTGACACCATAATATCTTTATGTTGTATGTCACAAGCGCTACCTTTCATAAATTCCTGCTGTGCTTTTATTGTTGGGGTCTCTTTTGCAGGGAATCACATTTGAGGAGTTCAGGTCCTTCTTTCAGTTCCTCAACAACCTGGAGGATTTTACCATAGCCATGCAGATGTACAACTTTGCCAGCCGCTCTGTTGGTCAAGGTAAAGTCTCTCGATTGATGCACAGTGTGAATTTATGGAAGTTTTATTATGTTTATTTTTCCTAAAGCTCTGGTGAGAGAATTTCAGTTTGGCGCCCCCTGTGGACAAATTAGTACAAGCTTATGTTGTCCTTTTAATGGCAAAAAAAAATCTCCTCTTGTCGTCATTTGCTGTATTTAGTTGTAAATTGTGAAAACAGCTTTTTCTTCAGCTGCTCCAGACACCTCCCCCCTCGCACCAGTTTCAACTAGAGATGCACCGATCCATTTTTTCCAATCCAATACTGAAACCTGGGCTGAGTGTATCGGCCGATATCCAATACCGATACAATACTACTGTTTAATGAATGAACTGTTTACTTTGCCCTGTAAGTGGAGGCATCAGGCTTGACGTTAGCCTTGTTAAAAAAAGGTAACAAATTAACACAGATGTAAATTTACTTAATATTATTTATTAACAAATAACAAATTGCACATTAGCACACAGCAAAAATGAGTAAGACTTCCATGTATTTAAAGAAAAATTAATTAAAAGAAAAAAATGGATCGGCATCATTCATCCAAAATCTGATCCAGTTATTTGTCAATATCAGAGCTGATATCCGATCCAAATACCGGATCGGTGCACCCCTAGTTTCAACCATTAAAATAAAGAAATAGTCAATCTTGTCCCTGATGGTCTTGTCTGCCTGTAGATTTCATGAAAAGGAACCAAAATGAATTTCAGTTTATTTTTTGATGTGAAATAATTCCTTATAGGAGCTTTGAAAAGAGACTTTTGCTTTTTCTGTTTTCTGTTAAGTGTCCTGTCTTGCTGTTGTTATCGAGTTCTTCATAAACTACATAATCGCCAAACAGACCCCGAGTACAGGACTTCTGAAAACTTGCAGTCACACCGTTTTTAAACCTTCTAAAGTCTCATTAAATGCTGTAGGTGGATAATTAATCTCATTCGATGCTAATCACCTGTTTTTCTTCTCCCTTAGAGGAGTTTACCCGGGCTGTCTATGTGGCCACAGGCATCAAGCTGACCAAGCACTTGGTCCACACAGTCTTCAAGATCTTCGATGAGGACCATGATGATAAACTCAGTCACAAAGAGTTCATCGGTGTTATGAAAGACCGGCTGCACCGGGGTGGAGGGGTAAGAACGCAGGATTCAGTTAGACATCATATCTTTTTAATAATGTCGAAAGTGACAGAGGAGATGTGCCCACCTGGCTCATGCTCCATCTGTCAGTGAGGGTGAGCTGGTTCTTGTAGATGTAGGAGGAGAGTAGCATGAAGGTGTCAGTGTCTGGACCCCACAGCAGCTTTGACTGATGTGACGGTCGACCTCTTTCCTGTGACTCGTCAGTCGTAGCTGATACATGACACTTGGCTGTAAAGTCAGCTGAGATCTAATAGGATGAAGGACTAACAGGGAAATAAGGGTTGCTGCTGAGCACAGGGATATTTGCTTCTAGTCAAACACAGTAAATGAGGAGCTCTACTCCAACAACTATAAGTGTTACAAACACATGCACTTTCTGAAGGATGCTGTGTCTAATTACCTCTAACCCATTATGTCTGTATTACGCTTCTGACTCTTTGTATAACAAAAGCAGCTCACCTCTGAGGTTAGGAGTAGAGATTGTGCAATTATACTGCCATCTAGCGGGCATCAGGAACAGTCTTATTCTTCTCTCTCCCACACTTACAGGGTGAGGAGAAGTTCACCTCTTTCAAAAGCTGCATGAAGAAGGAGCTTTCATCCAAATAGGTGAAGTATTTTCTCAATCTGTCTGCATTGTTTGTTTAATGGGAGAGGGAGCAGTAAATCATTAAGAGCTTCTGAGGGACTTCTTAGGTACACTATCCTAGTCTACAGTCAGTCTTTCCACACGTGTTTTGAGGCCCACACTTTGCTCGGCTGAAGCATTGAGTTACACTGTAATATTAACGCCTGATCAACTGCCACCGGATACCAGCTTTAGTCTGCATACATGAGCGGTGAGCAGTGCAGCTTAAAGCCGTATAAATGTTTCAAAGGCATCTCCTGGGTGTGGGCTTTTAATTTTCAGTGGTAAATCTACAGAAAGCACTTGATCTGTGTGTCTTTGCAGGAAGTCATGGCGTATAAAATACTTTATTTTTTGATTAAAAAAAGAGACAAACTAGCATCTTTTTGGTGGGATTTTAACCAGGACAAAGATACAGTGATATTTTTCCATTTGTGTAAATATTAAACTACCAGGTTGTCTTCAGCATTTAGGAAATGTGCTTATTTGCTTTCCTGCCTTCAGTGATGTGCGGTCTTCAAACCACTCTGATCCTGTTTGTCTTCTGTTTAATATACTACCTGTTAGTTTAGCTGTCCTGGCTGGGTCTCAAATACACAAAATCTGCTCACCTACACCTTGAACTTTTCACATTCATTTATTCTGTCCCAAGTGTTAAAGCTGGAAGTTGTAGTTTTACTGTAGGTCATGTGTGCTATGTAAGGTTATTTTGATATTGACCTTAGAGAAAAGTAGAAAGTGTCCACAGTCCGCCACATGAAACAAGAGAAAGAAACAGCTGATTTTCTCATATATGAGCAGTCAGATTATTCATCATGGTCCGTGCACAACATATTCTTACAGTGTGTCGGTTTATCTCAACGAGGGCTGGGCGATATGGGAAAAAGTTTATCACAACATATATTTTTCATATCAGTCGATATCCATATCACAGAATAAATCATGAAATGTAACAGTGCTTATTGGTAGCATGTCTTTTTCAATACATTAAGCTCTGCATCTGTGAAGTCTTTGTGTCGCTGACATTTTGTCTTAAGGCGTTGCATCTGCATTTCTGCCGGGGGATAGCACTTTCTCACCGTCAGTGCTGTCAGCTTCTCGTGTTGAAGTGCTATGGTTGCGTGTAGCTGCAGCCTGATACTGCGCAGTTGTCTAGTACTTGGTTCTAATTCAGCACATGATTGGTTCAGCCCAAAGCAAACCCAGAGTAACTCCCCTTTTCATTGACTATTGGTAAAGTCTACCAAAACATGGCAGAATGCCGGTTATCAAAAAGCATGTTGACCATGTTTTATACTGATATTGGGGGAAATTAATTTTTGATATATATCGTTATCGTTTTATCGCCCAGCCCCAATCTCAACAAACTGTTGTTTTGTGCACATATTAATTTTTTCTGTGATTTGTCAACAGGTGATATCCAATCATCGATGCATGCCTGACAAAATGGACAAGCTGTGCCTCTCTCTGCTCTCTACAAGGATAGATAACAGATATGTGTGTGGTAGAGGTTTAGAAATAAACAGGATATGACATTAACAGGATGTGGTTAGCTGAATGAGAAGCTGGTTAAATAAACAAAAGTGACCGTTTTGAAACTAACAAGGAAGTCCACTTAAATGTGTGTGTTGCAGGGCTCTAAGTTAGAGTTATTAGTTTGTGTGAGAGCTGTTGCCTGCTTTGAAATAAATATTTATTTATTCATCGTCTTGTAAATATATTTATCACGTTTGGATTCCGAATGTCATTATTTATTTATCTTAAAGTTCAACATAGTCTTATAAATGTTTTGCCAGTTTGTATTCTCAGTTTGAATCTTCTTTTTGTCCTGAGCCTGATGGTGTGCGGCAGCGGCATTGCTCACATATTTCGTCCTTCTGTCGGCTCTGCAGCCCCCTGCACAGATCAGCTCAGGACACCACCCCCTCCCCCCTCTCCTCTCCCAAAGCGCTGCAGCTAAAATCCTCCAGGATCCTTCAGAGCCAGCAGGCCTGAACAAACTCTCTCAGTCTGTGGCTTTTTTTCACTGTTTAACTACAGGCAGCTAACACTGTTAATCATTTCTTGGCTTGTAAAGACAAGTGCTATTTTTGTGCCACTGGCAGGGACGCCCTCTTTATAAATAAATATGCAGAATATTGAAGCCATATGTTTGTGTCGCTCTTTGGACGCTCAGCTCAAAATTTGGATGTTTTTAGAAGAGCAACAAATGAAGTGACCCTCCCTGCAGGATCTGTAATGAAGAGTTTACACACCATCCTCATCTGTACAGAATCCCTTGCACTATTTTGTAGTATGTTGCTGCTCCTCCTCGGTCCTTTTAAAGCTTCTGGTGCACTGAAAACAAGTGAAGTCAAGATAGTAGTATGTTTTACTATCAACCAGACTTTCAGACTTCTTTGGTTGTAATTTTGGATGTTTGTTTGTCTACCTCTTATAGAGTTGAACCCTCTATTATTTGTGGATCTATTGGAAAAATGTCGAACTGTTACATTAATGTAAATGAAATGTAGAAATGCATATGTAATGAAACGGTACAATAAACAAGAGGAAACAACTGAACTGGCCCGCTGTTTTTCACTGACACAAACACAAACCCCCTGAAACAACAACTTTCTCTGTTCCAGTTTTATACTCTCACAGTTTTGAAGTCATCTGAGGAACAGCTCCTCAAACTGAGTGTTCTCGCTGTCTGCTTTGTCCGTAGTGGACTGATGGCAGGAGAATAAATTAGCTGCTTTATTCTAAACCTGAAGGCAAATCATTAACAGTATTAATCACTGTGAACCTGAGGCTTTGGGAGGGTATGACACCCTAATCAGAAGTTTTATCTTGAAATGATTTATTAAGAAGAGTAATCATTTACACTGTCCCACTTAAATCCTGTACTTCATGGGTAAAAGCTGTGGAGATCTTCAGAGAGCTCTTGTGAAGAAAACTTTTATCGTCAGGGCTTCATTAAACTAGGACACAAGTTAGAAAGGAAAGTAGACAGGTACATTTTCTTGCCTTTTAAATCAACACATGGATAATGCTTAGCCAACAGACATGACCCCATAATTGTTTCACAGTATAGCCCACACTTGACCGAATTTCACTTGTGCACTCCCCCTTCATAATACAACTCCAAACTTATTCTCAAAGGTGATACTGTGTGAAGAAACCTGTCTTTACTGTGAAACAAACTACAGATTTAACTTGAACACATCAAACTGAAATCTAAATAGTACAAAATGTATGTTAAAGATCTGACTAATGCTTTCAATGTTATATGTTTCAAATCCCCTGATGTTAAAATTTCATTAAACACATTTGACTGAGGTTAAAGACAAAGTCCACAATCTCTCCGTCTCTCTCACTGGAGCCATTATAATGTGCTATAAATTAGTAGAGGTTCAGTTATGATCATTAAAGAGGTCAAGACTTCACTGCTACTGTCGGCTAGGTTAATGTACTTCAGTAAAAATAAGCTAACCAGGATTTTGCTTTAGCCAGCAAAATGTAGCCTAATTGTGATTTTGTTACTGATTAGACAATAAACCACTCACCTGGAGTAGCATATAACATGTTATTTTATTACAGTATTAATCATTTCCATCTTTTCAGCACTGTCCCTTTCTTAAACTGTCCTATTCAGCTTTATATCCTGACCATTCTGAATTCACCCTAATTGATGCAGCAGAAGCAAACGCCTCATTTCTTTACTTTTCTTGATACAACTGAAGAGACACAGGTCCTACATTCCCCTGAATACAGCCCGTCTGTAATGGACCCCTCCCTGCTGAATTAGGGGCCAGGTCTGTGGAGCTCCAGGTAACAAAACCCCCAGATAGCATCATCACTTGCGTCACTGTTACTGAGTAATATCTTTTCGACAAGTAAATCAATCTTCATGTGCATTAGTGAAGCATCCCTCAGGATAGTCCAGGGTCATCGGTATCATTTTTAAAGTTAATGTTCTCAGGTACAACAAACACAGAGCAGAATGCTGATTTATTCAGTATATCACAGCTCTACGTCTTCTGTGGAGATACAATACAAACGTATATAATTAAAATCAGGAGAAAAGTTTGCGTTCAAGTGTTCATTTATCCCTCCTTCTGTTATGGTCGGTACCAACCCATTTTTGTTTTTAAATGCTTAAAAGAACCACTTAAATTTGCTTTTTTGCATCAAGACTTTTTGACTTTGTCAGGAACCTTGATTTCAACAAAATAAAAATTAAATTGACTAAATTATAAAATGCTCTTATTCAAATTATGTCACTTGTCGTGTTAGGGTTGCTGTTGACCCGGTTAGATTAAAAATCAATGATTAGAGCAAAAAATAAAACCATATGTGCACTGACAGTCACCACACTGACACTCAGATCCCCTTCCAATCATGTGAGATTTAGAAAATTCTCATTTTTCACATGTTTTTCCCTGCACAAAAAACAATGACGGGCATGTCCAGACATGTGAGATCAATTCAGTATGGATGTCTGTGTGAGGGGTATCCTGTTAAAGAGAGACCCAGAGGCCCACTACAAAAACTAGTATAAGCAATATTTACATTGATAACGAAGCGAAACAAGGTAACATAGAGATGAGAACCAAATTGGATGATAAAGAATTTTTTTTTAATGTAATTTACAGCTGATTTAAGACATGGGTCAAAACCGACCCTTAACATAGTGGGTGTGTAGTAAAATCTAACACATGAGGAAGGTTAAGGTCAACTTTATAAGCTATGTTTGCTGAACAGCACAGAGACTAGTTTTGTTGTTGAGCCATCTGCCCACACTCTGAGATTTAGTTTCTCTGCTGCATATTGTTAGTTGAAGCTGCAGCACCTTTGAGACTGGCAACAAGTAGAAGATAATGGTCTACCTCATGGTCTAAAACAATACTTCATAAAATGTTTAATGCCCATTTAGGCTTATAGGTTACACTTGGGGTCTGAGGACAGTTAAGCTGCACCTTGGCAGGGGGGCTTGTGCTGCAGAGCCGCAAGATTTCCTGTAAAATTCTCTGCAGGTGCAATTGAGCATGAAGCAGCAGAAGCAGGTGCATCTTGCAGACTTTTACCTTCGCTGACAGGTAATGATAAAACACAGTGTGCTGGAAACAACATCTCTGACGCAAGCAGCCTGGTGGATAAACTGACACTCCATTTCTGTTGTTACACCAAAAACATGTCTGAGATATCAAGAAGACTATGAGGACAAAATATTGACGGATGTTTGAGAAAAACAAATGTCCTCAATAAAACCGTGCAACAGGGCTGATCAGAGTCTGGCTCTGGCATCATTCAAAAATATCGCTGTGTGCGCGCGTGTGTGCGTGCGTGCGTGAGTGCGAACAGACCCCGTCTCAACACTCGCGAGGATGAACTTATTGAACCCATCTGCTCGCGGTGAAAAATGTGCCAGGCTTGCAGCATCTCGCGGACGCCATGGCAACCTGTGGGGAGGCAGCAGGGGCGGTCCTGACTCTGTGAGTGTGTGTGTGTGAGTGTGTGAGTGAGTGAGTGTGTGAGGTGTCTGATATTTTGTTGTAGTCTGTGCTTGTGGCTGAGTAGGACGATCAGAGGGGAGCAAAACAGCAGCAGCACCAGAGGCGGGAGGATGTTGCGTCTGTGCTGCCGATTTGGCTGATCAGAGCCGGAGCTACGATGCAGTGACAGACTACAGGAGGACACGGGCTCACTTACACACACACACACACACACACACAAACACACACAGACACACACAGAGAGAGGGAGAGTAACACACGACTGCACACGAGGGATGATCCGCTCCTAGACTATGGCACCGTCTGGTTCGCGTAGTATAAAGAGGGGCTGTCAGAGAGTTTTGTACTGGATCCCTGTCCTCTTCATAGCCCTCATTGTGGCATGGTCTTACTACGCCTATGTTCTGCAGCTTTGCATAGGTAAGATGTGTCTGTATGTGTGCGTATTCATGTGTGTGTGTGAGAGAGTGGGGGAATGCCTCTGAGTGTGCGTGCGTGCGTATTTGGAGTGCTGGGGTGTGGAGACATTTCTGTTGTCAGTCTGTTTCAGCAGTTTCTTGTCAGGGGGTATTCTTATGGATGCAGATGACCAGCTTGTTGTTTATGCAGCATGTGCATAGTGTCAGTCACATGACGATAACAGTTCAACCAGGGACAGTCAGCATATGGCAACAAGAGAGTTGCTTTAGTCTGTGTTTTTTTTGCATGTGCACAAAGATTCAGTGTTTTCAGTGTTTTCAGACCACAACACAGACAGCAGAGGAAGTATTTTATGACCTGCTTTTACTGTGAAAGGGCTTTTAGGAAACATGCATTGTCAAAGGATGCACTTAAAAGGATTAGGGCCATCCTATAAGATTCATTAACCCACACTTCCACTCTATCAGCAATATCTTAAAGACTTACTGTAATAGCTTCAGGCTTGTGTAGTCACTGAGCTTCATTATCTGAATTTATATCCTCCAACACAACAACACCACCAGCAGCAGCGGCGGCAGCAGCAGCAGCAGCAGCAGCATTATCTTCCAGCGAGAAGTCCGTCTGTAATGGCTTTAGAGTCAGACCTGCCCCCTTCTTTAAGGCGTCCTCCGGCTGCTGAGTGTTGGATGGTGCAGTTACAGACAGCAAGCCTCCACAGTGAACGCTGAACACACAGTTGACCTGGATAGTGAGTAATGGTTTCTAGGATGTCTCGGAGGAGTCTCAGCAGCCTTCTCCTGTGCTCCATTTGGCAGCTTGTCAGACCACTAGGAAAGCAGATCTTCTCTGTCAAAACCAAAGATGAAATGGAGACAGTTTAATGAGGAAAACACAGAGAGGGGAGGTTTGAAGGCTTGGCTGTTTGTTCCCAGAGTTGATCCTCTCAAGACATGATATCGAGCTCTAACCGGGACTGTGCACATTTATGTTTCATTAGAGAGACTCAAGTATGACCCATGAGCTTCACCTGCAGAGAGGATAGTGAGGAGAGGAAAAGTGACCAAAAAACAGTCCTATGAAGATTTAAAGTGACCAATAACCTCAAAGAAAAGGGGGAAAAAGCCACTTCAAACAAGACATAAAACAAATAAGATGTAAATTAACCAAAAAAGAGATGAGAAATATCAGGTTGACGCTGGGGTGTGTGAGCGGTGGTGGGTTTTTTGATGCAGCATTCAAAGCCGTACATAACTGCAGCTTATTGAGGGCAGTGACATGATAGTATTAAATTTTACATCACAAGAATACTTAAAGTTGTTTTCCTGATTTTCCTGTATGTCTAAACTTTCTAAAGTGCTCAGGGCCCAGTGTTCGTCTGCCAGTGTCTGTCCCAGGGTGAACCTCTTCTAGAGTTACAGGATGCCATGTCCCCTCTGCCTTCCACAAGCTACAGAGACACCCTCCATCCCTGCAGGGTGACAGAGGGAGCTCGATCCCTGCTTCCTTTTAAAAAAAAAAAAAAAACAGATCTTGTTTACATCCCCCAGAGGAAAAATGAAACTGTGATGCGTCTGAGTCACATGGGACAAAACAGAGGTCAACCAGCAGCAGGGCAGCATGTGGTCTGCAAAAAAACAGAGAGAGAGTTGTGTGAAAGTGTCGTCAGCTGATACCTCTCGTCGAGCAGCTCAGTTAATCCCATTGTCTGGTTTACATAACTCACCCCCAGCAATCTGCGTGTGACCCACTTTCTTTATAAAGCACAGACTGTCAGCCTTTGAACATTTGGGCCTTTCCCAAGATTGGTAAAAATGTGAAATCAGGTGGTCTTTGGATTTGTTGTTGCACGATGGTGGAGGTAAGGTAGTATGGTAGAGACCTTGGCGCTTTCATTCACGTGATGATATACTGTACATACCATCACATGCACTTAATCGCACACACACACACACACACACAAACACACACTCGTGCTCCCCTGTCGGACTCTGGGGCTTTTATGCTGGCGAGGCAACGTGCAGGATTTTTGGCTGCTTGCCTCAATTCAAGTCCCTGGTATACTTCTCCTCAGTTCCTACCTCATGAATATCTGTGCGTGTGTGTTTGCACATGTGTGTTTACTGCTCTTTACAGGCTAATTGCTGTAGATGGATGTTTCTGTATGCTTATTTTATCAGCGCTTAGACATGCGGACCCATATAAAACTGTGTCAGCTAACATTCAAATACAGATCTCTGCTTGTCTCTCTTTGTTTTTGAGTCAAGATCTCTGAGGTGTGTGTTTGTGGAGGTTTCGGGGTGCGTGCTGATGTTGACCTGTGATTGGCAGTTTACCCAGTCCTGTCTCTGAAGGTTGTTTATGCTGTCAGTGCTCTCTCTCACACACACTCATACACACTCGCAAGACTGCAGAAGGATCACGCTGCTTACAATGACTTTTGTCAAAGCACAGAAATGCACTCTTCAGTCGAATCATCAATGAGTCACACTGTTTGTGCTTTATTTTGAGACTAATGTTGTATTTTTGCTGCTTTTTTTGAGTTTTGCAATATTTATCAATAGCATTCATATATAAGAGAGCTTAAATATTTGTTAATTGGATTTTGCAGCAAGTGCTTCACTGATTCACTTAATAAACCTGACTGTTGGTTTCACTTTGATTTTCCAGAATCAATCAAAGACACAGGAGAAAAAGGTAAGTCAAAGATTAAGACAGTAATAGATGTCCTCAGCTGTTTTGTGTCTGCTGGATGTTGATTTTTTTCACATGAGGTTTGGCAGCTTTCAGTCTGAGCAGAGGTAGCCCTCTTCAGAAATCTATTAAGAACACTATTAAAGGAGAACTTCTGTATTTTTCAACCTGGGCTCTATTTTCCCATGTGTTTAAGTGCTTGACTGATGGGGAGAACAGTTTCTGAAACTGGTCCAGTGTTTAGGGAGAGCGGAGCAACCAGCAGCTGTGAGAGGAGCTAAAATGTGGTTCGGCCAGGCAATTGCGCATCATCAAGCTGCGTCCACTACAGGTGCTTTATTTAACTTCTAACAGGTTCAGACTCTAATTACAAATCCTGAGAAAGGAGTGGCAAAGGTTTCCTTTACCTTCTACTTGTGCTGGTCCGTGACCCTCACTCACATGTCCGACAACATGTGAGATCTCATGAGATGTCAGAATGACACACCTCCACCAACAAGAGTTTGTTGTACACAAAGAGCCCAGGTTGAAAATACAGAAGTTCCCCTTTCAGCTGGTAGGAAAACATAAATTTCCACCATGTTTACATCAAGTATTTTATAAGGTTAAAAAAAATCTCTTTCTTGTAACTCCTGGTTACTTTTCAGCAAAGACATCCATAGTGTCAATATTAAATAGATTGACATGAAATATGTATTGATCCTTGTTTTTATATCTGTGGCTCAAAGATGAAAATCATTTCCTTCAATTCTTTCATTTTGAGAAAGTAAATCCAACAAATTTGTCATTCTTGTCAGCTGTGTTTTGGGCTAACAAACCAACCTTACTCACATCTGTATTACTCTGTCTTTATTGCTGTTGGTTCAAACTTTAAATGTTTGTTTGCCAAATAATTCAATTTTGATAGAGCATGTGAAAAAATACACTTGAATTAGTTGTTTAGTGCCCTTGGCCAGTGTTAGGGTGCTAACATGCAGAACTGAAACTGCTGACACGTTAGAATATTAAAGTTCAGCCGACATCACGGCTTTAAACGTACACATAGAACCCACAAGAGTATAATACTGGTGTCCCAGGCCGTGATTTCACTGAACAGTAAATATAGTAAACACAGCATACACTTAAACCCATGCATTTATACATGGAAGTATGTGAATAGTATAGTAATAAAAGCAGCAGCAACTCAAAACTGATACCTGGACAAAAAATGGTTCAATTATCAGCAATAAAACATTTGGTCCTGTTTATTTATTTTGAAGACATGTCTTGTGCAAACGCCTTGTGTTGTGCCAGTGAGAGCGAAAAGAAAAATCATCACTTTACACCATGTTTAGATATGAAATGAGGCCACAAACTGAAGATAAACGGTTAAATATACATGACGGATGGTGATGAGGACTTGTTTATGTTTGTCTGCTTTCAGTTGTGTACTTACTGGTCTACCATGTCATATTCATCATGTTTGTGTGGGCGTACTGGCAAACCATCTTCACCAGGCCAGTGAACCCCCTGAAGGAGGTGAGTCTGACTGAGACGCAGCATTATTGTCGGTTGGGATGATGAGGCATGATGGGGAGTGCAGATGTAGGTTACAGCCTCCCCGTGTGATTGAACGCTGCATTTAGACTAATAATACTTTCCAGTGGAAGTGCCTGAAGCTGCACTGTAATGGCTCTGATCCTGACCGCAGCACTTCAGCTCTGCAGGGTGAGCGCACACATGCATACATCTTTGAGAGGACACTTGGAGAAAAGCCACCTTTGCATTTTAAAAACAAGTGAGGCATGCGGTGATAATCTCCCTATATGAAAGCTCGCCTTTATGAGATCTGATGGCTGGATCACTTGAGGTTTCGAGATTGTAATAAAAGTCAATTTTCATGTGTGCTGTGCTGTTTGTTATCATCAGAGTTATTTGTTTCCACTGTTCAATCATAAATCGCCTGAGTGGCTGAAAGTAATATCACAGCTCTGCACTGCTTTGCTCCCATTTGCCTGCTGGGGCAGAAAAAAAACAACAAAACAAAAAAAGGAAGATAGAGACATACTCTTCGCTGCCTACTGAGCTGCAGCTTCACAGTAACAAACGTCGCTGCATTACTGACACTAAGCTAAATCAGCTTGTAGTATGTTAGACAATTTGGTAACACTTTATTTGACGCGTATCTCTATAACGCAATATAAATATATTTACAATGTGTTATTATCACGCTATAGCACTGTATAACTATAGTTATAAACACTCATAAATGATCATAATGTTTTATAGCAATAATCATAACACATTACAAAGCATTTTATCAGTACTTACAAGGTCAGGTATTATAATGTGTCATAACTGTTAACAACAGTTGCATTGCATTATTTATGTGGGCACTGTTGGTGAGTTGTTAACAGTTATAACACATTATGATACCTGACCTTGTAAGTCATGATAATATACTTTATAATGTGTTATGATTATTGCTATACAGCATTATGATCATTTATGAGTGTTTATAACTATAGTTATACAGTGCTATAACATGATAATAACGCATTGTACATTATACGTTTTGAAATTAATAGTTTCTGAAATGAAATAAAATTTTTAGGTGTTATTATTGATGATAAATTGACCTGGAAATCACATGTTAAAGGAATAAAAGTGAAAATAGCAAAAATGATTGCTATGTTAAACAAAGTAAAGGACTACTTGGATAATAAAGCTTTGTACCTATAATTTGATTACCGTTCTATATCTGATCTACTGCGTTGAAGTGTGGGGAAGTGCATGCAAAATTTCCATTCAGCCAATTTTCATTTTACAAAAAAAAAAAAAAAAAAAAAATCCAAACAAATTATTAGTAGAAGTCAATGCAGAGATCCTTCAAACCCATTACTTGTTAAATTGTAGTTGTTGAAATTCAGTGAGCTAGTAGATTTCATTATGTTGCAGATTATGTATAAAGCTCAAAAGAAAATTTTACCAGTCAACATCCAGAGCCGATTTGAAAAAAAAGAAAGTTATCATAATTTAAAAGGATTTGAAATACTTAAAAAGCCAAGATTCAGAACTAAACTGAAGGAGCGCTGTGTTACAGTGAAAGGAATACGTTTGTGGAACAATCTGAACAAAGAAACTATAGAAGCTAAATCAAATTTTAGGTTACAAAAAAAGCGTCAAAGCCAGTATGTTAAGTAAATACAGGGTCTTTGTATGTTTGTTTTGTGAAAAAAATGTAAATAAACGTGATGGGGTTTTTTTTGTTTTGTGGGTTGTTTTTTGAAAACAAGAAATACTGAACTGTAAAAAGGCATGTTGGCCTGCAGCTCTTGTTTATTTTTATTATGTGTTTAGTTGATTAGTATCGTATAAAAGGGGGCAGACTCTTTAAGAGTTTTTTTCTTCCTGCTCCTTTTCATTCACTTGTTTGAGATTTTTCCTTGTTTGTATTGAATAGTTTAAATATTAGCTGAATGAAATAAAGTATGAAAATAAATCAATACTTATAATGCGTTGTAGAAATAGGTGTCAAGTGTTACCGACAATTTAAATCACTCCTTGCAGGCACAAGTATCGATAAAGTGTTTTTCTTAACCTCTGCCCTCTGCCCTACATAGTTTCACCTGTCCTACTGTGACAAAGAGCTGCTGGAGCGTGAAGATCGGGGAGAGTCCCAGCAGGAGATCCTGAGGAGGATAGCCAAGGATCTGCCCATCTACACCCGCACCAACTCTGGAGGTATGGTAGAGCTCACATCACTGCTTATGTAGAACAGTAGGAGAGGTGTGAATGACGTGCAGCTCTCAGAGCTCATTTCACCTCCATCACCTTGTTAGTCTGTGGTCAAGAGTTAGGCGAGGCTGCTACTGACGGACGGCTGTGTGATTGAATTGGCTGTGTCTCCTCAGCAATCCGTTTCTGTGACCGCTGCCAGCTGCTGAAGCCTGATCGATGTCACCATTGTTCAGTCTGTGATAAGTATGGCTCTCCACTCATGCACCTACAGAGAAAAGACCACACCGTATATTGCATTCTGGCAGGTGGAGTGAGATTCAATTACACTGACGTCTGACCCTGCTGTGTTACAGATGCATCCTGAAGATGGATCACCACTGCCCCTGGTATGTGGGGACACTTTAAAGGCAATAGTAGCGGTGCAAGTACGCCTGCTTAAGCACATAATTGTCTTTTCATGAAACCCCTCACATTGGTAAGGGTTCATACTGGAATAGACGGCAAACAGAAGAGGACAGAACAGGATTCGACTGCTGTTTCTGCAGTATGGGGTGGCAATCATGTGTCAATCCAGGTTTTGAAGACTAAGGGGAAATTTAAGTTAAAGCATTGAGCACGCCTGGTTGTTATTTAACACGATGCTCTGCAAAAATGCTTTGCTGATGTGATCATGTGCTTAGCCATCCCAGAAAAACGCATTACTGTCTGATTTTTGCTCAACCGTTTGTATTTGCTTTTCCAGTCCTGTATCTTTGCAAAAGAAGGAATAAGAATGTACTTGTTACACCGTATTTTACATAATGATCATTTTATTCTTGCTGCAGGGTGAACAACTGTGTGGGATTCTCCAACTACAAGTTTTTTATGCTCTTCTTGGCTTATTCTCTTCTCTACTGCCTTTTTGTAACTGCTACAGATCTTCAGTACTTCATTAAATTCTGGATGGTAAGCCGGGCCGCCATTACTGTGAGATACATTTCCTATAGAGCCTTTGGTTTCACAGAATAATCTTTGATCAGATCTTCACAGGCATCTGAAAGCTGTGTGATAAATAAGTGTTTAATTTTTTTCCTCACAAGGCTGGAGGTAAAGCACATTTCCGTCTCAAAGAATACCTGGTATGAGCCCACAAGGTAGTTAGTGGCAGTGAAATAAAAGCAGCTAGAAAAGCCCGGGTAGACTGCTCGAGGAGAAATCCTGCATAGGTCCCAGTTAAATACATGCATAATGTTATGAAATTCTGTTTTCTCTGAGTTTTGTCTTTTTTGCGTCTTCGTTCCAGCAGAACGGGCTCCCAGACACCCAGGCAAAGTTCCACATCTTATTCCTCTTCTTCTCGGCTTCCATGTTTTCAGTCAGCTTGGCTTCGCTTTTCACCTACCACTGCTGGCTCGTCTGCAAGAACAGATCCACGCTCGGTAGGTGGCGTCGGTCACGCCTGCGTGTTTGTGTGTATTGGTTGTGTTTGAGCACACGGTCATTACACAGCCTCTGTTGGAAGCAGCTCACTCCTCTTTGTCTTTCAGGATCTGCTCTCAGTCTGCTTTTGGTTTGAGCAGAGATGTCTTTGCACTAATGATGAGGGATGCTTTACTGCATTTTTTCCAGCGTCAGTCACCATCCTCATCAGTGCAGTGGTTTGATGAGACTCTCTGGGCCGTTATCACACAGAGCTGTTTCTCATTATGTGTGCACAGTGGCACACTTTGTCTGTGTGTAGAGGAGAGTGGATTATCCTGAGGAGTATGTTACAGTGAAATGCAAAGACACAAGGCTCAGAGCAGTAAGAAGCTTAGTAACAGAAGCTGCTAGGAGGAGAAGTCACACATGGTGGCGCAGTCTGAGGTTTTCTTTTCCTGTGTAACAAAGACACTTTCATTCAGAGTTTTTATGCCGCCATTCAGAAGGAATCACCCGTGGTGGTGATCTGCTGTCTGAATGCACTTCTGCTGATATGAGAAACAGCTTACATAAAATCTGAAAGAGTAAGCTGTACTTTTTTATATCCTGTCCTCCAGAGGCTGTACGTGCTCCAGTGTTTCGCCATGGGACAGATAAGAACGGCTTCAGTCTGGGCGTCAGTAAGAACTTCCGCCAGGTGTTTGGGGATGAAGTTAAATACTGGCCTGTACCAGTTTTTTCCAGGTATACTTTTTTTTAATCACAAAATATTTTATACATCACCAAACTGAAGCAGGGCGAGCTAAAGGAGCTTTATAACATTTCCAGCAGGTTCTGACCTGCAGCTTAGAGTCCACACTGGTGTAAGTTAAAGATACAAGACAAAACGACTGTACAGATGGGATGAGAAACAAGAGCAGAAAGAAATGAAATGATGTTTCAGAAATCTAGGTCTGCTCCTTTGCGGTGTTGAAACCTCACTGCTCTGTGTCTAAACCTGATGTCAAAGACACGTCTTCATCTCCCTGTAAGATGATAAAAATAATGAAAAGTCAAAATATTCTTACGTTTCATGGATGATGATGGACAAACCAGAATAAAAGAATAATATGTTACCTAAAACTGCAATGAAACAGGATTTTAATGAACTTTGTTGGAGTGTTTAGACTATATTTGGTTTCTAATGCATTAATATTTATTAGGGCCTAGTTAGTCCAGTTGTCTTTGGATTAAATACATCTAATCTAATCAGGTTTATTCATTCATTCACACAGAGTGTATAATATTGATCATTAAAAAAAGAATGAATTTGTGTGGGTGCTGAAGAAACCCATTAATGACCCATCTGAAAACCACACCCAGGAGACATTTCTAGGGTAACATAAAACCACTAAAACAGAATAAATGTTAGAGTTTATTTAAAGCTGATGTGAGGAACTTTCTGTTAGTGTTGATTTTAGTGCCCCCTGTGAGCAAAGTAACACTTTCTACCTTCTTGTCTCTACACATGAAAGTTGTTTGCAGAGAAAACCTCAAACTGTTGTCTTATAATAGTGAAATTCATCACTTGTTTTGAGTAATTACTCTTCCAAAGAAACAGAAGGACTGATCAGACTAAGACATTCACTTCATTATGGGACTCTGTGATATCTCACTGAAAGTGGATGCAGGGATTCTTTACACAAAGAACAATGGAGATTTTTAGCCGGTCTGTTGGATAATGATAAAACTGAGAATTACTAGTTAGGTAATATTTAAATTAATATGGTAAACCTGGGACATGACACATCACTTTGAGGACAAATGTACAGTTTTTTGGTTGGAAAGCCACTCGTCTAAACAGTTTCAATGATACACATGGATAATTAAACTGTAATGTAATGATAAAAGATAACTATTGTTTACAAAGAACCATATTTTTCTTAAAGACACTGCGAGAAGTTTTTTGAAACTGATAACGAGGCCTCTGTATGATCTTCAGAAGCAGATGAGAGCATTAAGACTGATCACTTCTTTGTTGTAATTTTGAATGCCTACAAGGGGGAAGGTCCACACCAGATGATTGACAGCAGATTGACAGAGTCATCACTTTGTCCACAGGGGGCGCCAGAACCAAAACAACCAAAAGTTCCTCACAGCAGCTATAAAATCCCGAGAGATTTGGAGCGCTTTCTGCAGGATAATCCAACCTGTGATTTTAAAAAAACATGTAGATACTCAAGTGATTTAATCTATAGCAATGCAGTTTGAATTGCATTTCTTCTGTGACTATAAGTGTGGCTCAATGAAGTCAATAACTTTTCATATTTACTACAAAACTTTCAGTAGTACACACATCAGTCGAACATGTTTTATGATCATATGATGAACTCAGGATGTGAGAAAACAAGTGAATCCTCTGTTCAGCTCAGGCATCAGCATCACTTAGTGTGAAAAGTCCCAGAAGACACAAGACGGCATCAGGACACCATAACATCAACAGTGTGAAAGAATGAAAGAATGCATGTTATGAAGCTTTGAGAATCAATAATTCATGCTGACAAAGGAAGCAGTGTCAGAAAAGTGGGGCTCTGTCGTGCTTGCAGTCAAAGACCATAAACTTTACACACTCTAATGTGTAAAAACAGATTTTTGTTGTTATTGTTTTTAAGAGAAACAAACTCCAAATTCAGTTGTTATAAATGTAGATAATACATCTGATTTATGTGACATAACACAATCTTCAGTCTCCTAGAGTAAGGAAAAGTATAAATGCAAATCCTGCTGATGTACACCTTCATTAAATAGAAATGTATCCCTCACCATTTTCCAGTTTAGGTGATGGCTGCTCCTTCCCAGCTTGTCTAGTGAATCTGGACCCTGAGCAGCCCTCATCCCCCTCAGACCCCAACCCTGTTAACAAAAGGTGAGTAAAAGATTCATTATAAAGTGAACAGCACTGAGAAAAAAAAGAGTCTGAATCACATTTGAATGACCATGCAGCTCAATATTTCACAGATATGTTCCTCTGTGATCTCTTGATATCTGGCTTCATACTTATAGTGCAGCAGAGGGCCGCCAGTTCCCATCGAAGCCGCTGAGGGAGTCTCAGAGCCGACTGCTCACCAGCACTCCCTCCTGGTCAGAGAGTGAGGGTGCACCAGACAAAGACAGGAAAGGTGAGATGAAGATGTGGTCTTTGACACATCCAAAAGAAAACATAATACAGAAGGGAGTTAATTGATAGAGTTTTCTCCACCTTTGTGTTTTCTTTAGGTGCCAACAACCCAGGGATAACTATAGAAAATGAGGCGTGAACAGAAACAGAGCTAAGGGTGATCCCTCTAGCCCAGAGAAGTAAGTTTACAATCATTTACAAAATGGTCACATGTCATAACTCTAACAAGCTTTTCCTCACTTTTCCAGGTCAATGCTGCCCCGCTCCTATAGCTGTGCCTATCAGAATGTGACATCTTCAGTGTTGGGGTTTGTACTACCGCACCCTGCTTCTGAGAGGTTTATGTGACTGACACCACATCACCAACAAAGAAAAAAACCCCCAGAAAAATCATTACCAGTTTCTCTGGTAGTGATATAAGTAACTCTTTCTGCTGCTATCTGACCGTTTTCAGGCTTCAGGACAAAAAGGACTGAAATTAAAATGCATTCCAACATCACCAGATCCTTTGTTTGTACATGTGAAAGCACAGAGCAGCAGAGGAGGAGGAGTCCTTCAGTTTTTACTTTGTATAGTAGGAAATCAGTAGAACTTGTATTGTGTGCCAAATGTTTGCACATCAAGTACAGATTAGTAGAAGTGTTAATGTGACTGATGTTTCTTTGGTCATTCTTTGTTTCAGTAAAGTTTTTTCGCTCACACCGAAAAGGATGGGCAGCTTTTTCACCCATCATGAAAGTTCAAAACGATGCATGCTCTCATCTCAGGATGTCGACACAAACTGACTTTGTTGTAGTGGACTGTACCACAAAATGTTCGCCCCTTTGCTTGGAGAAACAAAAGAAGAGTTTTGATTAGTAATCTTAATAAATAAGGGCTCTTATAACTCGCTACAGCATGAGGGGGGATTTTGCTGTCATACAGGAACATCTGAGAGCTGGTGCTGTTGCTGTGACAGCGTGTGTCTCTGCCAAATATCCACACTGCTGTCTGGCAGTCTGCTGTACACATCCAGCCTTCCTGACTGACTGACTCTGGAGGGCCAACACACAGACCGCTCGCAAAGCCTCTGTGTACTGCTGCAGATCTGCTTACCATCATAAAGCAGATGCTGTTGAGAGTTTTTCTAAATCAAATATGATGTTGTGAACACGCTGCAGAGCAAGAATAATAATAATCATTATAATGTAAAAAAAAAAAATAAATAAGCTCCAGCTGCTTTGTAGAGTACATTTTCACCTTCTTAGGATTCTGTCTGTTCTTGTCTGGCTTGAAACTATGAAACCATCACTTCAAATTATTTGGAAGAATGTATGCTTGTTACAAAAAGCTCCATAGTGACAATCTATATTTTTCTATTCTTGTATCTGTATGACATAAAAGACGTAATGGATGTGTGAGTATACTGTACTGTAAAGTTGTGATGCCTTAAAGAATAAAAAGAGCTCATCTTCGGCCTCATTTTTCATTTGTTTTTGCATGTTAGAAAGGATCGAGTCATTGAAGAGATGTTACGGCCAAGAGTGGTTTATGGTAGAAAAGTTTCAAGCCTTTATTTACAAAATCTAAAAACAATCCTCTTGTATATTGCATATTCTTCTTTGACTCTGTTACAGTGTGAAAGGTGTGCTGCAGAAAGAAAGTTGTCAGTTTGACGCAGTGTACACTTCAACACACACACACGCACACACACACACCTATGGAAGTTCAGAATACTATTACACAACACAGCATTTATTCAAACGTTTCAGTACATGCGGCTGTTCTACGCGGCATGAATGAACTGGAAAGCCATACAAAAATAAACGTCATTCAAAGGTCAGAACTACGAGTGAAAATTAACTCCACTGGAACAGAAAGTCGCATGTTTAAAAGCAACAGTTTTTTTTTCTCACCATGAGTAAAAGTTTTTCTTCTTTTATTAGAACACTAAAACTCTACAAAACTTTCGTCTTAATTAAAAATGAAAATTTACTCTCAACAGAGTAGTTCAGGGCAACAGCATCAACTCTTTTTTTTCTGCTATCATTTTTTTTTTTTTTTGAAGTCTGGTGAATTTGGTTTAAACCAGTGCAAGACCATGTAGAGAGGCGGTGCATCCGTGTTGTGTGCTTGTCTCAGTGAGGGTGTTTACATGCACGAACTACCACAAACCTTCAATCAAAACTCTTTGTATGCGTCTGTGCATACTGTGAATGTATCAGAGCAACACCGTGAAGCCAAACCAAACTCAGCAACTAACATAGAGGAAGCATTTTTAAGGATGTTTGTATAGGCAGAACACAACAGTTTGAAGTCAAGAGGGTTAAATTAAATATTATTTTCAAACACTCAAAGAAAAAATAAATGTCAATGAGATATTTATGTGCAGGTAAACACACTCACTGACAGCTCCCTTTCTCATAATTACACACAAAAAAAAAATATCTGTAAGTGTGCTGCCTGGTGGAGTCTTAGTGTCGATCAATGAGGGCGTCTGAATGGTCAGAGAAGCAGCACAATAAATTAAAGTTTAAAAGATACGAATGCAGCTTATATTAAGGCTGAGTGTGGCAACAGTAATGGTTGTGATGGTAAAGACTGACATGTCGACGATGAAAAAATGAGAACATAGAGAAGGCAACAAAGAGGAGAAAGACACCAGAAACATTTTCAGCTTTCCATATAAAATCGGGTTAGAGCTTTAAAGTGCAAAACATGTCTACAGAACATTTTAGGAAAACAAAATCCCATCTTCCAAGCATGTTAAACTGAACTGATTCAAACAGGCTGCCTAAACTGCTTCACAGGGTTAAAAGACTACACTCTCTCATACACACGCGCACACACACACACACACAGCTAGCAGGGCATGTGTGAGGCCAGCTGGGATTTTTTTTGACCATCATACTCTAAGGTGAGCAAAGGCTATGAGAAGCAGCTTGCTAAATGGTTTGTGTTTGTCTTATTTTCTTCCATTATTATCATCCAGTTGGTTAAAGCCTGCTTCAGTGTCGCACGGATCGAGCATGTGAGCAGCAGGATGGGAGGTTTCAGAGTGATGTCACGACTGCTGCTTGTTCGCCTCCTCTTCGTAAGCGTTCCCTGTTCCGTTCTGGACATAGGCTGAGCCGGAGCTGAGCCCGTACAAGTGCCCACAGTACTTTGCATCGTCGATATGATCCTCGAAAAACATCTGTGGAGACAAACAAAACAATGGAAACTGATTAGAGACACTTAAAAAGGCATCTAGTGTCACAGTATTCACTGTTTCAAGGATCATGTTTATCTTTACAGCTGTAACTCTTCTAATATCCTGAAGTTAGGTTTAAAAAGCCTGATCATTAAGGCAGTGATGTGGTAATTTCCATTAAGGGATCTGTCTCTAATCACTCGAACCATAAATATCCCTGAGATTCTTCGAACCTCTACAAATATACGTTTGATAACAAAAGGAGAGGAGGGTAAGTGCTCTGTTAGCATCACTCTGCCTCTTTCTAATACTCATGAACGTTAAGGTTTTTAAATATTTCTACTTTCTAAACATTTACAGGTGCTGAACTGTTTGTTAGGAACAGGTTAAGTTGCTGAGATGCTGGGTCTCATTTTTAAAAGAGACCTGCCTTGGATAAATAGTTTGGTTATGCTGTATGTAGAACATAAAATTCTCTGTTTCATTTTCTTTAGTTTTCCTACGTTTTCAGAGAGGAGTAATTACTTTCATAGTTTGACTTTAAGGTGACAGTAATCACAGAAGATGTACAAGTACACGCTCCTTGCACTGCTGCTTTTCTTGACCGCATTTAATTTTTACATGCGCCTAATGACGGTGAAGTATCACTATACGTATGTGTAGCAGGGGGCTTATTCAGACATGAGATCTGCATGTTAAATGAGATTATTGTGGGGAATCTAGATCTGACAGGAGCTTCAGTAATCCTGTGCTCCTGTGTTCCTTATACTCCACCTAACAGGACTCTCCGGCCTGAAGCGCCTACCTCTCTCATCTTGAAGAAAGCCATGCCAGTGAGTAAAGAGTCGGAGCCGGCCTGGTGCTGTGGTCCGATCCTCTCCAGCTCCAGCTGCTCAGCAACTTCCTGCAGCCCGCCCTAAAAACGAATCATTGTCAATTCACTCAGAATTTATGCGTCTAGTCCAAAAGACCACTCTCAAAGTGGTCACATTGAATCTTGAGGTGTGGAAGTTTTACATCAATAAAACAGCACACTTGTGTGCGCCACCCGCTAAAATATTCAGTGAGTTACCTTTAGGTTTTTGCAACTCTTCATGAGGTACTTGACATCGTAAATGACTGGAAAGTACAAGCGAAGAATCTCAAAGAAGTCCACCTCCTCCTCAGGCAGGTTCGCATTGGAGAGAATCTTGATCAGGTATCCAAAGTCATAACCACTGAAGAAGACATAAATAAAAAACAATATACATTTTTTTAAACTCTAAAGAAATCAGAGCAGCTTCAAAATATCTGCCATGACATAAGACAGCTGTGCATACTAACTAAGACTGGATTTGTTTTTAATGCCTGAACCTGCTTGTCGTCGTGTCAAAACACTCAACCTACCAGGTGTGCAAAGACAAAGTAAGATTTTGCTTCGCTGTAGAGAAACGATAAGATGCTCAATTTGGCACAGACAAAGCTTCCAATTAGCTTAAACATTTATCTTACAATATAAATAGATAAATAAATAAGGAATGAATTTATTAAATGAGATTGGAAAATCAAAAATTATAGATAGTGAAAAATACAAATAAAAACAACATGACATGAAAGCCTCTTGGTAAAGAAGTAGTCTTAATACCTGAAAGAGATGACAGAGATGTTTCAAACCTAAGCCTTATTTATTTTCCACAGCCTGGTTATCTTTAGCATCAGTTTGCCATGGAGACACAGAGGGAAACTGAGCACAAAATGAAAAAGTTAAGCAGCAGAGTGCAGAAAATACCCATCAAAGTTCGCTGTCACCGAAGACCAAGTTGAACAGAACACGTGTTCATCACACTCGAGCAGCTTTTTGAATCGTCAACTGAACGGATTATTGTTGTTCTCACACTTAGGTCGTACAACCCCCAACACCTAACCTCTCACTGAAAAAAACAACAAGACTTATAGACAGATAAATCAAAACAAACACAAATCCAAATAGTTTTCATCTTCTTTTTGTAAGCTTAAATCAATCAAAAAGTAATAAGAATAAAACGACTTCAAATACACAACACAATGATGAGAAGAGAAGGAAACAAAGCATAGTATTTATATGGAGTCAAACGATCAGCACAGTTCCTGGTAACCTCTTACGTTTCACTACAGCTCACAAGTAGAGGGAACAAAACCAAGAGATGCTCCGCCTTGAACTGTTAGTAATTTTTTGGAAAATGTCTATTTTCCAAGAATAACATGGGCATCACTTATTTGCATTGTGTTGCTGCACAACTGCCAAGCCAAGTTCCCAGGATTCAGACAAAGCTGAGGTATAGGTATAAATAATCACACAAGCAGCAATACCTGTGAAATGACAGCCACTTAACCCCATCACAGAGCACCACTCCTGATGTCATCAGCAGCTCTGCAAAGTACAGCGTCTCGATGCCTTCGTCCTCGTGCTTCTTGAACTGAATCCCTGAAGTTGTCAGGAGCTCAATCGAGTCCTGTGCATACATGTCTTCTCTGGAGATCAAGACAGACACAAACCATACTTATATTACTGCAACCATTAAAACATCGAGTAGTAACGAGAGCAATAACTGCGAGTTATCCTTGACAAAACACTGATTTTTGTAAACTGTGTCTCAGGTGATCTGACTGGATATACAGTTTGAAGATTTCTTAACTTCCTCCAAACAACCTCAAAGAGATGATCCAGAAAGGGTGAAGCTGAAACACTGAGTAAGGTGCTCCCAGTTAGTGTGTGCTGTTAGACAGCTGGAATGCTTAATAAATGGCATATTCAATCAAAAGTCTTAACTTCCAAAGGTATAAAAGGTCTAAATACATTTTTCAAAAAAGCATTTAAATGATTTGCAAAACACCAAATTTGTTTTTATCATTTATAAAAGCATATCTCTCTCTCTCAATACATATATATACATACATAAGCTTTTACAAATTTGATTAATTGAAAATGAATTGAAATTATTTAAATATATTTGTATAAAGACAGACAGACAGACAGACAGACAGACAGACAGACAGACAGATAGATATCGAACTATGTCTATATACTTGTTCTTTTGGGTGAGATAGATATACATACTGTATCTAGATAAAAATAGAAAAACAGACATATGCTCTTTTTTTCTGTTGCCAGCAAAGTGTCTCATGATGTGCCAGATGTTCTAAATGATTGTATGATTGTCAAGTCTGGACTGCAGCAGCAGGTGTATTTAATCATGAGTCTTCTACAATGGAGCCACATAGTTGTAATACCTGCAGCAGGTAGTTTGGCACTGAGTAGCTAAATATATACAAGGTCTTCCCTGAAAAAGACATAGTCTGGATAGCAGCACATGCTGCTGACCAGTATTTTTATGTCTAGGTTGTCTATAGCATGGGCACTTGTGCATCCCCATATGACCACAAATGCTGGCTCTGATAAAAAGTTGTGGCACCCACAGTATCAGGAGAAAGCAAAGTTTTGACTTTCCAGATCACAGGACTGTTCACCTGAGTCAAAATGTCCACGTTTTCTCCAATGTTTCCTCTTTGCATGGTACAGTTTTAATCTGCATTTGAGGATGCAGCAGTTGGGAGATGTTTTCCTGGGTGTTAAACTTTTCTATCCAGTTGTGCCTGTTCCAACTCTTTTAGCAGAGGTTTAGTATTTTGCAAAGCTTTTCTGGACATACCATGATCACAATAAATGTTACAGAGGCATAAGATTGTCAAAAAAGAGGAGAGGGGGAGATGGTTGTCTTACGTGAGGTTAAACTTAAAGTTGAACTGCCATGTTGACGTCCCTGGAGGATATTCCCCTTGTTCATTCATAAATGTGAGGCCCAGCTGGATTATCTTCAGCAGATCCACATTGCAGCGCAGTAGCTGATACTGATAGTCTGCATTGCTTCTGAACTCTCCGATGGGTCTGGCTACTACACCTGGAAACTCTGTATCCTGCAGGATGACAGACACATTATTATGCACAGAGAAACTCTAGTCTCATCAGAGATGACTTCGCCCTGTATCACTCACCATGGCTATGTAGTTGTACTTTCGGATGACATTTCGTATCCTCTTCAACTCCTCCTCCAGGTTGTTGGCCCAAACCTCACATATTTTTTGGCTGTGATCCACAGTAGCTGCGGGCATAGTGCCACTTTAAACATGCAAAGAGATAAACGCCATAAAAAAGACAGAAGCCTTCAGATAACAGCCTTAGCTTTACAGTGATGAAGCAAAGATGAGGAGGGAGAACAGGGATATTGAACAGATGATCACAAGATAGCCAGAAAATGCTGACAAACCATTTGGCTAACAATTTATTACGTCGTGGTTTTAATTGTAGGAGACACAGTCTGCTTGGTGTGTCAAATCCATTGGCATGGGTTTGGCTTTTAACCTCTAGAGCTATAATTTCCACGTTAACAGCGACATGAAGTCTACATGCATGCACACACATGTGGGCAGCAGCAGCAGCAGGACGGCTCTGTCTGTCTGTCTGTCTGTAGGTCCCATTAGCTCCTGTGGGCAGTTTTCAGCTGCACTTTGGGTTAGCTCGGTTACCTGTAGCAGTTAGCAGCCTCCACACTTAGCTTACACGAGCATGACAGTGGAGTCTTTCAGGTGGGTCACAGAATACGGTTTTAACACACTTCGGGCAACCTTCACGACCGATATATACCCGTGTGTGAGACACATTAAAGAGACGAGGAGAAAAAGCCGCAAACACACTCGCTGTGTGACTTTGTTACAGCAAAGCTGACTGTAGCTGCTGAAACTTACCGTTCCCCAAACCGAGCGACTGTGTGTTATGCGTGCGTACTCTCTGAAAACCGCTTATGTGCTACAGGTTGGAGTGTCGGGGTTTTATCGTTAACTTTTAAATAGTTTATATTCAGTAATGTATCGATGTCAGCCCACGGCTGCCATCATAGCTGTGTCTACAATACTACGTCATCACGTAGACAAGAGGCGTCAAACGTGTACGTATGTATAGGTCTGAGGCCCTCGTCTGATGGGGAACAGGTACTACTGATTCTATCTATCTATCTATCTATCTATCTATCTATCTATCTATCTATCTATCTATCTATCTATCTATCTATCTATCTTGGGCTACATATAACATTTTGTCTTACAGTTTTTCTCAGTTGCTTTGGTGAATTTCTCAGATCAGAATGAAAGTTCTCACAACTATTAGTTCAACCTCCACAACATTGAGTCATTTGTGCACATCACATCATCATAGCAGTTTCTCATTCCTCTGAACAAATTGCAAATGCTCTTGGACATGTATCAGTTACTTTAATTTAATTCTCTGCTATTATCGTTCGCTTATGTCATGTCAGTCAAAATGAACTATACTTATGAATGCTGAATAGTCATTCTCTGTAAAACTAATAGTCCTTAAGTCATTACATACAAATTGTTGAACTAGCTCTCAAAATCCGTAAAGCTGATTTCATACATTCCTTTATCATTGTTTTTTTTTTTTTTTCCTGAAAATGTCTCCTAAATTGAACAATTGCTCTCAGGTGAAACCTCTGCTTTCACTCATGAGGAGTTGTGTGAAGCATTAGTTGTAACCAATGACAAGCCACCCATGAACCCTCACTTGGCAAGCATATGTAAACCAAGCAGGACATAGTGTGTACCATTTCTACAATTCTGTGACACAAACAATGGAAGGTCAGCGTAGTGGAGGAGGGGTGAGAATGCAGAGAGGAAGGAGAAGGGGTCAAAACAGGGGCAGAGGAAGAAGAGGTGAAGAATATAGGCAAATCCCTGATGAAATTAGGGCTAGACTTGTGGACTATGTTGTCAATCACGGCCTCATTATGGCTGAGGCTGGTCGACGAGTTCAACCAAATTTAGGGAGAACCACTGTAAATCCTATGTTTGTTCTAAATAATTGACTGTTATTTATTTTTATATCTATTTACAATGCTGTAGAATTGCAAAGAGCATATGCAGTAAACATGTGAAACATACATGTGTCTTGTATTCAGTTACCTCACTAAATACAGTAATGTGTAACTTTACTGTAGTTTTCAAATGGCTTTACAGGTATAGTGCTGTCTTGAGCATTTTCAGGTAGTGTCACCAAGATCTGACTTCTTTTGCATAGGAAAACACAGAGAGAGTCAAGTGTCATAATGAAACATGACAAAGCCATTTGACTGTCTTGTTCACAAACTATGATGTCAGGACTAGCTGACAGTTTCATTGACACGAAGACTTGCTTTTGAGGACTCAACTATTCATTTTAAGCAAGTGACATGCTTTTGCAGGTTATCCACTAGGTTTTGCAGTTTGTACTAATTGTTCTGAGAAATGCACTAACTGTTGTGCAAATGTTATTGGTGATGTGAGAAATGCACCAAAGCGACTGAAGAAAAAAGGTAAGAAATGAATCCTTTACAGTTTTGACGAACTACTTCCAAATGAAAAATCTTTTCCATGTAGTTTTTACTTGTACCTATTTTTACCCTTTATTTCTAATAAAATGTGTTGTTGTGTAAATGGTTTATTCTTTAATGCTGTTTTTGGACCCAAGACAGAATAGTCATTACTGTGGTAATAGCTAATGTAGATCCTAAATAAGGTGATGATAATTTCAGTAAGGCACTCATTCAAAATCTTTTTTTTTTCCATTTTTAAGACTTTATCATATAAGAAAAAGCAAACAAAATAATCTCATTGTCACAGCACAAGTCTAGAGAAATAAAGCACACACCACTGAATAGTTAGAGCAATACTGTTGACAACTGTGTCTTTATTTTAATTGACAAAGATATAGAGAGATATAGCTTTGTTTTTTGATCCATCCAACATTTTCAGCTCTTCATTCCTCTGTAAAAGAATAAATCAGGATATAAATTTCTCTCAAACAGGGTCAGAAGTTCTTACTGCTGAATAAGATAAATAAGACTTTCTGATACAAATAAAAACATGCAACGGAGAAAAATTGAAGTAGTCAAAAATATGCCATTGTAAAAAAATAGTCTATCATGCTTTGCTTGATAATTTCTGCTTTGTTCATTTGCAGTATTAGAGGTCAACACATGCAAGTCAGCAGTTAAAATGTGTATTTTTTGATTGAGATGGCACAATACTCGGATTGTTGGTAAACTGATTGCAGCCTATAGAGGCAGAATGTCACTATTCACATGCTCTAGTTTGCTGTTCAGTGCTCAGCAGGTTTCTTACTCTGTGCTCTTCTGACACCATGAGGCAGTCACGCTCTTTTGGTAAGTTTTGTTTGGATGAAGACATGACATGCAATATGGGATGCAAAACACAGCTACGTTGTGATTTGAGCTACATTTGGTGTTAACAGGATACATCCTGGTTAGGAACTATGAGATGTGACAGTAATGAATCAGGCTTTGGACAAAATCAACTCAGAAATTCAAGGAGGAGGACTAAAGGAGGTAACTCCTCAGAAAAAAACGCTACAAAGCTTGAGTCATTTGAAATGCCCATGAAAGCTTATGTTGACAGCATACTTTGTAAACCCATTAGCATAAAATATATCACACATTTCATCATATGATTGTTTCCACTGTTGAATTCTATCCTTAGTTCTTTAATTATAAAATGACAGTTTTTTATATCAATGCAAACAAAAAAGAAACTCTTCTCTAACTCACAGGTCAAGCTGGAAAGTACAGCTGACTACTTTCTGCACTTATTTGTAAAGTCTTTTCATTTAAAGACTTAGTGATATAAACACAAAACGTGACCACTTTGGCAAAAAAAAACAAAAAAAAACCCAAGCACATGGACAAAAAGACCCTAAGACATGACATGACAATCGCAGTTCTCTCATAGAGGAAACAAGCCAAATATGATCAGTTACAGTACACAGATATTAACCAGAATATACATAAAAACAGGCAGAGTCCATCACCCCACATGCAAACAAAAGTGCAAAATAACTGGTAACCTAACTTAGCCCACAGCTGGGTTACTTGATTTCAAAGGCAGTGTTTGTTCAGTGGCCCTGTTGATAGCTTGATAATCAAATGCTACATATGCTCAAGCGGCTGAGTTGGCAGCCTCGTCAGAATCTGGATCCCTGGTACTGTCCTCGCTGAGAGGAGAGCGACAGCTCAAGTCCGCAATCCCTGACTCCTGGTCGCTGCCATTGGAGAGGTTGAATTCAGATGTCTGGGTCAAGTCGTCGGGCTTTTGGAGTACCAGGCTGTCGTCAGATGGTTTCAGCTGGAAGGGGCTGCTGTCGATGAGGCCCCCAATGTAATCCTGAGGGGTGTTTACCAGATCAAGGGGGTTTCCACCGACCCACGCTGTTGGGCTATCATCAAAGCTGGTGATTTTCTGTGCATCACTCTTCCACCCCTGCTCCTTCGTCAGTTGAGTGATTTTCTATCAATAATGTAATGCAATACAGACGTAATTTATCCCCCATTGCTCGTAAAAGCACCACAGATATTTCTTTAAGGATACATCAAAGGAAGTACGAATGCAAATCCTTATCCTACCTGTTTGTGTGAAGACAGCTGCTCCTCCAACTGCTCTGTCTCCTCTTGGATTGCACGCAGATAATCTTCAACAGACTGCCGAGGATGCATCCCTCGATCAAAACGGTTGTACAGCCCTCTCCAAAACCTGTGTGAAGCAAAAGACACTCAACTCCACAGAAAAAACATCCCATACTGCTGTTCTTCCTAATCTGACTACAGTGATATGGCAGACTTGTTATCATTGACATCCATGTAACAGGAAATGCTGGTTTTCAGCTTGGACTTCATGTATTGTTACTGTCTGTTGGGACTGACTTAAAGCAGTAGGGGGCAGTAGATGGCCGAAGTAGTCCCTGTGTCTGGCTGTGGTCCTCTCGGTACAGAGGGTTGATGTAGTCGGCTCGGTTCATCCACAGATAACTCCACAAAGAGTGAGTCCTTTCAAGCAGTCTGTATAGAGGTCAAACAACAGTGGGGAAAACACACAGGGATGATCAAATGACAAACAGTCTTCTGGTAAAAGAAAAAAGAACACTGTTGAGCATCTTTTGTGTATCTTGAACAGAGTCATTATATTTGAATAAGGCCTGTGATGTAATTTACTACTACTCGCTGTTGCGTCACTGCAGTAGCCAGTCTTCTCTCAGCACAGCGGCTCTAACCAGATGTCTGTGCAGTGAAAGGAAAAAGAAAGTGATGGCTGCTGCAGGTGTAAATCTCACCGCAGCTCTGTCTTCTCCCGCTGGTTGTTGCCAATGAAGTTGCCGAACTGGCAGGAGTAGATGTGGCTGTGAATGGTGATGAGGAACCTCTCATTGAACTCAAAGGCACAAGGGAACTGCTCCATTAGCTGCCACACGCACTCCAGGAACTGATCTACGATGGGAGATGCCTCTTTAGGGTCTCCCACCAAGTGGTTGCACCTAGAGATAGGAAAGGGCAGTTAGTTTAAAACAAAACAAAACAACAAGCCCATGAATGCAATGACAGTGTGTTTAAAAGTCAAACCTGCCTGTGAGAGAACTTGTGTCCGAATGAGACCCAGTCTTTCTCAATGAGAACCTAGGAGGACAGTAGAGAAAAATCAGGTGCTAAGACATAGAGAGCTCAAACATTTCTACACAGTCTCTGCAGAGTGACTGAACCCCTTCACCCTCTGTGTGGGGTCATTCTTCCTCTGGCTTTCAGGGCAGACTTCTATTATAGTTGTATTCCACAGTGGCTCTTGGAGGATTTTGACAGAGCCTCCTGAAAATCCTTCTGATCAAAGACACAAGCCCAACAGCCCTCTTTAGATGACTCTCATGTAGAGTTACACAGTTTCTTGCTTATGACTAGAGTGTAGCAGAGAGGGATGTGAAATCTATACCAATACCTAAAAGTTACTCTGGCATATAGAGGTATTGTGAAAAGGTAAAGAATTTACCATGAATCCTTTGAGGGTCCTGTAGTAAGGATCCAGCAGCACACAGGCCACAGAGCACACCTGGGCAGTACGGTCCCAGCCGTCTGAACAGTGGACCAGGACACTAACACCCTCCTCTGCAACAGCCTTCAAACACAAACCAAACACACACAAATACAAAGTCCAAGAGGTGTGACAGGTGACAGCACGGCCAAGTAAGAGTGAAAAAAACAAACATTTATGACAGATAGACCTGCTGATAAAGCAGGCTGATCGATGACACTGGGACATAATCTGCCTTCACAGGCTGATCTCAAGAAGACTTTTTTTGTTTAATCTCCAAAGAAAGCAAATCAAGTCAAGATAAGCCAGTGTTGAGTGTCAGCTCTGTTATGATATATATAATAATATGGTATAGTAATTCTTCTGATTCTTCTGACATTAATACCAACCATGCTTTGAAACCTAACATAACTCAACATATTGGTTTTTTATTTATTTATTTTTTCTATTTACCAATTCATTTAATAGTCCTCTACAACACGTTAATGGCTAAGATGACAGTATAATATTTGATGTGCTTGGAGTGTTGACTTGAACTGAACTTTTTTTCTTTTCTTTTAGTTATAATATTTAATTTATATTTCTAATTTTTTTTGACAGGACAGAAATTAAGAAGTCCCTTGTGACAATATTTTACCGGGCCAAGTATTTTTCCATCTGATTTATTTTATTCAAACATTCACTCAGGCTCGAACAGCGCTAAGGTACTAGTATTCTCCATCAGCCATCAGTGTACCTACTCTCTCATTATCTGCTGTAGCTTTAAGAACTGTAATTGGTCAACCACAAAATATGATATGTAATATCAACACATTGAAAAGTGGGAGAATGGGTATTATCGTGTGTAAGCATTTGAATAATTATTTGTTTCTTTGTTTTTTTTTAACCTTTAATCAACCAAGAGAAAAAGACACATTTCAGATTCTAAAACCTGGTAAATCCTGCTGATAAGGGTTTTTCTGTAATAAAGGTTTTTCATTATAAAAGCTTTGAGTTACACTTTATTCAGTGCTTGTGTGATCACTTTCCTGTTATGTTTATGTCAGACACAATCAATTTAATTTATGAAGGAGTAAAATCTGTCAATCGTAAAAATGTCAATCATAACATAATAACTAGATATGTGTAATACTGTGTTATCTTAAGGTACTTTAATCATTCATGATTTGCATTTGTTAAGTATGATTCTCTCAAACAATTTGGCTGATCACACACTGTGTCAATTGAGTTGACAGACATGGTCTCTAATCATGTTTCCTTAACTCGGTGATGAGGATCCTTTAGTATTTGGATACTGTACACTTATGTATGATGAGTACTGCAGTAACTGAGTTCTTGCAAGTGACAGTCAACACACAATACATACAAAATATACACACACAGGATCACACATATGCACACACACACACCTAAGCTAATATTGAGAGCAGTGGAGGGGCAGACAGCGGGGATTAACCTCCAGACTGACCTTGGCGATGAAGATGCCTGCATCCAAAACAGCTTTGATGTGCTTCAGCCAGCCTGAGTTCTCCAGACCTTCCAGGAAGTCAGACATGGAGGGGGAGCGCAGCTCACACACTGCAACCACAACACAGCTGTCTCACTGACAGGAAACAAAGCATACCTGATAACTACATCCACAAATCTGAGAGTGGTATGAGAAAATCTGGGCTACACTGTCAACTCTTTTTCATTACAGATTTCCTTTGTCTCTCTTTTGTGATGGATTTGGTCGACATTTGGAGTTTTTGCTCCAGGGATGTCAGCATCAGTCTGTCTGTCTCTCTGTACACTTTTGACATCGCTCATAAAATATTGCACAAATTTCCATTAAAGCTTGAAAAGATATTGATGATCTCCAGAGGATGAATCTCAATGATGATAAAGATGCTCTCACTTTTCTCCGGTGCCCTTAGCAGGTTCATATCTAAACTTTTCCTGTGAAATATCTCTGAGGAGCGAATCTCTGACACACACACAATAATATCTTTTGTCTTCATAAGCTGTACTTAGGTTGTCATTGGTAAATGTAAGAATTCTAATGTGCTTAACTTGTTAAACATTAAGAAAATTTGGATACGTTAGAATGCTTAAATAAGCATCTTTCCTTATTTGACCACTGGACACAACTTGTGGTCTCTGTGAATTACTAGTATGGCTGTGATCAAAAGCCTTGTATTTAGTTTGTATTGTTAAATATCCTGCCACGGCCAGTACCACTGACACAAATCAGACAGAAAATAAAACATACCCATTTGTGTAGGATGAGGCTTCCTGCTCTGAGTTTATTTGTTTAAAAAAAAAAAGCATCTCAAATTTATTTTTCCATCTTCAGAGTTCAACATAAATATTTTCAAGTTCACTCAGGGGCAGAGAGAGTATAAGCCAGTTTGTCCAAAGCTGACAGCTCCTATGCACAAGCTAATCTATCATATGAATGTCTATAATTTCAGCATATTTTCCTTTTACTGTATGAAAGCATTTGCCCTCTCGATGCACTAAAAGAGTTTGTCGTAGGTGGCAAACTCTTTTCACCATTGCTTTGTCAGAGTTTTACTTCTGTGGCTGCTGAAGGTAGAGTAAGCAGGTGAACGGGTTCATTCGACCTCTCAGAACTCTAAGCAGAGCAGACTTGTGCTGTAACAAATGTTTGAGCTGATGCTGCCAGGCAGGGGGTCTTCAAAATCTTATTCAAGTGTACTATGGGGTGGGTAGAGTCAGACAGGCTCTGAAGGGCAGGCACTGTCTCCAGTATTTAAAGACTTCCCTTGTGCTGCCAGAGGGGCAAAGAGTTATCACAACTAAGAACAGCTATAACTTTTCAGACTCGAAATCCCATCATTCTCACGCCCTCAGCCTCTCTTTGGGGGATAAGGTCCTGGATTGTCCGCACCAGGAAACCAAAATAGCTCAGAAATAAAATCCAGATGGATTGAAAGTCTTCGAGGAGCACCCCTGCACAATACTCAGAAATTCTCCAGTGGGCTCATTTGAGGCCTGATTGCAGCATAGTCCGGTCTGCATGAGTGCAAATGAAAGCCACAGGGGTAGCGCGGGGTCTCGCTCTGCTCTAGTAACCAGCGACTTTAAACAGACATTAACAGAAAAGATGCATTCCCTTCCACAAACACTTGTGTGGTGAAACATTTCTGTCATGGTGATGAATGTGCTGCTGATTTTACAGTAAATCTTGAGCGGTAGAGGGACTTATTCAGCCAGACATGTTAATTACCTTCCAGCATTTTCTGTTGGCTGTTTCTCATTACATGGATGTTCTCAATGCCGATGAATTGGAATTTAATGTTGGAATAGTTGTCTTCGTTTTCGTAGCCTTTTCCTGCAGCTCGGTTTGCGATTGCGTTTAGCTGGAAAGAAAATGAATTAATTTCCATGAGACACTTTTTGAAGAGTAAAACTGCTTTACAAAAACATCAGGACCATGTGTTGATCATGTCTCTAACAAGCAAACAGGGAGGATGTTGTTGAGGTTTTTGCTTTGAGCACATCCAGCTGGCAAAGAGCAGTTTAGAAAACAAAGCCCACCTGAACATACAGCAGTGTACTGTAACACTGGTCTTTTTGCCGAGGCACAGAGGGCTCACCTTAGGCCTGGTGTCCACCACATACATGAAGTCGCTGCGGGGATTGGACCTCAAGATGGCCTCCAGCATCTGTTCATCCTCCAGGCAGCGGGCGCTGAAACCTGACAGGGGCTGGCTGCTGCGGCAGATGGCAGCCTGGGAGGAGGTAAGAGGCACTCAGGCTTCATACGGGAAGATTTGATTGTTTGTGAGACCATTTTGAAGGAACTACAGCATGTTGCAACACAGTGACCGTGATAAATTCACGGAAATCAATTGATACTGTACTTTTCACTGTACTTTTTTGTCCCTTGCATACTCTATTCGAAATACTCCAAACTGTTTTTCTTATCTCAATCAAGTAGCCGCATGGGAAGTGGCCTTTGTGAGAGATCCTTCTGGCCCATGAACCAGAGTAGAGCCCCTCTGTACGAACTGAGCTCCACACACTGGACCCTGAGCCTTGGGAAGCTGACCCCAAACACATAAAGCAGTCCCAACTGTCCAAGCAAGGATTAATAGAGGGGATTATGAATGTTCTGGCTTTTTCCTGATTCAGCTTCAGAAACAGTTACGATTTATACTTTGATGTAATGACACAATCATCTGAAACTCTCATGGGACATTTCGAAGGAGAACTCAAAAACTGTAATGGAAAAAACAACAACATGTCTTTACTTTAAATCTTTGCTTCAGATCTTCACAAACACTCGTTTCGCCTTGTCTCTTGGTTGTTTTATTGCAGATGTACATTCATAAAAATAAAGCCTCTTAGCCTGCCTGACTAACTGGAATCCATCAGTGAGTTATACCAAATCAACAGTACTCTTAAGTTACACTGATGCCAACAAAAGAAATTCATTTATTTCATTTTAGGCTCACAGCATTTGGCGACCATGAGCGCTCCATGCTGAGTGTTGTCACTTTGCAGGTTTCCTCTAAATGCTGTGCACATGTTACAAAATTGGTAAATCTAATCTGCTTGTTAAATTGACTCTTTTAGCTCTTAGGACGACAGAACTGGTGTCTATATCTGATCTGCAGTTTCTTTGTTCATATCAGTTATTCAGAGACTTCAACACAGTTGAAAGTCTGGTTTTAGTTCAACAACATTTCTACTTCTCTACAACAAAAATTATCTCAAACTTGTTATGAGGCGTGACTATAAATTAACTTTTATGGTTCTTCAGAGATTTAATTTGAAGCTTATTTTTAGTCTGTACCATTTGTGAAACAAAATCTCTCAGCAGCTTGAAGAGAGATGCTTAATGCATAGGATGGTTGACCCCTCAAATAAATCATTTCTGTTACAAAAAGGGCCAAAAAATGCATGCAAGTTATTTTTACATTTCACATCTTAATATATCATAAACTTACATTACTGTCTTTGGAGTAGTAGGACAGAGTAGGAAATCTTCCTCTGCTCCTGAACTTGGAGCTTCCAACGATGACTGGAGGTGAGGCCGATTCAGGCACGAACAAGTCAGCGGGGTAAGTGTCACTCACCTTAGAATGAAAAAGCAAACCTCAACTACACTGTTGTCATGTCTTAATGAGGGATAAGGTAGTACAAAAGGCATAGAGGTTGAGCGGCTGACCTTGTAATGTTGGTTGACAGGGGAGAGTTTCCACAGGGAGTTTGGGAGTCCCATCCTGCTGTAATCAGCCTTGAGATCCAAGAAGTCCCATTCCTGACGTCTCTCCTCCTCATCGACGTTAGGTTTATATGAGAAACAGTACAGCTCCTCGTAACTCTCTGCAAGTCATAATACAGGTTCATAGTGTAATTTCCAGTTTACACAATCCATCTAACACAAAAATCAACAAAGCTAGAAAAGCAAAGACTGAGCATTGATGTTGAGACTGGTATTATAACACAGATTACCTGGCTGGGACAGACGCTGTAGGGACAGGAACACATCAGCGCACTCCTGCTCTCGAGGCATGACGAAATGAAGAACCTGGAAATTCTTGCAGTGGACAAGCAGAGGGCATCCTGAGTCTGTGGCTCCTTGTTTCTCCACACCGCACACCAAACTATGGAGCACCTGAGATACAAACAAAGATAGCTAATTATTGCATATTGTTGGGGGACACATTGCAGGGCTTTGAGAAATATGGACAAAGTAAACATTTTGTGTCGTCTCAGGTAACATCAGGTATTCAAGGCATTTGAAGAACACATAGCTAAGAAGCTTTTCCTTTAACTGGGGTCTAAACAAAGTGATTTCTGGTCTGTGAGTGCACTACAGTTTTACTTACCCATGTTTCATTGCGCACCCCAGCCTCGCTCTCTACAAAGATGGTGTGAGTGGCTGTCAGGTACAAGGTGCCCACCTTATTTCTCCTGGGGGACACTTTGTCAAGCAGCTTGACACTTTCCACCTAGAAAAAAAACACCACATCTAAAAAGCTTCATGCTGAGGACCTGATCACACCCTAAAGACTACTGTCCTGAGGTGTTAATTGCTGACATACACATTCAATCTGCTGTAAAAAAAAAAAAGGTTGACAGAGGTGGAGAGGACTTTGGTTGCCTACGTGGCCCACGTAAAAGCACACGCCTTTATTCAACCGACCCTCTTATAACATGTTTTACTTAAACTCTGCAGATCTCTTGGCGTTTCAAGGAAAAGTGAGACGGGATTCACAGTGCGGAAATCAGGGCTGATCACTGCAACCAGATCCGCGGTTACCTTTGGTAGTCGGATGTGCTCCATCAGCAGTTGAGAGATGAACCGCAGCTTCTTGCAATGACTAAACTTTGCTTAATACAGCTACCAACAGTAAAACATATGTACAGTAGTGATAAAATACGCTGTAGGCTGGCTGTAAAGGTTACGGTTGATCTCCAGTAGCGCGCAGGTAAACGCTTCCATAATATTGCTGTTGCTGCTTCCAATCGTGCTGCTCTGCTGGGTCCTAGCGCCCGCTCGATACCGGTCTGTGGCCTTTAACTCGTCGATTAAAGGGCATTTCAGGCCGCAAGTGACCAGATTTCACGCCTCGGTTGAACGGTTTAGGCTCACCCCACAAGTCTATGTAGAAACTGGAAATATTGAAAAATTGATACCTGAGTTTGACGTGTCATTATGTATGTCTCCTATAAATAAAAAAATAAAAAACAGAAAATAAAAGAAAAAGAAAAATTGTTAGCATTGAACTAGCCAGAACTAGCTAGATTAAAGCCGATGGTTCTATTCTTTTCAAAGTGTTCAAGTTAATAACAAAAGGGTATCTCCAAAGATGGACTCAAACCCCCACACACTGTGCTGTAGTTTTTGAGTCAGCTTTGTGCACGCTGGTGTTTTTACTTATCTTAAGCGGTTAGACCATTGACGTGCCAGAATTGTGCAAACCGAGGTCACTGAAATATTATTCCTGAAATACTAAGGGTTAAATTAGGCAACTACAAGAACAGGGTTTCAGAGGGTCAGATAAAGCGGTTTGTGTCAGCAAAGAAAGTAGAAATCAATATAGGCCTGGTCCTCTTGAGGCCTTTAAACTGATTTGCTCTTTATTCACAGAAATTCTTCTGCACTGAAAAATACAGTTGACCTTGGGAAATTACCAGCTCTGCCCTGACCTTTGCACTTAACTGAAAAAGTGGTTCAAGAAAAATTGTGGATACGCTGAAATTTACAACAAAAATACAGCCACCAGTTTCCTCTTCCCTTCTGGAAATAAACAAAAACACTGACGCTCTGAGCTTTTACTATGGGTTACAGTTTTGGGCTTCAGTTTTCCCTTTCATTGGACCTCGGAGAGTTCATTTGCTTTCGACACTTTACATTTGCTCCACTCTATTCTCAGCGTGTAGTCAAAATCATCCTCGCAGTCAGCCCAGATGTTGAGGGATGGCCATGGAGTAGGTCAACAGACAGTTCAGAATGTTACTGTGAGATTTATAGTATACAGTTTTGGCAGAGAGCATAAAATATCTACTGTTTGCTTAACTGATTGTTGCACTGTTGAGTAGAGCATGAACAGTGTTGAAAAACTCCTCACTGCACACAGATGGATCCCACAGGATCAATATATATACATTTTTCTATCTGTATACCAGGAACTATTTAGTTTTATCAAAGTTTTCTGGTTCACACAAAGTTTCTGCAAACTGATTTTTTTCCTGTGAGCCTCTTTCACATCAGTGAGCAGAGGAGCCATCTGTTGCAGGCCAGTCAACAGGGGAAAACAATAAAAGTAGTTAGTTAAACTAAGCAGAACTGATTGACTTACTGACGCCTTGTAGCTCTGCTGCATGCTCTCTCTACCAATGAGCTGCATTTATATGTGAGACACCAAAAAGAGCTTCATGCTCAGCAATACAAACAACCACTCAGGTCTTACAGTAATAATGTTCAGATAACTCACCCCCTCTCTTTATATGAGCCATCTTATGAAGTGCTTATCTTAAAGGATTCAGACAATCTATCTTTTATGACTGAACTGGTGTTTGTCCAAGTTTGATGTCTGTTTAAGCAATACTAAGTCAACTAGGAGAAACCGCCTCAAATAAAAGCAACAAAAAACATTTGACAAGCCATTCATTCAGGGTCATAAACCTGTGAAATCCTGCAGCCTTCGCAGAGGGGGATTCATTTCTGGAAGTCAGTGAACCCTATGTGTTGTAATGAAGTCAGCTCTGGGTTATAATTAGTCTACAGGCCACAAAATTCTTTGACATCAGTGATACTGCTAATGTTACCAAGATCAAAAGATTGTCAGCATTAGTTTACAGTATTCTTATAACATGTTGTGCCATGCCCAGTTATATATCTGGTGTACTTTTCACTACTATGACAGGTTCTTGTGCATTTAAGATCTCAGCCAAATGTAGAAGCAAGGGCTGTAGTGTGCACTGTTTGTGATGTACATTGACCTGAAGGGACAGGAAATCACTTTTAGCAGAGCAAGAGAGAGTCTATTATGAAGATGGATACATCCATACATAATACTTCCTCCTCCGACCTAATAAAAAGAGTATTAAGTCAAACTAAGAACAGGTAATGTCTTCAGGCTTTGGTCTCCAGACTGTTCTTAAAATGTAATATGAAGAGGCTTTGCTCAATTTAAAATCCAAGCCATGGCCAGTAATCACCTAAACAAATCTCTGACCCATTCCTATACTCTTTCTTCACTTTTTCTCACCAGAGCAGATAAATTATTAAATATTTATGCAGGTCTATGCAACTAATCAGAAAAAGTCACTGATTGATTTAGCATTTGATCTTTATTAGAGCTGGATTAAGCTATTTATTTACTTTTTCAATACTACCCACCATTTGTTGTCTCCATATAATATAAAAGGGACACAATTTTCATGTCTTTTTAAATGAATGTTCTTTTTTGGCTTAAAGACCCCTGGTAGTAACCTGGAGTTCACTTTTGCTTTTTCACTCTTCTCAGAGCTGTTTATGTGTCTGCTTTAGCAGTAATTGTTCACTCTAACATTTTCTGGTGACACTGGGGTTAACTGGAGCGAGCAGTCCCCCTGTCTGCAAGGCAAACAGCACTCAATCTGTTGACCATATCCACCTTTTTGAAGCTAGGTCACTCAGCCATCGAGGGGCAAATGCATTCAATTGGCTTCACAGAATTAGTGCATGTCAACAGTGAGATACAGTGAGCCAGTGCCCTCTTTCCATCCTTTCCATGGTTACAGTGGCGACTTGAATGTGAAAAAAGAAGACTGACTTTAAGGCTTTTTTGGTCCAGGAGGAATGTGCATATTTATAAAAAAAATTAAGTAAATAAACAGGGACTGTATGTAAGATGATAGCAGGTAGTTTTAGACATTTGCAGTATTTCCAGTGAATTCTCATGGCTGTATCGGTGCCCAATCTGGATTTATTAAGATGTGTTTAGTAGATTAGGTTGTGGTGTTTCAGCCAAGCTACAAGAATCTGAGAGCAGTGTCTTCAGCCTGCCCACCACCAAGGAAAGCACTTGCTCTCCAATCAGCATGCAGGTCAGATAATAAGCCCCTGCAGCCAGGTTTAATGGGCCAGGGGCCATGATATTCGGCTATTTGGCTGGATAGACAAACTAAGAGAGATCCGGCTGTTTTGATGCCACAGAGTCTCTGCTCTGCTGTTTGGGCCGTGCCTCCAGCTGCCACCTTCCCACTGAGCTCACAAGCTGGTTTGAGCTGGTCCTGGCACTTTATTACCTCCACTGCACACTCTACCTTAACTCTAAAGACGTATTTGGCACTGTTTTATGGAAAAATGTGACTTTTTCTTCAGTGAGGGCTCAAACTTATAGTGAAGTTGCTGTGGAGGTGCCAGTCTTTAGTGGTGAACCACAGTGTGCTGTGCTATTGATTTTGTAATGTGCATGGGTCTAATAGCTCAGGGAACATTGAGCAATACTTGTCTTCCATTAGGAGGACTTAACCCCCCAGTACCGTAGCTCGTCCACCCTTCATTGACCAATCAGCACCCATGCTTTTAGCAGCACTCCTGTGGGCTGCACTGGGTAAACACAAGTGTCTGTCTCAATGTTTGTCAACGCCAGTTGCCTAACCATTTATCAGTAGTCCGTATGCGTGCGGGCAGCTGGGATCTATTTATCCTGAGTGTGCATTAGAAATCACTAACTTCACCAACAAGAATCCTTTTTCTTGTCTGTTCTGCTTTGCCATCTGAGGATTAGAGCTACTGGTACAGTGTTGTTTCCAGAGTTTAACTCCCCCAAGTTTCAAGCATGGAGATGAAACCCCCCCTCCCCAATTCACTGGGGTTGCCTCCTCCCTCTTGTCTCTCTGTTCAAGGGACGTCACTCCCCTGGCTGTGGCGGGACTGGGAGTCTGAGGGGTGAGGCAGGGGCAGATCCTATGAAGAAACTCTGGGGACAGAGGGAGGCGTGAATGCACTGCTCCGTCAAGTACATGCCAGCATATGATTGAGTGCTGAACAGAGTGCAGCAGCAGAGTTTGAGGCAGTGCTCCGAGGGATCAGTGGATGTAATTTGACTTATACTTTTGCCTCTTTTGCGGCTGATCTGCTGCACCCTGCAGAAGGGGTTTGGAAGAAACACACCAACCTATCAAACAACATTTGCTTTTCCCTGTTTACACCCAGATCTGTCTGATTCACATAGTGTCCACAGGTAAGTGCAAGTCTCAGATAAAAAAGTAAAAATGTAATGATTGCTATAAATGTATGTGCATATGTTTTAGATGATTGGCGCTGGCAAATAACAGAAATATATATATAGTAGATATGAGTTGTTTGTAAAGTAGCAACAATTTCAGTTAAATTTATAACATGTTAATCTAGCTGTGCAGTTTAAAAAAACTCAGACATGTGGAAAAATGATACCAAATAGATCTGCATGAGAGATTTTGAAGTTTGTTTGTTTGGTTTTCAAACTAAAGAAATCTAAGTTTTTAAATTTCGCTCTCTACAGTAATCAGTTTTCATTCACTGTATACTAGAGATGCTGTAGTACAATCCACATTGTAATGCTAATGAGCTGTCACAGCCTAAACTCTTTTCTTCAGGTCAAAAGAAACACATTTAAATAGAAATCACTGCGTGTTTGAATGGTTGTCAACATTAATTTTGGGTCAAGCCAATCTAAATGCTGTTTCCAAGAAGTATGAGTAACTTCAAAAGCAAGCTATTCATGGGAGACCGGCATATACAAGTCTTCTTTTATCATAACATATCCGTGTAAATACTTTAGGCAGGGGCCTCAGAAATCCTTTAATGACAAGAGGCATTTTAGGTTCAGTCAAAACAAAGAGGATCTTACAGTTTGTCTATTTGTGTCCTTTTTTATGTAATCATTTAAGAGTGTGTAATGTCTTCATTGTGTTGTGGCGGTGCATTCATGGTCCCCCCTATGAATGCAGCTCTTTGAGTACTTAGATCTGCACCATAACCCCAAACAAAAGATTTTAATGGGGCACCACTGTATGAAATTTACCACGCTATAAGACTTGGCAGCCTTCCTAGAATGCATGTCAAAGTTTGTTGGTTAAAGACCTGTCTCAGCAGCCGTAACCCACCTTTGTGTCATCCTCACATGTTATGCAACTGACATTTCAGCATTTTTAAAGAGAGCGGGCTCTGGGAAAATGTAAAACAGGTGGAGTTAATCAAACTGTGCTCACTGATACTCTTTGGTTTCTCAACTCTAGAGTTATGTGAAAAAGTGCTGATCATAATATTCAAAGATAAAGAAGAGCAGAAATGATTAAGGGACGTTTTCTCTTGAGCTTTAACTTGACTTTTTTCAACTAAGATTACTTCTTAAGGGTTTTATCCATGCCTTTAAGGGGTAAGAATGCAGTGTACACACATACTTGTAAACCTGGACACTTTAATCTATCCAATCACCTGCTTATACCACAGGGCTCCTCCTGGGTGTGTGTTTGAGTCAATAGAAAATCTGCTCTTTTTAGTAAAGTGGTTCAAATGTGGCTGCTAAGGTATTTTCGGTCTTTTCTCTTTCTCTCTGTCAGCAGGTGTCAACATGTTGGAGCAGGTCCTGTCATTCGGCCGCTCCCTGGTGCGCAGGAAAGTGGTTGACCTGAGTAGCCTGGAGGACTCAAAGCTGTGCCGCTGCCTGGGAACTGTTGACCTCATTGCCCTTGGAGTTGGTAGCACTCTGGGTGCTGGCGTCTACGTCTTAGCTGGTGAAGTGGCCAAGGGCGACTCAGGCCCCAGCATCGTCATCTCCTTTCTGATAGCTGCCCTGGCCTCTGTGATGGCTGGTCTGTGTTATGCAGAGTTTGGAGCGCGTGTCCCAAAGACTGGCTCTGCGTACCTTTATAGCTATGTGACAGTAGGAGAGATCTGGGCCTTCATCACTGGCTGGAACCTCATCCTGTCCTACGTTATTGGTAAGTTAGTGAAAATGTTTGGAAAGTTTACGATAAAGAGAAACTGATTGTTTATGGAGTCTGTTTGTTGCTGTCTCACAGGTACCTCCTCAGTTGCCAGGGCTTGGAGTGGCACTTTTGATGAAATGATAGGAGGACACATAGAGGTCTTCTGTAAGACTTACTTCAGCATGAACTCTCCTGGATTGGCTCAGTACCCTGATTTCTTTGCTGTCTGCCTGATTCTGCTGCTCTCTGGTAAGCTATCAGACACCAACTGAGAATTACAAAATACAGCACATCACTAGAAAAGCTGCAAAGGAAGAACTTAAAGCTCTAGTAAGGAACTTTACTAGTTCCTGGTCCCCCCATGTGTACAAGATGATATCTCCTTTTGATCTTCTCCTGCACATTAAAAATAAGTATACAGCCACAGTAAGGGGACCAGATTTCTGTAATGAAATCTGACAACATCCGGGAACATATTTCTGGTGAGTGGGGAGTGGAGGTGGGGGTGGGGGGGTGGGGGCATCGGCTGCATGATCACAGACAACATCTTGGTACTACTTAGTAGCAGTGCATGCCCCCCCATTAAAACTGTTGTTCAGGACTGCGCGCAACATGCTTACTTGCACTTCCTACCTACTCGAGTACCGTAATAACCATTGTTCTAGTCTACATGCAACATTTTTTTATCTCATTCATGAAACTCTTAAATCAGGACATTTTCAGGAATGGTTTTAGCCAGGGACAGGTCAACCAAATCGGGGACTGTCCCCAGAAATCGGGGACGTCTGGTCACCTTAAGCCACAGACACTTTTTATTCATTGGATCTCGTTTGTTTTTGTACGTTACAATCAGATTTTTTTTTTATTTCAGTCTGTTTCATGATCGACTGAGAACTTCTCACAGCAGCTTTAATTGAGAATAGGTGGATTTTATTTGAAACAAGAACCTTCATTAGTTAAAGCTGTATGATCTGAGACACACAGGCCCAACAGAGAAGGGCAATGTGAGTCCATAGGGATCCCCCCCTTCATTTTCAAAAACTCCCTGATCACCCTGATGGTTTCCAGCAGCACCCTGCTTCACTTTCCCACAGTCACATAAATCATATCTGAGATCTTTCCAGAACAAGCATAGTTTCGTTACAGGGACCTTAGTTTCTTCGGTTGCTGTTGAGCACTTGGAGGACGGATCATATTAATTTCCCGTGGTCATTTGGACCACAGATCAGGACTTCATAACAGGCCAAGTTTTGGTTCAATTCTACCTTTATGGGCCTGAAGCTAAAACTGGGGGAGATGTTATCATGTGTCTTAAAGCTCTGCCAATGCAATGATGAGATTATGTCTGCGTGGCCCTTACACAATCCACCAGTGTTATGTTGTTTTGAGGCCACAGATATCAGAACTAGACAAGGATTCGTTATTCGTACTATTCCCATGTTATTAACAGTTTATGTATGTATTAAAGCTGTGTTAATATTTCCATCTGAAATTAGTTCACCATGTGCTGTCCTGACAAACTTTTCACTCGACACAGGCCTCCTGTCGTTTGGTGTGAAGGAGTCAGCCTGGGTCAACAAAGTTTTCACTTCAGTTAACGTGCTGGTGCTCTTGTTCGTCATCATCTCTGGCTTTGTCAAAGGAGACGTAAATAACTGGCAGATATCAGAAGAATCCCTTATTAACGTCACCATAGTTACGAGGTAATTATTTCTTTGGTAACTGTTACACATGTATTTCTGTGTACCTCTCTAACGCAAAGCTGCCTACTGAACAACATCGAAAGCATCCCAATCATCACCATTGTTAGTCTGTTTATTTGGGCCGTCCTTCAGCACTTCCTGCCTAACATTTGGGGTAACTCCTCCTCCTCCAGTCACTTACTTTTCAGGGTGAAGTGTTGCTATCTGACACTTTCCATGTTTCAGGAATCTTTCAGTTGTGGCCAATGTGAGCAGTGATTATGGAGCTGGAGGATTTATGCCCTATGGCTTCAGTGGAACCTTAGCCGGGGCTGCTACCTGTTTTTACGCCTTTGTGGGGTTTGACTGCATTGCAACTACAGGTAAGCTGCTTAGACTGAGGTATGGTTGAGTTTTATAGGCACATGTGAGGGTATTTGTTTGTATGTTTGTGTGTATCACAGGTGAGGAGGTGAAGAACCCTCAGAGGGCCATCCCTATCGGCATCGTGGTGTCCCTGACGGTGTGCTTCCTGGCGTACTTTGGTGTGTCCGCTGCACTCACACTGATGATGCCTTACTACCTGCTGGATGAGAAGAGCCCCCTGCCCATGGCATTTGACTATGTGGGCTGGGGTCCCGCGAAATATGTGGTTGCAGCAGGTTCACTGTGTGCGCTCTCTACCAGGTAAACACTGAGTTAACTTTTTCCAGAACAAGTTGAAGTCAACAATATCAATATTTCATAGTAGAAAAAAACAGTAAGATGTAAGATTAATTGTATTTAAGTCAGTTTAATTAATCGTGAATGTTAATTGGTGTGCTCACTGTAAATGGGTGATAATGGTGAATGAGATCTGGCCAATTGTCTTGACCAATATCTCAGTCTACGTCTTGCTGTTGGATTGATTCCTTTATTGTTGGATGCAGCAGGGGTTGTGTATAATTCTCTGTTTTAAGATACCAGCATGCTTTAAAATGTTCTCTCTGTAATAAATGTCTCCTGTAAAGGTGGCAAAGCTTTTCTCAAGTCAATATACTGATGTGACTTTATTCAGTCTTTCTTCCCTGAAGGTCTGCTAGAGCAGTTCTCCCTCATTTTTCCCTCAAGAAAACACGATAAATGTCAGTTATCAGCTCATCCCATGATCTTCATCCATGTGCCTATCATTAAATTTGAATGGAGTCAATTAAATTTTAAGTACTCAGAGGCCAGCCCTTCCAACAGTTGTTTTTGATTATTCCCCACAACGAGGAAAAATCCTTGACAATTTTTGTTTTTGTGCTGTATGACGGCTGGAAGTTAGGATCACTTATGAACTCCTATAAACTGTGAAACCGTACAATAATTAAAGAGTGCAGGAATTTGCTATAGAAGCAGCTATCTAATTTTATTTAACTCCATTTCTTTGGTTTTATATGAACTGATAATAATAATAGAAAATAATGCTGTTAAGTATGCACCTACAGGAAAGAAAGACTCATGCTGTAAAGAAGTGATTGTGAGTGTAATTGTGTTTATGTCCATGTGTTTTCGGGGCTTTGACTAACGTGTTGGTCTTTGCATGTCTCTGCTGTCTCATGCAGTCTGCTGGGTTCCATTTTCCCCATGCCTCGTATAATCTATGCTATGGCAGAGGATGGGGTGCTTTTCAAAGCCTTAGCACGAATCAATCCTAAGACGAAGACCCCACTTATTGCCACTATGACCTCCGGTGTAGTTGCAGGTGAGAGCCGGGGACAGTGAGATCACTCCTGCTAATCTTACTCCACCAATCAACTATGAAAGACACGGTTAAAAATGCACATCATTTGGCTCTTCTGTTCCTGAAATCGACCCTAACTCCTAACTTAGGAGTGTACACGTTCCAGTTTGAAGAGGTTTTCCCTCCATAAAGACGAGTTGTTCTTTCACAGTTGTGCAGGTGTCATGTTTTCTTTCCCAGAATGCCCTCAACTTAACCATGAACCCTCTTCTTCCTAGCCTGTTGGGCTCCATGTTCCCTCTGCCGCGCATTCTCTTTGCCATGGCGCGAGATGGCATACTGTTCAAATTTATGTCCAAAGTGAGTAAGCGCCAGTCGCCTGTGGCTGCCACCATGGCGGCAGGCACCACTGCGGGTAAGCTCCCGGGATCAGGACTCGCCTATCATGGGGTTGTATCGTGGACTTGTTGGGGGATGCACATGGTGGTGGTGACTGCATGTTGACGTGGTGATGGTGTTTCCTAAAGCATGTGGGAGTAAGGCTGACGAGTTCATGAACTTTTCATAAAGTTAGGTATAGTTAATGTTTGCTTCTTCAGCCTAGATGATTCAATGACAGTTTTTAAAATCAAAGGGAATAAGTGAACTTCTACTCTGGTAACATTATAATGATGAAAAGAAGCAGCGTTGGCTCGCCATCCCCACTCTGCTGTACTTCAACATGCTTCCAGTGTTACTGTACTGACTGCCTGAAGTCTGGTGCATGTGTTATAACTTCTTGGCAAAAGAGCAATAAGCATACACTCTTTATTGACCTTATATTCTTCTTTATTAAACAGTTTATAAGAGTTACATTGAAGCCTGCTTTGGTAAAAGACAGTATCTAAGTTCTCTTCCAAATAGGAGACCGTCCTCGAATTAGGGAGCACCAATAAACCACAGGGTGGTAAATAGGTGGTTATATCTATTATAGGATTAAAAAATAGGAAAAAGTTACTGCTCTCAGTTCTTTTTCATTGTATTTCATTTCCGTTTCACGACTTCAGCTGTTTCCTTGTTAACGCTGACATATAACCCAACAGGATCTATGTTCGTTGTTGCTTTATTTGCAAAATATTCATATTCTGATCCTGGCTGGTACATAAGCAGGATCGAAGCATTTATCTAGAACATTTCCAACTTGTCTTTCTGTCAAGATAAAATGAGCTATTTTTTAATCATTTTTTACCACTACAATGTAAGGAGGATATTCAGCTCTTGTCCCTCATGGAATCGATGTGGTGTTCATACATGATAACAACCTGAACTCTTAAACTTGCCTCTCTGTTCAGTATAACCCAGGTTCAGTTCATGGTTGGATTCTGTTCACTGTGCCCAGGTGTTTGGGCTGAGATCTGTAAAGTTATGAGCTGATAAAGGGACAGCCAGATGTCGTAAAAGGGGACCTGTTACACCCACTTGCCCACAGTGAGACAGACAGACCATGTAGTGAGCAATGACAGAGTTAGGCAGGAGCTTTCTTTATTATTTTTGTTTTCATGTAATGTTGTGAGGAGCAGCAGAAGTGAACTTTGATGCTGTGATCAGCTCCACACTGGAGTCTGGTGCTGAGATCCATGAGAGAAACTCCACAGTGTGTCTCACATCAAACGGTGCTTGTTGCGGAGGTGACCACAGCTATTAGCCTGGGGAAACATGTGGACCTTTTTTTTCTTTGTATTTTGAAAACTTGCTGCATGAATGAAATTTGCATCTGTTCTTGTTATGCCAATATTTTGTAAGTTGTGTTTGAAAATGTTCAAGCATTTGTGTTGCACTATTTACTGTAGATGTTGATAAGAGTTAAAGTGATCATTATTCTGTTTATTTTACATGTTCCTTCAGTTATTCAGTCATTTCAGTTAATTGTTGTTACTTTGCTCTCCACAGCCATCATGGCCTTCCTGTTTGACCTCAAAGCACTGGTGGACATGATGTCCATTGGGACTCTGCTGGCCTACTCACTGGTTGCTGTGTGTGTACTCATACTCAGGTGAGATCGCAACAGACAAAATCTTGTTTGTGCAACTTTGTGAACATGGCTCCCCTTTCACTTTCCAGAAAAAAAAAAACCCACAGGTATGATTACTATGCAGAGTAACCCACGCCCTGTGTCATTGCATCACACTGACTGCTGATGTAAGCTCTGTGAATGCCCCCATTGTGAGAATGTGAAGTGGCTGCTTGAGTGAAACATGTTTACCTAAGTTTTGTGTTCTCACTAAACCGTGTACGCTGCCGCTGTTTGCACTTCGGTGTCTCACCACCACAGACGCAGTAAACACAGACACACTGTTTGGTTTCAACAGGATTTAATGCAAAAACAAACACATTAAGTATTTCACAATGACAGTGGTTTGTCGCTGAAAGCCTAATGGATAAAAACAGGTCGAACTCTCAGAACTGAAGCTCTAAATGTTTAAATACAGAACAGCAATGTCTCTGTTTTTGACTTTAACCTTGAGTAACTTGTGGACTTGTAACCTTTAACCAGTGATTGAACCTCTCCTCTAGGTATCAGCCTGATGGAGCTCTGGAGCAGCGTTCAGGCCCTGGAGAGAAGGACTTCCTGTCCTCAGAGGAAGGCGAGTCTGAATTGACTGAGTCAGAGTCTCACCTCCACATGCTGAAAAGTGGCAACTCCACCCTGCAGACTGTCCTGCACCCTCCTGTCTCCCCCTCCGAGCAGTCCTCCAGTGTGGTCAACATGTGTATCAGTGTGCTAGGTAAGCAATAGGAGTGGGAATCACTACTGGTCCACGATACGATATTATCACGATATTTGGGCCACGATATGATATTATTGCGATTTTTGACATTTTGAGATACAGTGAGTATTGGGATACAATATATTGTGATTTATATAATGTCTCCAACTGTTAAGCTAATTTAGCATTTGTCTTTCCTTTATGTTCGTCTTATTTATGCTGTATTTTATTTTCATATAGCACATTTTGCAAACTTTATATATATATATATATATATATATATATATATAATATATATATATATATATATATATATATAGTTGATTTTATTTTTCCATTATTATAGATTTGACTTCATATTAGCAATTAATTTGAAAAATTGATACTTGGTAAATGAGATGATACGATATATCACCTGACAAAATATCACAATACTGTACCGTATTGATTTTTTCTCCCACTCCTAATAAGTAGGCCAGTCCTTTTTATTCAGTGACTTTAAAAAATATGAAGATTAAATGTTTATTTATTTTTTCAATCACAGTGCTGCTGGTGTGTGTGATGAGCTATCTCACCACCTACCACATATACTGCATCCTTAACATGGAGGTGTGGATCTTAGTGCTGCTGTCCACATGTCTCCTCATGTTCAGTGGCTGCGTCTTCATGATCTGCAGGCAGCCTCAGACAAGCAAGAAGGTCTCCTTCATGGTGAGTAGCAGCTCAACATGTCTATTGATTTGAATTCATACCAAGACCTTCATTGTCACATGACTCCAGGACTACACTAGAAGATTAATTCATACCTTTGTTGTCTCAGGTACCTCTGCTGCCTTTTCTGCCCATTCTGAGCATATTTGTCAATATTTACCTCATGGTCCAGCTGAGTGGAGACACATGGATACGTTTCTCTGTGTGGATGGCTGTGGGTGAGTGTCTCTGAACTACCAGTCTAAGGCTTTTCATCCATTGACCTTAACAGTGGCATTTTAAGGAATAGTTTGACATTTTTAAAACACTTTTGGTGTACCCCCTCAGTGTCCACAATCCTCGATAAATACGTCAACACCCATTTTCAGATTATCCTTTTTTGTATTCTTAACATGAAGTTGTACGGCAGGTAGTTAGAAGAGACTAACAGAAGTCACTGCTCCCAACAAACCAGTCCAAGTTTTGTGAACAATCTACGACTATAGATTCAAATGTACTCCAAAGTTGATATGGCTGACCAGTGTTTCTTCTATAAAATCTCATCGTTTGACCCTATTTCTCAGGCTTTCTAATCTACTTTGGCTACGGCATGTGGCACAGTCTGGAGCGTCAACGAAAACTCCAGGGCCCTTCAAACAGCAGCAGTACGAAGGAGAAGAAACAGACCAGCCGGGAGCAGCAGGCTGGCGAGGATGCAGTTGAGAAGGACCAGGAACGTTTCATCTGCCCAGAAAAGACCAGCCAGTGTTAAAGTTTGTCAGCTCACTCACTGACTCTGTGAGGCCACAGATGCATAAAAGCAAACAGCAGCTCTGCCTTAATGCACCTGTTTATTCAACCTCACCCGGCGCGCCTCAGTCTCAAACATTCGGTCTGAGAATCACTGTCAGTATTTTGTAGCAGCGGCCGCACGATGGAGAGCTGCTCTATCACTTCTTCTGGGACCTCATCCTGAGTTGAGCTTCATGGACGGTACAGGAGCAGAATTAAGGACAGCTTACACTCTGGAGAGAGGTGTTGGTTTCTTTTACAAATAGAGCAGTTGTTGCAGAACTTCAAAGTTTTCATGTCTCATTCTGCAAACTTGATTTGTTATTGCAAGACAAACATTTTGTCTTTTGTTGTGTACAATTGAAGCAGGCTTGTGGAGAGGATTTTCTAAATACAAGAGTAAACCTTGTAAATCTGTGAAGGAAATGCAGAGATGATATTGGATTTGGATTCTCCAATGATGTGTTATAGTTTTACAAGTTTTGTTACTTTGTGGTGAAAGTCTTCACTGATCTTTGAATTGAGAGAGACAGGACCAAATTGGATGATATTTTAAAATATGTTGTGCATTTTTTTTATGCATAGACGGTATGTCCTGATAACAGCATAAAAGCATGAAAGAGATGCTGCTATATTTAGACCAACGTGCTGTTAGGGGGATTCAGTTTGGCTTTTCTGACTCTGGTGAGGTGTGTGTGTGTGTGTGTGTGTGTGTGTGTGTGTGTGTGTGTGTGTGTGTGTGTGTGTGTGTGTGTGTGTGTGTGTGTGTTGTGCGAATGTTTCCAGCGTTTAATGTCCATAAATTCTGAGTGGTAGTGTCTGTGCCTAGTTTTATAACCCAGCCCTTTGTGTTTAACTTACTTGATCGTTTTAGTTATTTCCTTATTGGGAGGGTCTCCTATTTAGTTTCTGTTCAGCTGCTTGGCAGTGGGGGGTTTTGTTTCTCGTGTTTCTGAGCCTTGTTTTTTGATCATCTTAGTGGTTATCCCTTGAGATAACTTTCAGAACCCCCATCCCTGTCGGACAAGTGTCTACAATTGTGTCAAAATCCCTCCTGCTGTCACACGTGCATTATATCAAGTAGTTTTGTTGGCACTTAACACACCTTGATTTAACGGATCTACATTGTGCCAGAGCTCTGAGTGTAGGTCAAGTGCTGTTTGCATATTCCTTGTTTTTTATGTAACAGATCCATCTTAACCTCCATCTGAGGTATCAGTGACTGTTGTGGTAGTTTTTTGTTCCAGCACAGGTTTATTTTTCTATTTTCTGCTTTTACATGTCTAATTTGTATACTGTTAAGATCCAAATATGAAGAATGATATTTGATACAGAACTTAGAATTAAAATTAGAAATAAAACTCTCTTTTTTCACTCTAATTACGTGTCGTGTGGTTTTTACCCCTTTGGACTGATACTACGTGCAACCATGCTCTTAATATAACCTCATGAAATAAATCTCGTATTCAGAGCACCTTGTTACTCAACTCCAAGCACAGAAGTTAAGTATTATGTAAAGAAAGTCTTTGTGGCCACATAGTTTAGATAAACTTGGCATGTTTCCCAGTTTATTCTCTGTGTTCAGCTCAAAACCTCTTTGGAGGGAGCTTTTCTGCTGTACTTCATGAGCCTGCATTCATTCCTCAGGGCTTTTCTGGGGCTGCCTCTCTTTTTTTTCATTCACCATGAACTGTACGACTCAGTGAACTGTAGTTTACAGAAGACAGCAGCTTCCTGTCTGATGTGTCACCCTCACAACCAATGTTTTTCACCATCTGATGTGGGCAAATCCAAACACAATATATCAGATACTGAGGCTGACTGATGTGGGTGAACGGGTTAGGCAGACAGGTTTGTGGTGAATGGGTGAGGCAGAGAGGTGTGCTGTGCAGGTGTTTTGACTAAGATGTTATTCAGAATGACCTCTCAGCAGGAGTATTGTGGGTATTCTACCTTCACATAATAACTCTATATACTCGATCTGTCAGGTTACAGTGTAAAGTAAAACTAATGTCATGATGTTTCTTCAATTGTCACCGACTGCCCAGACAGAAATAATAAATGTGTTCAAGAAAAACACGTTTTATTCTCATAGTAATTTAATATTATTGTTTTGGTCTGCTAGAGCTGCAAAGATTTAAAGAGCCGGTATCAATAAAACCTGTTGGAAGGTTAAAGAAATGGAAATGGTGCCACCATGTGGCCATGGATTTATCAGCGTTTTATTGTTGTCTTCTGAACTTGGCATTTCTTGTTATACATTTATCAGTATGAACTTTTGGTTACACTTTATTTAAACCCATTACTTTAAAGTCGTAGGCACTTTATAAAGCCTACTAATGCAATTATAGGGCTTTAAGTGGTTATCAGCATTCTTAACAGCATGTATCAATGTTTATGAAGATGAGACCTTATGAAGGTGGGATTTATAATACATAAATGCAAAACCAACAGTGTCTTTTAAATTCTGAGTTTCATAACACATTATAACAAAAATTCATAAAGAACTCGTTCAGTTGTGTCCTATACTGTTATATTTTTTTTGTAAAAATATGTTATTAGTACTTAAAAATTGCTTTTCATGATGTTGGGCACTTTAAATAAAGACTAATAAATATGCAATGAAGAAATCAATATAACATTTCATAACAGTGGTGCTGATTGGATGAAACACTAGATATAATAAATTGCTAATTCACTCATAACTTCTTAATTTGCCACAATGAAGTTCAGCTGGAACAATAACCAAAGACAGATCTGGATTATCAGGACCGGGTACATTTGTAGGAGTTATGATGTGTTATGAAATCCAAAGTTGCTGTTGTTAATTTAGCAGTAAGGTAAAATGTGTTCTGAATCATTCCTCTGTAATTTATAATGCTCACTGCTTCATAAACATTACAAGCTGCTATGATGCTTCTAATCACTTGTAAGGGTTATTATGAAGTCTTAATTATATCTTTATAGAGCTTTGTAAATGTGCTCATGATGCATGAGAAGAGTCCGGTTCATGTAAAGTGTTGCCAAGTTTTTGTCTGTGGTCAAATGATGGAGGTAAAAGTAGACAAAGTGAATCATTAAGTCCTGAAGTTCAAATATTTTTGTGGTCGAACTTGTGCCAGCATGGTCCCCATCTTAAGGTTAAACACCCCTCAAATAAACATGAAGTCCACAGATAAACATGAAGCACTGTTATAAAATAAAAATACATTCTTTACTGTTATTTGTGGTCCATTACTGTCTCTCTTTCAAAGACTATTAAGAGATTGGACACTTCTTTTTGATATCTGTAATGAATCTGAAACTCTTTCTGAGAGGTCACAGAAATCTCATGAACCCAAGTTTAATTCAGAAAAGTGTGTTTTATCTTATAAGACCATCACAGATTCAGAAAAGTGTCCATCTGCTGAGTGAGTAGCAGCTACACCTTTGAAGATGTGTATTGGAGTAAAGATACATTTTTATTCCCTTGGCAGTGTGAGGTAACAGACATTACAAGCAAATTAAAGGAGTGGTCCACATTTTAGATCTGGGTCAGGAGTCTGGAAGATAGAGGTTTTAAAGGGTTCATATTTATATATTGTCAAGGAAGTGCCATTCTCAGATGGACTTGAACAGATAAAATCTCTGTGATCCTTATTTGAGTCCAGCAGAGGGCTCTACAGACTGTGCGTCTGCTCTTGGGTTATAGAAGGAGAGGGAGTACGGAGGGGTGCTAAAGTTATTTTCCCCTTTCCTCTCCGTCTGCGAGGAGGATGAGGCTAGAAATATAAACAGGGTATCTGGACCCTGTAGAGTTCTGGGGAAGCTCCGCGCCTGGCCTTACTTCCTACTGAGCCCTGAATCAAACCTTCCTGACCTTTGCAGCCCTCTGATTAGAGAACTATGAAGCTCTGGGTTGTGCTTTGCCTTGCATTGCTCTGGGTGGAGCTCCAAAATGGTGAGTCCGATCCACATCTGCCTTGTAGATTTATGAGAAGAAAAGTTACTGAGTATTTATTTTACTTGGAGTTTAAAATGGGAACTTTTGGAGGATTAGACAGTCTGCTGCTGTAAATCTGTCACATTCAGTAAAGATGAAGTCGACATTTATCAGTGGTTTATCAGGACACTGAAACTAATCTGCTGTCACTAGATTTGAAGTTTGGTATCTAGATTGCCAATGTTTGCACAAGAGTTGCATCAAGTTGTGTGAGTTTTGCGCTAAGTACTTCTGCAGAACAACTCAAACCATCTGAGGCATGCAGCAGGCGTTTCTAATTAAAAGGATTTTGCTGCTGACCTCTGCTTGGAGTTCTCAATAATGCTGTGAAAGAGACTCAAAGAAACCTGAAAGAGAAAGCGTTTTCTTCAGGTTTCATCTGTGCTCAGTTGGAAATACGGTGCATGCAGCTGAAAGGCAAACTTGGTTCTGGACATTTTGTGCCAGTCTAAAGTTTTTCATACATCCTGTCAAACTGTTGTCACAGCTGTGGGAACCATACTGACCACGGTTTCTCAAAAGAATCAGCCCATCGTACAGTATGGGATTGTTTTATGACTAATCTCTGCTGTCTTTATTATTCTTGCTCCCCTTTGTTCCTCCCTCTAATCCACCCTCCCTCCTCTGTGCCTCTGTGTGTCCAGGGGACTGCCAACAAGTCAAGCGGAGGAAAGATGTGGGAGAAAACCGTATCCGGCCAGGGGGTAAACGGGTGAAGATGCGGCACCCAAAACTAAAAGATGCAGGAGGGAAAGGTCAGTCCCTTCTGACCCAGGTTTTAGACAAGGGACGTTTCTTACGCTTGGGCCAGACCACGACTCTGACTCCTGGGAGGACTATGGAGCTTCGCTGCAAAGGAAACTCTATCGGATGGTCATACCCAACCTACCTGGACACCTTCAACGACTCACGCCTCAGGTGCTGGGAGCAAACATCTGCAGTTTTTATGCTTTAAGATGATCTTACAGTAAAAGTGTTTTCTTTTGTTTCCTACCTGCAGCATCAAGCAGAGTGACAAATACAGTCAGCTGATCCTGACGTCGCCCTCTGCTGCTGACACAGGGCCTTACAGCTGCTGGGTGGTTGTGTGTGATGGCACAGAGTGTGAGAAAGACCACGATCGCACACACGTCTCATACATCTATTTCACAGGTGATTAAAAAAAGGGCTCAGAGCACACTGCACTTAATATTACTGCTTTTAAGAACAAAGAAGAAGTCCTACATGTTACTTTGTCCATTCATGGTTGATTGTCATTATGAAGCGTAAACACAGATTTCCTTTATTTGCTTCCTCCATTAGGGACTGAGCTTTTCCTATCACTTTTAAAACTGAAAACAATTCATTTTTTTATAACATACAAGCATTGGGGTAGCCTATTTTTTAGCATCAAATCACTCTTAATAATTAAATTTTCAAGATGAATACACAATTAGACATGAATGAGGGTGAAAAGAGATTATCCCAATCCCAGACAACATATTTGAAAAATTGATTTGATATGATTTTGAGTTTAAACTTTCACATAGGAGAGGCTGGCTTCACTTTTTAGGAGCTGCCATGTCATCCGTTTTTTTCTAATAGAGTCCGGAAGTAATTTTACAGTTAAACAATTATACATTATTTATGCAGCTCAAATAGATTACTGTCCTCATCCAGCGTCAGTGGGTGCCGTTTTTTGTAATCCATTTGATTCTTATTTATTCAGGTCACAAGGTTGGTGAATCAGATGACTTGACAGACAGGTGGGCACAATGTAGTTAACTGCGTGGAGGCTAAAGGCCTGTCTGTGGTAGGTTGACCCCGAGCAAGACTGAGTCAGCTGCTCAACTTCCAGGTCAAAGCCTAGTGTGTGAACTGTGGAGCATGCTCAGAGCATAGAGTCTTTCTCCAAGCACTTTCTTTTGCACAAATATTTTAAACAACATGTAAATGTACAACATGCCTTCATGTTTGATGCCCAGGGGTGTCTCCAGAGGGGTAGCAAGGGGTGGCACTGGCCAACTTAAAATCTGGTTGGCAACCTCAAAATGATTGGCCATCTGCCTCCTAAGGGGTGGGACCTCTTAGGGGTCTTTTAAAGTCATTCAGGATGTCTGAAGCTTTATTTGTATTTCAGTTTGGTACCTTCGATATTGTTAGGTTGTTTCTTAAATATTGGTGGTCGATATTTTCTTTCAGAGTCAGAGTCCTGAAAGAATTGAGCTGAAAAGCATTTGTCGCACTCAGTTGTTTTCTTTTTATGGTTAAAACACAGACAGGAGTATTGGTTTACTTGTCGCTGAAGTGTAAGAGCTTGTTGTTTTTCTGCTCCGGTGTCATGTGAGTTTTTTGACTCACGAGTCACATCTGTCTCCAAACAGACAAAGACAACCTCTTCGTCCCCTCCGCCATCCACTTTGAGATTGTGTACCTGCGCCCAGACAGGCCTGCTGTGGTGCCCTGTCGTGTGACTGACCCGGAGGCCGTTGTGTCCCTGCACAGAGAGGTCCCCCCAGAGGAGATCCCATCCAATGACACTCTAGTGACCTATGATCCCACCAAGGGGTTCATCCTGCAAAACCCAAGCCTGGAGCTTCAGGGGGTTTTCTACTGCAAGGCTGTGACCACCAGGGGCACCCCTCAGATCTCCACCAAATATCAGCTGCTCTATGTGGAAGGTGGGGGTCGCTTAGTCATCACCAGAAATCCTGTTACATCTGCTCAGTCATTGTCTTCTTTAAGTCCTGTCTTTAAGTCCTCTAAAAACCCAGATCATTCAACATCTCATTGATTCAAAGCGAACAAGTCACAATGAGAGCACTTACTTTGCTTTATCTGCTTCCAGGAAAAGGTTGAATTTCAGAGTTGGAAACTTGGTGTGAGTTAATGAAATGGAAACAGTGTGTCCATGACTTCAAATAAAGCTGCAATGGCAGCAAATGGAAAGAAATAGAGTTTGGACTCGAGGTAAAGAGGCTAGTCTGTAAAACACCCACTGAAATGGTGAGCTTGATCAGGCCCACATTAATCCTCTCCAAACAACAGATTCAACACTTATGTAAGAGGCAGGCATCTTGGTTATTTACATAACTGACTCTAATGCGAGTGGTTTAATTTAACATGAGAACACAGATTTGTCCAGTACCCAGGCTAGCTCGCTGTCTCTTGTTTACAGTTCCCAGTGGGCCACCATTTGTGAGCCTTGAATCCTCTCCAGAGTCTGTAAGAGGAGGGGACAACGTTAATGTAACATGCACTGTGCTTGGGGAGCCAGAAGTGGACATAAGCTTCATTTGGATGTATCCTGGTCAGGTAAGAGGATTACTGAGCCTATAACCAAAAGTTTATTGTGATGAGCACCAACAGCTCTGGTTTTGTTTTAATCTATTAATCTATTTAAGCTTTATTTAGACAGGTAATCTGATTTAGACGAGGGTGTCATTCTCAGGAGATCAGGCATTATCAAATGAAGAGTGGCAAAGTGGCATGAAAGATGATATTCTTGAGCAGAAACATAACCCTGCTGATTTGCAAAGCTTTGTGCTTTAAAAAAACACTCAAAGACAGGAATTACTATAACACATAGAAACATTCTAACAAGCACAGTGTTGGTCTTCATCGTGGTAGAAAACAAAGCATGTTTACAATCGTAGGACTCTGGGATCTTGTTGATAATCCACGGTGAGTTTTTTTGGGTTACCGCGACATTGTCAATGATAAAACCTTTCCTTCCTCTGATATTTCCTCACTCATGTTTGTCTAACTGAACAGGACCACCGTCCAGTCCACATCCACAACTCCTGGAGGCTGGTTAACAGAGGTTTGAGCCATACTACACGGGTCTCCCAGAGCGTCATGACTATAGAGGACATGGAGACCATCGACTTTGGAAGCTACATCTGCAAAGCCAAGAACCAGCACGGTGAGACAATCGTGGCGACCAACATCAGCTCCAATTAACCCCAGTGACCCAGCCTGCATTGATGTAATAAGTAATGAGTGTGTGAGGGAGAATTCCAGTGTATCCAGATAACCATTGAATGTATATACTACAAAAAGTATGTATTTTAAGACTGCAGATTGTGATGCATAATAAAGGTTTGCTACATCTTTTGACAGACTCATTTTAAAGCTTGAACTGTGTGAAATGTGAGGTAAAAGGATAATAGAACAACAAAGAAAGCCTCATATCAAACACAGAGCAAAGGGTTGTTGGATGATTCACTCATTTAAGAGTCCTCATGTCACTGTTAACTACACAAAAGACTGAACAAAAGCTTGAACAGTACCTGAAGTCAGATCGTTTTTTGCTAAATTTGTGATACAGGACCATGAGTCAAACCTTCAATCCAAACTTAATTCTGTAGACAAAGGAGGACAGATCTACAGGTTTTTTAAATCCAGCTGCCACAACTTCAATCTACTCAGACCAAACTGATAAGAAAATCAACATTTGCCACAGGATTCTTCAGAGAAATGAGTTACAGTTAGATTCTCAAAGTCTGCTAAAAGTTGCACAATTGATGTCAATGGCATTTTACCTTTTAAATGATATTAAATGAAGCAAGGTCAGTCGTTTTTGGAGACGACAGCTGTTTGTGGTGATGCCTGGCACACTGTTACTGAGTAATTAATGCAAGCCTTACCACCATATTTAAATGACCTTATAATGCTGGAAATGAGAGCTGCTGCCGTCAGAGGCTTGCCCTGGCACTCTAGTCTGTTGTGAGGAGAAGGATCTGTTTTGGGCTTGAACCATGTGCCAGGCTGGCTTCCTAATGCGCTCCGTATGTGGAATGCTATCTGAAGGCCCAGGCCTTATTTTGGTCCAACGTAACACTTGCTGCTGTTCCTATTCGATTGAAGAGCTTCGTTGAACGTTTGTAATTACTAAATACCCTTTAGGGATATTTCCCTCAGAAACAGCGGTCACCTTGATGAAGCCAACTGTAAGGTACCTCTCAATGTTAGCCAAACGTGTGTCATCTGCAGTTTTCAAGTCAAAATGTGTGTATCAAAGCTTGACTGAACAGGTTTAGTACAAGACTTTATTAATTGCATATTTTAAAACAGGGTAGACACACCAATGACATGAACACAAAATACTCTTTTTTTAGACAGTCTGAAGAGGCAGTGTCTGAAATGTAAAAGTACTGTAAAGCTTTCCTGGTCACCTCTTCGCCTCTTTGACTCGACTTTAAAGCTGCATTGGGAGGATTCAAGTAGGGGGTGATAAAAGTCAGTAAGGGAGGATGAGTGAGGGGCGATAAAACTGAAACACATCCACAAAGACTCGGATTGGTCCCATGGTGAAATAAACAAACGTGAAAGACAATCAGAGGCCACAGGATTAAGCTCCAACAGCATAGAAAAGATACCAACCTTTGACCGAAAGTCAGCTCAATTAAAGAGTTGACATAGATTGGGATTTCCTAGCACTGCTGTGGTAACAAGAAGATAGGAAATTTGACAAGTTGCTTGACCCTTTACTCAGATAGCTATGAAAATGGCGCAGGAATCCATATTTCAAATAAAATGCATCCTGAGGAGAAGGTAAGTCAGCTGTTTTCATGGCTGTGATTGCCAGAGACACGAAGAAGCCCTCTCTGCACATGTGTTAGTGTGGGTCTGCATGTGTGTATTCTTTACTGCATGTACTGTAAGTGTAAGTGTGTGTGTGCGCACAAAGCTCCAGGAAAGACAAGCCACTGCTAACATAAACAAGTAACAAAAATAGTGTCATCAATTCGTACAAGTCCTGAGATTTCCTTTTCTCATCCGTAACAGGAGACTAAAGGCAGAGAACAAGGTCACCGTGCTTCTTAAGTGCTTCTGTGCAACTTTTTTTGACAGTCTGCAGCGTTTCCCCACACTGAGCTCCAGAGTTCACCCAATCCTGAAAGAGCCAAGGTCAGGCTGTTGTGATGCTAAGCTTAAAGCAAACAAACATGGCTCTAAATTCCAGAGGGATAACTCAAAGGAGAGGGTCTGCTTCCTGGAAGCAGGGGCCCGTCGTTATCTGGGAGAGACAGGCGGGCTGGAGAACAGGCCAGAGCTGCGGGGGGACTGGAGGCTGAATGAGTGGGAGGGGGAGGCGGCGTTAGGGGACACTTTGCGAGGGCTGTTCAGGTCTCCGTTATGAAGTTTCCACAGCAGCTCCTCGTTCTCCATCGACAAACGTTTGTTAACTTTGGACTCTTTCTGCAGGGATTCCTGCAGCACTGCCTGCTCTGACGACAGCTGTCTGTAACACAGAAACACAAAACAAGAAAATAAATGTGCCGGAGAGAAGACCTTTACAAACACAGAAATATTTAGCCCGTCGACTCAAGCCCCACAACATTAATACAGCACAGTTATACTAGTTATTTTTATGTAACCAGAGTCAGAGAGCTTTAGAAATAGTCCTAAGAAATTTACTTGAGGGTTTGAGAACCTAACAGAGAATTTTGAAGACTATCATTTTTGCTCCTCAGTCTCAACTAACCAATGGGCAGAGTTTAATTTGAAAGGAAAGTCCTTGGTAACAGCTGGGCGCTGTGTTTTGTCAACTGGATTGAAGGATTGAAAGTGTCCCACTGTGCAAGTGTTTGGCATGTCTTATTGATGGTATTTGGAAAAAGTACTGAGGTTTCATGGTACAAAGATGAACTGCTGAATTGAATGCAGTTGTTCAGGCCTCAGTGAGGCCTCAAGTCCAAAAACAGGCAGCTAGCTTGATGGTTTATAGTTCTGTTTCCATTACCACCTACTGGATGAGCTCATATGTGAAGCTCTTACCTCGACAGTGCAGCGTGTCTGTCCATGCGGGCTTTCAGCTCCTCATTCTCCTGCTGGACCCTCTTCAGGCTCTCGTCCAACTTCACATTTTTCTCTTTCTGGAAAGAAAAAAAAAAAAAGAACAAGTGAGTGTTTTTCTTTAAACAGTCAAAGTTATTTTTTTCTTGATGGACATGGGTCCCACCAGTTTGTCAACTTCCATCAGCTTCTTTTCCTGCTGGTGGAGCTGATCGGTTTTGATGTCCAGCACCACTTTGAGGCTCTCTAGCTCCTGCTCCAGATACAGGGTGTGGGAGTCTTTCTGCAGGGACAATAAAACGTGTCAAGATGTTCAGAGCGTTTCAGACTTTAAAATGATTACAGCTGTCGAGGAGCCACAAAGCCTACAAACACAAGAGGGCGCCATGCAGTACAACATCGGGTACTATCAAACTCTGACTGCTCAGCTGTCCTCTGTACAGAGATCAAAACAACACGCCGATGACGGTCTTTTACCTCTTCTGAGCTTTTGCTAAAGCTTGTTTAATTGTTATCATTTAAAATTATCCACAACCCAAATCTCAAAAATATGAAGATGCTGTGAAAAACACCTGGAAGAACATCTCTGAACTTATGAAGGTCAGTTTGCAGAAAGGTTTCCCCACTAAGTGAGAGACTGAGTCGGACATCAAATTCAGAACGATGTTTCCAAGTACGAAACATCAACAAATTAGTTGATTCCTTCATACAGAACATAATGTCATTAAACAGTTCAGAGAATCTGGAGAAATCTCAATGAAAGAGGGACAAGAACCAAAAATAATCCTGGGAGGTCAAGCTCTTTGGACCCTCTCGCAGCACTGCATTAAAAACATGCATGACTCTGGAGTGGAAATCACAGCATAGGGCACAGAGCTAGGAAATGTTGTCTTTGTAAACAAATCCGATAAATACATTTTTCACACAGGGTTCTACTTTCTGGACTCAGGGTTGTAACAATCGATCATTTTGTTGATTCTCTGACTGGGCATGGCAGATGTTCGGTTGCTGTTCATAGTGAGGTAGTTACCTTAATCACGAATAGCTAAGCCAAAGCAGATTTCTGACTATATTTAGCAGTAACTCAACACTGATAAGAGCCGCTTCATTGTTTAACTACAAGCAGAAAAATCAAAGTCTTCACTTACAGAACCTCTTTTTTTAAGAAAAGTTTTTTTTATTTTTTTTATGCCGATTTATTTTTCTTTCAAGCGTCACCTTGTCAAAGGCTTAGAGCTGAGCCACCCTGGTGTCATGAGATGCTTCCAAAGAGAGGCTCTGCTAAAATAAGCACACAGATAAGAGTACCTGACACTTTTCGGCCAGCTCTCTCCTCCTGTTCTCCTCTGCCGTTAGTTTCTCTATGAGTGCATTGTTCTCCGTGGTCAGCACCTCTAGCCTTTCCTGTAGTTGAACACAACACAACAAAGCTCCAGGGTAAGGTTTTGTCACATTAGTTCATCCATTCATGAGTTATCCACATGCTGAGGCGCTCTCTGATTTAAAATGTTCTGGCAGACTTACAGTAAAAGCAGCTTCTGCGTCTTTCAAAGTTTTGTCCAGCGACTGCAGGTCCTGATTGTGGACCTTTCTGAACTCTGAGGAGGGGACAGAAATATTCATTTATAATAAGGTAGAGGGTATTCACAGGTTTAAACAAAGTTAGGTAGAATATCACCTCTTATCTCCCTGAGTCGGTTTTGAATGAACTATAAAAAGCAGCACGGGAGGATTATGTAGTTAAATTTAGTTTAAATCGTTCTGTAAAGCGCTTGTCACTCACCTTCCAGTGACGTTTCATACTGATGTTTGACACACTGCAGCTGCTCTTCATGTCTGTCCTCTAGTTCATGCTGAATGGCTTCATGAGCGGCTTTCAGGTCTCCCATCTTTCAAAAGAAAGAGAAAGACTTAATTTTCAACAAAAGCATCACTGGTCTTAAGATAGTCCTACAGACTTCCTGCTGTTTCTCCCAAAGCAAAATCACTCCAAGACGCATTCCCAAAAATGTCTCATCCATTACAACAACCTCATTTTCTTCCTGATGTCTGAGTCTCGTCAAAGAACAGCCTTAAAGGGATACTCCGGCATAAAATTAATTTAGGGTCAAACACACCATAACACCGAGTTAGACAACCCCTTGAGAGATTAAGAAAATTAGGCAAAGCTAAATAGATATTTGGTGGCTGGTACTATGGCTAGGACCCTGTATGTACTGTTGATGAAGTTAGGTGCTGTTCTGAGCATTATTTGTTGCTATAGAATGGCGTTTTGATTGAGGTTTGTTTATGGTCCTCAGATCGCTGTGTATTGCTATTGTGCGGTTGTTACTAAAGTTGGTATAACTAGAGGAGCAAGACGTCAGCAACATTCATCTCTCGAGGGGGTGTCTAACTCGGTGTTATGGTGTGTTTGACCCTAAATTAATTTTACGCTGGGATATCCCTTTAAAAAAGTAACATAGAAAAAGCATGTGAAGAGGCGCTGTGAGCTCAAACCTGTTTTTGCATGAGAGCCTTGCACTTGTCGGTCTCCTCCTGGTAGGTGAGGTGGACCTTGTCCCACTCAGCCTGGTAGAAGGTCTGGAGTTTCTTCTCCAGCTCATCCAAGTCCCTTTGGTGCTGCTCCTGCAGTTTGTGCAGCGTATCCTCCAGAGCAACACGTAACTCATCCTTCTCCTTCTCCAGGCGTTCAGATGAATGGACTGAGGAAACTAGGAGAAAATAGACACATTAAAACAGAAAGCTGCTACTATGTCTTGATGGAAGAGTGTTGGGACAGTGACTGGATGTAGCTGTGTGAACTGATTTATTAACAGAAATAGGACAGAGGAAAATTTGAGTTGATGACTGTTGATTAATTAACCGTATATCCCCTGAAAACCTTTGTTATACGAAGTTCTTCCTTTCTGTAAATGTGCCACACTACATGTTCACTTAGAGTGAGTGGAAAAACTGACTTAGGAGGAGAGCTCTCTCTGCATTTGAGTGCAAAAAACGAGCGCAGTGCCTGTATCTCCAGACGGATGAAGAAACAGTAACAAGTCTGCACACTCTTTGAAACAGTACTGGAAGTTACAAATGTCTTCAGTCGGGCTCGTCTGTCCGTCCTTCACTAACTTCACTGTTGAGTGTCACTTTCTAACGACCGCCTCCACTGAGTGTTTTATTTCTGGAGCAGGTGACGGTGAAAAACTCCATAACCTGTCTCCTGTCAAAGTGCTTGTACATACACTATGTTCGTATGTAGCAGCTGGTGTTGCCGGGGGATGTGAAGTTAAAAACGAACGTCTGCTGTCATGTTATGCAGGTGCTTTTTATAAAAGGCTCATCTCAAGTACAGAAACTTGAACTTGTACGCAACTCAGAGGTGGGCGAAAATGATACTGAACCCAGATGTTGCTCTGCTGTCGCGAGTATGTTTTTTCATTCACTGCTCTGACGAAAAGCAGGTCCTAATAAAAGGTACAAGTATTATTCCCTGATGAAATAAAAGAGAAGGTTTGATTTCGATAAATACAGAAAATACGACCACAGAATATTGCTGCTATAGATAACAGAAAGGAGGCCATGACAGGATTTTGCTCTTTTATATGTTTAATATCTGCTTGTGTTAAGATTCTCCTGCTATAAGACTTTTGATTGGTTCACAGTCAGGCATGTTGAAAATTTGGTCAAAAGGTCTCAACACTTGTTGGTCCTCCTGCTTTCCTGTTGCTGCCCTGATGTAAATGCAGAGACTGTTTTTGTTGCAGCCAGATACTGAGCAGCGGTATGAAGGGGCAGCCCTGCAGAGTAAAGAGATTCACCTTACCAAGGATGGAAAAACAGCAGCAGGTCCAGGAACAGAGGCCAAGCTAACATGGGGACTATCTATCAGCGTTTGGCATGTACAGCTCAACAAACAGAGGCCAGCCCTCCACAACCATGTGTAACAGGGATCTGGTCATATGAGCCTTTCTAGACCAAATCCACCCAACAAAAACATCTCATGGCTCAGAGAGGGGAGGAGGGCCCACTCGATCTAAAGTTAGCAGCATTTTGGCTCACGGTCAACAGGATGAGGAGGTTTGGTGTGTCACTAATAAAGCGTCTGATGAAATGTGCAGATCCCTCTTTGATGTAATTTTATGTGTGAAGAATATTAACTCACTGGGTGTGGCTGCATCGCAATCTTGGCCGTGGCTCAAGACTAAAATTTACTGCAGTAGGAGGACAGACAGAGACTCAGCGTGAGGATGAGATCTACACAAAGTGCATTTTCAGACATCTCTGACTTCACTACACACAACAGGTCTATTTGAGGTCAGTGTAGGGGTCTCAAGGGCTCACTACAGTGAAGAATGTGTTAAGCACAGATATCACAGCGCTCAGCATGTAAGAGCAGTCATGTGGAAGTCTCGAGGCAGCGAGGAGAGCGCTGGTGTGGGAGTGTGTGTGTGTGTGTTTGAGCATGCGTGAGCCTCCGAGTGTCAGGCTATTCTGTCTGAAAACATTTAGACTGGACATGAAACATGGGTCACCGTCCCCAAGCCTTCACGGAGCTTCAGGTGGTGTGGCATTCCCCCAGTAACCCCCCTCCCACTCTGGGGTCGGAGGTCAGCCTGCCACTCCCAGGGGAATAAGCTGACACCTCTCCACTCAGCAACACTAAAACACACGCAGCGTGACAAATAGGTCTCTGATTTGTTTTTTACAACGACAAAAGCAATTACCAGCAGAGACAGACCCAGGGGGGTTTTCCATTAGGAGGGCTAAATCAAACAAGGATGAGACCTCCCTCTGGAACCACGAGTGGGACTATTTCTATTATCAAACTATTTTGACACCAGTTTAGTCTGAGACCAACAATGACGGAACTAATTATGATTTTGCATTGTCATTACTATCACAATATGAACATATTTTAATGAACATTATTGCAAAAGTTTAAATGTATGACAATAAAGTGAAATGTATTTAAATAAAAACGATAAATGCTCTTTTAAAATGCTAATTGGATGGTCTATTGATGTCGTCAGATGAACCTTAAAGCTAACTGTGATCAGAGCTGAAACAAAAACATGCTGTTCAGATTTTGTTTCTTTTATCCTGACAGGACAACATGCAAATATTCAGATTTTAAGTACAAATCTTTTAAATGTATTCTGTGTTTCTGCGATGTACATAAAAACACAGTTAAATGCATTTATCTGGTACAACTACTATTTGGGCAAAACAAGAGATATTGCAACATCAGCTTTCCGCTGTCATGCAGCTTTAAACACAAACCAATTCAAGGTCCAGCACTGAACCTTTCTGCTATTATTAAATCAAATATGACTCTGATTAGCAAGTGTTTGGACTGCACAACGCTCGACTAAAAGGGATTTGGGTAATGTACTGTCCTCCCATAAATGTATGCTAATGCAGAACGTACGACAGTACAAATTGGAACACTAATAACGTAGATCAATAACTGCATTAGACAAAAGAAAAAAAAAACTTCCCACCTTTTAAGAAAAACTCATCTTGAAAAAAGGTAATAAAAGGAGAACCGTATTTCCATCATCAGTTTTACAAACCTGTTATTCAGAGCATGCTGTCTACACTGAGCTAACAGGCCTGAACCACCAAGAGGAGGTTCTCAAAGTAAACCCCGGACGAGCAGTGTGTAATTTCAGTGTTGATAGCTTTAAACACAGCTAGTGTGGGATAAAGGTGACTTGACTTACCCAGCTCTCCTCTGAGGTTGACCAGCTCCTGGGAGAGCTCCCTGCAGTGCTTTGTGGCTTCATCACGCTGCAGAGGAAAAAATGTAAACAGTCATGCACATGTTCATGATGCTAACGTCAGACTGAGTCTATCATTTAACGGATCGCCTCAATTATCTCAGTCAAGATCATAAATGAGCGACTGCAGTATTTTGACTTTGAAGGGATTCACTCACTAAGACAGGGAGGGTTACAGCATCCTGACAAATCAGTCTAATGAATACAGTCTTTCCCTCTAGGATATTGTGTTTAACTGCCAAGTATATTAGTACATTTAAAGCAAACAGCTGAAGCAAACAAAGAAAAAGAAACATTCCTCTGTAAAGGGAAAAGGGATTAGGAAAACTTGACATCCAACTCATGTTTTCAGTCTTAGCACATGCCTTCTGTCGAACTAATTCCTTTACTTCCCCCTCTGACTCAGTCTTGCAGTGCAGAGGGGCTGTGCTGCAGCTGCAGGGCTCCTCCAAACTTCAGACTGACGCACTATAGATCAAAAAGCTGTGCACCTCTTTGTTGCTCTTTCCTAACAAACTGCTTCACCAACAGAATCTGACATGCTTCAGAGTTAATCGTACAGCCTGCAGAATTAGCATAGGACCAAATATCTTTGCAGCACAGACCAAACATAAACTCACTGATCAGCTAGCAAAGCAAACACAGTTCATCCTTCTCTTGTTTACAAAGACACACATCTATTCTCAATCCTCACTGCAGAGTAGAAGCATGTAGAAGCCAATTACCCTCGTTGCAGCACAGGGAGCACTAAGGCACGGTTTGCTGCCAGAACAGCCCATGATCCAGACTCAGCCTTGAGGCTGAGAGTCTCCCCCTCCCACCAAGGAGACCCAGCACTCCAGGACAAAGAGTGGTCCAGGTGGACGCACCACCTCCACACACCTCCTCCCAGACTGCTCTGACTACATCTAGGGCAGGACTGAAAAAGCCGCTTCACTGGCTGAAGTAGTGACTGCAGAGTGCATTACCGTAGTACACCTAAAACAAGCCCAAAGGGGGCAGGCTACAGTCTGAATAAGCACAGCCTCCTCTCCAGTGTGGTGAGGTCACTTTAAGAAAGCTGTGGTGGAGCAAAGAGATAAATTGTGCAGCGCTGTCTGACATCAGGCTGATGGAGCAGGACTTGTGCAGTGCAGTGACCTTCCCAGGGGGATACATGGAGAGGTTTCATTACCCCCATCCCCCCACCACTTGTCCAAACTGACTTTATAACATCCCCTCAGCCCTCTGCACCATTACAAGCTTACAATGTGCTGTATGACTCCTGGCTTCATGGGCACAACCTCTCTCTAACTAGATGAGATAATACTGAGACAGGTCATATTTCCAGTTTCTGAGTGAGCACATCTTTACAGTCGATGTATGGAGTCAAAGATATGTCACTTTCTGAAATGCATCTGTTGATATTTCTCAGACCACATTAGAAACGGCACAATTTTTCACGGACTGTTCCTGGAGGAAGTCTGTGTGGTAATTTGTATCACAACTCAGATCATGCAACATGTTTTTTTTTCCTCTGAAAGGTAAACGGATCAGTCACAGACATTTCTCATGACCCTGCTTTTGGTTTCCTTTTCAATTAATCAGCAGAATAACTTGCATCCTGCTAAAAGAAGACCTGCGTAGTAATTGCTAGAATAAATATTTGATTGAGTGGTAAAATGACCGCAGTCATACAGCACTACTCTAGGATTTGATGCCAAATTCACCTTTACATCTTTACCTTCAGGAACAATTGTGAGTCCATAAAGGATCATTCCAGTGGACATTTAGACATACAGACTGGGAGAATCAGGGATCAAACAGCATATCTCCTAATGTGGATGACTGAATTTACACTGTGAGCGAGGACTCATTTCAAATATGTGATGCTTTTTGTTAAAAAATAGTGGTTACAAATAGTTCTCTGTGTTTGAGTGGGCATATTCTCACTTTTAGATCTAGTCTCTCAGCCAGTTTATTCCGTGAAAGAATGGGGGACATCCAGCAGAGTGTAAGGAGGAGGTATGTCTCCTGAGTCCATCAATATGATACCATGTCAGGTGTAGAATAACACTTGATGGTAGACTAAGATCAATAACTAATTGCTTCAGGTCAAGTTACACTTTCCTGGAATTATTTTGAGTATCAAAGACAGGGGAGTTGGAATTTCCATACTTTTCCATACCCTCATTTTGAAAACAGTATTTTAGAGCTGTGGAAATAGTCTGGAAACATTAATATTTTTTTCCATTCTTTATTTTTCATACTTTGTAAGACATGGAAATTGATCAAATTTATTTGCATAGGAACTCTGCAAAGACAAAAAAACTTATTTTCTGATCGTTTTTGTGGTGTTGTATTCTGACATGAAACTTGTCAAACAGTCCTGGTGTTAACACTTCTTAATAGATAAGGTGCAGTGCTCCGTCCTGGCTTTGTGTCTGGCTGTTGTTTCATAGCCATATCAAGTCAACAGCTGGGACATTCTCACACCGTGATGGTAAGGACCAGCCGCCTATTTTGGGGCTCATGAGTGGCCAAGAGATTTCACAGCACACAATGTACAACACTGACTTATCAGACGATACATTACACTCATAAATCTTGTTTTTTTGTGGAGGAGCGGTGTGCTTATATACACCACACTTAATATGTTTGTCTAAGTTACTGTAAGTATAAGTGTAAACTGGATGGGTGGACAGACTTACAACATGCCGTCTGTAAAGTTGAGTCAGGCGGACTGAGACAACTGTTTTTGAAAGAGGAACAAATGTTTAGTGTTTCCAAGACTTGTTGATGTAATCAGTTTCACAACCCTGTCACTTAATAAACAGAGGGATATGAGTCAGTGTACAGAGATCACAAACCAAGCCTCCAATACCCGTTGTTATTCTATACGGTCCAGATCTCATCTTATACTCATTCAAGTCTAGCCTTGTTTTGAGTAAACTTCTGCATATATTTCCAAGTCAATGCTCTCACAAATATTCTCCAAAAGTTTAAATGTGTCTGAACTTTGGATCAATAAGATGGTGAAACTAGGAGCAGAAATTCACAAACAACTGAAGCTCACCAAGACAAAAATAAGACTGGTATGAACTCTGTCACAACTGCAGCTAACCAGAGCTCTGCCACAAGGGATCTGACTGGTGTCAAACTCTGCAGTGAGGCAAGAGTAAAGGGTGTGTCTGAAGTTAAACTAATGCCTGAATGATTTCTGCATTTTTACTGTGCTTCATTTTCTGATTTCAATCTGATTCTCATTTCCAGAAACCTCAAGATCATGTAGCAACAAAAAACACACAATGCTTGAAGATTCAGGCCATAACCCACCAACCAGTGCAGTGTCATTCATACTGTTAGTAATGGACCACGCTATTCTGTTAACAACGGACCTCTTTGCTAATTTTTGGACCTTTTTTGTGACGCAAACACTTTGGAATTTTTGTTTAATGTGCACTGTGACCAAAAAGTTCAGATCAAAAATGTAGATTTAATTTGACATATGGTCCAGATGAGTTATTAAATGATAATCATTTCACAACAACCTCTTGAAAGGATCTCCCACCTCCCCTTGAGTCAAACCCAACTCCACTGTAGGGCTGGGCGATAAACTGGTACCAAAATTTATGACGATAACTGACGTCATTTTGCCCATATTGGTATATTTGATGTCAAAAAAATAAAAAATAAATAAAAGTTGGTTTTGGATGTGTGTAGGTAGGCTACCGCCTCATGTCCCTTTAAAATGCTGTCCTACAAAAGTTGTAGCGGCTGAAGTAGACATAGTATTGCTATTGTTCGGTCATCACTAAAGTTGGTATAACTTGAGAAGCAAGCGGTCGGCAACTTTCATCTCTAGTGGGGGTGTCTAACTCGGTGTTACAGTGTGTTTGACCCTAAATTAATTTTACGCCGGAATATCCCTTCAATGTGGGAGGGGGTGAGCAGCTTGTGGAGTAGTTATCGTCCATTTATCGTTATCGAGGTGACCTGCTGAATATATCGTGATATTGATTTGAGGCCATATAGCCCAGCCCTATTCAACTGTAACATGAATGAACGATCAACAACCATTGATTGATATGAAAAAGAACAACAATAATTGATCTATCATATACTGACAACAGGAGTTTACAGAAGTGAGAATTTCCAAATTGTTGCCTCACTGTCTCTCTGTTGTTTAAATGTTGCTCACGCTACACTGTTGGTCAAGGTGCATGTAAAACAAGCATTTTTAGCCTATACCAGTGATGAAAATGGAGAATAAGATCAGATTAATAAATCTCCTTGAAGCATCAGCCTGACCTTTCTGATTTAACTCAGCAGGAAAAGATTAAGTGTTTGATTTAGAAATTTCAATCATTGAGTTAAAAAGAAGGATCATCACTTGAAAGAGACATCTCAGCAGTATCAAACAGGTACTTTCATTGTGTAAGGAATGGAGTCCTCAGGATGATCAGTGATAAGTAAAGACCTGCCACATTATTCCCTCTGTTGACCAAAAAGAAACAGATCTTCACTTTCCGAATAGGTCCTATTTACAGAACACCTTAAAGGCTTTGACAAGTGACAAAACTGCAGAGTGTTCGTTATGTTAAGGTGGAGTGTTACAGAAAGGATAAGCTGCTAATGCTGATGGAGTAATCCCTTGAGACGTCCAAGTTCTTGAAGGCAATCACATGGCATTGTATTTAACAAATCTAAACTAACAACAAACTTAAACATTAATATCCATAACAGCTGAAGAGGTCATGTTTGCCTACCTGAAGAACCAACTAATCTATGACGGGAACATGCCATCAGCTGAGAGACTTGCAGGTTTTTAAACAGCTGTAGAAAGTTTTTGGATGCTTACAATAAGTATTAGGTCTTCTGTACTTTCAGATCCCATCACACCAAAAAGGCTTTTCAGTTCGCCTTTTTTAGTACAAGATTTCATCATGCAATATGTATATGTAAAAACCAGGCAATCAAATCTGAAAATTTCACACATTTCTGCACCAAAAGCCATGGCGATCACAAATTTGCAACTACCTGGCTGCTTCAGAACCTCAGTTAAAGGAAATGCTGAATGTTTCATCTTAGTTTTCTATAAACCCATGGAAATAAAAAGCTCTTTATGATGCACTGACACTGTCATGACTTCTCTTCTTTCTATTTTATTATAAGCTTTATTTGGATATATATTGCCAATGCTCAAAGGTGATGGATAAAGACTGTTGACTAAAAGGACTGCCTTTATTTAGAAGTTGGTGTTATTATATGGTAATGTCACAAATACTCATAACAAACTGGACAACGCTTATAGTCCATGTATAATTACTGTAGTATTTTTGCCTTTTTTAGGCCAAAAAAAAAAAAAAAAAAAAAAAATCTAAAAAGAAAAAAAACCTGTTAAACTATAAATAAATAAAAAAGGGAGTTCTTACCTCTGACAAAGTTTGCTGTAAGACGACAGCAAGTGCTCCAAATCTGCGGTCATATTCTGCCAGGAGTGCTCTGACCTTTTCGATGGGCTGGTTTTTTGCCCCACTCTTAGACACACGTTCTGGTACGACATCCGGAGGACCGTTGTTCTGGTTAGGTCGGGATGCTTGCTGCTGGGGTTGATGTGGGCGGGAGCTGGTCTTCGGTTTGCTCTTGTCCACTGTAAAAGAATACGTGTTGAGTGTTGTGATAATATTGATCATCATAATAATCAGACACCCGCACCAACCACCCCTTAAGTCCAAATCAGGGTTACAGATGCACAAGACCCCAGTGTCAAAGTCCTGGATATTTCTGCTCTGATCAATCAGCCCATCTGATGAGTCCCAGTGCTGCGACTCCAACAGCCTGGACATATAAATGAGCCCTCAATCACTGCTCTACAGACATTGGTCACTTGAGGCAACTGATTTTGACAGGGTCATGCTACTGCAGTTTTGATTTACATCAGCTTTATAAATACTTCACTACCATACAAAAGTTAGCATCAAACCTAATACAGGGACACTTTGTTTATTCTGCAACAAAACAAGAACTTGAATCCGACAGGCTCACTACCACTGAAGTGTTCAAGTGAGCAGGAGGGAGAAAATAACAGTGCTGTCTTTGACATTAGGCAAATGCACAAAAACTTTTCTCAGAGAGCAGTTTATCAATGAGATAATTATGAGTACTGTGTAACACTGAGAAATACAAGAGATACCATTGAGAGGACTGCACTGAAGCACTAAGTGTCTGTGAGAATACTCACTCTGCTTAGAGTTACAGCCAATTCAGATTTATAGGCAGAGAACAGTTACTGATTTAGCTGCAAGTAAATCTGATCCTGTAAAACCGTTGATAGCTCTACTTTCAAACTACTGTGGTTGATTTCACTTTAGTATAAACATCTTTTAAGCTCTGTTGGCTCATGAAGTATTTATAATCCTGCCCTTTAAAACCTGAAGCACATTCAAAACCAGATTTAGATGCACTTAGCTGGCAGGGTATCATTTGAGAATACTGTAACATTAAGAATAACTCATGCACATCAGTGAGAGGTAAACAAAAAAGACTCGACACCTCTAGATAATACCCACAGCAGGGGAGGTTTTAGGAGCAGACTTTTTGTGGAGCTCAGTCTCTAAAGAAATTGTGATGTGAACATATCTTTGTAAGTGTCCTGTTCTAACACTCAACTATTATTTTAATAAGCAATAAGAGCTGTTGTCCCACTAAAAACAAAACCAAACAGCCAGAAGGACGGAATTTGCTGTTTTTGGAAAGGTATCGAATTCATTCAAGTACTTTCACCACTACAGCAGGTAGAGGGAGGGGGGGAACACACATTATATACACCATCACAAAGGTATTTATTGGGACCAGTACTATCATATGGTAAAGTAGGACGACTCATTGTCAATTTGAAGTATTACTGTCTGTTATTTGAATTACCTTGGTTATGTTTTCAACACTCAAATGCTCCAGTAAGAGAGCCAACGACTACATACTGTCTCACTGATAAGAAACCTTTAAAAATTTAACCTGAGACTTTTTCTGAACATAGATGTTTCCCCCGCATCCTGCTGTGTCATTTAAGGGTTTACTTGTTTCACATTGTATTGACTTGCTGCTCTACCGAACACATCTCTAACTCACTACTACCTGCTGCTTCTGCACATGCCTGCTGGTCACACTTTTGGATGACACCAGCTGCAGAGAGAGATTCTTTTCTTGTATAACAAATATGTTTGGCTTTAAATATTATTGATTATTAATGGTTTAAAAATATGGTTAGATACATGCCCCTGTTCTTTGTTTTTCAGGGGTGCAGAGAAGAAAAGGGTTTACACGCTCCTCTGCCCTGCAGTCTCTGTTGTCAGAGAGGCAATGGTAATTAATCAAGAAGAAGTGTTTTCCTAACTACTGTAGACACCTGATCCTGGAGCAGCAGAGCTGATGACTTTCTGGACTCTGGCCTGATTGGGCCAACATAATGTTACAGAGAGAATGAATCGTTCTCCCAACAAGCCAGGCCAACAGAGGAAACACTGAGTTCATACTTAGTCTCCTTAAAACAGTGAGCAGATTGGTGAGGAGAAAGTGGGACTAATCAAAAAGTTATGTTACAAAAAACAAAAAGGATCAATCCAATACAAATATTTTTGCAGGATTCAGACCACAAACTGACTTGAGTTTATAAAATTCTGTATCCTGGAGTGCAGTACTCCTCAAAACTAGTTTCTCAGATGCATCTCTGAGTTACACAGCTAGAGTAAACATATTAGCAAGGCAGCGCCTGAAAGATAAACAAAGTATTGATATAATGACACACCTGAATGGTTGGTTTGTTAGATGGAACAAGACAGACTCCTTACTATGCCTTTGAAGAATATGGAAGAATGTTGTAGCTTTTATACAACAGCAATACTTTGATTTGAGGTGCTCATACTTCAGAAATACAAATATTTTCAGATTCCTTTGTTTTTCTTCTCCATTTTGATTTACTAGAGCAAAAACCATCAAAATGGAGGGTCTTAAGATACAGACCAAAACAAAGAGTTACCCTGTGCAGCTCATCTTAGAGTTTTTTGGGATGATGTAGCAGTTTGTCAAATATGAAAATGTTTCCTTTAAATTAGGATGCCCTCTGCTGGCTGTTCAAAGAGCACAAAGAGACACCATTATTCCCTAGAACTGAAGCAAAATGAAGATATTGCTTAGTGGTTCTTACTGGGCTTCCTATAAAGAACATACAGTAGGATCATAGACATTTTCACTGATGTTACAGAAATATTTGAATCTTGTACAGATGGAAAGATTATTCTTTAAAATCTTATCCTCTCCCTCGGCCATTATTATTTATTTCTGTGACCAAAGATGGACATTCTGCAACAGATTTTTGCTGGGATTAAAACATTTATTTCTCCGTGCTTTTAAAAAAAATCACAAAAGTCAAAAGAGAGGTCAAGGTTCTCACGTGGAAAAGGACAAATACAGAATTTCTTCCAGACTGATGAAGAAAATCAGAGAATGCTTTTACTAGCTGCACCTATATGTGGCTTTCTTTTACATTTTATCGACTTTACAGAAACTTTTACTCTCTGCACTCGACTGTGTGTACTGAGGACCTGCAGCTGTTTTTATCAAAGTATCCCGACAGAGGACTTATGACACATGTTGCTCTCTGTGCTTCACGCCTCCTGTGATGCTAAAAGGACATTTTCTTCATGATATACTGAATGACCTAGTGAGCTACTACAGCGTAGTGCTCTGCTCTGGAAGGAGATAGCTCTATAGCACAAAGCCTGATGGATAGTGAGACCCCTCACAATCACACACTTGTTTTAGGGTTTGGATGACACAATACTAGACAAAAAAATCTCAGTCTGACATTCAATGGTCACTTGTCTTAAAAATGGGGTCAAATAAATCCTATTTTTTTTTCAGTGAGAAAAACATCTTATTAAGTTACTCAAAGCTTGATCTGCAAAATGCAAAGAGACCAATTTTCCTTAAAATAGGACAAGAGTACTTAAAAATGGCCACCAAAGGGAGCTAGTGTATTCTTACAATCCGTTTCAACAACTACAACGTGGACCCTGCAGTTGAACCCAGAGACCAAGAACCAAAATAACCCTGGAACACCTCAGAGTGAAACAGGAGCACAGCTCAGAGCATGGTTTCAGACCAGAAAGACAAAAACGCATTTTGATGCACGGCAATAAGAGCATCCTACACTAAGAAAACAGCTTCAGAGTAGATCGGGATTTTTTTTTTTTTTTTAATATAAAATGTTCCTTAGTTCCAAAAATCGTCTCCTAAAATACTTCTACACAGGATGACATGTTATGGAGGCCAAGGTAGGTAAATGAAAGACGAACCTCCTGTTTTGCAGCGAGCAAATAGCCTTGCTAAAAATAGATTTTGGAGACGGCGAACTGCACAGATCTTGGCGTGAGGGGAAACACCAACAGGTTTGGCATTAATATTATATAACACCACTACATTACACAAAAATATCAGCAAACATTTGTATCTTTGTAGCAAGTGACCGACCTGCTCGGAAAACCACCGTGTTCTTCCTGCATCCTGACAGCAGCTGAATGTTTCGGAGTAAACCTTTGGCTGTCAGACGCACGTGAATGTTGGTCAGGGAAAGCTTCGGAGACCATAACATTTCTCAAACTAAAAGCAAGACAGCCGCTGTTGTAGGTGGACAACAACTTCAAAAAAGTGTTTGTATACAGAAGTCTGACGCTGCCTATGATCCAGATGCCATGGTACCTCTCAGTGTATCATATCTCAGGTTGCTGAAGCACTGACAGGCAGCGAAAAATAAATCAGCAAAAAACAATAGTCAGAGTTACACCAGAGAGACAGCTTTGGAAAAAGTGACAGCACCCAGTTCAGCATGGCAGGTCTCCCACTTAAACTCCAATTCCAAGCTGTGAGGGCTGGAAGATGCAGAGAGCACTGAAGGCTGGCCAATGGATAGTGGCTCAGCCTGATAGATGTGACAGGGGCTGGGAAAAAAAAGTAAAAATCCCTTAATCCTCTTGGTAAAGCCAGGCTCCAGCTATTCACAAAACACACAAATCTCTCTCTCAGCAGAGAAAAGCTGCATCTCCAGGCTTGATGATGGCGGTGCTGTGGCAGAGCCAGGATGCTGGGAAGGTGGCGGGGGGGTGGGGTGGGACAGAAGGGAGAGGGTGGAGCTAACGGCAGCACAGCAGCCAATAAGACTTGAATCTACCCCCTACTCTTCCTCTTACCGACTCTCTGCCTGTGTCACCAGCAGAAAGATGGCATGAGATGAGAGATTAGCCATGGCGTGCTTCTTTTTGTCTGATGAGCTGTAAAGAGCTGCGCTGGCACAGGATCATCATAAAAATGTGTCTTCAGCAATGATGTGAAATTATGTGGATTTCAGAACTCAGACAAATCTAGACTACACAAGTCATGCACAACAGAAGCCTCTGCTTGCTCACTAAGAGCTGGAATTTATTAATAAACGCAGATATAACAACTATAGAACAGATCCAGTGCAATAAAAACAAAAATGACATTTTTGTTGTTGAAAAATTATAAGCAAATGGAGAAAAAAGGCTGAACAAATAACCAAAGAGATCTCTAGCTGCACTCCTGTGTCTTTTCTGCAGTGATATTCACAAATATTTTTATTTGTAATTGCTACTGAACAATGTGGGCGCTCTACTTTATGTCTGTCCAACATTTTGTGTCCGTGGTTTTTATTCACGAGGAAACAAAAGTGTTTTCAAACAAGAGACCTTAGGGAAAGCAGGGGATCTTCAGGTTCTTTTGTGGGAACGTTGATAATTAACTCCACTGTACCAAAAGTCTTCTATGAAAATGGTCTGGTACCTGTACCTTTACACCCCTGTAAGACACAGCAATGTCCAGAAAGCTTCTTTGGACACAAAGTTACTCCTTTCAGGGTCATGTTTTCTAACAACATTTCCTTAATTCAAGCCTGCATCCTAGTAAAGAAAAAACATTTTTTCAAAAGCATCTGCGCAAATCAATAGCTGCAGCAACAAAATGCTCAAAACAACAGCCTCAAAAGGTTCATATTTAACCTGCAACATCACACCGCAATCAACACATGTACGGAGAGACATAACAGCTGAAATTTCTCTCTCTGATCACCTACAAAGAGGTGTGAAGGCAGTGCAGATCACACACTGGTTTATCAATTTAAGCACTGTTTGTATATGGGTAAAAAAAACTGCTTTAAAAAAATGTGGTTTACTCCAGAACCACAAGATCCTCGATGTAGTCAGAGCATCAACACATTCAAGAAAACAGTCTATCAACAGAATCGTCTGAATTTGGAGGTCATTACAGTAAATTTATTCACAGTAATCCTTCAACATCTACCAAGGAAAAGACTGCACAGGAAAATGCTCTTCACCGAATCACTGAATGGATACAGCTCAACTGTGTGAAAGACTGAGAAGGAAGACTTACCAGGTCCACTTGTAGTTAGACGGAGTCTTGCAGATGAAGTCCTCTTAAGGGAGCTGACTGTGGAGTTTTGAGCTTCTTTGACTGTAGGAGTCGCAGGTTTGCATGCTGTGGCCAAAGCTGTAAAAGTCAAGAGATCAATGTGAGACACGAGGCAAGAGTTAATCTGACCCATATTATAGCAGAAACAAAAGATGACTAACTGAACACGACCACAGAAGGCTTTTATGTTGTATCCAGGTCACATAGTTTGATTAAGCACACCTCTAACCTCAAACCCAGATGTATGAGTGACTTAACTTAATCAAGACCAAAGAGCTCTTATCATTTGTGGTTACCATACAATATAAATGAGATTAGGAAGTTACACAAGCTTTTGTTTATAGGTGAGTGTTTCAGGGCATCTCTTTACTTTCACCAAAGGTAGAATAAGAGAGGGACTTCCTTATCATCGTGTGAGAATTTAATGAAAGAGGTGAACATCAATGTGGTCTCTCTGGCACTTCGAATAAAGTTTACATAGGGACCTAATTCTGATCAAATGCTCCCTGGCTTCAACCAAACAGGAAAATCAGAGACAATTGTGTACAGCAAAATAAAATAAAGAAAACATCAAATATCTAAAAAAAATAAGCATGAGTGTTGAAACGTGAACTGACCTGACTGTGTAGTTTTCTTAGGGCCTGTGATGAGTCGTGCCTTCAGCACTGTAGATTTAAATGGTGTTTGTTTAGCTGCAGCTCCCCCGGAAACTGTTGAACAAGTGGAGAATTTCTGGTTATTTCTAAGGCATTCAAATACTTGAGTTCTAACAGTTCATTGCTGCTTTAAAGCTAAAACTGCTTCTGTGTCGTAAGTCATTACTGGTGTTTTATGAGAAATTCCTGCCAAACTTTATTGAGGAAATAAACAGACCATTTTGGTACAATAACACAACCCAGGTGCAATATTGTCAACACAACTGTAGTGTATTTCTCATGACATTGAAATAAAATCACAAAGAGGGAGAGAGAAAAAAAAACCCTTACCACAACAGAACAACAGAGCAACATGTAACAACTGCATGAACAAATGCATAAACTATAAACATGTAACGACCAAGTATGTTAATTCCTAATAAGCAAAAATAATCTTTGAATGATCAAAATGCTACATGCAAATCCTTAATTTATTCCTGTCTCACTTACTTCTCCAAAGCTTCCTGTGTTTTCCATTAAATACAGCAATCAAAGGGATGATACAAAAGCGATACGATCCAATGAGCAGACATGTCAAGAGGGTGAGATCACAGCTGGATGCTGTACCTCCCTGCGCTAATAAAGAGGAGTTGTTGGAAATATGAGACGGAAATTCAGTCCAGGTGCAGCTTCGAAGTCCCGTGTAACCAGCCATTGGTCTTTGATTGTACAAAGGAAAACAAATCGCTGCTTTTCTGCCCCTCAGACACCATCAACTGCGATGTCTGTCTGCTCATTTTCCTCCAGGCAACACCGTGTGTGAACTGGAGTGGAATAGAATCTGTTGCCATAACAACCACATGAGGGGGGTCCCCAGATTGAAAAAATAGGTCCTCTGAGCCAATCACTGACCAGCAGGCTGTTGAAGATGTTGAGTGGATGAGAGACTGATTTTATGTTCTCGATGCAACAGCAAAAAGGACCTCCAGCTTCCATTAGAATCATAACAGGCTAATGCTGCTGCCCAAATACTCGACTACTCTCATTTAAAAAAAAGAGATTTTTTGAAAGCTTGGAAATATGATCTGATCCATTGTATTGCATAAAAAAACCTGTTAGGAAAAATATCACATTGTTGTTCTCAAGGTGCCAAATTCCCTGGACCTTGGCAGATGTGGAGGTGTTTCATCAGACAAAGATTTTTCCCCGAGAAGATTAACAGCTCGACCCCATCCTGAAGTAGGTCACCATTGGAAACTGAAGCGCTTCCCCTCCCATGTCCAGATGTGTCCTTAAAAGTACAGGCATCAACCTGACCCTGACCTGACCCCAGAAGCTGTCTGCACCAAACTACCTTTACACCCTTTATGCCTCACTGGCAGCTTTCGTGAAAAGATTATCTGTGAAAAAATTGCCAAAGGTTCTTCACGATCGTTTGTCTTTCAGTTTGGATGAACACTGTTACAGAACAAGAAATGCTACGGAGGGTAAATTTCCCTTACCCAAAGTAAAAACAAACAAAGAGAAAAGTACGGTAATGTTTAGGGCCATGGTGATATGGAATGTTCTGCCAAGAACATAACAAATACAGATTTAAAGATCTAGTTAAAGAACATTTACTGGTCAATCAGCTCCTTATTTAGAAGAAGCTTGGTAAAATCAATCAGTGTTTGTCTGATCTACTTAAAATATTGGAAGTCTGCTTATGTGTTGGGTAATGTTTCTGTAAACTAATTCAATTATGTGGAATGTAAGTTGATATTTGAACATCTGACCATTTCAGAACTATAGCTACTCTGTGGAAATATATAAGGTCAAGTAATACGTGTATGTTGTTTGTATTGTTCTAGTTTTGTTGTTTTGTTATTGTCTTGTAGGCTGTTGTGAGTTGTTGTGGTTATCGACATTGTCTTTGTGTTTGTGGCGTGTTCTTTGTGACTGTGCACTGTGATGGAGAGCTAATTATAAATGAAGACTCCAGGAAGAATAGCGATGGCCTTAACCAAAGCTAATGGAGATCCAAATAAACAAAACGAAATGAAACCCTCATATAACAGTCCAATAAAGACCCAAAGCTACATATTTCTAAAAACACAGTTCAATCCTTTTGGACTCACCTTGTGTACTCTCTGCACCCTCAATTGGTTCAGTGCGGACACGGGCCTCAGCAAAGCTCTTGGATGGCACCAGGGTCTTGCGTGGTAGTCTAGAAGCAGGAGTAAGCGGTGGACCCATAAGAGAGGAGCGAGTGGGAGTCTGAGGAGTTTGGCATCCATTCAGTTGTTGCTTATTACTCGCAGATGAGGCAGTCCCAAGGAGTGACCCTCCTGTTGTCTGTAGCATCTGACTCCCTAGGAGGCAATGGAGAAAAATTAAAAGTGGAGGATCACAAAAATCTTAACTGATATAAATCTATCAGACAGGCAGAATCAAGACTAATAAAATAGTCTCATTTTTTCACAACTATAGACATATATAAAGCCTTTTAGTGGGGTATTTTGAGAAGTTTTACACTGAAACAAAAGATAATGAGTAAGAAGGAACAGAAAGTACAATCAATGGCAACTGATAGTTTGGACACGTGCAATTTGCACCCTGATACTTCGCTATTTTTTCCAACCTGCACCCAGATTTTATGAACAGTTTTCACCAAATAAGCACCAACGAATTTTCACGGAAGCCAATATGAGCAAATTTTACAGCAGCCGCAGTTAAAATTAACCCCAACTAAGTCAGCACTATAGACTTTAGCCCGCAGGAGAAAGCTGCTAGCAAGACGTCTCCCGTAGCAACAGTAGCAGCAGAAACTAGCGCACAGTCGCTAACTCTTTAAATACTGATCGGCGAGCTGGAAAAGCTCCATAAAAGTGTAACAACTGAACTCATCCTTTCTCCTTTCTCTGGACGCCGTTTTAGATCAGATTCAAGCCTCACTGTAGACCAGGGGTGCCCAACCGATAGATCACGATCGACTGGTAGATGGCGGACTTCTCAGTCAATCGCAAGAGTAGCCTTGACTACGGTGAATAGAACTCTTGTAGTCAATCCACACCTTAGTATTTTTTTTTTTCATGGCTGAACTGCGCCAGCGCCGCGCCTTCTCTCCCTTATCCCGAAACCGAATCAGAATTTACAAGAGTGTAGCAGCTGGAGAAACATTAGCATGCTCAATTCTGATGTAAAATTGCTAGCTAAGATCTTATCCAGCCGTTTGGACCCCTGTCTGGCAAGCATACTGTCTAATGACCGAACCGGCTTCATAAGGGGCAGGCAGTTGTTATCAAATATACGAAGACTGGTCAATGTAATTCTAAGTTTGACACACAGGAGGCTGAAATGGTGATCTCAATGGATGCAGAAAACTGTCCTCAAAGATTTGGCCTTGGTCTAAAATATATATCACGAATTAAATTGTTGTATAATACCCCCACCGCCAATTAACTCCACTCCACTCGAATTTTTTCCCTTTATCTCGAGGCTGTTGCCAATGGCTATCCCCTGTCACCATTGTAGTTTGCTGTTACAGTTAAACCATTGTCCTCTGCCCTTTGGAATTCACCTTTATTCACAGGTATTTGCAGAAATGGGACTGAGCACAGGGTCTCACTCTTAGCTGATGACCTTTTGCTATACACATCAAACCTTACTGTCTGCATTAATAAGGCTCTTGAGATATTGCAAACTTTGGTTCTTTTTCAGGGTTTAAACTGAACATTTGTAAAAGTGAATGCTTTCTTCTCAATCATGCTGCAAAATAAACCCCAGTTCAAATATTACGTATTCACCTAGCCTCCTCTAGCTATCGCTATTTAGGTATTAGAAGCTCATATAGTTTTACATCACTTTATAATGACAACATTGTAAAATTAGTTAAGGAAATCAATTCTGACCTCAAACGGTGGAATATCCATCTCTTATTGGAGGAATCAATACAATTAAAATGAATGTGTTGCCAAGATTCTTATTCCTTTTTCAAAATTTACTAACATTTCTCCCAAAATCGTTTTTTTTATTTTAAACTTGATAGGAAGAGCTCATATTTTATTTGGGCAGAAAAGACACCAAGGGCAAAATATTCTATCTTGCAAAGAGTTAAACAAGATGGGGGCCTCCCAATTTTTTGGCCTATTGGTCAGCTAATATTAAAAAAATCCCCCCTTGGTACAACTCCCCCAATACAGACTGGTGCCAGATGGAAGCTAGCTCTTGCAGTTCTCTCCTTGTCAACTTTGATATGTGCCCCACTGAAAATAAATCCTACCAATTACATTTCTAACCCAATAATCTCATCCACGATAAAGATTAGGAAGCAGTTCAGGCGCCATTTTAATATTGCCTCCATCTCCCCTCTAATGCCCATATGTAGCAAATATTTGTTCCTGCCTTTTACAGCTGATCCGTTTTTTTCTCAGTGGAAGGATAAAAGGTCTGCTATATTTCAGACAACTTTTTAATAAAGTTTTTGCCTCCTTTGGCTTGCTTAAAACTAAATTTGGCCTCTTGCAATTGCATTTATTCAGACATTTTCAAGTTCGCAACTTTGCTCATCAAAATTTACGCATCTTTCCCCATCAACCACCTGATCCAGTTTAAGGCTTTACACAGGACTCACTTCTCCAAAGCTCAATTCATTGTTTAAGACTAGTGAATTGTGTGACAGATGCTGCATTTCAGCTGCTAATCATACACACGCATGGATTTCTCCTGTCTGAAACCCAGATCATTCTAGTCCCCTGTTAATTTTATTCCTTCTTGTGAGGACTAATATAGAAACATAATATGTTTCATATAGGGCAAGTTGGACACATATATGTGAAAATGTTGTTTCTGTTTGTGTTTTTTGTTTTTTCATCTGTTTTTTTTTTTATGAATCATGTCTTCTTATTCATGAGTCCTTCCTGTTGCCTTAATTCTAAGATATTTCAATATTAGATTGTATTCTAGCAGTTGACATTTTACAATATTTTCTTGTTTGTCTGTAAAATTTAAAACTGAGTAACATTGTACCTTGTAATTGATGTATACAACAGAAAAAAAACAAAAATATATTTAAAAAAGCACAATCAAAGGCCTGGAAACACTACCTTTTTAGGGTTTAAAATTCAGACATCTTTGTACTTCCTAACTGTTACATCTGATACCAAAACTTACCCATCATACTCACAACAGCAAACATGCCAGGATGGATAAACTACAAACCAACTGAAAATGGTGCTGCTAATGCAGAATAATGCATCCCCATAGTGTCCCTTCAGCCAAAGAGCAACAAGGTGTCTACTTTTACTGCACTCTCAGCTCTCTTATGTCAGACTCGTTTTTTCTCTTTTTACTTCAACACAAGTGGTGAGCTCAAAACCTCCCTTTCCTTCCTCTGCTTTTTCCACTTGTGCAGATGGCTTCCTATCAGAGGAAGAGTCTCAGGACTTCTCTGGGGCAATGGGAAGGAGGGTGGTGGCTGTAAGTCCTCAGGATGAGAAACTGGAGGTTACATGTGAGGTATTCCTGTATAACATGCCTGAGCGCATCAGGAAGGAGGGAGGGAGGTGGTCTATTAGAGGATCTGCTAAATGTCACCCTCTAAAGGAAAGACAGCTTTACTACACCCTGAGATTAAAGAGGTCTGTCAATGCACACAGCAGAGCGATTCAAAGTGAGAAAGGGAAAATGTTTGGAAAACAACCGTAATACCTCTGCTTTAAAAAACTGTCCATGGTTAGGATCTGGATACACAAGACCCGAACTTAGTACCTTTCTTAAAATAAGTCAACCGTTAAAACAAAAATTTAACTGCAATTCTCTTGAATATATATATATACACTCACCGGCCACTTTATTAGGTACACCATGCTAGTAACGGGTTGGACCCCCTTTTGCCTTCAGAACTGCCTCAATTCTTCGTGGCATAGATTCAACAAGGTGCTGGAAGCATTCCTCAGAGAGCTTGGTCCATATTGACATGATGGCATCACACAGTTGCCGCAGATTTGTCGGCTGCACATCCATGATGCGAATCTCCCGTTCCACCACATCCCAAAGATGCTCTATTGGATTGAGATCTGGTGACTGTGGAGGCCATTTGAGTACAGTGAACTCATTGTCATGTTCAAGAAACCAGTCTGAGATGATTCCAGCTTTATGACATGGCGCATTATCCTGCTGAAAGTAGCCATCAGAAGTTGGGTACATTGTGGTCATAAAGGGATGGACATGGTCAGCAACAATACTCAGGTAGGCTGTGGCGTTGCAACGATGCTCAATTGGTACCAAGGGGCCCAAAGAGTGCCAAGAAAATATTCCCCACACCATGACACCACCACCACCAGCCTGAACCGTTGATACAAGGCAGGATGGATCCATGCTTTCATGTTGTTGACGCCAAATTCTGACCCTACCATCCGAATGTTGCAGCAGAAATCGAGACTCATCAGACCAGGCAACGTTTTTCCAATCTTCTATTGTCCAATTTCGATGAGCTTGTGCAAATTGTAGCCTCAGTTTCCTGTTCTTAGCTGAAAGGAGTGGCACCCGGCGTGGTCTTCTGCTGCTGTAGCCCATCTGCCTCAAAGTTCGACGTACTGTGCGTTCAGAGATGCTCTTCTGCCTACCTTGGTTGTAACGGGTGGTTATTTGAGTCACTGTTGCCTTTCTATCAGCTCGAACCAGTCTGGCCATTCTCCTCTGACCTCTGGCATCAACAAGGCATTTCCGCCTACAGAACTGCCGCTCACTGGATATTTTTCTTTTTCCGACCATTCTCTGTAAACCCTAGAGATGGTTGTGCGTGAAAATCCCAGTAGCTCAGCAGTTTCTGAAATACTCAGACCAGCCCTTCTGGCACCAACAACCATGCCACGTTCAAAGTCACTCAAAGCACCTTTCTTCCCCATACTGATGCTCGGTTTGAACTGCAGGAGATTGTCTTGACCATGTCTACATGCCTAAATGCACCAAGTTGCCGCCATGTGATTGGCTGATTAGAAATTAAGTGTTAACGAGCAGTTGGACAGGTGTACCTAATAAAGTGGCCGGTGAGTGTATATATATATATATATATATATATATTTTATATCTGTAACTAATATTTAAATGCTGCTTTAGTTCACACTGTATTCAATTTATTTGTTGTACAGCTTTTTCACCTTTTGAAATCATTTTTAAAATTTCTTTCTCTCCTGTTCAATCCCTCTTCAGTCTCCATACAGGAGCTGCCATGCATCTTGTTATGAATGGTCTTCTAGATCTGTCATTGATATGACCCAGTGCACCTTTGAAAACTGAAGATAACCATTCAGAATTTAGTAATTAGCAGGGCAGTGTAATGTTAGTTATCATTTGTATTTGTAATTTTAATTGCTCTTAAAAACAGAATATAGCCTCTTGATTTAGTTTAAAAAGTTTGTCATTCAAAGAAATGAAGCACTATCTTGCAGTGCTGCCTTTAATATATGAACAGCTTTTTACCACCCAAACAATAAGAGGACAATTTCAAACTTTACTCCAAACTCCTTTGTTATCATCACAGGGCAGTGTGATGTGTACTCTTACCTGTGCTGCTCTTCTGCTTGACTTGTGCAGACTCTACACCCTTGGAGGTCTGGCATTCATCCCTACCCAGAGTTCTCTGCCTTTGTCTTGTTGAAGGTGAGGCAGGTCTTGGACTTGAAGCTCCTCTGGTTTGTCCAAGAGAAGGCCATGCTCGAAATCTGTTCTTATTGTCATTCAGTGAGACTCCTGTGGATTTGCAGGGCTCGACCTGTAAAGACAGTGAATTCTCACCCAAAAGTCCAGAAATGTTCAAAACATCAAAGAAAAAAATATTGTCCTTTGGGTCTCAAGTTGCTAAAAATCTAATCTTCGTGTCCTACTCTAAAACAGTTTTGCTGCTCTTTCCTTTGAAATATTTTAAAGGATACAACATTTGTGGCTGATGGTGAAAATGTAGGAATATGTATTTTACTTGAAAATGATCAATGAATTGATGCTGCTTACATAGTTGGTCAATACTCACCACTAGGTTGATCATCTTAACTTCTCTTTTGGAGTATTCAGCATGTCTGTTTGTGGACCCAGCCTGTGCTGCTTGTTTATTCTGGGAAGAGTTTGGGGTCTCTGGTTTAGTTTTGCCCAGGTGGTTGTCAGCTTTGGTACTGGTTAAACTGGTTGAGAATCTAAGAGCTGTCCTTTGTTCCTTAGTTAGAAAAGAAGCTGAAGATGAACTTTCTGATGAGCAACGAGGCCTCGACTTAAGGGCAGGAGGATTGTGCTGACCCAATGCTGAGCTTGACTTGACCTCAATTTTCTTTGAGATGTCTTTCTTTGGAGTTGGTTGGGGAATTGGTTTGTCACTTGTATCTGGGGATTTCTCCAAGTAGAGGCAAAAAGTCTTGTTGCCAGCATGCTCTGGTGCCGTGTCTGCCAATTGGCTTGAAGCTGCATGTTCGGTTTTAGAGCAGGCATTACTGCATTTGACTGCAACAGCATGTGTTTTTGCAGACAAGAGGTGGCAAGGTGGTGATGCTCTACTGTCACTCTGTCCACCCACTGTAAAATGCCTGGTGATTTGCATCTCCGTTGCTTCCACATCAGGAGCCCCTAAATTCACTTGTCTAAGTGGGTCACTGGACAATTTAGAGGCAGAGATGGCTGCAGTTTTACTCCTTTCCCTGGCAGGACTACCTCTGGGAGCGGCCCCTCTATGTGATTCAGCAGGTTTGTTTACTCGAGAAAGTTGCTGCACTGAAGCTTTGCTTGTTCCTGACATTTGTTGCACACTTCTTGTCACAAGTTTAGATTTTATTTTGCTAAAGTCTAACTTGGGAAATGTCTTTATTTCCCTTTTCTTGACTTTGCCAGCCAACTGCAGTCCTGAAACCAAAGGTCGTTTTGGAGTTCCAGGGATTTGCTTCTGTTTCACAGGTTGGAGACCAGGAGAGGCTGCTTTTCCAGTGCAGGGAGACTCTGAAAACGGGGAAAGATCAAGTTCCCTGCTCCCCATGCTTTGTACTGGTGTGGAAGTTTGAATACCTTTATTAACATCTCGTACAGCTGACAGAGTGGACCCAAAAGCTTTGCCTGGTCCTGGAGTAAACTGAGGTGACTCTGCATCGGCTCTGGAAAATTGAGTCTCTTTTTCACAATCTGGGGGAGATTTTTCACAAACAAAAGTCACAAAAATCCCTCCCTCTTTCTCATCTGGCATCTCTATGAAAGAGTTGGATGTTAAAATAACATTTTCTTCAGTTGAGGACTCTGCCTGAGTAAAAGTCTTGCCAAGACATGAGTAGTTTGTGTCCTCCTTTAAAACCCTCTGAGTGGAGTTTTCACAAACATCTGGTAGAATGGTAGACAGCAAATTAGATTCAGCAGGTAATGATGAACAACCAGCAACTTGAGAGATTGACGACCCCCCCAGGGAAGAGACTGTCAAAGATGATTGGTCCTCCAAACAAAAACTGTTGCTCCTTATCACCATCTCCCCTGAACTAAGGGAGCAGCAGTCGTTCTCAGTAGATCCTCTACGGGAGGTCTCGCATGAAACGAGTTGGCTTTCCCTTCCAGCAGAGTCTGGAGATGTCACTGCACTGTCACTTCCATCCAGCGAGTTCTTGCTAAAAGTCTGGTACTTCTCTAAACTCCTTTCATGGCTGCTTATTACACTCAAGGTTTCATTCCAGAAATTTACACTGCCATTTAGAGGTGTCGTAATAAAGGTTTGGTTCAGGTTCCCATCGCAAAAAGCATCGGTTTGTGGTATGGTGGTGCCGTAAGGGTTATCCACAGCAGCGCCATTGCTGAGGCAAAACTCAAGCATGTTCATGTCAGGCGGGCCGTCAGTGTCTCTGTCACTCAAGTTGGAATTGCAACTGTTTAAATCGGGTGACAGCGACAGTGATGAACTGTTGTAATGACTCTCAGGGGAGAGGCTCATCGGTAGATCTCTGTGGGGCAGAGGAACTGCGCACACAAGTTGGTCAGAAGACAGATCAAATGTCTTATTAGACATTTTGAAGTTGGCTTGGCTTGTTGCTCCACTTTTCAGTTAGTTCGTTTGTCAGGCATGAAAGTCTGTTTAAAAAAAGGATGAAAAAGTTTAATTTTATGACAGTTGTAAAAGGAAAAAAATATCTCAAAATGGTGATTAACAACAAAAACTAGGCCATAGTGGAGCCTAGGAGAGTAAATAGCATGTCTTTGTATTCACAGCCTATTGTAGCAGTAACTGTAGCTGGACACTCATAAGTTATTCATGACCTTGTTCAGAAGTCGTCAGGATCGCTCTGCTGCAGGTCTGTCCTAATAATTATCTCACTGTGTGCCGTGTCATTTTATGAAGACTGTTAGATATTAAGTTACACATTTGCTGTCGTGAGTTAAGTGTTACAAGTTTTTTAAGTCATCCAAGTTGAACAGGTTACATTTCTTCCTTATATCCCGTCGCTGTCTTTTCTTAATCATGGTCTTAATGAAACTATCATAAAAGTTAAGGGTCATGTCTCTTTGCTGACATGAGCCAGCAATTGGTTTGGCATTGGAATATAAACTGTGATCCTAACTTAACTGTTTTCGATCTATTTAAGCTGATAAGCATGTCTGTCTCCACTGTGACTCAAGGACCATTGTAGTATACCACTACAAGGTATCAAGTCACAAACAGCCTAAAATGTTTCAGCATGCTGACACGATGAGTCCATGTGCACAAAGATAACTTAAAATTGGGGAGGAAAACTTCAGAGAAATAAAAAAAGATAGTCAACTCAAGACTTTTTAACAATGTCATCAACCTGTTTGTATTCACTTCAATATAATTTGGATGTTCAAAAAACAGCCTGCATATATTTTAAAAAATATTGAGACTGATAATTAAAGAGAAAATGATACCACAGCACTGACATTTTATGTTTTAAAAAGGCCCCTCTCAAAACTGAACTAATAGCTGACTGAATTTGTGTGTTTAACAGGGATACTGTCACACTGTACATTACAAGCAGTCAAAACTGCTTGTTTGTAAAAACAAAACCATGCATCCCAACTCAAGCTATGGGAAAAACAACAATACAGTGAACAAATCCACACATATAAACAACTCTTACCTTCCAACAAAAAGTAAACAAGCAGCCAGTATCTGAGCAGAGAGGTGGAATAATTCTCCATGACATGTTAACAGGAGGGCAGAAAATGCATCCTCGGTCAGCTGTGTTGCCCACTGTATCAGGAAGGAGTTCAATTAGTTTTTGCGTGTTCAGCCAGCTTCTTCTACCCCCTCAGAGACAATCCCATTACTGCTTTCTTTCCATAGCTAAATCCAGCCAGGCAGAAGTGTTCAGGCATTCTTGAACCAGTCAGGGCCACCGTCCAACCACTCCTCCCTCCGAAAGTTAAGAGTCAACCGTGCATCACTCACATCACAGCCTGAATGAGGGTGCCCCTTGTGCAGCCTGTGCCGTTTGTCCCTCCCCTCCCCGAGGTAACGTGACTAAGTCCAGCACGCTGACTGCAGTGGTGGGCCAGCAATCTTTCCAACCAGTCAACGTGTCACACATCATCAGTGACTTGGCTGCACATTGATCCCTAATGCAGACATCAAGGTCCAGCTATGGGCTGACAAGAGCTTAGAGTACTGCTGCAAAGTTTAGAGAGGGAGCAAGTGAGAAAAAAAGCAACACATTACCTTATCCATACCAATCCCTGTGCAGGGGGAGTGGCCTCCCAGACTGAGTTGGCATTCACCGTTGCTAAGCAGCCAAAGTCCCTCTTTTATGAGGGAATGGATCAGGCGGCTTTTTAGTAAGGGATAAGTGAAAAGGGGAGCAGAATGGCAGGGGCCTAGAGGTGCAGGAGGGTGTTGTAGTGTGACAGTTTTCAATGAGAGCCTCACTCCCACCAAGATTGTAAATGACATTATTATGTTTGTGATAATGACTGATAACTCCTGTAAAGTTACCTAGTCATAGCGTCACTATTAAATAACATGGCCTCACACTAAACACAGAGAGATAACAACAACAACCTGACACCTGATCCTAGCTCTACAGCAGTAGTATGACACCGGAGTCTAAGACCCCCTAAGTCCTGTGCTATTTCTGCTTAATCTATACAAGGCCACCGACCCCGGGAACTACAGCCTAATCTTAACCTCAGACAAGATGTAAATCATGGTAAAGAGTAGTCTTATTATATCCAAAGTATAAGTACCAGTATAGGTCATGTGTCCAGAAAATCTTCTTTACCAAATAACTATCTATAAAAAGGCTCTTCAGTATAGGTCTTTAAGTCTTGTTGTAAACAAGGACATGAACATGAAGTCCAGTTGTAGCTGATTTTTTAATATATAGCTTTTAGTTATTTCAAACTATTATTAGAACCACTGCAGTGGTACATGCTGCAACCTGCAACGCTTATACACCAAATAAGTATCAATATTACTGTCTACTGAGGCCTCACTAAGGACAATATTAAGGGCCATTTTTTGTTCGATGTCATACAAATGAAATGAAGGCCTTCAAATTGAGTCCAACATTACAAACTGAAAGTGGAATTGACAGAACAATACTTCTGTTTTTCTTCAGCCCCTCAGGCCTCATGGCCTTTCTTGCCTTTGCATGTGTGGCTGGACGTATCTGTATCATCTAATAAGCAACTATGAGTAGCAGGGGCAGCCTTATAAAGCCCTGGCACAGAGCTGCAGCAGGTCAAGCTGGGGGGGATCCCACCCAGCATACCACAAGGACAAGGCTGTCCTCTGTAAAGGACAGGGGAGAAGATGCCAAAAGGCTTGGTCAGAAGAAGACTGCTGCTTTTTAACAGACAGAGTATTTGTCAGTGCGTTTCAGTGAGGCTGAACTGAAAAGGCTTTCAAGACAAAGTTGCAGGCAAATGCCATCTGCTGAAGAACAGAGACTTGAGAATCAGATAGGTTTTGTCTGTAAGGCTGTCAAATCACTTGTAGTACATATAATAGTTCTTCATTTCTCCCTGGCTGCACCCGTACATGAGGTAATTCACTGTTGCATCAAAACAACTGGCAGGATATCTACAGCTGATTGACAGATTACTCCACTGTGCAGCTTCCTCTCTTCAGTCAGCTCTATAATTAGATCAGGGGTAAACATAGTATGCAGCTAAATGGTTTAGGACGCAGCCCTCTAAACCACTTGAACAGATAGAGGGATGAGCTAACAGGTCATTATGTTGAAATACCAAGATTAGCTTGTTAAAAAAGATAAGTCAAAGCACAGTGTACGAATTTACAGCAAACCACTATGACCAACACGAACAAACCCAAACTGTGGGAGTAAACAGAGGTTATCAAAAAACGCAGGGCTAATGTTGACAAGCTATGAAGCAAGCAGCACCTGAATAATATTTCTCATTGACAGCAGATCAGCTTGAACTGTCTGTTATTTAAAATATTAAAGCATATATCATAAATTATGTGAGTGAGAGCATGTAGACTTGTTAACCATCTGCCCAACAATTTAAAAGCTCGTTCAAATAAAGCACAGAGTCACGTTTAGTATCAAAACAAACACTACCTGGATTACTGCTTTGAACCCTTCACGTGAGCCAGCACTGGTGTAAGCACGTGGACATGGGGGGAGGACCTAATGAGTAATTTGGGACACCTGGCCCTGCTCTAATTGGGCAAGAGCTAAACAAACCAATCCAGTGTACCTGCCTGTGCCTTAATACAGAGAGGATATACAGGTGTTTACATGAACTCTGACACTATGTGATGAAATCTCTGGCAGATGACCAACTTTTTGTAAACAGTGAGTATAATGCCTCTACTGGTCATGTTCAAAACAATGAAATATAATAGATTTAAGTGTGTCATAATAACATTTCCATTGCTTTATACAGAATTTATATATGGGACCAATTGATACCATCAAATTTTATTATTTCAAATCTTAATGTACAATAATTAAATAGTTACATGATTTTAAGTCATATGATGCAAGGAAGCAAATATATGTACAATGTAAAAAAAGTGCATGGTGTTAACAGACAACACATGGGCACACTTGACATCTCCTTGGATGTAAATTGATAGGAATACTTCCTTCAAAGTTAGCAAGTGAAAGAGAGAATTTCTAAATAATCAGGCTTCATTTCACCGTTACATGTTTGGAATCAGTAATATGAATCAGATTCACTATATTTATTATTATTATCTGGTATTTTACAACATCCATTTGTAATATATTTCTGTGCTTGGTGATAAAAATAATGAAATCAGTTCTCATTCATGAGACACCATCAACACATACTGTATGCTGTATCAGCTTAGTCAAAAATTAATTTGTTAAATAACAGGCAGAAATGGTATCATGTGAGTCCTTCTCTGTGGACCGACAAGCTGTCAACTCTAGCTAAACTTGCAAGTTCTATTTGTGTTTGTTGACATCAAATGAAAAGCAAGACAGTAACAAAACAACATTTTCTCTTTTTGTGGTTCCGGGTATTAGCCTTAATAGGTCAATGACAGAATTGGGTGCAGTACAGTATCACAAACTGATACACCAGGCCACTGAGTGCATGAGACAGGATAAATGTACCAGACTAGTACAAGACAAGATTATTCTTCCACATCAGTTTTTAGGCCACAGGGCTGCTGTCCATTACGTGTGGGTATGAGGTGGGGCTCCCTTTCCAGAAGGCAAGTCAATGTGCACACGATCAAAGAGGGGGATAAGGAGGAGGCAGGAGGAGGAGCAGCAGCATGTGTCTGGGGATGTAAAAGCTGCAGACGTAAAGAAAGAAAAGTCGTGTTTCCTTTTGGATCCATTGGCAGGCAGATTTGTACACACGCTTCTCCTCCTCTTCCTTTAATCCTTTATCTCTTCTTTTTCTAACCAGACTCTGCTCTCATTACTTGACACAAGAGGGCCAGCTGAGACCCCCACAGGCAGCAGAGACGATAATGTAAAGGACCACCTGGGTAGAGCACAGAAACAGAGTTCACTTCCTTTAACACGGTGCCATTAATCACCCAGTGAGCCACACAGAGAATACAGTCCTTTAGTCAATGTCTGAGGAGGTTTTAAAACAAACATCTATGTAGCAAAGCATGTGGAGTAAAATGCTGTCTCAAAATTACAGATTGAAGATTTTTTTTTAAGTCTGAAAGTGTCTTTATAACAAAAGGCATATTCCCAACATAGGCCCAGTAATCAGTGACAAAATTAGCTGAACAACCACTGCACTGTATCCCTCCACTTACAAACATTCAAACAATTCTCATTTTTATCTGTACTCACCAGGCACACCAGCACAATGAGGAAGGTAAGCTTGAGGTTTTTCATGCACATGGCTCGTGCCAGGTTACGACTTGTGGTCTTAAATGTGACAGACTGAACAGGGAAAGGACATGACAGTTACAATTGAGACAATAAATGTGGATAAGCTTGCTACAATATCGTCAGACAACTGCGACGTATACTTTATATCATACATCATCAGAGAAGTTGGATATATAGGTGATAAAACTCACAGAATCAACCAGATTTTCCGTCTTGTCAATCAGTAGCTCCAGTTTCTCTCCTCTTTGAGCGACCAAGTCTGTCAGAGGACACACACAAAAAAACTACAATGAACTTCTGAGATACAAAAGCTCAAATATCACAATATTCATTTGTGATTTTTATTTTCACTTTACATTAAATTTTGATATTCTGAGGTAAAAACAAACAAACAAAAAAACACTGGACAGAAATATTTGCCATTTTGAAAAATGTCACAGAATAATGAGGTGGTAACTGCTGGAGCATCAACATACTGCGATCATTTAATTCCACATATTCCTGATCCAGTTACATGGACAATAAGTTGCATCTTTGTTTGAAAGCCCTGTATTTAAAAGAGGTCATTGAGTCAAGCGTTACTGAGCACCACGAGTGAAGTCTTGGTCAGCTAACCTATGTTGCGGACCATGATGCCTTTTAGATCATCCACTTGCATCTGAGTCTCAGTGACCCGATCTGACCCTCGTGGGTCTGAGTGGTGTTTCTATAAAGAGAAGTGAAAGTGGAGAAAGATAAGTGAAAGATAGAAATATGAAGAGGCTTTAAGTGCATGTCATGATTATGAAAGTAGCATCTGAGCCATATAAGCCTTGAGTTGAAGTTATAAAACATACACAGGCTTCAGAGCCTTGTACTCACCATTTGAGCTGCCAGTGTCGAAGAAAATTCACTGTTCATGGCGTAAGGCAGGGCTGTTTGTGCTCGGGACCCATATGTTGTTTGGAAGCGCTTCTTAACTTCACTGAGGAAGCTGAACGCCCGAGACCTCTCAAAGTCCTTTACCGCAGATAGAGTTCAAAATAAGAATAAGAATAACTTTATTTATCCTCAAAGGGAAATTCAATTGTCTGTAGTCTCATTTGTCATGTCTCAAAAAGTCATCTGCTATTTATAGAAGATCCTGTCACGCTGACACAGATGAACTAAGAAAAAAAATCAGCCACTTTTACACTTACATCATCCGTGATACACAGGTATATGATTCTGTCATGGCAGATGTAATGAAACAGATAGCTAAAAGAGAGAGAAAGAGAAGGTTTACAACGTTATGTAAAGTACATGTCTGAAGATGTATTTACTACAGGTCAAATGCAACAGTTAGACTTGAACTCTGACATGACTCTGGTATAGTCTGTAACGTCTTTACTGCTAAGATTTTTGAACCAGGAAACACTGTCTTGTGCCTTTGTGGCATGTGATACAACATCATGGTTTAAGGCAACTGTTTCAGTTTGAACTTTAAGTCAAGTTGAGCTTATTACGTATACTAATACAAAGATATCCCTTATAATCTGAGCAAACTAGTAAATCTTGGCAGGAAAACCCTTTCATCTTAATAAGCCTGCAGATAAAGTGTTTGTTGCAGAAGAATGTACTGAAACTGTTATCATAAGATTGTTCTTTATATGAGGCCATATTTTGACTTTGGAAATATCAAGTGTACATACACATTTTGCACTGTTGGAGGGCTTGCTGACCCATATTGTCACAGCACGAATGGGTTCCTTTTTATAACCCTAAAGGGGTCATAGATACGACCCTATAATCTGTGTGTGTATGTAAGATATACCTTCCATGGCTGTAGGTCAATTTGTTATTTTCTGATGGGATTTTGGCCAAAATCTGTTCAGTAACCTCCAGGAAGTTTCCTCCACACCACGCATGCTTTGCCAGGATGGTGGTTCCACGAGCCACCACAGCAAACAGGATTGCCATAGCAACAGCAGATGTTTAAGCTGATAAAACATGATAAAAAAAACAAGACGTTACTGTCAAGATAGCTCTGCTTGACAGGAATGAAACAATCTGACAGGGAATGACTGTAAGGGTACTGCTTGGAAAATAACAGAACAGTGTTTTACTGAAACGTGGAGGCAGAAAAGGATGACAGTCGCTGCTCTAGATGTAAAAACAGCCTTGAAATCCATGATTGAGCACGAGCCGTGAAAACGAGGCCAGATTAACGGTGACTGTCAAACAGCACGCTAGCTCGGTTGGCTAATAATGTTGTTTTCCAGTGTTTACAACTACGATAGATAGAAAGGTAACGCTAGCGACAACGTTAATTTATACAACGTACCGTTTAAAACAACATCGATATATATATCAGCGATTTATAATGTCTATTTAAATACCTTGTTGTATCAGCGGTGTTCAAAGTAGCTCATTTGGCACAAATTCCAACATCTAAAGAGATTCCCCCTGCTAGCAAGCTAGCTAATCCTTTTCGAGTGACTTCTGCTTGGCAAATCGCACAGACCTTAAGACCGGAAACGAAATCACTCACCCGCTGGGTAATGAAGTTCTATGTATATCCCAAACCCCTTTGCATTCATCCTTATTGAACTACATTTTTCGTAACTTCCTCGTTATCGGTGTTTTCGTCACATGTTATTATACGTCATGGTATGGTATAAGCCCTTATAATTGTCTTGCAGGCAGTTTGACTCGTTGTCTTAACGCCTGTCAGAAAGAATGTTTTTGACGAATTTGATGAAATGTAGCAAGTCCTTCAGCCAATTCTTAAATTCTTCTGTCAACAACTGTGTCAACTGTTCTGTGTTCTTCTGAAAAGCACTTGTGAATTATAAACTTTCTTTTCAAGAATTTATTTTGTCTTACTTATTTTTTATCTGGTACGCCCATTTGTTTTTACCGCAGTAACAACTTCTGTTTCGAGGGTCTTTTAAAAACTGGAAAACTGATTTTCAGTTATTGTGTGGCAAAGCGCTGCCCCCCCCCCCCCCCCCCCCCTTTGCCTGTCAGACAGCGTGAAGGTCTTACTAAGCCCAGGTCCATATTGACTTACAGACTGAGAATGTGAAGCATGGCCGGTGAAGGCGAGAAGAAACCAGTGCTGGAAATGGTGAGTTCTCCCACAGTTTGTGCTTGTTAGAACCAAGAGTATTATACGTAAGTCATGTTTATTCGTAAGACATAAATTCAAGGAAGAAAGACACGGTAGCTTTCGACCATCGCCTAACCCCCACATGTCGGCATCGAGCTGTTGAAGGCAGCAACACGTGGAGATCCATTTACACGTAAAACTGTCATCTTTATTGTAGTCTCTGAAATGTAAGTCAACAATTAAAGGCTTTATGTGAAACTATGGTGAAGCTTAAGGGTACCTACTCTTTTGTTTTCTCTGTTTTGGTGTTTTTTCCACATGGGGGCAGCAGCATCAAACCTCTGCTATTGAACTTGTTCACCATATATCGGAGATAATAAGAATTGCATGTATTTCATCGCCAAGTTAATGAGATCTCCTCTATTTCAAAAGAATGACAATGAGTCCCTTTGAAAAGTAGCTGGATATGTGGCGTGTTAATAACTACTTGCATTGTCTTGTAGGTCCAGGCAGATGGTGCTGATGAGGGCTGTGTGACATTTGTGCTTCATGATGAGGACCATACACTGGGCAACTCCCTCAGATACATGATTATGAAGAAGTCAGTGTGATGTTTTCTCTGTAAAGCTCCAGCCGGAGCAGACTCATTTCCTTTCGACTCTCTGATTCCTTCTGGCTGTTTCAAGTAATCATGTCCACAAAGGATGCTCAGCCTGAAGCTAATTCCTTCACTGATGTTTTTGCTCTCGATCTGTTAACGCAGTTGGGATCAGTTGACATTGGAAGACTTGTAATAATGATCATACACCTCCACCCATTTTAAAGGAAATGATGATAATCTCAGATGTTGTTATCTTTTTTCGGTACACCTTCAGTGCCGATGTTGAGTTCTGCGGCTACACCATCACCCACCCCTCAGAGAGCAAGATCAACTTTCGGATTCAGACTCGAGGTGAGACGCACTCCTTCGCTCTCATCAGTTTGACTTTTTCCTTTTTCCCGTATTCCAGGTTTTTTTGTCTATTCTCTGTGGATTTCGAGAGAGTTGACTATTTTTTTGGCTGCATAACAACAAACACAGATTGGAATCTGGTGATTTTGATTCGTTCGCTCACAAACAAGAAAGACTGCTGACTGTTAGTCACCCATTCGCACATGCATCTACTCTTGATGTGTTGACAGGAAACTAGCTCTTGTCTTGACACAAAAAAACAATCTGTCACCAGCTCTGCATAAACTGCCTTCTAATAACCACCCACATCACATGAAAGACCGCGAAAACAGCTTGTTTTTTGTTTTTTAAACCAAGTTTCTGTACGCCTGTGGGTTTTGTCATCAAGACACAATTACCATTGAGGCAGTAGGAAAACCCCTGGCTTCAACTGTGCCCTGATATATCGGGTTGTATTTCTCTACATCTCTGTAGTTTATATTTACTCCCATGACCACAGCGTGAAGCCATGGCCATAGGGAACAAAACATAAGATTAACAATACTCTTAACTCAAATGTGGTATATGTTGCATCATTTCTCCACTAGAAGGTCATGATGAGCTCGTCAAACAAATGTGTTTACAATCAGTACTTTGGTTAATGAATGTAGTACGGATCATGAATATACTGCTAATAATAAGACACTGGGGAAAATAAGTTACGCTTCATTTTCAATTCAGAACTGTTTTAAAGCGCACTTAAAATAAACACAAAGGTTTCCAAAGTGCTGTGCAGTAAAATGAAAATAATGAAACATAAGAAAAAGACAAAAATACTTAAGATAAAAGACCCAATAAAACACAGTAAATAAGTAGACTGTTCACCCCAGATAAGATATCTGTGTACGTAAAATCAACAACTTACATTGTGTGAAAATTCCAAGTGTGGAGGTGTGTTTGAAGAAGAGTTTCAAAGTTCAACAGTGAGGAGGCCTATCTAATATGCAGCGGGAGTTCATTTTACAATTTTGAAGCTACAACTGAAGACACTCAATCCCTCTGAGCTTCAGCCTTGTTTTGGGAACTCTCAACAGCGGCTGGTCAGCTGACCTAAGAGATCGGCGGGGTGTGTAGGGGTGCAGAAGCTCAGAGAGGTGCGACGGGGCAAGACCATTCAGAGATTTAAATGTAAATAAAAGAATTTTAAAATGAATTCTTAAATGGACAGGTAGCCAGCGGAGTGAAGCTAAAATTGGAGAAATATACTAAGACACATGTAGGGCCTGAAATTAAACTTTTTTGTAACTTTTTAATGATATGAGTGCTTATTTGACAAAAGTGTATGTCAGCAAAGTGAATCGCACATGAATTCTTAATTCAAGATCAGCAGTGTCAAAACTTGTGCCGATGGTTTGGATTATACAGTGTTTTTGTATGCGTGTTTGTGACTCAGTGATCAAGAGAAAAGGACTCTATTTAAAGATAAATTGCAGCTGTTCAGAACTCTAAACTGCATCTTTTCTCTTGGTCTAGTGTTCCCCTAGGAGCCCTCATCATGTTTGCTGCCATCATCCGGGGATGATACAAGTGTTATACTGAACTTTGCAAAGCTTAACCAGATGTTTTAGGAGTAAAAAGAAATCCCAGGGTGCTGGAGAATCATGTCAGTTGTCCTGATGTATCTATTGGTCTGTTTCAGGGGGACTTCCGGCCACAGAGCCGCTGCGGAGGGGCCTGAACGAGCTTAACGATGTTTGTCAGCATGTTCTCAACACCTTTCAGGTAAAACTGTGGGTCTGTGTGTTTGTTTTCCTCATCTCAGGTTTCTCGAAAGCAGACTTCCAGCTGTAGTGGTGTCATCGATCTGTGATTTAAGCTTTTCTAATGGTTCATAAAGAAAAACAATCAGTTTTTAAGGCTGCTTGCAGTAAACTTCACAACTGTATATAGATTATATTTCTCCTGATACAATAACCTTAGTTTATGTTATATGATTTATGTTATGATGTGATTGACAAAACTGAGTTCTCAATGTGATTTTTGAGGGTACAAGTGCTCCCATTTATGGTCAATCTTTAAAGAAGTGCCTGCTTTATCAAACTGTGATTTATGATGCTTTTACTTTGCTTTTTCATTATTTTACACTTTTTACTAAACCTGTTTTAGTTGTTTTATTGTCTGTTTTGATGGGTGTGGAGAACACACATGCTCTCACGAGGAGGAGAAATAGAGATCTTCCAGTTCTTTATTGATAGCAGATGGGAGTCTTCTACAGATGTGAATGAAAAATGATCTTTGAAGGCCATTCAGGTATAAATATAGTGAAAAAGCTGAATAATTTCTGTCTGTTATCTAGGGCTGAAATCAACCAAAGAAATTCTTGGTCTACTAAAACCTTAAAATTTTCAACTGCTGATCAACTAATACTGGGGACGACGCGGCTCGGTGGAGTGCGGCTCGGTAGGGTGAAAATATACTTGTATCAGCACAAGAAGGCAATAAAACACAAATATTATATTCAGCAAACCACCAGGCGTTGATTAAAGTGGACACTCTTCAATCTTCCTGTCTCCAGACGGTCTCCAATGGGTTGGGCGAATCCAAAATGGTGAAAACAGGGGCGATGTTCTGAAAACACCCCCATTAGCACTTTGTACGTTCTTCCTGATGAAATTCACCATAGACTGTAAATTGACAGGGGAAAAAAATCGAGTCGACCAATCAGAATTTTGGTCGACTCAGCACATATCAACCAGTCGACATGGACTTTACAGCCCTACTGTTATCTAAGAAAGAATCTCAGACAGTTAGACTGTTTCATTTGAGCTTTGAGTAAATTACTGTTAAAACAGAATAAACACAGATTATCTTCTAGTCTAGCTCAGAACTTGAAACCACAATCATGGGGAAAACCACTGACTTCACAGCTGTCCTGAAGACGATCATGGGCAGCCTCCACCGTGAGTCACAGAAGGTCATCGCTGAAAGGATCAACTGTTCGCAGAGTGGCGTAATGAAAAATATTACTGGAAAGTTGACTGGGAGGGAAAAGTGAGGGAAACAAAGATACACATGCAACAGGGATGACTGTAGCCTTGAGAGGGTTGTCAAGAAAAATTGATGGAAGAATTTAAAAGAGTTTCAAAAGGAGAGGACTGAGGCGTCAAGAGCAACTGAGCACAGACGTCAGATCTTAGCCCGGATATTTGTCTTACCTGGGCTGAGGTGACAAAGAACTGGTCTGTTGCTCAGTGGTCCTCAAGTCCTGTTTTCAGACAAAAGTCAATTTTAGTTTTATTTGGAAATTGAGGTCCCAGAGCGAAGTGTTTAAAGTCTAGTGTCTAGTCTCGTCGTCTGCCGGTGTTGGTACATTGTGTCTTATCAAGTCCAAAGTCAGCGCAGCTGTCCACCAGGAGATGCACACACAACTATCAAATACTTTGCAAGCTGTGATAGTACAGCACTCCATTGCCCTGCCTGCTCACCTTACCTGAACATTTGGGGAATTGTCGAGAGGCAGATGAGACACACCTGCCCCAAAAATACAGATGAGCTGAAGGCTGCTCCTTAAGCAAACTTGTGGTTCAGGAACCCCTCAGCAGTGCCTCCTTCACACCACATTGCTCAGAAGGTCTTATTCACTGCTGGCCTCATAAACATTGTAAAAATCCTGTTTTTATCACTCTTTTCATCACTTTCAAATGTTGTTATAAATCCCCAAAGATGCATTAATATAGCTTTAGAAATGTGCTCATGATGCATTACTAGAAGTGGGTTCATATAAAGTGTTGACAGTTTTTTTTTACTGCTATGACCAAGCGTTTTTCTGATTTACAAAAGCATCTAAGCAGTCCCACTGACTTCCTATCAAATATGATTAATGTCATACTAGTACAAAGTAACTACTAATGTTTTAGTCATCTGCTAACAGAGCTTTTTCAGAAAATTAGAGATTCAACCTGAAATATTAAGCCTGACACATGCATTTTGGTCTTATGGGTCTTTCATGAACTCTGCCATATAAATGTGCTGAGAGGAAAAACACTTTAAATTAAGTGTGTTTGATGACTCAATAAATATCAAGTTCAGGTGGATCACTTTCCAGCCCAAATGGGGCTAGTTTAGATACTGGCATCCAAATGTCCACATTTTCTGTTGATAAAGCACCAAAAGTAAGCTGATTCTTGGCAGAAGCAAAGGCTTGGGTAATAAGCAAGGCAAGTCATCACAGGCATACTATTTTGTCAGCTGTCAGCGGCTTTCACCAAGCTAAAAAGTCCCACGGGTAAGAAAAGCAAGCAACCATAATTTCCACACGAGGATTTTATTTTCATGTGGGACACAGGAAGAACCTTGGATTCTCTGCTTGGCTGAAAATATGAGCCCTCTGCTAAGAGGAAAAATCATCCAGCATTGATTTGATTTACGCTTCCCACACTGTCGCAGCTCTACTCCTAACTACGTCCCTTTTTCTTTTTCCAGGCGAGAGTTGGCGAATTCAAAGACGGGCAAGAGCAACCCATGGAATGAAGAGCATGACACACAAGTGCTAATGAATCTGTCAAGACCCAGCTTCCCAACACAAGTTGTAGAAAACAGATTTTGCATATAGATGAGTGGGGAAACATTTATCTTGTTGAATCAGTTCCCATCCAAACATTTGTACAGTTTTTTTATTACGTTGTCTTTATGATAAATGTGTATGATAAATGTGTATGAGTCCTGTGTTGATCAGTCTGGAAGAGTAAGTAAAAGACATTGAACTTGGACAGTAAGACTTTCATTTCCTTCTCCCTTTTTAATTTCATGGAAATGCTCCTGGACACAAAGCCATTATTCCCATAACAACTCGTATAACTTTGTTTGAAGGGTGTCCAGAGCTTAAGACACCGGATCACTCTCATCTGTCATCCTACACAGTGTAAAAAGAGTGAGCAGTAATCTAGAAAGCCCTTATTAGCAGGGGAATGTGCTGTGAGGGACTTTATACAGTGCCAGAAAGACAGACTGGAAATATGAGGGGAGTCAAGTGTAAATAATGAGGGTCAAGTTATTTGAGGTCAGTCATCTTCCTCTGTCAGTCACATGTTCCTGCTTGGCTGCGATGGTGATTATGGAGCACAGTTTGGGGAGGAAATGGCCTCTTACCTAGAGTCTAATTTTTACAGGGAACAGAATATGCCTAACGGGTATAAGGATCCAATCAAGAGGGAATTAGACTAATATTTATCTATCAAACTGGTCAATTATTGTTAGCTGGGGAGCTAACTAATGAACACACAGAAAAGTCAGATTGTCCTTTTAGTACAGTGACATGTATCCAGAGCTTGTTTACATTGGCTGTGTTAGTAATCTGAGTCTGGAAGAGGGAATTTGTTATCTCTCAAATAACATCAGGCCTGAGCACAAACAGAAAAAAATTAATGAGAAGAAAATGATTTATTTACAGTGGCGCAGAAACCAAAGTCCCGCTGTTATTTACCAGGAATCATTTTGAGTATTGCACCATGCCTGATGTGTTCCTCTTATTAATGTCCCATTGCAATAAAGCTCAGAGTTCAGTTTGTGGGTGAGGAAGTATTGGCTCATAGCAAGTTTTATTTGAAACATATGACACTCGAGGATGTTTGCTTCACTAATTTCATAAGGACATGTAAAAAAGTCACTCTCAGTATTTTGGCAGACATACTTGGTGATCTGACATGAGCCAACCCAGTCTTTGAGCTGTAGTCCACCTATGTCAGACAGTCTATTTGGTATCCTAACTCTCTTTGTGGCATCTGTCAAGTCTGAATAGTTTTAGGCTGTTAATTGAAATACATTGAAGAAATTGAGAGTTTTGAATGAATGTAGATTTGTGCTGCTCCTGCAAACAACAAAGTTTATCTTTCAGTACCTGTGAGGCACAGACCTGCTCCTCTTACCTGTCCAGTAGGATCACTTTGAAATCATTTGTCTCTGATGCTCACATTTTGTTTTTTTGTGGGTCATATAGTACGAATGAGGATTAGGGCTACATGAAGAGAAAAAAAAAAATTACAGGATGGAGATAAAAGTCAACATTTCAAGATTAAAGTTGAAATTTCAAAATTAAAAAATTGAAATTATGTCAATAAAGTAGAAATTTTGAGACAAAATATTTAAATTTTGAGATTAAATGCTAAAATGTGAATAATGTTGAAATTTTCAGATTTGTCAAAATTTCAACTTGATTCACGTAGTTTTGATTCTTTTAATCTCGAAATTTCAACTTTAATGTCGAAATTTCAATTTTTCATTTTGACATTTTAAAATTTTGACTTTAATCTCGAAATTTTGACTTTAATCTTGAAATGGAAATGGAAAAAAAGTGTAATTTCCCCCCCCTCTTCCTATGGCCCTAATCCTCTTTCACAATTTAGAGCCTCTGCCGATAGCACTGATAAAGTTTGATAATCTGTTGAATGCTCCCTACAGTATGTTTGATGCAGCATGCATTTGACTTTGGGGTTATCTATGCCAATTGACTCCAGCCAATGCGCTTTATGAGATGCCCCCTCACCCCCCTCCAAAAAAAAAAAAAAGTCTTGTTTTTACTCTGGGAGAGTAAATGGTCGGTATTGTTGAAATTAAACCCCAGAAGCAGACCTCTCTGAGTCACTGAAGCCACTTGAGAAAATAAAGAAGCGACTATGTGTGAGTTTCTCCACGGTGTGAAACCTGTGGCTGCCTTCAGGAAACAATTTACTGAGTCCAAAAAAACAGGAGGTGTCACATGGATCAGTGTAAAAGATCTTTTTGTGATAGTCCATCAGCAGTTGTCTCCCAAAACTAGCTTCTTGGAACTGGCCCCTGAAACCAATGTTGTCCCAGCAATTATATTAAAAAGAAAAACACTCGCAGAAAGGCCACACAGCACATTCCCGTTCACTCATCTTTCCATGAAATGGGATGCTATTAAACACCAGCTCTTCTGAAAACTGAAGGGAAGCCCTGATACATGTGATGTAATACTTGACCTCTCTAAATTACAGAGGGAACTGATTGTTTGCTGCTGTCAAGAGTATCACCTTCCCATAGCACAGATGTTTTCTAACTTTGAAGACACAGCCCAGTAACTTTCAAGCTTTTCAGGGCTCTCATACTAATACTCTGATGTGAAAGTTGTCAAAACTGATTATTACTAATTTGCAGAGAAGTCCACAAACACCACAAGTTATTGAAATGAGTGCTTGGGAGGCTCTGTGGAGTTTTCTCTGAACAGGCTGAGGGTTTTAGAGTCTCTACTTTTAAATTCACTTACTTAGACCAATCTGTTGGGCACGTTTCCCTTATGAATAATCCCAAAGCAATAGTGTTTGCTAGCTTGGAGTCTCCTACCCTACTTTTGTTGGTGCATTGATGCCGACTGTTAGCAGATGAAAAAGTACTCATGTTGTACTTTTTTCCAGTCTTTGACCACTCAGCTTAACTACTCATTCACACCCCATTAGGTGCCCAATATTTCTGACAGACATATTAAGAACTTTGACGAGGATCCTCCCATATATACAGATTTATTGTACAAAAGTAAATATTTTATCAGCAATGGTGGGAATACATTGTTAGTGGCCAAAAATGACCTTGAATACATGCACCATATGCAAATATCTCAAACAAATAAATGCTAGAAAATTGTATTTAATACATACTCTCAGGAAAACAAAAACATTAAATGTAACTGAAAAAAGCAGACTAAGTATTCACATTACAGTTTATTTTCCATCTCAGTAGCTTGCCCCCATAGACAGGCACAAAGCTGCTTATACTGCCCAGCACACAGTTGCTCAAAGATGTATCTAAAACCAGACTGATGATGATATACAGCAATATGTGGAGTGTATACGTTTCTATAAACATATCTTTATTTGAATGCAGCATGAAGGGGAACCATGTTTCAGTGTCATGGCTGTTCTGGTTTCAGGTCTGAGTATAGTTGTAGCAGATTTTGTATGAATGGGGGAAAACAGTGTGAGTGGACAGCTGGGAAGGCTGAACACAATTCAATCCATGATGAACTCAACTTCATGTCTGAAGTCGCTAACCCCACAGTCAACAATGAGGCTCACACAGACAAGGATACTTTTGGTCTGGATATCCTTCATCTGTAATGTGGCTATCAGATGAGTCATGCAGTTGACCATGAGGTGTTATCACAGTCGGCTGCAGCTGTCCATGAGTTCTGAGATAGCATACAGCATGATCAACAAGGTAGAGTCTTAACAAACCCTATTCATTTAAACATCATAGTACATGGATCAACACTATTTCAAAATGCTTCAGTGTAAACAAACACCTTGTCAGGTTCCTCGACACGGATTTGGCTTTTTTACCCAGTTTTCCAGACAACTTTAAATATCTCCATTTTACTTCTTCATTCTGCAGCCAATCAATCAGAACATGCATATTTTCCCAAAAGATAAAACAAATAACAAATCATCTGCATATTCTCTCTGATAGTTTTAGAGGCTTGTTATCAGACACCACCTGCAGTTTTCCAGCTTGTGGAGCCAAAAACTGTGTGAAAGGTTTTTTCTCTTTTTGTTAGTATCACATGATTTGTCACAAGTATGTGACTAATGAGCACTTGACTTGCAGCTAACTTTGGCGGCAGACCTCTAAATCTTAGTGATTAAAAAATACTTGGATCTCTTGGTGTTTTTTCGTTCTTTCACTGTGAAATAGCCATCTTCACATTGCTGTTTAAACACATATTGTCAGCTAAAAATCCTCTATTATATTGAAAGAAAAAAATACCTAAATAATTTCTGATTATTATTGTAGAAAAAAGATTTCCTTCAATCTTCAGTAAAAATATTCAGCTCTTAAAAACAACCATCTGTACAGGATTTCTCTTTCCTTCCTTTCTTAAAGCTTTTGAATGAATACGTTTTAGAAAATATATTCCTTAAGCAGCTCTCAGAAGTCATTTTCAGAGTAATTTCCTGCCACAGTAACATCTTCGTAACAGGACCACAGAGTGTTTGGCATTCATAAATAGATACTGCGGTTTGGAAAAAGCAGACGAACAGACCTGGGAGTATTTTGTGGTATTCTCGTAGAAAAATAGAAGCTACATCGTCACAGAAAGGTTAAGACTTTCTCTTTAAGTGGAAACAGAGACCACTTGTCACAGCATGAACGCAGCCATAGTGCAGGTTCTGATAATGACCTTTCCGGCAGTATGATGGGAATCAGCTGGTGTCTTTCAGCTTTCTTGGACAACAGCTGCCCTCCATATGACCACTTGAAGCAGCAATGATTTCCAGATAACAGATGTTCGATGTTTGACTCTCCCAATGGTTGTTAGACACAGTGGGGCCCATTTTACTCTGGTATGATGTCACCAGGGCATGGGAGGGAGCGTGGTGACATCATGCAGTAAATTGAACGGCTATTGTGTTTGTACATTAATGTTTTCCTGTGTCGGTCCTGTTATCCATACATGACACACTAAGACTCGATAGTATCATACATATCAATAATCCTGTACACAGACTCTGGTGTGGATCTGATTAACATTCCTCGTAAGTGTATTTTTAGCCATGACAGACTGTCAGGTCTCTCCATATGAACACATGAATGTAGCTTTGGTCTCCCTGCTTTGTTTGCAGTGAGTATTTCAGTCTGAACAGTGACAGTCCTGTTATTTCAATTATCAGTTTTGATTGATCGGTCTTGTATTAGTCTGCTCTGCATCCACCACCAAGAGGCCTCTCCAACCACCCCCCCCACCCCACCCCCCCACTCGTCATCGGGATCTGTTTGGCAGTGACACAGCTGTTTCTCCATGTTGGACACTGTCAGAAACATGGTTTTGGCAGAAGATGAGTGCGATGAGCGTGCGTCTGTGTGTCTATGAAGAGCTTGTGTATTTCTGACTGGAGCGGGAGCTGGAGCGGTCTAGTCCATTTCCTTGACAAGAGCCTTTCCAGCGTCCTCCTGAACCAGGTCCATCCAGGGGGGATGTTCTGTAGCACCAGCAGCACAAGCAAGACTGTGAAACAAAACACACACACACAAAGACACGTGAATACAAGCTGTTGCTCTCCTGTTGACGACTGACTCTTAAAATGTTTTACTGTCTCTGACAGTTTGAGCCCTCTTACCTGGAAGCAGTTTTTAAACTTCTGGCTGACAAAGTAGAGGGCAATGGGGTTGATGCAAGAGTTAAGCGAGGCCATGTTGATGCCGATGTAGTCCATCACTAACAGGAAGCTGGCAGGGAAAAAGGGCAAAGGGCATAGTAAAGACTACAGGAAGTCACAGAGCTGAGAACAATGGATGTTTGCACTTTATCTGCGTCTCTTGCCGCCACTGCGTGCCTACCTGAGCAGTTCACAGCGGTTGGGGTCATACTCGTCGTAGATTGTTTTCTTCAGTATACGGCTCAGATGAAGCGGCAGCCAGCAGAGAGCAAAAATCAACACCAGGCAGAACACTGTCTTTGCTACTTCCCTCCGCTGCGCACACAAAAATAAAGATCCACGTCACTGAGAGCAGTTTTATTTATGGTTAAGAGGCCCTGCAGTCTTAACTTAATCCTGTGTACCTGTTTCATGTGGTCGTTGAGTGCGATGCGCATGCCTTTTTTGCGACTGAGCATCTCACAGGACATGAGCGTGTAGAAGATTCCTGTGCAGGCCAAAGGGAGGCAGAAATAGAAACCAAACAGCCACCAGTCTTTCACATCATGGTAGAACTGAAAGATGAAGAAAAAAACTCAGTCAGAAAATGTGACTCAACCTAACTCATGAAAACCTTAAATTCCAGCTCACTAAAACAGTCAAAGGCTAATGCAGACAGGAAGTGGAGTCAATATCAGGTATTTTATTCCTAAAAATTAAAACTGAGTTTGATTAAGCTCAAAGACTTAGGCAGTAGTGTTGTGTTGTTCACGAATGATTCCTTCAAAAGAACCAAATCTTTTCAGTGAATGTACTGAATAGAATCACTTCCTCAAGTGATTTGTTCGTTTCTCACTTCAGTTCAAGTGTCTTCGAAGCACACAGCATTGCCGGGTGAGCAGCCGGCGAGCAAGGGACCGCACGCACTGACGTCTGAATCACCTGGTGAACGAATTACGCAGTGAACTACACTCTCTGGAATCATTTTTGTCTGAGGGATACACTTTCATGGCTCCCGCTGTTCCCCTTTGTTTTAACAGATTTAGTTCCTAATTAAACAAACTTAAAACGTTCGACTGGTAGTAATGGGAAGACAGTGAGACTCACCAGCTGTAGCAAGCTCTTGACAGGAGCGACAGAGGGAGATAAGGGTGTGTCTTGTTTAAGTGTATCTCAGAGAAAACTGACTTTTTTTTTTTTTTTAACTCTGCTAAGTTACCACCACAACAACTTGCATACAGTAGGACACAGCATGTAAAAGGTAGTGTATAATACCCACAGTTTCATTCTCCACTGAATGTACTGTGGGGTAAACATTCAGTGAACGAATCACTCACTAAGCCCAGTTTACAGAGAACGACTCTTTTTAGTGAACTGATTCTAGTGATTCGGTACATCTAAAAGAACTGCTGTGCCCATCACTATTTGGCAGAAGTAGTAACTTCTGTCTGTGCTCAAAACCTGTTTTTTCAATGAATCAAGGATGCGGTCTACATAAATTACACATTTACACAGTAGTTTACCATCTCAGGCGTCTCCTTATGTTTCTGTTATAATCGAAAAATCACAAGTGAAAAACTCAAAATGGAAACATGGAACAAACTTTCGCCTCATTTTCAACATGAATCTGTATTTACTTGTGGCCTCTCTGGTTCAAATGAACTTGAAGTGTTCACATATTGGAAATATCACTTTGAATTTTTGTCGAGCTGTGCAGCTGCATACCACGAATGTGAGGAACAGCCACGTTGAGATGATTTAGAAGCACTTATTACCTACTTGCTGGCACATCTTCACACAGAAAAACAGATCCTGATTGGAGAAAGACTAATCTGGTGCTGTTGAGGATCTGGGCGTCAAAGCAAACATCCTGGCAATGCTCAGAGTTGAAAGTAGCCTTGAGCGCAGGTTGAGCAATAACCATCAATTTGGTGTGACTTGGCCTTATCGAACAGACCTGAACTGGTGTGCAGGATATTCTGACCATATGAGAATGTAGTCCATCTCAAACATATTGACTTGATACATTACTACAGTCCTTGCCAAAGTACGTTTATACACTAATCACATTTTCCCGGAAGGAACATGAAAGTATTCAAGGTTATAATTTACAGAGCTGTTTTTTTTCCTATAGCTGACATATTCCACATAGTTCCTTTGAGTTTAAAGCATTTTTTCCCCCTATATAAAAGGTGTAGGAATGATGTCAGATAATTACTTAAGCGTTTGAACTTCAAACCAGATCTGCTGAGATGATTTTAAAATTTGTAGTCATGGTTTCCTCAAGGAAAGATGCCTGTGTGTTCAGATGTACTCCTCCTCGAGTCCAAGAAAGTGAAAAAAAGGTCAAAGCTAATGCTGATCAAAATGCCACAAAACTAAGCACATTCCCATCAGGGGATAATTTCTTGGGCGCTTAATCGCTGTAAGTGTATTAGCTTATTAAGTTAACCGCTTTCGAACAAATGCTATCATGGATCAAACAGGCTACTTAGTCGTAAACATGTCTCCAAATACCATCGCTGTGATGTCATTGTAAACGTTTCAGTGTGTTAGTATAACCATCTATCAAAATACCTTTAAAAAGAGAGAGAGCCTACAGTTTTGACTATTTAGACCACCATATTTCATCTATTACTGTAAACATATGAACGTATGAAAATAGGAGAAGAGCTTCAATCAAACCATGCAGATGAAGACGTGTCTTTAGTTTTCTTTTACGCTGATTGACACCAAAGGGAATTTTCACAAAGTGACAGTAATATCAGACCAACACAGTTATCTTAGCCACTATGAAACTTTCAGATTCAATGGCTGCTTATACATTAGTGAATAATAATCCACAATAAGATTAAATGACAAACCTCTGATTTCTTTGTACACCGCGACATCAAAACTTAAAGTTTTAAAGTGTGGTCAAAGTTGTACTTCTCACCAAGCCCTCACCTTCATAAAGCTGCTGGTCTGTTGTGGAGGTAGCATACACACACGGAGCTTGTTGCCTCTGTACGGCATCTCCAGCATGTCAAATGCCAGTGCCTCTGGGACTGCCAGCAACACTGCAACCAGCCAGATCAGAGTCACCTCCACTGCTTTCCACAGAGGAATCCCCATGCCCTTCACTCTACTCCACGACGTCACTGCATGGTAGCTACACAAACAAAGGTAAATGCATTAGCAGCTCTTAGAAGTGGTATTTGTCATGTGTGACGAGTCAGTGTCCACTTACCGGTCAATGCTGAGTGCACACAGGCTGAGGACAGTGATTCCTACAGAAGCTTTCTGGATGAACGGGAACAGTTTACAGATGTACACGCCAAACGGCCAATCCTCAGCTATAAGCTACAGAAGAGAAGACAGAAAGACCAAGGGGTTGTTTAAAGAGAGAGTGCTGTGGGAAGTGTCACCTATAAAGCCACAAGGGAAGGCCTGTTTGACACTCATGAAAGGTTGCTTTCTTTGCTCTGTCTTTGATTATCACTGCAGCCTAAATAAATACTCTCTACTTCCTCTCTCCTCACGCCCAGGAGACATAAAATCAGTTCAGCATCAGGTCAAGATCTCCAACAACAAATCCATCAATAATTCTCATAACGAGTGCTTCCTAATCAGCTGCTCTTAGAGCAGCACAGCTCTCTTGTTATCAGGTTTCATGAGTTTCTAGTTGTTAAAACAAAGTCTGTTCTCATTACAGCTGATGCTGTTCCTCATCACATTTTATTACTATCATCTTTTGTTTTCACTCACACTTTGAGGCTGTCACAAAAATCTAAACGGTAAGTCTCTTTTAAGAGGAGAATATAAATAAGGCAGATTTTTACTTTATTTGGCCATGATCAAACATGCAGAACAGTCCAGTTTGTTAAAGTGAAAAGCCTCTTATCAGATGGAGAAAAAAAAGACCACTTTCACATCATGTTTTTTATCTTTCTTTTTGGATATGGGGTTGCTGCAGCAAGCTGAGTTTCAGGTTTTGGCAGAGACTGCAGGAGCCTGCTGGAATTTTTATGGCATACTCAAAAAAAAAAGAAGCAAATTTCGAAACAAGCACGCAGTTATCACTCTAATGACACGATTCAGGTTTCCAACTGCTTCTGACTCACAACTGTTTTTAATGGTTTTATTTAATGTGATATATCCCCTGAAGTACAGGTGAAATAGCCTCTACAGCCTGTAATGAATAAGAGAATTAAGAAAACCACAGTGAGCACACTGGATAAGGAGAAGTGGAGGAAATAAACTCTTAAAAACTCACAGACTGTGCCAAGAAAAGAATTTCAAACATCGAAATCAGCACAGGGCCAAACAGTGATGCCAGGTTCATTTAGAGTCAAGTCACAATGTATTAGACTCAAACAAGGGCTAATTAGCTTAAACCATACAAAAAAAAAAAAGAAGAAGGCTCTGAACTTTTGTTTTTGCATACTTTGGGAATTTGGGCAATATTATGACTTGATATGTGACTGACATGTAATAATCAGTTTTGAAAAAATGATGCACAAGGTTTTTATCACTTATAGAAATCAGAAAAACACCAGAAACAAACAGAGACAGACACAAATGAAGGTTTTCGGTCACCTTAAACACATTGATAGGGATCGCGATGATGATATAAAGCAGGTCCCCCAGAGCCAAGCTGCCAATCAGGACGTTGGGTCCGTTCCTCATGCACTTGTTTTTATATATGATCCTGAGCAGCGAGGAGTTGCCGATGATCCCCACCACAAAGATCAGACAGGAAACGATGGTGTTCACATACTTAAATGCATGCTTGATCTCTGTAGGCTTTATGCACATGGGGGGGAAGGGCCCCCTCGGCCGAGCAGGCTGTAGAGGTGGAAGGGGCACAGAGGCGTTGTTCTTGGAGAGCTCTGAAGGTTCAGGGCTGCTTTGGGAGTCGCGGGTGAATCGAGAGGCTCTGACCTCCACAAGTATCAGGAGACATAATAGAGCGATGGTCTTCATCCTGAGACTCACACGGGAAGATGTACTCTCACGCTGAAGGCACTCAGTGTCTTAAAACACACTTATAAAAAATCACACACACATATTCACACACTCACACACACATCCACACACAGGGCCAAGCTCTGGACCTGGCAGCGTGGGTCCCAGTCCCAGCTTGTTTTGTCCTGCAAAGACAAAAGACAAACGATTACTAAAAATTTAAGCAAGTGTTTCCTACTTTGAAGTTTTCTTTTACAAAGACATTTGTGGTCCCTTGAAGATGAATCCTCCAGACTTTGGGGACTGTCTGAGTTTTTCAATGTGCATGAGCTGGCAGGAGTTTCAGGCTCTCTAATTTTTTCCGGCAGCTTTTTGAAAAAAGTCCACTAGTCTTGACTCAGACAGAAGGATTTGACAGATTATATTCTGTCATGCAAACACTCAAGCATTCAGTGTTCTGGTTCTTGCATTTTTGCTTGTGCTCGCTGTTGGCATCAGGTTTTTCATCAAGAGATGGTTATACATAGCAGACAGCTGTGCACAAGCAACATTTAACCATGAATGCCGAGCCTGTTTAGCCTGGTAAGCCTCATGGCAAGCCGGAGGTCAGCCTCTTCCTCTGCAGAGTCGGCCATCTTGGGGACTTAATCGAGTATTGCCTGCGGCGTGGATGAGTGATTGAATTAGTTGGTCAAACTTTTTACGCACCCTGTGTAAAACCCCATCATCTTATTCTGGCAATCATGGCTGTCCATGTTATACCACTTTTGTTTGATGCTTGAGTGAAATATCTACAACTTTCCAAAAACCTTTGGCGCACATATTCATGTCCTCTTAAAAATAACCTGTCACTTTAACCTCAGGGAATTTCTTATTTGTCAAAGAGCCATCAATATTACAAAACAAATCAAACTCTGATCACCCTGAGTGCATGATCATTTCACTTTTTGTCTGGCAGGTTACACATAAACACTTGAAGTGGATGTACTTTCAACTTGATGGCAAAGAGGTTTCTGTAATTCAGATTGTTCTGTACTTGCTAAAACCAAATAAACCATCAAACGACAGAAGTAATCAAAATGAAAGGAGAGAAAACAAAATGGACTGAGGGAGAGGAGAGCGCTGGACTACAAAACAGGCAAAATGTGATGACTGGGGTGAGATAAGGGAAAGAGCTTTCATCTCTCTCTTTGTGTGTGTGTGTGTGTGTGTGTGTGTGACAGATATTTTACGACTCTCACAGAAGACCCTAACTAGTTCCTGGGCCTCTCAAGAGTCATGTGTACTCCCTAGAATGCCCTGGGGCATCTTTAGGGATAAAAGGGCTTATTGATAAAGTCTGCAATATCTTTAGAGACATGCTAACAGGCACACACATGCACACACACTCACAAGAATTGCACACTTTCATGACACCATGAAAGGCAAAAGACCAAGGACAAAGGCTTAGGGTAGTTTTTTCTACTTTGTGATCACATATATAGAGCTATAATTATTCTTACATAACACATTAATACACAAACGACTAATTTACGAGCTGCTCAGCCCCGTAAAGACTGAGGTTTGTTCTGAACACACACACACACACACACACACACACACACACACACAAAGAAACAAAATCACATGGATGAACTCACAGACATGTCACAAGAATCCATTTTGAAAAATTTGGCTAAGGTCCAGACATGCTCTGCCTGTCACATGAATCATGTCTTTGTGCCACATAACATGGTAGGGGCCTCATTAGTCCATGTCAGCGCAGCACTGTCTGATCTGATCAGAAAGCTGAGTTTTAGTTGGGCAAACCTTTTTAATCTAATGTATCAATGGAAAGTGTAGAAGTATAGACAGAAAAAGACTGATATTAGGGAAACTTTACTGGTCCTGCTTAAAGAACAAAAGGAGGACAATATTGAGTACCATGAAGGCACAGTGAGGACAGAGCGGAAGAACTAAAAGCTAAAGTCAAACGTCTGAGAGAGCACGAGTCATGAGAGTGACCTGGAGCCAAAAGAGAGGCGATAAAACGGAGATAACAGGAAGAAGTGGAGAGAGAGAGGACAAACTGCAATATAAGCAACGCCACAGATATTCTTTTAGATTTGAGTAAACTGATTATAAAAATGTAATAAAATATATATATCTTTGACTATCATTTAATAATCTGGAATTTTTCCATTCAAATATATACTTTCTTATAATGTCTAAGGATTTGGACAGGACTGTAAACAACCTTTTATCTGCTGATCCTCCCTGTTACAACATTTGACATATTCTTGCCTTTATCAGGCTGCAGTTGTGGATTTATTCAGATACTTTACTAACAGATAGTAAAGGTAGTTACAGCAAAAACACACAAACTCTATCAAAGTCCTGTATTAAACATCCTGAGGGCACAAATGACACAATACCTGCAAACTATGCTCAAAGTGTGAATGGTTTATGTTTGGTGCCTTATGTGTTGAGAGTTGTCATGAATATTATTATCATTTTAGCTGTCAGATAGTTTATATTGAGTTTGTAGGCAGAGCACTGTAGCACTATTTCATATTCAGTTATTGCGCATAGTCCTGATGTTTTTAACATATGTATCAGGTGCATATTAAGGGTCATTCTATAAATCTCTGAGGCCATAAGATTTTTTATAGGAGCATATAGACATAGAAACATCCTTTTTGTGCCCCTATCCTAATACTAAACTGTGATGGAGGACTTAGTTCAAGTGTCTTTATGTCAAAATACCCAAAGCCTCACAATTGAGCTAGAGAAGCAATTAAGTCACTTTTTTTCAATTTAAACTTATTTTCTATCACAAAATGAGTATCATCAAAGTCTGAACCAAAGTCTAACTTTGTCACATTGAATAAGACAACTTTAAGGGGAATTACAAATTCCTGTCTCACTTAACATTTAACTGCTGGGTGGATTTGTTTTGGTTGAGGAAGGACAAATTCATACACAAGAACAAGCACATAAACATAGAAAGTTTGAGTCAAAGCTAAAATGCAACCCTTAATATTTGTTTATTCATCACCCGTTTTATTTTAAGACAATGATGGACAATGCAAAGAAAACAGGATCTTTTCCTCATATCCTGCAGGCCTGGTTCTGAAGCTGTCTCACTGCATGAAAAACTTAACATTCAGCTGAAACACCGCAGGACAACAAACCACGACAAAATACACAAACAACTATGAAATTAAAGCTGTTTTCTCTCAGCACCAACTGATCGTGGAGTTTACAATGTGTTGGGTAAATAGGCATTACAGAGATGTTGATTCAATGTGGTCAATTTTGGACATATGGTTTTTGGTATTTTGCAAGATGTTCCTATTATTTTGTTTCCCAGATACTCAGTAAGAAACAACAGGCACACCTAAAGGCTTTAACAGGAATGTTGCGTGTGTCTAAATCTGCAAACATCAATGCACATGTCCAACTGTTTGGATTTCCAACATGGGATGAGAGATAGCCCAAAGTCAAAAAAGTCAAACCTGAGTTATTCCACTGCATCCAATTTGGCAAATGTGACAGTTAAAGTTTATATAGACTCATTTCTTTTCATTTTCAAGGTGTAAAAATGTGTTTTTCTGCCAGTTCCCTGGTGTTCAATGGTTTCCCACATAAAAGGATCCAATAAATCTCAGACAGCAGGAGAGAGCCAGTGAACTGGGCCCAGCTTTACTCTCTTGATTGAAATGTTGTTGTGGGGGCAACGCAACACATCCATCAAATACAAGACTGTATAGAGTCCCCCGAGTAGCCAATACATTTGCGTCACATAATCTGCAGGTCATGAAATCAAAGTGTGCAAATCCTGTGACTAATTACACAAATAGATCAACACTGTCAGAGTGTGAAGCTACAAGACAGCCTGCCTGCCTTCTCCTATCTGTGTTACCCCTTTGAAAACAAAGTTATTATGGTATAGGTCATAAAAACTTCAACCAAGTCAGAATTTAAGACTACCATGCCAAAAAGAGAATTATGAGGGTGAAATAACTTCACTAATTCATCATGCAAACTTTTCATTTTGCTCATAAATCTGATAGATAGATAGATAGATAGATAGATAGATAGATAGATAGATAGATAGAAATTTGAGTTTTTCCCACAGGACCTCTGAGATCTGAGGTTGCACAGCGGGGTTGTCTGCAGTCATGTGTTCGTGGTTAGCCTACTTTTTTCATAAAGTGCACACAGTGAAACCACTCTTGGCTAGCCTTCTCAATATTACGCTGGTTTAATATTACGCAGCCAAAACTTACCTGACCGCAGAGTTGTGATGTGGTCAAGGCCAAAGTTTTCCGATCAATAATCCAGCAAGGTTCCACTGTTTCGCCAATTTTCGCTCTGATAAATCACGTTTCTCTGGTGAGTTGCAGTAGTAAAATTCACGGCGTGTACAGTGCGTCCCGCTGTGAGCCGGGGTCCTCTGCTCCCTCCTCTGCCTGCGCTCTGACGCACAGAGGGACGGTGCAGGCTTTATAAGCTTGAGCGGGGAAGCTGCACAGGCAACCAATCATATGCCAAGTACGAGCATCCTTCTCCCTTGCTGTACGGACGCAAATAATTTACGCGCATAAAACTTTTAAAAAACTTTTACCTAAAAGTTAAATGTGTGTGTCACATCAGGTTTTCCCGTCTTTTTAAGACCGTGTAATTCTTTTTAATTTCTTTCCTCTTTTGATGACGCACAGGCAGAGATGAAAGAGAGGTTGTTCCCCCTTGCCGTGCTGTAAAACTTCCATTGAAACACCGCTGTCATAAGAATAGTGCAGCCCCCAGGCTCTCCCTGCAACAACTTAGTCCAGAACACAAGATACACTCAGCTCCTGACATCTGCTCTTTCACCAGAGCACTTACAATAACAATTGTTCACCTTGCTGAGTCTTATCTCAAATTTATGAGTGTCATTTACAGGACAAATCTGAGTGTAATAATAATAATAATAATAATAATAATAATAATAATAATGATAATGATAATAATAATAAGTCTGGTTTTGTATTGAAAATACTTTTGCTCTGATCTAACAGGATGAAGTCACTAAGGGTTTATCAGCTTACCACCTTTAACCACCTGTTCAGAATATTGTTTTCGAGAGAATAGACTACCCTTCTTTAGCGATAAGAGAGCACTTAGAGTGCCTATGCCTTTGAAATACTTTGATTTATTAGTTTTTTTGTTATATTTTGTTATTGTGTTCATGTTTGACCTTTTTTCTATGCATCTCCATGAAAAGCATAAGTAAGTGATACTGATGCTAAATTAGCTTACTTTATAAAATCCTAAACTGTAAATAGGGGAGACTGGGGAGGGATGTAACACTTTCTGCTTTGGCACCTGTAACTCACTTGTTTTTTGAGATAGCGATAAGTATCCCAAATGAGATCACAAAAAATAATTCAGTCCTCTGCATGAATATCATAAATCTAGTGAGCTGATGCTAAAATTGTCATACACTGCCTTAGAACCTACATTTTAATGAACATAAGTCATCATATTTTATTCATAATAGTACAAAATGAAATACAGCCTTGATAAAAAAAAAAAAAAAAAACTCACTCTCATACCTCAAAATCTTTTTTTTTCTTCTCTGCAGAAACAAGATGCCTCATTTTACACCCCCAAAAATCACCTCATGGACTTTTGGATAGAGTGTTAAACATTGACATAACAATGGGCCAACGTGTTATCCCTGATTGATGGAAATGGTGGGGTCACAACTCTCCCACTTAAAACGATCTCTGGTCTCCCTACAGTTAGACATTTTTATTTCCTGTCTTTGCCATTTTTTCTGGACATGTTTGACCCTTGTGGGTCTTTTAAGGTTAGATTTGACCAGCTCCAATTTTGATTAACAGCAACTGCCCCTCCCCCAAATGTACTGATATTGACTATAAATTTGATTCCTTCTCCTATTGACTTCATGTCCATTTACAGCAACATTGTATTCCTATTAACTTAACAAGAAACATTTCTTTTGCTAGTAGTTCCTTGAAAACTCCACACCAACATGGCACAAAGTGTGTCATGGGATCATTTTTGACCAGACAGGGTTAAACTAATGCAAAGCTGCAACACGCTCATTTTAACCACAAACAGATGCTTTCTACCCGGGTGTGCATAAGCATGTGTGAGTATGTCCTATCCAGTGCGCTCACATATGGTCTTTCTCACTATCGGTTATCCATTGCATGTAAAGAAACACATGATTTGATGAAAGAAATAAGAAAACAACAGAGACAATCCTAACTCACAGCCTTTCAGTTCAAAGTGCTTGTGACCAACTTGTGCAAACACACTGGATAGCACATGCACTTGCACATGTTTGAACAAAGACACCAAACACCCCACACTATCATCATCACCCTACTGCCATTTCAACAGCGGTTGCACACACACACACACACACACACACACACACACACACACACACACACACACACACACACACACACACACACACACACACACACACACACACACACACACAAAGAGATACACACACATAGGCACACACATAACAAAGGTCCTTTCTGTTGAGTCTAATGACATCCATCCCTGCCCCTATTTTGGGAGCTAACTATTCCTGGTGCATCATTATTGTCATTAGCAAAGTCTCATCATTAAACCATTAACACACATTATCACTATTATTCACAGGGCATTACACAGCATGTCTATCCCACAAAATAATGCCTCTCTCTGCACCTGCATGTTGTGCATGTGTTTGTGAGCGTGAATGTTTGGAGGGAGGACGTGCTGCCATCCCTGTCTCTCCGTTGTCTGAGTGACCTTGACAGAAAGACACAGTTGGATAGTTTCTATAAACTCATCCTGACTCGTAAACACTCCTCATCCTCTTCTGCAGGAAACTGGCTTACTTTGAACTTCCCAATTTGCTCCGCAGCTCTCCAGTAAGTGTGAAAATGAAGTTTTTAACTGAAAATGTGGCGTACACAGGCAAACAAAGGCTGAAAAGAAGGACAAGAAGTGTGAAAGTCATGGCACCCTACGGGTTTGAACTGAAACAGTTTCTTCAAAATGAGGCAGTGCTCAACCTCCAGACGTCCAGACAGGAGCATCTGTCAAATCCTTTCAAAAGGGTGTTTGCTCTGAGTGTGAGGCACGAAAACAGTGTTCTTAATCATTTCAAGGAGCTCTAATTCTGGCTGCGTGAAATGCCGAAGCTTTTTCTTGGAACGTTTTATGAAGACCTGACATGGTTTAAAATTCTCTGTCAATTAGCTTCTTTCTCGAGGACTTAGCCATTAAAGCTATTTTTGCTAAACACCACACAAGCACACAATTCATTCCTTTTCACAATTATGACGTGTCAAATTAGCGCATCAGGATTTTCTGTCAAACAAGACACTGTTCAACACAAAAACAATCTTTCATATATCAGACCAGATAGACCTTTTGAACTTTCCAATTTTATAAACTACATCAACTCTTAATCACTTTAACACAACAACTGCTCTGTTAGGCGGGGTATAAACACTTTTGACATTTTGTGACATTTAACGTTTTTATTACATATAAATATATATACATATTGAACAAATGTATCCTTTGACATTAAACGTCCTTTCATAATTTGGGGACTTTTGATAGATTCAAACAAACACTCGATGCTTCAGAATTTAAGAAACAGCTTCAGGGTTCATTTTGTAAAATTTGACTAAAAGACAAAACCCTGGACATGAGACACATCGGATTAGACTTGAATAACAAGGTCATATTTTCTTATGTCCTTCATCTGTTCTTCTCCTTTTTATTTCAGTGTTTTCTCTGTGAGGTCTGTTGAAGATAAGAGATTAAAATCTTCAGGGTGGGATGAAGTTTCAACAAATAAATCATCAGATAGTAGATAAAACGGGGTAAGGGCCACACTGGGACACATTCCTGCTTAATAAAGCAGTTTATTACTGCAACAGAGTGCCTCCACACCTCAGTTTGAACTGCTTTTTATCTGGATGAACTTTTGCGAAGAACCAGGTCAGTCATTTTTTCATTTCACAGTTCTGACGGCTTATTTTGGCTTTCATGCAGCAGCCTGAGAAAACCTAATTGTGCTGACGTCCTCACATAAATATTACACGTTCATTTATTTAATAATAAACTCTTATTCTCTGTTTTCTTGGGAAAAGTCTGTGAAACCCTTTAGAAATGTTTGACAAATGAAAGAATTTCATGTGTTTGATCCTTTTCTTTTGTAGGCCCATCTGGGATCGGCATTGCAGATTAGTTATGGCGATGAATGCAACGCCACATACTTGTCCCTATATGTTTAAATAGTTGACAACATGAAAATAAAAAGACATCCAGCTTAAACCAGACTGCTTTTCCCAGTCAGTCTTTGAAGTGGAAATATTGAACCCATATTTTTGACTAACAATAGCACAGGACTCTAGAATCCCTCAGCCAACCAGATGATATTGAGTATCTGAGATATTCAACAAATCATTGGTCATCAGACTCTCCAGGCTGGGTGTGTCTGCAGATCGAAGCCGATACTAAAACAGACACCCAAGTGTGAAATGTAAACATGGACACAAATCAGAAGAAGCTGAGCGGTACAAACAGAAATCATTTCCACTGTCTCTGAAAAACAAATGTGAGGAAATCACTTCTGTTGGCTGCAGATGAAAAACTTTTAATAAACCAAGAACTTGAACTGTCACCTGGGTATGCAAAAGGAGTTTTTAGAAAAATATCCTGATTATTTTAAGCACATCCTGACAGGGTGAGTAGGTGGAAACTGTATTGTAATTGTGTGGCCTTCATATAACATGAGATCTTGGAGGATTAGAAAAAAATCAATCTGTGCAACAACATTCGTAATGATATGCATAAATTACTCAAATAATCCTCCTTGCAAATGAGACCAAGCTTTTAAAATTTACAATCCCTACAAACTCCAGTGAGTCTATATATTTTTTTAAACAGAGGTCATGAGATCTGACAACAGAGGGCTCATGTACACACAAACACAGACACACACACACACCCTGCAGATGTGGACACTTTCTCCTTCTCAAGTCCCATTGGACCAAAGCCTAGAGGTCGTAACATGCTGCTTTAATCTGAACGATTTAGGGTGTCCATACGGGGCTTTTATAATTGATTTACAAGAAAGATGTTCCCCACCATCTGTCTTATGTAATGGGCAGCGTCATTAAGAGACATTCTCACAACCACAACAGCAGTGTTGCCAACTTTGGTTTCATTGGAAGGTGGCGTGAAGTTCTGTTCAGTCCGCTTTAATTGTCCGCTATCAGTTCTCATTAGCAGTGAAGAAAGATACTGAACACTTCCAGGTTCCTGTGTTGGATGGTTGTTATTTTTCCTTCAAGATGATCCACACTTTCGTGACTTGCTTTAAATCTCTCTGGATGTAGCATCCCAGTGGGTTTTAGATAGTCTCTCATCCACTCTTCTTTTATTTGCACCATGATGGTTTTTGCAGGGTTTGCAAGTTGGCACAGCTGATAATTGCCTCCTGTTTTGGAGCTCAAATCAGCCCTGTGGGAGGATTCTTGAGCAAAGATTCATTCCTACCCCGAACATTTTGTCAAACAGAGAACCCTGCTGCTCTTGTTGTTTGATCAGAGACAGGAGATGAGGTACCATGAGTTTGAGGCCAATGTCACAGCTGTCCTTGCCCTTTTATCTTCTAATATTAGCTGCTATTACAGTTAGGGTTGGACAAATGATGCACTTCTTCCCACAATATTCACTCTGCTTTCAATTAATCTGCCAAACATTGATGTAACATAATCGGTGAACTGAATCACCGATTGAACTGTTCCACAAATAACATTTTCAGCTGTTAAATGGGCAGAAAGCGGAAGATGTTTGCACGTCTGGCGTTTGTATCAGTTAGAGAAAATTTAAGCCCATTATGTCAAGAAAATGTCAGAAGTTTGCAGATGGTTTTCCGGATAACTTAACTTTTTCTCTAATAGTTATTGCTGTTCAGTGTCTTTGAATGGTCTTGGAAGAACTCACAGTAATAGCAACTCATGTGAGCCAAAGGCAAAGGCGGTTAAGTTGATGTCTTTTACGCCTTTCAAGAATGATTTGTATTCCCGATCCCGCTTTGTTATTGGCCAGGGGGCTGCATGTGAGGCGAGTAATGCCTGATGTATTTGCACCACACATGACATGGTTTATGTAATGTCAGATTCAGATGTTATGTAAAGAGAGCAGGTGATCATCTCAAGCATTATTTCTGAGCTAGCGAGAGAATTGCTGAAGTTGTTAACGTTTAACAACATTTGCTAGCAATTGATTGTTGTGGTTTCACTGAGATTGGAGTTAGAAACCCTCTGGTCATTTGTTAATCAGATGTGAATGCACACACCCAAGAGTTATCCTGTAATTATGCTTTGAAGTCCCTCTAAAAGGATGGAAAGTTACCAATCTAACTTTTTCTTCTCATTGTGTCTCTTTTTTGGTACAATTTTTCTAAACTTTTACACACAAAAGAAGGGGGCGTATTGTGAAATCAAATTTTCTGACTGGGAATCAAACCAGAGATGTTATGGTCAAGGGATATAATCCATATCCCATATATTGCCTACTTACAATTGCCCAAGAAAACAGCTGAAACCTCCAGAATCTGTTTCCATGAAATAAAGAAACTGTGCATTGACCATGTTGCACACTTTAGTTACAAAACACAATGACAGTGGCTCACCAGAGGAATTTGCGTACTACTTTAGCACTGGGGGATATTTACCTTTATGTTGCAGGCACATTCCTTTGTCTGTGATATATTACAGACATTCAGGATAACGTGCTACCCTTTACATCTTTTCCAAATCTGCAGTGACGCTCACATGGGAGGCCAGGTAACTGCTTGGAAATACACGTATTAGCTTCAGCACTGGTTTAAATAATGGACCGTATAAATGGTCTGGCATATAAAAGCTTATGCACTTGGAAAATCTCTAGGGAGGATGAACAGTCGAGTACTGTTAAAGTTAAATCAGTGTGATAAAGTCACAGAAGTAGAATTTGGACTCTGAGGGCGCATTGCAACATGGATCTACTGGGAAAGAGCCCAGTATTTTTGAAGTCTGCAGAACTGTGGCCATAAGAAGAAACAAATGACTGAACAATTGGCAAGCAGGTCAGTACTTGACAACTGCTGATGTTACATACTACAGACAGCCTCTCTGGGTCTGTTTCTCAGGACAGTCCAGATTCTGGTCCTTCATAGCATGTGATGCTGATGAGTCAAGTCTATGCATGTGCTTTTACCTTCATCTCTGTTATATCTCTTCTTTGCTGGAGAGTTTCAGACCCTGGTTTGCCAATCACCCATGAACCAAAGGTGTAATTTTACACATGAAATCACCTCCTAAAACTGCAGTTTTAACGCACAGTATCATGGGTCACTGTCTGAAGAAGATAAAACAGCATGGGGCCAAGCAAAGAGCAAGCTCCCATGAATTAAAGCCAGGTAGAAACTCTTTCTGGACTTTGTAGCTGGGTTAAGAGGAGATAAGTGCCAGAGCTAGCCTTCAAAACAACATAACACTGTCATTTCTCCTCAGGAGAGACATTTATCAGACAGAGAGCTCCACAGAGCGCATTTTCATGGACTCTGGTGCCCAGGTTTTGATCAGGGTTTTATTTTGTTTCCTCTTTTTGAGTTTGTGCATTAAGACTAAGATGCAATTTCATAGTATGTTCCATCATCTGCCATTGGCCATCTTAAAAATCAATTATCAATAACTCATAAAAAGAAACTTTAACTTCTCCTATGGAGAATGCATTTCTTCCCTGAATCATGTATCTTCCACCGTAACATAACAGATGATATGGACAGTATTGCCACAGATCTCATCGAGGCATGCAAGCGGATCGACACACTGAATATCAACATGTGGGGCAGGCTCATGGAAATAAACTCCATGGGCATTTTGTCATATAGTGATGCTAAAACTACTAAATGTGGAAACGCTGCCACAAGAGAACAGAACAGAGAGGGATCACAGAGTCCACTTTTCTGCCGACTTGTTCTTTTGAGAAAAATAAGCATATCTTCTTGGTCAAGTGTCAGTCAGGAAAGCAACTGGGATATAATCAGTCCGACAGCAGAAAACACCCGTTCAGACTGCTGTAAAGTGAGAGATACTGGTCCTCCAGCTTTGTCTCTGCATGCTTTGTAAAAAGTGTTCAGCCGGTGTCTGTTTTGTTGGCAGTGACTGTTGTGTATCGCTGCCTAAAAAGAGAGCATGTGGAATCCCGATGCACGGCTGCAGACCCTCACTGAGTGTCCCTGCAGTATGTAACACCTGTTAGCTGGTCTGCAAAAAGTCCCCTAGAAACCTCAACATCACATTGTTTATCTATAGCAGATTAAAACTGAACAAAAACATGCTTGTTTCAGTAGGTTTTTGTTTTGATTGTTAATAATCCTAACACGAACAAATCCGATTTCAGAGACTCTCATCCCCGTTTTGTTAAACCTGATTGAATTACCTGGAGAACTCTGAAATCTTCTTTCTGGAAATGAGGTGTTCATGCTATATCTGTGATGCTAGTCTTAAATAGTGCTCAGCCTGCATTATGCCACAGTGGTGTCATTTTCCTCAGATTTACAATTGCTGTGTTTTTGCTGCAATAAATAAACATCACAGTTGCCTTCAAAAGTAAGATGCAGTGATCAGATACTTGGATACAAGTGGCAGCCCCCATTGGATTTTGAATTGCTGTTTTAAAGATCATTGATTTTAATCACCAAATGAAAAATTCAGACTCACTATGTCTTCCTGTCTTCATATTACTCTTTAAAGTCCCACTCAGATCTTTTTCTTTTTTACCACTTAAAGTGTTATCAGTAGTTTTTGAATTGTGATTATGAAGTTTTTAGCCAAAATCACGTTACCTGTGACATTTTCAAGGACTTTTCTTCTGCAGAGCTCCAGTAGCTCATTAGCAATTCGCCTCTGAGTCATGGGCGGAGACAGTGCTGCTTTGCACACTTGTCTTCACGCTAGCTTGTTGCCTAAAATTGCAGGTGTAGTAAAAGTGGCAGATAACATAGGAACTGTTCACTTCTCGGACACTTATGTCTTTGGGGACATGATGAAAGCTATTATCATGATTAGTTTTCTTATGAGCATTGCACTCCGCTAACGCACACACTTGTTCCATGATTGTCCTCTGCTTTTCTGAGTGTGGCCTGCATAGCGGGGCTCCGGGGGTGGAGGTTGGATTTGCTATGTAAGAAATCCCGCTGAATTTGATCCTGCTGTTTGGGTCTGTGAGAGATTCACAGTGATTTGAATGAGGAAATACTCAGAGATGCAATTTCAAACTTAATTTTCTCATGATATTTCCTGTAGCATCAGAAAAATTACATATAAACATGTAGACAAGAAAAACACGATTTTCATCAGAGTGGGTCTTTAAAGTGTAAAAGATCAGCTTTTAATATTGAGTGTGTATGTGGCTTTTAATGCTTCTGCAGCAAGCCTCAAGTGGACACTTAAGGAACTGCAGTTTATAGCACTAATGCACTGAATCTCAAGACCAGAAGTGGCTGCTTAGATCTAAGTAATTATCATGTATAAGGAGATATGACTAACCACGTTCCTCTTTATGCATGTCAACAATATATCCCAAGTATGATTAAAATAGCTTATAACTGATGTACTCAGGTCCAGGTAAATAAACAGACATCATAGAAGAGGCACAGTATACATGGTACAAACAGTTTCTGTTGCACAAAGATCCTACTTTTTATCTTAGCCATATTGGTTTTAACTGATTATCTCACAAGCAGATAATTGTTGGAGTAGGGCAGTGGAAACTTTTTTCTCCAGAGCTTCGATTGTGAGATTACGGTCAGAGCAGATACCAGCGAGGGACCTTTGGAGCTGATCTTTTTATGTGGGCATGTAAGTCTCCTATTATGGGACTGACGTAGATTCTAAATTGCCCTTTTCATTCTGTTGTGAGTATGGAAAAAAGTTAGCGGTGAATGATTCCTCTGTTCAAAGGTTTGAGCATTACAGTTTAGGTTGAGTGAATAATCTGGAAATGATCTCACTCTGCATCTTGAAACAATCTTGCCCTTGGCACAGTCTTTAATATATTAGTTTATTGGGGTATGCTGAAATATATATTATACATGTGTATGTTTGAAGTTGTTTACATCATGTTATTGTTCAAGAAAAAAAAAAAACACCTCGGCCATCTCTGTCTCTCTTCATGCTCTTTCCACACCCTTCAGAGTTAATCTAAAAAATCCTCTCTGGTTCTGTGGGACTCTGAACCTGACGAGAGCACTGAGTGACCTCACATTGTGTCGAGGTTTCCTTTTTTGTAACTTTTCTGACAGGCCTTTATCAGCCCTGTGATAACCCTGCGACACATATCCGTCAGACCCATGAGCACCAGACATGTGCTTACAAACCCACTCACTCCTTGTCCCACTTGACACATTAACAATTCCCACCCGGTTCTACCCTGAGAACAGGAACTGTGACTCCCAGCTGACATCAACAACTGGGGGACCTGCAGCACACATCCGGTTTATTATTAGCCGAGCAGAGTTTGAACAGAGCACAATGTTAGTGTGAGGCCAAAGGGCCTTTTCTCCCTGCTCAGAATTAATAAGTAAAAGACGAAAGAGTAACACTGAGGAGAGGTGGGTATACACTGAGCTTCTGGGCAGGAAACCCCTGACACACAAAGACAGAAGCGTGGACGGAGGGTAGCGAGGGAGCAGGGACATATTTACCATTGTGCTGCATTAATGTTCGGGAATCACGAAAACCATCCTTGGAGTTTTGAACGTGAAATGTTGTCCTGTTCTTGTCTGATACAGGGTTTGAGCTGCTCAGCAACTCCTTTGTTGTATTTTTTTGTTTTATGCCGCACTAAATGTTTTCAATGAATGACAAGTCAGGACTGCAGAAGGGGCTGGACTCTTCAACGACAAAGCCATGCTGTTGTAATACATGCAGATTGTTGTTTGGCATTGTCTTGCTGAAATATGAAGGTCTTCCTTAAAAAAAAGCATGATTGCCTGAATGGCAGCACATATTGCTCTAAAACCTGTTAAGCATAAATGCGTTCCCAGTTCTGTAAGGTACTTGGTGGGCTTCCATGCGGTAATTTTGGACTGTGCACTCATAACAAGCCAGGTGGTCCTTCTCCCGTGTAGAAAGAGATACTTCAAGGATTTCCAGGAAGATCATCAGACTTTGATTCAACAGACTACAAGACAGTTTCCCACAACCCAAATTCCAAAAGTCTTCGCAGATATGAACTGAGGAACTTCATTTAACATTTAACATGCTCTTTTTATATCCAGTCACCAGCAAATTAACCTCATTGGTTAAAGATATTTTCTTTTGAATGAAAAAAATGGGTTTGCTATCCTTGTTACTGTCATCAGATTTAAAATATACACTATAATCGATGTCATATAAGATATCTAAATATGGGTCACTTTGATTTGATTATGCAGTTATACAGTATTAACATTTTGGTTTATAGCTTTTCACTATTTTCAATGAGATATGGGATAAAAATGATTTGCAAACCATCACAATCTGTTGTTATCAACATTTTACACAGAGTTATAGTTTTTTGAGACTGGTTTTGTATGATGTATAGTTGTCACTTACATTTCTTCCCTTACTCTGCTTAAATAAAATATAAATATGTATCGATATACACACAGGCCAGATGGCATCACGCATTTGCTAGTATGCCTTTCATTTCCTGTCATCTTTTTGTGTCAGCATCTGCTGTGGTTTGTGTGTAAATTTCTTTTAAATAAGACGCTGCTGACATGAGAATTTCCTGACATGGAAATATGTTAACCAGTTTGATCTGTGAACCCAAAAAACTGTCACTGATGCAGCCATAACCCCAATGTTTTGGACTGAGTTAGCATGAGGAGAGAATCACTGTTAGAGTGAGAAAATCTGCTCATCATTTCTAAACTGAAACAGAAAATCCCTGCATCTATCAAACTAATGATCATTCTGACAAATGGGTTGCTAACGTTGGATTCACCACCTCCGTTGCAGGGACTCGAGTAAAACCGCATGTATCTGGGAAAGAAGCATGAACCCCCTGAGACTTTCCAAACAAATTTCAATTCTACATCAAAAGCTTGTTTTTCAGTCCAAGTTTGGGTAAACAAAGAAAGTATTTGTGCAGCACTCAGGCCTTGTCTCTGTCTGGCCCTTGGCTCCTACTTTTATTTCATGTTCTCCTCCAGTGGAGATTGTATCAGTCCAACTGCGTGCACCTGGCTGGCCCATTCATTATTTAATCTTTATTCATTCCCTTTCTCAGTTGGTTGCTGGCCTTCCCCATTGTGCCACATTCTTTGGTTGGGTTGTAATTATTTTCACTTTACTCTATACAGCACAGTCTCCTTTTCTCTTACTTTCTGAATGGAGAGATTAACATTTGATTAAGCCTGCCTGTTTTCTCTTGTTTTTTTAACTCCTGGTTAAATTCAAGAGGAGTGCTCTTGCTGGCTTCGCGCCACAGGCCTCTGTTTTTTTCCTCTTTCATTTGGTGTAACTCCAAAATGTCTGTGGTTAGCCATAAATGTTGCTAGAGGTTACTGTCAGTATTTACTTTTAGTCTGAGACAAAATTCGTTCATGAGTTCAGTTTGAAATATGCATCACTTTACGTCAGTCATGTTACTGGATGATTACCCACATGTATCCACAGGGGATAGGGTGTAAAGTCATTATTATGAATAGTATGGATGTTTTAAAGACACACAGTGGGGTGCACCATTTGTTGACCCATGCCCCCTTGAAGACTTAATCACACTGAGGCTACAATGGGTACATGTGGCAAAGTATGCTGATGTATACGGCTAGACTAGAACAATACTACCAAATAGGATTGTGGATTATTGAGATAACGTTAAGTGTTAATTTAATTTAAAAAAAACTGGGTCGATACATTTTAGCGCAATTACCTATATTTTCACAACGTTGACAATGATGAGCTACATATACATGATAATACAAACTCTGACAAAAATATGTTTGTCTTTGAGTGACAACAACACACAACAGACTTTCCCCACTGTGTGATTATCAGTCAAAATACAAGCCATGCTTCTCTTTAATCATGAGTGAGTGAGTAAAAACACTCCGGCTTAACATACTGTAGTCACTTCTCACTGCCTCCTAGCCTGGCTGTGCCATCCAGTTGCGTGAATCACTTGCCGTTCCTTCCCACAACACCCTGGACTTCAGCCAATTCGGAGCCCTAAAAGTGGGCGGGAGTACTTTCCTTGATAGACAGACTACTGTAACCAATCACCATAACCAAACATCTGACATCATCACAGTGCGCAACTGTGTTCCCTGCTGGGCTCTCAAGCATCAAGTAAAGGTTTGGTAATATTTCAGCGTGTGCGAGCATCCTTTACGTCTTCTTCTGCGGATCTAAGCGATTTCTGCCGACTTTGCAAAGTCAACTGCAGAATCAACAGCGTTCTGAATGAACGGCGCTTTGAAAAGTCCCGCAGCATGTGTTAGACGTCACCATCTACACATGGACCAATCAGGGGCTGCCTTTCCCTGTTGGTCAGGTATTATAATGTATAATGTAAGGTATTATATTATCTATGTGGGCATTGTCAGCGAGTTGTTCACAGTTATAACACATTATAATACCTGACCTTGTAAGTCATGATAAAATGCTTCATAATGTGTTATGATTATTGCGATAAAGCATTATGATCATTTATGAGTGTTTATAACTAAAGTTATACAGTGCTATAACATAATTATAACGCTTTATACATATATTTAAAATGCATTATAGAGATAGGTGTTAAATAAAGTGTTACCAACAATCCTTATAATTGATGAAAACCATTCACACTAGTGTTTATAAAGTGTTATAAGCAGTGAGCATAATGTCATATAAAGGTGTAGTTTATTATGTATAATAGTAACATTCACTCCTCCACATCACCACCTTTAACAGTGTGTAAAACACATTCATGTTTCACACCAATACCAGTTTCTGACTGACCAAAGTAAAGAAGCATTGAAGATGAAATTGATGATGACTAAAGGATGATGAAAATGTGATGACTTGATTGGCTAAATCTAAAATAGCTCCTAAAATCACCGTTTCTGGATAAATTTAGGCTTTTCAGTAACAGTAATTCATTACAGATTACAAATAAGAAATTCTACTGCACATAAAGGAATGTTTGATTGTGCTGGACTCTTGTTTCTTTCAACAAGGGCTGATGTCTTCATATCCACTTTTGTCAGGTCTATACCTTTTGGTTTGATTCCTTCAGGACTGCAGTTGAAGACTATCATAGAGGCCAGAAGACAACATCTGTGGAACGAATTGATGTAAGAGAATAAATGGAATTTAACAGTCAAACCTTTCATGCACTATGGGAAAAATATAGCCTTAATATGTGCACTCAAACTCAGACATATTTCATTCCCTGCCAGTTGTTCTTCCAAATGGAGGAAACAGCTGCGTTGACTTAGTGTTTGTAGAGTGTTTAACATTAAAGACTTTGCTTTTATTAAACTGTGACAATCTGCTGACAGTGTGTCTTTACACTGCTATAACCACCCTCTTTCAGTTTTGGTATAAAACCGAGGTTGATGTTTGTTTACTTGTCACTGTGAGCACTGACTGATATTTCAATGTTTTGGTTGACAACAGGGGGACTTTGATGGTGATCAGACAACAGTGCAAGTGACGTGGGTTTAAATACTTCAGACTTCAGAGATGCCATTAACATGAATGTGGTGAATCATGTAGCTGAAGCAGATTTGAATTACTGTCTTCACAAAGCTTGAACATTTAACCATCTGCCAATAGCCTGTGAACTCACACATTTTTCAACTAGTGAGGAGGGACTATCAGTGGTCCCAGTTGTCTTTTTTGAATGAATATTTAACAGATAGATGCTCCTTGGGATGGCTTGATATCCAGTTGTTTAAGCGGTGGTGTTGCACCTCCACACAAAACTGTTGCATATTTTCGATAGTCTGAAAGACCCCTTAGTGCTGTGAGACTAGAAAGAGAAGAAGAGGTGGCTGAAGTTGATTGTTTCTTGTCCTCGAAGAGAATAGAAACTTTTTTCAAGTTTCCTAAAGTTAGCATAAAGCTGTGTTTACAGACCCTCTCCGATGAAAATCATGTTTTTCTCATCTACATGTTCATATGGCATTTTTCCTGATGCTACAGGACATATCATGAGAAAAAGAAGTGCGAAATTGCATTTCTGAGTATTTCTGCATTTAAATCGCTGTGAATCTCTGGCAGATGCAAACGGACGGTTGAGACACAGTGAGGTTTCCGACATAGCAAATCCAAGCTCCGCCCCTGGAGCCCTGCTATGCAAGCCACACTCAGAAAAGTAGCGAGGACAATTGCAGAACAAGCGTGTGTGGTAGCGGATTGCAATGCTCGTAAGAAAGCTAATTATGAAATAAGCTTTCATGATGCCCCTAAAGACATTAGTGTCCAAGAAGTGAACAGTTCCTATGTTACCTGCCACTTCTGCCACACCGGCAATGTTAGGCTACAAGCTAGCGAGAGGAGGAGTGTGCAAAGCAACGCTGTCTCTGCCCATGACTCAGAGGTGAATTGCTAATGAGCTACTGGAGCTCTGCAGAAGAAAAGCTCTTGAAAATGACAGAGGTAACGTGATTTTGGCTAAAAGCTTCATAATCACAACTTACAGACCACTGAAAACACTTTAAGTAGTAAAAAAAAACAAAAAAAAGATCTGAGTGGGACTTTAAATTTGTCAGCCCAAGCCAGTTACAGGTTAATATCAGAGAGATTCAAGAAAGGAGCAAGACATCTAAACATTATAATATAAAAAGCAACAGTGAAATACACAATTACCATGTAATTATTGCTGTGCCCAGCTCTTCTCCCTCTGCTCATGTGAATAAAGGCATAACTGCTGATAGTGTTATTGATCAGAGGAAGAGCTGGTTTGTCTTAGCCAGCTGCTCCGTTTACAAAATGTGCTAAATTTCAAGACTTGTGAACACAGAGCAAAAAGGAGGACTATATAGAGCAAACTTCTGTTGAACTTGTCAGTGAATGATTGGTATTAGGTCATGAATGGTACAGCACTGGCCATGTTTGCATCTCACGCTTAATCTTTTACAGTTTTGGATGAAAAACTGAACGTGTCTTATGCTTGCCATGGGATTCGGTGATGCATTGGCTTTTATTTCCCAAGTTCACTTACAGAAAGAGCGGGGAGAACAGGTGTTTGCTGGCAAGCGAGCAGACGATTCGGCCCTTATATGGATTACAAGCAATGTCACACTTAATAACCAGATGTTGTCAGCTTGCGCGCACACACACACACACACACGCACACACGCACACACGCACGCACGCACACACACAGAGCTGACAGCTCTGGATGTTTTAAAAAAAGTGAACTGGACTGGAATCACACACTGAGTCCACACCATGTTACAAAATCTGTGTTGCAAGAGCTGTTCAATTTCATGGCAGTGGTATGAAATGAGATTTTAAAAAAGGGACAAAAGAGTACATAGTAGCTTTACTTTACAAGCTTTATGTCTCTGCTGTAAATCCCCTAATCTGTTTTTCCAATTTAAAATAACGGAGACTAATCTGGGGGTAGCTGATTGTCATCTTGTGCATCATCTGACCTCGTTAAAATGGTGTGAAAGCCTCTCTATAGCGGCAGTATGGCCTCTGTTTGTTTAGCTATAATGTTAAATGAGGTAAACAGTCCACATGCTGAGTTTGGGAGCGGTATTTTATGCACACAATTAATTTCTTTATTGTTGTACTAAATTCAGGCCTCCTCCAACGGTCAAACTGAATTTGTGATTTACGAGCAGTCCTGTCGAAAACAAACCTCTTTTTAAAATTTATGTTTAGCTGGTTTCAAAATCAGGTCATTGTCCAGTTAACAGGTTTTCATAAACCTGTCTTGTCCATTGACCCAGACTATGAGACATAGCCTCAGGTTCTCAAAAGCTGGGATTTCTTCCGAAGGACTCTCTTTCTGCTCATGGTGAAACACTGTGAGAATCTTTCTTCATCGACTCATCTGCATCTCCCCAACACCAGAGTGTGGTCAGAGGTCAGAGTGTGGGACCGGTGATCAAAAAGCACACAAAGATCTATCAGAGGACAGATGTGTCGCTCAGGGACATTTTCAGCAGATGCTGTCCAACAAAAACGCATCAGAGATGTTTGGCCTCTCGATGAAAGGTCACGCTGGAGTGTGTAAATGTGTATGTGTGACAACCTTTGAGGAATGTAGAGTATTTGTCCGCTGTTGGTCTTGTGGTGGCTATGTTTGTGAATCCATGCAAATCTGCAGGTTATTTAAGCAACAGAGAAGCTCACTGTCTGTCTCATGTGTTCCATTACTGACCGGCAGACAGCGTAATTGAGGACACAAAGCGACCTCTTGTTCTGGTCATATAAGTTAAAGTTACGCAGAAACAGCAAAGACATTTTAAAGTGACTGTCTGATACCAAGGAAGAAAATAGGGGAGATAGTGAAAAAAGAGTTTAAATATGCACATCTGAGTCTGGTTAACTCAGATATTTTATTGATTCCACATTCACCCAAAGGCTGTTTGAGGAGTTTTCTCCACACATTGTTTGACAGCAGAGTATCCATATTTGTGCAGTTTGAGAACATCCTGGATTCAGGCAGGAGCTCATGGGAAGTCTGCTGTGGTTGAGCTTTTTGGCTCTAAATGTTCTACATGTGAAAATAGGTTATAAAATCCCTAACCTCTCGGCTGTTAGTAGACCTACAACATCTCTTCAAAATTTATGCACTCACTTGTCAACATGGGTGCCATGGTGTGGTTTTTTGGCCATTATTACCCAGATGGACATCTGCTTTCAATTTTTCTTTCCCCAGCGCAACCGACTTGAGGTCCGTCAAAACAGCATGAAGTATCATCGCCATCATCAAGGATGGAAGAGGGGGAGGAGGCAAAACTGAGGATTTAGGGGTTTCTCTGCCATAAATCAAAAGCTTACTTTACATGGGTTTTTACATTGATGGAGTACATACACGTATCTGGTCCTCTTAAGCCCAAAAATGTTTGCCATATTAGTTTGACTCCTGAAACACTCCTGCCTATAAATTCCACTATTGATCAAAGTTTTTGTTCTGTTTTGGATCACAAACCTCAGGTAAGTATGTTGTGGAAGCTGAGCTGGACTAATTAAGACCTGACTGCTGGAGGACATTTCTGAAACACCAAAAGGAAGACGTTGTCAAACTGTCAGACTCCTTGTCTCCAGTTCTTCGAAAGCCGCTTATCTTCAGCAAATCTTCGACACCAAGACAGGTTCACGGCACGTTTAACCCACCTAGAAATAAACACGACTTGAAAGCACCCGGTGTGGTGTTGTAAATGAGTTAATAGAGTGTTTTTAAAAGATATGTCAAAAGGTCGAAGCGTGACATGTAACATAAATTTGGATATAGGTTGGCTGTATTCAAAGCCACCCACTGCATACTACCATAAAACAAAGTATGCAGCACAATCTGTGTACTGCACTCAACAGCAGTATGTTTTATGACTCAAGTGTTGTCCATTGCTTCGATAAACTAAATATATTGTAAGGGTGTTACTACATACTTCAAACACACCAAATATAACACATAATTTATTGTAAGTAATTGACTTGGGAAATTTCATATCCATAAATGTAAAATGAAAATGCTCTCCTTTCTTCCCTGACTTTCTATTTGAGCTAGAAACAATACTTTAAAACCCTGACATTTATTGACAGTAAAACCAGAAAGTAATAGAACTGTTACATTTTTTTAGTGAATATCTTGTCAAGAAATAATGTTTGAACATTTGTTGTCCAATTTTGCAATATCACATGTCCCTATTATTTGTTCATTGATGTGTTTTTTCCATTCCTCTTCAGAATTTTCTGTGTCAGTTTTAATCACGTCTACAATGTTTGTGGGTAACATGTTTATTGTCCAATAAAAAACAAACACTATTGTGTTGCCCATCCATTTACGCACAGACTCTCTTTTAAGTGTTTTGTTTAAATTTGGGGAATCTCAATGTGGAAACCAGTTTCTTTTGTGCAACGACTTGTAGATCCTGCGGCATTTAATTTACATCATGGCTCAGTAAACTCTGACCTGGCGCTCTGCATTGTGGTTAACAGCGGATAAATCAGACTTGTCTGATGCATACTGTGATAATTTTCTGAATCACTGCATCAGCCAGGTACTTTTGGCATATTGCAATTTCACATTTTTCACATTTGATTGCATGCTGCACTTTGGGCAAATCAGCACACATTGTCAGTATCGTAGGCGAATTAGAAACCAGCTGTTGAGATATGATGAAAGGGTACTGGTGTGTGTGTCTTAAAAAAAAACAAAAAAACAAAAAACAAGAGAGGATAATTTTGTAGGGTAAGCATCTGGCCGACCCTTTCTTTAAAGACATTCAAATGTGAGTTTTCAGCAAATTACTCTTATTTCACCACTTCCTGATTAATGAGCGTCAATAAACACAAGATAGTAAAAGCTCAAAGAGTCATCAGGCCACATTTAAACTTCAAAGACAAATGTGTTAACAAGCTCATCTTCTATCAGTGTGCAGCAAGAGATCACATTCGCCAACTCCATGGGTAAGGCTTGGTGAAGTGTGTCATTCTCAACTGCTTCTCCATTATTGTATCATGCTAAATGTCTCCATTTATTTCACATAAGCCAAAGAAACAATGTCAACATTGAGTTACAGACAGACTTTGGTGGCTACAATCCTTACTCCAGCATCAGTTTTAAAATCCTTTAGTACTGGGTCAGTCTGGGCCAGCTGATCTTTAATGTCCTGTATGATTTCATAGAGGAACATGACTCAATTATTTAAACAGTTAAACTTGCAAAAACACGAACTGGACTTTTGCACGAGTTTAAAGTTTGCATTGTTTCTGCATTCACAACATGTTTAAGATGGTTCAGGCTGTTGCACATTGGCTACTATGGTCGGCCACCTGTTTTTTTTTGTAGATCTTTGCCAATTCAACCATTTATTTGTCAGTTCTCTTTGAAAAGAAAGGTGTTGGTGTTACTCAAAAAAGGTTTCTTATCCATTCAGCCAGTTTCCCACATACCTTATACTGGATATCGCTCAGTTGTCCCATCCAGGATGTGGTTACTTGACACCACAGAAGACGGCCTCCATGTACGGTCCTGTTTCCTTGTAACAGACATTTAAGTAACATGCCTTAAAGAAATGAATAAACATGTTTAAAAGACTGAAGTTGCCTTATATGTAAGTGTTTGTAATACATAATTTTTTCTCTTTTAGCTGCTATACTTTGTTTATTATAGTCATGGTATATTCAACATGCAACAATCAGCCAAACTTTTGTGACTCATCAGCTGAAGAATCAAAGCAACATTCAGCTGAAGACTCTGGACTAGTCATCGATCAAAACAAGGTTTAGAATAAGACCGAGGGCTTATAGATAATTACTTAATGGGCCCTATCATTCACTCTTATGCTTGGCTATTTTACTCCATCAAAGCAAGACAGTGGTTCCATGTCGTAGCAATTGTGATTGAGATAAATCTCTTCGGTCTACAAATTTAAAGGTCAGTAAAAGAAGCCAATTCAGTACGAAAGAGTTGTCATTTTTAACATTTGTTTTCAACTTTGTCTTGATTGATATAGTGGTGGGATAAGAGGTGATGTCGTCAATCAATTAGAGGAAATAAGTGCTGAATGAACGGCCTGTACTGATGATAATACGAGGCAAGCAAGGGATTCACATAGGGCCATGCCAACAGCATGATTGGTGCTCTCAATTTTGGATGGAAGGCTTCCTGTACACTCGGCGGGGACAACAACTGTCCCTTTGTGTAAGCCTGAGAGCATGACTATGTGTGTGTGTGTGTGTGTGTGTGTGTGTGTGTGTGTGTCTTTGTGATGGTGGAAGTGGAGGGTCGTGGTCAACCCTGATTAGAGGACTGTGACCAGGTGTCATGTGATGGGTGGAAGCGAACACAATGGCGACTTGGAGAAGAAAGTAAACAACATGAATCCCTGTTTGTATCTTCTTCTGCATTCAAACACTGCGGTGACCCCTGACTCACCCACACAGTCACAAATCCTCTGTGGGTTTTTTTTTCTACAGCCATAGGATGACCTTTAGCTTTAAGTCTGCAGTGTTTACACTCCATTTAAACTCTACTGAGCGGAAAGGACACCACCCTGTCACCCCACTCAACAGAATTACCCGTTTAAATCTTTTCAAGGGTTTTCCACGTCACCTTTAATCTCTTAGTAGTTATCAGTTTGCCTATATATCTTCAATAGTCGTTTAAAAAATCCTTTACCCTTTCGACACCAGGTTTTACGGTGTCTATAGGGTGTTAGCACAGAATATGATAGCCACTGTGTTTCAGGTGGCATACTCTTACCCATTTGTCCTGCATACATAAGTAATGTTATATTTTTCCAATCACACCATCAGTCTGACTGAGTCCAGTTAGCCAAACAGAAGAAATGGGTTAATCACTGCAGGGTTTTCAAAACCCAGAAAATTCAATCCACCAGGGTATTTTCAAGGGTCAGTGGAAATCTGCCATGGGAAATGTAACAACAACTACTTTTTTTAGCAGCATGCACTTCACCCTGAAAATAAACCCCCTCTCCTCCACTTGTTCCAGATACATCAAATAATAAACTTATATAAATAGATGATTTTTATACTGCCGTTCTGGTTCGGTTTTGTAGCTCAATAATATAAATGATTAATTTCGGTCTGTTTTATTGCCAGTTAAAATCTCCCCAGGAGGTTCAGTCAATTTGGCATAGCATGTGATTTTATAAATATAGGCTGTGGTCGTTTTTTGTTCCACTTGTATGATATAAGGAAGTACGCACAACCTCTTTGAACGTCTGAATACTTTTGCACAACTTTTTAACTGATGCCAGAAAAGTGATGTGTTTATGTCAACACTTAAGCCACATATCTATTTTATACATCTGTGCTGGAAATTCTTCACATCCCAAACATATTTTTAACAGCAAGAAAATATTCAGTCATCATGTCCATATGTGCATGTGCTGAATGCTCACACTAAAACCCTCAACAAGACATCTTTTCAGCAAATCTTTTCAGCTGAAGGAAAAGTGTGAGTTCACAAAGTAGGACTTTGCTGTGACACTATTCCCCTGTTACTTCTCGTTCATGAGTCAGAAGCAGTGATTCATTCGTTAACGAGCTGGGTCTGGAACAAGTCCTAAGTTTTATCAGCCTTTCGCAAAGTTTCATTAAAATCTGCAGCTTTTTCTAATGATCCTTGTGTGCAACACAAAAGACATCACTAATAGAGATAGTTAACATTTTTTACCCTTGTTGTCCAGTTTAAGTTTTGGCAGTTTTACTTTGGTATGTTCCTGTAATTTATTCATTTTGTTGTTGTTGTTGTTTTTTTCTTTTTCAGTTGTGAGAAAGAATAAAAATGATAAATCTGTTTTCGTGTCATTCTTGTTGATTACATTGCTCGGTCTTGTTTGCCATGGTGTCTTCAGAGGAAATGGGTTCAAGAATGCCCACATGTAAAAAAAAAAAAAAAAAAACAAGCTGTTTTTTTTTTTTTTTAGGCATTACTTCATAAATCCTGACTGTAAACTCTGCAGGGGAAGCAGTTTCATACTGGTTAGTTTGCACACCAGTCTGTGGGAAGTATGATTGGAATGGATTTAGGTTGTTTATAACTCTAAAACTGCTCTTATGAGTGTTTGTCATATGCACTAAGTTGTGGTTTCCTCTCAGTGGAGCTGCCCTGAGCTGCTTGAATAGGAATGAATGAAGTATATAGGAGAAAATTGAATTAATATGTAAGGAGTTTGTTTGGGATTCCAGTGGTCTTCAGTCATTTAATTTCGTATAACAGTTAACCCCCCTCTCCTTTTCCCAAGCCTACAGCCCCCCAAACACACATCACAGAGAGCTTGATATTTATCTTCAAAAGGTCTCAGGAGGAATGCCAAAAGGTAGGTGTTTGGTCTTGTGAAGGCTCACACTGTACCTGCTTCCCCGACAGTCTGGTTTCTGAATAATGTGTTTCGGTATAGTGCAGGGTGTATGAAATGGACAGAGGAGGACACGTCGGGTTCATGGCTCGGGGGCTTGAAAGCAGCAGAGCCCTGGAGCTGAGCTGAAGACAGACCCACATCAATGCAGGCTCAAGTGAGTCGACCAGTGCTGCTGGGTACAGCATGTCCAGACGACAACCAAGAGGGCTATCAGATCTAACAGGATATCTGGTAACGTAGGAGAAACAGCCCTAAAGTAAAGATAGAAGGATGAAAGTGGAGCTGCACTGGAGATGCTCAGATTTAGGTTCGTACTTTGAGAGCAGGCAGTGTAGCTGGAACATCATCGGTGGTTAGTTCAAGCTCCTGTGAGAAATCGACCTATAATTCATATTGATGCCTTTTCATGACATATAACAGCAAACCACACTATCAGTGACATAAGGAAACAGCCCTGTTATTTTAACTTCTATATAGAACACTCACATTAAATCATGCTGTCAGTCTGCAGGGTGAGATTTTATTCATCAAAAGGTGCTTCTTAGGCGTTCACAGGACAAAATAAGCACAGGCTGCTTGTTCATAACAGATGCAAAACTGGACACCAACTGAAGGAGCTTTAACTCTCTTTTTTTTCCCAAAAATGCACTCCTAACATTTTCTTTTAACTTTCCGGGTCTCTGTCCCTAAAATTTCAAATGTTACTTGTTCACACAAGCAGTCCACCTTAAACATTTCAGAAGCTTTCTAGGAGTTTTGAGTGGAGTAAATTTAGGTTATGAGTAACAGGAATCGAGAACTGCTGCAGCTGAGGACCAGGAAACCAGTTTAACACAGGACTCTGAGTCTACCACAACACCACAGCACAGGGACACTGAACAACAAAAACCCAGAGAGAGGGGGCCACTGCGATTGAAAAAGAGGACAGAGTGGAATAAGAAACTGCTGCAGCTTAACCAGAGCAGGTTTTGGCCTCTCCATCTTGGCTGTGTAAAGGCAGGGATGGTTGATGGGTTTAAGTCAAGATGTCAATCAGGACTGTTTAAAGGGTGTCAGAGAGATGAAAAACAGCAGAGAGAGCCAACGGAGTCTAAGGTATTAGTGGGTATGGCAGACAGGGGCTCAGGAGGATTGTACAGGATGTTGGAGTGAATACTAACAGACCCTCAGGGAACATTTAGTGAAGGACAGCTGATAGACACAAGAAGCTTGAGTTGGCTGTTTCGACTGAGGACAGGGAACCAGCATCAGACACAGCAGACAGGAAAGCAGACAGCTGATTAGAGACCAGGTGCAGGTGTCTGCTGGTCCAACAGATAGAAACCGGGGACAGGTGTTTACCTTAGCACCAAAAAGAAACAGGACTGATGGAAGTTCAGACGCAGAGGGAAGCTGAACAGCTCTAACGTAGGTAAGCTGACAGGCAAGGCAAGGGGACGCTTTCCAGTCAAGACTATTGCACAATATCCAAGCCACCAAACCAGTGAGTAAGCCAGCTGCACCATCTCTGGGGATTGCATGCTACCATTTAAAATCATTGAACAGAGTCGATTGAAAAGATGACCTCTGATGACCATCAGAGGCTCCTGTGGGGACTAAGAATCTAGACATCATGTGGCTGGTAAAGGCATTAAGAACAACCTTACTAGGGGTAATGACTGAAGTGGACAAAATTGTTAGCCGGCTGTGAGGCTTGCAGGGGACAAAACCCTGAAGGGTAATGAGTCACTAAAAAAGACCATTCACATTATGCTACATGTGCCTGGACTCAAAACAAGACTGCTTTCCTCACCAATGAAATCTGAATTGAAATCTCATGTCAAGATTGACTCTTAGATAATGGACCGGCCTATAACTCACAATCATAAATATGATGAGAACTGTAATGACTTGTTAAGGCATGAATATACTCCAGATGAACATGGGTTGCGTTTTATAATGTTTACAATTCCTTTGTTACATTGAACTTTTCACCATGTGGTGGGAGATTTCAGCGTCAAACCTCAGCTTTATTCCCTGTGGGACCGGTATTATTTACAGAGGTCTATTTGGTCTGGATAAACTGTGACTGACTGCCTGCACAAATACTGTGTGTATGTAAAGCTCCCAATCAATTCACTATGGGACGAAAACAGCCTTCAAAGGGTCAATACATTTCACCGCAGGCAGTGAAGAATGTCTCGGAGATGGGAAAACCAGCAGAGTCTGACTGGGGTATGAGCAGGATGACCCAGTTTCACTCCACATAACAGGACTAGTTTAAGTGTGTTAGTGAAACGTGTATCATCACCACTATAGCACAACATTAAAAGCTGGGATGAGGATTAAAATTTCTTTAAGGATCGGTGAGTTAAAGGAAGTTTTCTTCATCTCCAAATTATAATCTGGGCAAACATTGCAGTGTGAGGCTACGCTCCACTCCCAAGTATCTCAAGAGATAAATGCTGCATTTATAATCTCTTATTCAATTAAAACAATCAGGTTATATTTGCTTAGAAATGATTAATGAAACACAGTAAAAGAAGCAGGGTTTTATTGTTTTATTACATTTACCAAAAAATCCCTTTTGTAAGAAGCTGACTGATTTTTGCGTAAGACTTCATTGAGCAGGTCTATAAATTGGTAAAGATCCAAATCTATCAAAACCAAGGACAAGTGTTGCACAACATTCAATGCATTATCTGGTTATTGACCATTTCAGTCTCACTCGCCGTCCTCTCTCTCTTTTTTGTCATTTATAAAGCTGCTCACAGACCTTTGTGTGCCTACTCAGGGTTTGTGTGCTTTTGGCTGTTTTAATGCGGGGACAAGAGGGTAAAAGGGTTGTGAGATTAGTGAGATGAAGTAGAGATAAAGTAATAAATGACTGACCACGCAGAAAAAGGCCCTCAGGGGATGGCCTGTAATTTTGTGCAACGCCGCTCCATTCGTTGCACTTTTGTTATCGGTTTTTGCCTTTTCGTACGGCTGTAATGGCTTAACACGTACCCATCCTCTTCCTTAAAGCAATTTTGTGCAATAAAACCGTTTTTATGAGGACTAAGTGTGCATTACAAAGACTAAAGAAAAAGAGGCAATTAACAGATCATTTTAGTTTAAAAGAAAGCACAACTAAAAACAGTAGTAATGAAATAATGGTTAAAAATGGGATCAAGATATAACACAATTTGCACTCATTATACAAGACCACACAAAGTCTTTATTGGTCCAGCTCTGTCACATCACGTATTAGACTTACAATTTATTCTGTTGAAAGAGAGTTAAATATAAACCCTGTTCTTTTTAAAGACACCAGCAGGACGAACATGATTTGGATAAGCGATTCAGCGATAACGTTTTAGAAGAAAAGAAAACTGTAGGGCCTTTCTTTATTTGTGCGTCACAGTACAGATAAATATACACTAACTGCTCAAAATAAAGACTTAATCGAGAACACACCCTCTTTTCAAGAAACTGTGGCAGTATTAACAAGTGTCCCTTTAAGGAGATGACGATCTGTAAAAAAACAGCCAGAGGAAGGCCCTGGTTTGTAGGGTAAGGATCAGGATAAAAACAGCAGGGGGTTGGTGTGTTTTGTGACATATGATGTGATAGAGTGGGCGGTGGGAGAAGAGTTGTTGTCTGTTTTCAATGAGAAACTTGTAATAGCCTGACATAGTTTGACTCCAGCTGTTCCCCAGGCTCCAGACCACTATTTATCCGTCTGTGAGCTGTTTGTCGGCCTTACTTTTTCTCGACCTGAACTCAGCCATAACCGTGACCTAGCAGCATGTGCTTTGACCTCCGCTCCTGCAGGAATAAAAACCACAATCTGCGTGTGTCCTCTGCTGAAACATAAGCAGAAATATTGAAAGTATAGGTATCACACGTAGAAACACAAACACAATAATGCATTTAGTTTCCACTGTATGTTTCCCTGTGTGTGATTTCACATAGTTTGAAGATGTTTTGCTTCAGCGGCAGGGATCATGTGAGGTGAAGTCATTACACTGATAAGAGAGTTATGTTCGGCTTCAGTGTAGCTTTGCTTGCGTTAAACCCAAGATTACAGAGTGAACCAGACAAAATATTCAACATTTGACATTCCTCCTCTGTTATTCAGCTGAAAATTTAGATTAGCAGTGACATAACACCGCACTCCTTCAAACCTTACCAGGAATTCTGGTTCACTGTTGAGTTGCCATTTCACTCAAACACACGAGCAAGGTTGTGCTGCTTAAGTGTGTCAAATCAAGTGTGGTTGCACCAAATATCAGGTTTGTAGTAGAGCTTGACTGTGACAAGCATGAAAAGGCAACAATTTTCAGCATTTTTTTTCAGTCTGCTCTGTTTTCTGTTAGAGAGGATTGCATCTGTACTTTAAAGAGAGTCATCATGTTGATAGCAGGAAACTAAAACAACGTCCATGTGAAAGCTGTTTTTACAAGTATGCTCTATAACTATTCATGACTTTTTTTATTGGAGTGAAAAAATCCACCCAGACTCTGCTGTTTCCCTCAGCTTTACCGAGTATTTAAGTGATATGCTTTTGCAACCATATCATTTTACCGCTCTCATAAATGTCGTTTTCAGCACAACATGTGACCTGAACAACAGCGACAGGCTGACAGGTGGCGTTGCAGGTCAGCTAGTAAAAACCGCAGTGAAGTTCTGACAAGTAAAAGAGCCAAAATGATCATCTGGAGAGTGATTATGGACTTCAAGTAAATTCTTCTTACCGCTTTGTGTCTGTTGGATGTGTTACGAGACAGCTGCTTGTTATCACGCTTAATATCTGTGTCACTATGTGATGTCTGTTTTGTGTTTAAAGTGTTTGCTCTCCGCACAGGTGGCAAAATAAAAAACAAATAAATCAAGAGTAAACTGCTCACAATTCATTGGACATGGGTGAAGCGTGTTTTTGTTATCGTCGTGGCTCTGGAGCTGTTTCGTCAAGCTGCTTTGGTTTGATTAGAATTATTTTCAGCAAGACAAGGAAGGTTACCAGGCTGTGTGGGCATATGAAAACACACTGAAGAGCGGCATTGTGGAAACTGCAGGATCTAATTTAAGCTTGACTTGTGTAAGGAGACAAATAGACGGGGTATGGCGGCATGCAGGACAACAATATATACCATTAATTTGCCTGTTGTGATACCTAAAATTGTGAGCACTTATTTTTTGACATGTTGCTTTAAAGTGAAGTAACTTGATTGGCATAAACAAATCTGTAATATGAATGTAAAAAAAAAAAAAAAATCCACGAAAAGCTATTAAAGTGTTTTTCAATGTGTTAATTTGGGTACAGGGTATCCAAACTGTTTTTGTTTTTGTTTTTTGAAGGACCAAAGGTTTAAGAAGCATGGATTCAAAAACATGAAGGATAGGAGAACCATGATCACAATAAGAGCAGCTTTGGCTTGTAACTCACATGGAGGGCATTAAAACACCACAGACCGAGCCTGCTCCCCCTGTGGGCAAACATGTCTTCTTCTTCACATTTCCCAATCACCAAGTGCTGATCACTGATAGAAAGGAACAAACTTGGGCACAGTTTAATTGTTTTGGATATCATGAAGATGTCCTGCACGACAAATTCAGTGGAACAGCTGAGGGACTTTCCTTTCTTCCTGCTTGGTGGGCATCTCTGCACTGAGGTACGCTACCACTGCAGAATCTCATCTCTGAGATTGTCCCGCTTTGCTGCCTGAAACAAACATCTTTTTGTGCAAACTGAGGAGGGAGCCGATCATGTGCTTGATATAATCTGTTTATGAAGCGGTAATACAGTGGCCCTCTCTGTTCCAGTCAGCAGGGTTAGCAGCAGATGTCTGCTCTTTTACTGCCGTTTTGTATTCCTGATTAGCAGGGAGGCTTTATGAAAGATGGGGATGTGCTCTCAATGGTCAGTTTAATGAAAGGTCCATTTACTAAAAAACAGCCTAAAATGAAATAAACTAACAACAGTTTGACCGCTGCCCCCTAAAGTGCCAAATAAAACATAATTCATGAATTTGTTTTGATGTCCAGTGAAATCAACACAGATTAATTGGATAAATATAGAGTTAAATGTACATAAACAAGATTTTGAGACATGAAGTTTGGAGATATCCTTTTACAGATTAATTGTGAGGTATTTTGTAGGTTCAGGTCAGTGGTGTGTCGACTGTAGACAGAAGTGACAGAAAACAACAACCTGTTTTTTTCAGCAACTTTTTTTCTTGCTTCAGAAAATTTAGTGACACATTTTAGACTTAGTTTTGAATTGTGCGACACCTAGTGGCCAGGGTTGGACCTCCATTTATTCATTTTCATCTGTTGATTCAGTCATCATAACATGGTGTATAGTTAGCAGCAGTACATATACAGCAGCATGTTTTAACAGAAATATCTCGAGTTGTCTAAGCTGAGCTTTGAGACCAAAAGGAAGCTGACTGTGGGTGTTAAACAGATGATACCCAAAGTACTAATTTGTGAGGTTTAATGCTTGTAAGACACTTTTATTACCTTTGTTCATCTTCTCTGGTCTGAGCTGGGCTCACTTCTGCAGACTGTTTCATATTTTCTAAAGGGATCTGAGAGTAGTCATAAATTTGACAAAGTATGGCTGTTTTTCCGTAAAAGTGCACTTCTGAATCACAAGTATGCTTTTGCTGAACTCAGTCCAGAAAGTCAGACCCTGTTCTTTAAAAGCCCAAGGTAGCAAGTGGTCATTAACATGAGACAAAACAATCAACAAAACAACAAGATACTCAGTAGTACAAACACTGAACATTTAGATGAAGCAGATTATTTCAGACATTATAGAACTGTAATAACACATGAACAAAATAAAGGTAACATTATTTATGAGAACATGTAGAAAAATAAAAATAATACAAAAAAAAAAGATATATATTGATTTAAAATGCCACAAAATACTTTAAAAAATGAGCATTATGGTACTGAAACCCTTTAATGAAACATTTACATGTAGGTTGTGCAAAAAATGGACTTCAGGTATTTGAAAAATACAGCAAACAACACACACTTCAGCTTTATCAACAATACCCATACACATAGCAGAACTGGATTAGGATGATTCATACTATTCACTTCAAGCTTTCCTAAAAGTATTTACCAACAACATGCTTCAGCTACTGGCCAGCATCACTTAAAAATGATAATTATGTACTCTTAAGACACAAAAAACGGTAAGACTAACTGCCCTTTGGCTGGTGGACTTCTTCATGTTTTGAGTCTGCGTTGGCTTTCATCCTCTTTGTGGGGTTTAGGGTGCTGCCTTTGCTGCCTGACCTGCGCATGGAAGAGAAACGTTTGCGGAAACCTTCTCCAGAGAAAAAATAAAGCAGTGGGTCAAAGCACGAGTTAGCAGCTGCAAGGCACAGCGTCACCACAACAGACTTCTGCATGGCAATCCGCTCCAGGCAGGTGGTGTCACTGCGAGACAGAAAGGTCAAGTGGATGGAGCGCTGCACGTGGTAGGGCATGAAGCTGACCAGGAAGGTTAGAAGGACAATGACAATCATTCGGATTGCTTTGGTACAGGTTTCCTGTTGGCGTTTTGCAGCTTGGGTGCGGAACAGCAGGGTGCGGACTATGCCAGCATAGCAAAGCAGGATGACCAGAAAGGGCAGGACAAAGCCCACCACCAGAGACCAATAATTCAAAATGACAACCTTCTGTAAATTTCGTTCTCGTGGAGGCTCAAAGCACTTTGTTTTATTTGTGATGGAGTCAAAGTGCTGGCCAGACATCAGAAAGGGTGAAGATGACAGACAAATAAACACCCAGATACCCACACACACCAGGCGAGCACGGCTCTGTGTAACCAGCTGCATGTTTTGAACAGGGAAGACGATGGCCACGAAGCGTGTGACAGACATGGCAGCCATGAAGTAAATACTGCAGTAGAGGTTGACATAGAGGGCGTAGGAGCTAATGCGGCACATGAAATCCCCCAGATTCCACTGGCCCTTGTTCACATAGTAGAGGACTCTCAGAGGCAGCGTCATGACACACAGCAGATCAGACACAGCCAGGTTCAGCATGTAGATGTGAAACGGGGAGCTCTGGCGGCGGGTCCTGATCAGCACTACTAGGGCTAAGCCATTCCCAGCCAGGCCTAACACAGTGATGATGGAGTAGGAGGTGGAGTACACCTGGTTACGGAAGTCATCAATAGACGGACAGTCTGTAGAGTTGCTCTCTATGCTGTCTGTCAGATTCATTTGGTCCATTTGTGGTGGCACCTAAAGCTGCTGAGGCAGACAGAAATGATGTACAACATAAACATACAGATAATATCAGAGGAGGAAGTTACTGCAGACGACCAAGAAGCTGAGCATGCAAGAAAAAAAACAAAAACGTCTCAAAGCTCTGCAGAGAGAGAGAGACAGAGTGATGACTGTGGTGTGGCAGATTGTTCCTGAGAATTTCTGGTTCTGAAAAAGTACTCAGACAATAGATAAGGTATTTTTTTATTTTGCATTCACGTAACAAAAATGTTTCTATCTTAAGGAAAAGGCTCCAAATGACTTTGAATGCAAAATAAAACCATCCTTGAACATCTTCCATGATGAATTTCTACTTTTGACAAATTGCATTAATACCATGAAATCATGACTTTCTGGGACCAGACTGTCTGATTTTTCAGCTAATAAACAAGTTATTGCATGCACTAACTGTGAGGCTTCTAAAGGCGATCTATTAAACCACTTTCCTTGCTGCTGGGTGCTAAAACTGTTTATGTCTGCAAGCACCTTTACTTTAAAAAAAGAAAAATCTGAACAAAAGTGACTGTAATTTTAACTCCAGAAACTTCTCCTTACCACTTTACTCCTGCCTGGTGTTGAAATGTTGCTGTGAGTCGTTGATCTCCTCTCCTGGTAAATATTTTGAAGAGCAGCTCTGCCTTTCTGTCTGTGCCTCTGTCTATGACCCGTCTGAATGAGAGGAGGAGGAGGAGGACGCTGCTGCGGCTGCTGCTGCTGCAGGTGGCTGCCTCTTCACACGCTCAGTTATCTGGAAGTGGTGCTGATCTCCCTCTTCAACGGCAGCATGTACGCCTGATGACATCATTCGCTCTGCTGCCAGGAATTCACAAACTGAGTCAATACGTGCATTAACACAGGAAGTTATACTTTTGTTACTTGGTTTGCAGGCTCTTTATTAGTCCTATATTGGATTAATCATGAATGATTTCAAATCTATTGTCTGAGTTTATTTTTCCAGTTCTTACTCTCTCATGTGATAGAGATGCAAACACATTTTTCTCCTCCTTACACAGTATCTCATGTCTGTGCCAATTCTGCATGCATTTACTTGTCTGACCTGTTCTCTTCTACTAATGAAATACTTGTCAGCCTAACCTTACAGAGGTTTGACATGTGTTTACACACTAGATATAATTACATAACCAAGGTCAAGTTACTGCGGTGCCAGACTTGTTGATTCACAGTGCTGAATGTGTCATCATAATACAGCCTTGTTAAGTCATTTGTTGAGAGTGTTGGAGCAGCACTGTAGAGACGAGAGGCAGAGACGCATGGAGGAGAGTCAACCAGCCTGCCCTCTCTTGACTAATGATGGGAGACTTTTTCACATCTCTGTATTTCCTTTCTATGTTGCTAATGAGTGTGATTTACAGTTTCTTAATTGAATACGGATGCTGCAGAGAAAGTGGGTCTTCTTGTATAAGAAGTTAAAGAGCCAGTGTGGCGGAAAGGCAAGATAATTTGTCTGTGATGCATTAAGTTAGATGGCAAAACATAAAATCTTGACCTCACTTTGCTTTTAAGAGTCAACACCACTTACACTCCATCATTAGAAAATGATATCTCTATTAGCTTGATAGTGCGTGAAGTGCACTTAGTGGTCAGGCAGCAGCAAATGCATGCTTTTAATCCCACTTGCAATTGGAATGAGTTTGTATCAACACCACTATGAAACCAGAACCTACAGTAGAAAGGGGGTTGATTTGCTGGTGGAGAAAGAAAAGCACAAATGATACTGTGGCAGAGAGCAGGGAATAAATGTTTTGACTCTCCCGGGTGGTTACTATCACTCTTGTGGTTACTGAGTAAATTTGGAAACCTGAAGCCACATACTTAATGTGCACTTCATACTTCTTGAATTCTGCAGAACTGTTGACTGATTCACTGATTGTTGTCTTACTGTTGGCTGGAGATACTCTCACCAACTAAAGTACACAAAAAGAATATCAAATCATCAAAAAGTCAACTCAAACTAAAAACAAGTTGAGTGCAACTTCCTGTGCTGTTGTGAATCATTAGTGCAGCAATCGTAAAACCCAATTATGTGAGTGGGTTGTTAAAATGCTTAATTGATGATGTGCATCTTCCCGGCATCATCCTCCTTAAATTTGTTATTGAAATCAGCCTGGGTCTTACAATAACAGACCAAAACGTTCTCTTTATTTTGACTGATTCTGTAGCCTTATTTCCTGAGGATTTCAAGGTTCAAAGTGATCAGAGTGATCTTAGTTCATTCACACATTAATTACCTTGTGCAGGTCTATGAAGAAACCCACAATGATGCGTGCTCAGAGGATTTTTACTCTTTTTACTCAAGTAGCCACCTCTTGTTCATACAATCAAAAACACTTCATGAACTGTTATTGTTACGCAGCTGCTAAACCCCCCAAAACTTGACAAACAAACACCTAGTGACATGCACCAAGAATGTATGTATAAACTTTAATTATCTGTTCACTAGCCTTTGGAATAGTATAGTTACTTTTGTCGTGTCTTTTATTTATTTGTCATGTTTATCTACATTGTTGTATTATGTTTTTATATGTATTATGCTTTTATTATTTTTGTAGTTTTGTTTTGTCTCCACTTATCTGACTTTAAAGCACTTTGGTAGACCACTGGCTGTTTTAAATGTGCTTCATAAATAAAGACTACATTGACATTGAAATAGACATTTGTTGACGTATGCAAAACACAGTGTGTGTACTTTCTCATGATATTAACACTGATATTTCACCTTCTTGCATGTTGCCATTTTAGTAGTTGGTTGTTATGTGTCATAGCTGCTCATCAGTGGTGGTCTAAGGTCTTCCGACTAAAAGGGCTTTTTCACCCTCTCCTACTGCCCAGTGCGTGCTCTTGGATATAAATTTGGTCTTTTCAAACAGTGCATTTATTTAAATCGTAACAGTCTAATCCCTTGCTCCTGCAGTCTTCACAGCAATGGGCTCTTGGCTAGACAAATTGTGCAATGTGTGGTTGCTCTCCCTTGAATGACCTTGCACTTTGTAAGGTTCTGAGAAGCAGCCTAAGAGTCTGATAATCTTACATGTCCAGATCAACCACAGAGATATAGATTAAACATTCAACTCTTTCTGTTTTACAACCAAAGAAAAACTCATAAAAAAGTGTATAATTTAGGCTTTGAATGCAAAGTCTGATCCTGTGATCAGGTCTAGGGTAACAGCCCTACGACAGTGAAGCTGATTGTTTTTATCTGCCACTGCAGACCGGACCTCACTCTCACGAACTTCAACTTGATCTTCAGATATTACCTCACTCTGCCCTTTGCATAATTATCCTAATCGCAACCCAACACACACACAAAAGCGGATCTTTTGGTGGTATATTGTCTGTGTATGTTCACATCTAGCCTGCAGAGTAATTATCTAGTCTGTGTTATGGCTGCACTTTATTATGAGTGAACAAGGTGAACACTTACTTTACCATGTCAGCATGCATACTGAGTACTTTGAGTACTCCTTAAATCTGTCATTAATTTAGTGGAATTACATCCCCGGAAGAGGTATGTCTTGATTATATTATTGTATTATATTCCTCTTATTTACCTTCTGATAACTGATAAACTAACATCCCTCACATGCTTCATGACTCACAAGTCTTTTTGATGTAACTGTTGGATTTTTGTGTTGTTGTGTTTAGACATAGAAATGATGCAACACTCATTGCCCCACAATTTATTCTGGTGCAGAAACAGTTTGAGTTTCCACATCAATAACTCAGCCCACTCCATCTCCTAAACAGACAAAATAAAAGGTGCAGGACAGAGTTAGCATGTCTATGCATGTCAGTTGGCATATACTATATACAAACAACCATAAAAGAAGAAATATAGGAAGTAGAGACTGTCAAACAAAACTATTTGAACAAAGGTTTTGTGTATTTATAGTAAAAATATATATGAACACACTCAAACCTGTTACACAGACATCTGTGGCTCATTGGGTGAGTAGATTGGCTCTCAGAGAATTAGTGGTTTGTCTGTTTATATGCTGGAGTGTCCTTGGGTAAAACACTTAACCCCAAACTGTTGGTTAATATTGAGGGGTGCTTTACATAGCAGACCCTGAGTTATGAGGTGTGAATGGACATGTAACATTGAAGCACTTTGAGTGGTTGAAAAGACTATTAGAAAGCAGAACAAAGAGCTACAGTCACTAGTCTGTACAGGTCAGGCATGTGCCTGAAAGTCTGTCTTTGTTTGAACAATTTAGCACTTCATAATGAGCCTCCTCACACTTAGCATTGATATATTTAGCTAGTTTTGGCTTTTAAGGAATCAGTGGAGTATGGATGGTGAATTCATTGTCTCCCAGTCAATAGCAGTTTTATATTCGTTTTTTTTTATCTTATATATTTTTTTTTTTATATTAACTTGTCAGTATTTTTTAGCTTGTTTTTGACAAAGGTGAAAGATAACACAGATGTCTTTGACAAGACCTAGACGGTTACTCAAACAAGTTAACACTAAAAATTGGGACTAGCCGCTCAATGGATAAATGATCTGATGGTACTGCCAAAATGTAAATTAGTCACACTGGAAGTCACCGATTTTTGAATATTTTCAAGTTCAAGTGCTTTTTCTGCTATTTTATTTTCATTAAGGGAAAAAGCAACGGAGTGTAAATAAAGCAATAAAAAGATATGAAAAACAGTTGAAATTGTCATCTTTCTTTTTTTTATGTCCCAGTATGGCATGTGTATTCTACTTTGTTGCAGTGCAATAAAAGTTACTTTAACCTACAGCATGAGCATCTTTTGCTGCCTTTTACAATTATTTTATTCAACCTTGGGGCCCTCAAAAAGAAAAAAAATACAATGTACTAAAAAATAAGTGACTTTGACAGCACCACTGACCTGCACCAGTCACTCTGGACACGTCAAAAAACAGATTTTCAGCAGAAGAACAACACTAAACAGGCTTGACCATAGACTGTATATAATATGGACAACTTGGTTCGGCTTACCGCCTGTATACGGATTTGAAGCCAAAAAGCTCTCGATATTTCCGGGATTTTGCTTCATTTCCTGAAACCAGCGGTGCGCAGTAGCGATGCGCGCATTCGGCCGCGCAGTCGCCGAGAGTCGCTGTGATGACGCTCGGCTCAAACAGCATATCCCCTGGGTGAGCTACGCAATCCCTGAACGCCCATAGGCTGTATCAGGTGTCAAACATGAACCCCCTAATAACTTTTAAAATGGAGCTTCACAGAAAAAAAGAGGACTTGAGCACAAACCAGTCTTACAATAACGACATGTCAACATCACAAGCAGGGGGGAGAAAAATTATGTTCTGTGTAATAAATTTCTAAAATTTGTCCACAGCTCCATAAGCTTTGCTGGCGGAGGCGGGATTTATGACCTATACTGCAGCCTGTCAACAGAGATTGCTGTTCTCAGAGTGGCTTCACCCAGACAGGAGGCAGACTCTGTCCATTCTTTATACAGTCTATGGGCTTGACTTATAAGATTTGACTTTGTCTTTGGAAAAAAATAGCTTAGCCAGTGAGCTGGTTCTCATGGCAGGTTCTTATTAAAAGGGCAGAGCTGACCAGCATCCATTGCGGCCAAAACACATATAGTGACATGTAACTCAAAAAACACTGAAATATTCCTTTAATGATAACCTGAGAAACACTTACGCAGAGTTGGTTTCGTTCTCATTGGAGTCAGTGGCCTCTGTTATATAACACAGTGATCTGATAAGCTTTCTATCTAAAATCAGTGATCGAAGGCAACCCTGAAGTATGAGCAGACTTGAAACTTAAAACTATAATCTTTTGTGGCTTGAACTTCATGTGCCTCGCTCATAGTTGTGAAGTTTCCAGACTCTAAGTCAATCATGCTACTAATGGGCTGTGCTGTCTTTTAGGTATGAACTCTTGTAAAAATGTGTTTACCTGACACAGTCCCCCTGCATATTTGAGCTGAGTCCAACAGCTCCTCTGCCTTTGACTGCACTCCTTTCATGGAAGTGTGATCTGCTGTTTCTGTTGGGATAACATAACTCATTTACTTTTACTTCACAATTTGTATGTTTATGCAACGCAGTGTAGTTTTAAAGCTCCCCTGATGCTTTGGCAAACTGACATGAAAATCTGATTTTCTCTACTTTGAGAGGCAAAGTGATTCAAACACTCCTTTTCTCTGATTTCCTCAGTCAGTACAGCCCAGACCAGGATGTTTATGTGGGTCACTTTATCTCTGAGTCGTGAGTTATCTCTGAAATGTGCTGCTTATCTCATATAGTGGAGTTCTGAGAAAAGATCCAAATTGAACACTAAAAGTAAAGTTTTCTACAGCTCAGTACAAACGCTGTGGTTTGCGAGCTGCTGACATTGAGCCTGCAGAAGTGCAGAGAGTGTGTCAGTTCATGTACAGTTATTGCTCAACATCCTGGAGGTTCAGCTTGATTGTAGCAGAAATACACCTGACATAAAAAATAATCAAACCACGATTTAATCATGGCAAAGAAACAGCCTTCATGATAATATACAGTATTTAATAACACACCACAATTGTTTAAGCGTGCAAATAGATCTACGTGACAGAGTGCAAGGAAATGAAAAAAAAAAGTCAATATCTCCTTTCTGTGAGGAAGTCACTCATTAATTTTCTGATGTGAACACAACTCACTAGACTCTGAATGCAAAGAGGAATACAAGTCCATTTCCTTTGATTAGGAACTGGTTAAAAGGGCAACTCTGACACTGTAGTGATTCACAATGGAAAGGTTACTTCGCACCTCTATTTCTCAGGACATAGGCTATGCATTGGAGGGCAAGATATCTAGCAAACATTTCATAGACAAACCCCCTTGCATGCTGTCAATGTCTATTATTTATCTTTGCTGTCTTGTTCAATTGAGCTCTGACATCATGATGAGAAACTGGCTGCAGATGTGAGGGCCACCTCCTATTTAACATATCCTGGCCTTTTGAACAAACAGTTTGCCTGATAAAGGTCTAGTACCGAAATATTGCAAATAAATACTCCTTTTCTTTGCATGTTGGTCAGTGTGCAGGTGTTTGTCTTTGAAACTCTGATACTGTAAACAGTTGTGTGAAGCCATCTGTGGGAGGTATGAGTCCTTACTTTTGTAACTAAAGGCATCATGAGCATACTTAATCTTAATGACCACGAAGGTAATGTAAATCTCCTTTAGAGTATCTTCTTTAGATACTTGAAGGTCAGTGACTATATTAGGAAATACTCACCCACTTTGGAGGAATCAGACATAGCAAAGACCAAAGGCTTCACCAACTTCACCATCTGTGCAGAGAATAATATCACTCTGCAAGCAAGAGTTAGATATGAAGTTTGGCTCTTTGAGACAATGCTATTCAGAGTACACAACTACTGCGGACTCCAGACATTACCCTTCAATGTTACAAAGAAACAATTTCATTTAGCAGATTTAATTTGTCCGAAGCTGCACACATCTGAGCACAATAAAGACACAGAGATCTAGATAGAAGGAAAAAAAACATGGGTACATACGAGAAAACGACTTTAAGTCCTAACAGGCATATTGCTACAGTGCTACAGGTGCCACATTGGGTGATTTTCTGTCCTTTTCTTTTGAATTTAATGTGGTATCATTGTCATTAAACTAACAACAACATACTATCATCATCATCATCATCATGGAACTGTGCTTAATCATTTTCAATGTGATTATCATTATTATCATCATCATCATCCTTTCAATTATAATCATCATGGTCATCATCATCATCATCATCATCATCATCATAATCAACTTCATAATTTTATCATCATCATCATCATTATTGGTGTCATCATCAACTTCATAATTATCATCAACATCCTCATCATTGTTGCCTTCGTGATGGTCATCATCATATTCATCACTATCATCACCGTCATTCTCACTATCATCATCTTTATCATCATCATCATCATCATCCATATCTTTATCATCATCACTGTCATTCTTACTATTGTCATTTTCATCATTTTTATCATCATCTTCATCTTTATCATAATCAACATCATCTTTATCGTCATCACCACTGCCATCATTATCATCATCATTATAATCTACATCAAAGTCATCATTGTCATGATCTACAACATCATTTTCATAATCATCATCATCATTATTATCATTTTTATCAGCATCATTATCCTTATTATCACCACCACTGCCACAATTATCTTCATCATCATAATCTACATCATTGTCATCATCATCATAATCTACATCATCATCATCATCATCATCATCATCATAATCTACTTAATTATTATTATTATCAGCAGCAGCAGCATTATAATCATCATCCTCATTGTCACCATTATCATTGTCAGTATTATCTTCATCAATCCCACCATAACCATTATCACCATTGTCATTATCATCACCATCAACATCATCATGTTTGAATCACGAACTCATGTGACAGCATCAACCCTGTTTGGAGTTCTGGATGTTTGTGTACTTAAAGGGGTTTTCCATGGTTAGATAGATCAGTACATTGTTGAATGCATCAGAAGTCAGAATCAGTCACTTGTATTCTTTCTCCAAAGGAATGCAGTTTTATGAGTACATGGTCTGTAGGTCAGAGTCCTGCTCCTCGTCCTGCTCCTTTCCTTGGATTCCACGTGACGTGTTTACACACTTAAAACAGTAAATCTTAAAAGGGACACCTTAATTGAGGCATGAATGATTATTTAGATGGTCAGTAATGGAGTCGGTTTGAAAGGTAATAAAAACTCTGTCTCTCTTCTCCGAATTGACCAATTAAGAAGAGCCAGAGGTTTGAGTCAACTTCTGGTTAGGTCAGTTGGGTAACCTGAAAATACAAACAAGTCTGTAAAGATTTATATCCCGTGTCCTTGGACCAGATAAGGAACTGTTCCTGCTAGGAATGTGTGAGTTTCACACACATTCCTTCACACAAGACACAGGGTTGTCTTGATGTTACAGTAAGCACCATCGACATCATCAACATTATCACCGTCATCATTAACTTCATTGTCGTTACCATCACCACTATCATTACCAACGTCACCATCCTTGTCATCACTCAATTAAAACCACAGTTTTGCCACCACCATCATCATCATCATCATCATCATCATCATCATCATCATCATCATCATCATCACCATCATCATCATCCTTTCAATTATAATCATCATGGTCATCATCATCATCATCATCATCATCATCGTCCTTTCAATTATAATCATCATGGTCATCATCATGGTCATCATCATCATCATCATCATTATCATCATCATTAACTTCATTATTTTATCATCATCATCATATTCATCTTCATCATCATTAACTTCATTATTTTATCATCATCATCATCATCATCATCATCATCATCATCATTATTGGTGTCATCATTTACTTCATAATTATCATCAACATCCTCATCATTGTTGCCTTCGTGATGGTCATCATCATATTCATCACTATCATCACCGTCATTCTCACTATCATCATCTTTATCATCATCATCATCATCATCCATATCTTTATCATCATCACTGTCATTCTTACTATTGTCATTTTCATCATTTTTATCATCATCTTCATCTTTATCATAATCAACATCATCTTTATCGTCATCACCACTGCCATCATTATCATCATCATTATAATCTACATCAAAGTCATCATTGTCATGATCTACAACATCATTTTCATTTTCATAATCATCATCATCATCATTTTTATGATTATCATTATCCTTATTATCACCACCACTGCCACAATTATCTTCATCATCATAATCTACATCATTGTCATCATCATCATAATGTACATCATCATCATCATCATCATCATCATAATCTACTTAATTATTATTATTATCAGCAGCAGCATTATAATCATCATCCTCATTGTCACCATTATCATTGTCAGTATTATCTTCATCAATCCCACCATAACCATTATCACCATTGTCATTATCATCACCATCATCATGTTTGAATCACAAACTCATGTGACAGCATCAACCCTGTTTGGAGTTCTGGATGTTTGTGTACTTAAAGGGGGTTTCCATGGTTAGACAGATCAGTACATTGTTGAATGCATCAGAAGTCAGAATCAGTCACTTGTATTCTTTCTCCAAAGGAATGCAGTTTTATGAGTACATGATTGAGCTGGGTTTTATATGACAGAGGTCTGTAGGTCAGAGTCCTGCTCCTCGTCCTGACCCTTTCCTTGGATTCCACGTGTTTACACACTTAAAACAGTAAATCTTAAAAGGGACACCTTAATTGAGGCATGAATGATTATTTAGATGGTCAGTAATGGAGTCGGTTTGAAAGGTAATAAAAACTCTGTCTCTCTTCTCCGAATTGACCAATTAAGAAGAGCCAGAGGTTTGAGTCAACTTCTGGTTGGGTCAGTTGGGTAACCTGAAAATACAAACAAGTCTGTAAAGATTTATATCCTGTGTCCTTGGACCAGATAAGGAACTGTTCCTGCTAGGAATGTGTGAGTTTCACACACATTCCTTCACACAAGACACAGGGTTGTCTTGATGCTACAGTAAGCACCATCGACATTATCAACATTTTCACCGTCATCATTAACTTCATTGTCGTTACCATCACCACTATCATTACCAACGTCACCATCCTTGTCATCACTCACTTAAAACCACAGTTTTGCCACCATCATCGTCATCTGATGTGGTTGGGTATCTCATTCTACTACTGAAGACAACAAAGGAGAAGAGCCGAGCTCAGGTGTGTTGCTGTTTCTAAAAGAGCTGGGTCTCTGCAGGTCAAATGTAATTGTGAGTTCATTTTGCCTCCAGGAAAGAGTCCTCGTGACTTTTGGCCCTGTTGTGATGGGAGCACCTTTCAGTAGCAGAGCTCAGCAGATTTGGGAGTGTAGATGGGGGACTGTAGATAGGCAGAAGCTATTTTTGTTGCAATGAAGATAGAAGACGGGTTTTGAATTTGAAGCCATGAACAGCGGATGGACGTGTGCTGTTTTGACTAAAGGGACTGCTGCCTTCTGGAGAAAGTATGGCTGTCGTGGGACGGTAATCAGTTTTGAAGATACACTGTGATTTAAATTTCCATGATGGTGCTCTATAAAATATATCTTATTCTGAGGGGTCCAACCAGTCGTCAATAAGATATCCAAAAGACAAACCACAAGACCTCCTTTCATTGTTCAGTTACTTTGCAACACAATTAATTTGGAAACACATGTAACATTTACAAATTTGTTAAAATCTTCTTAATGGCTTTAACCTAGACACACACATTTACACACAACCACAAGCACAAGATCTCTAATTCACTGCCTTCACTACAACCCTTAACACACCTGAACACTTAACCTGTTGGATTTATCAACCACCTTCACATCAAAGATCACTCACAAATACATGTTGTGTGATACACACTCTCTGTCTCACACATCTAGACTGTTTAGCACTATCATAAGTGTATTATGTGTACCAAACAAAAACAAAACCACCTGTTTGCAATCAGCTATCTGAGAAAAGCAGCAGATAATGAATGAGCCAATACAAACAGAAACGGCAGGATTAGTCAGTTCAGAGCAGAGTCATGGAGAAGAGTCATATTGTCTGGCAGTGATAACAAAAGCTGTGTATCATTGTGTCCACACCCAAGCTGATGTTCGTGGTAGATTTCACTTAGCCTGCCCTAAGACAACAATCCCAGGGGCTGTTTGGATTCTTCATCAATATAAATCTTTCATGGACTACAGAAAATCTGAAAACACTTCCTTTATCCTCTCTGGCTTTATAGTTAACTAATTAGCTTTTCAAATAAATATTCATTTATAAATGTGTGTTTATTATCCATGTCTGGTACACATGAGGCCCCTTGGCATTTCTCTCCCTCGCGCCTCTTTCCATTTTGGGCCCCAAGCTGCTTGTAAAAACGCATTCAAACAAGTTTACAATGATTTTAGTGATGTCAGGAAAGTCCTCAGGCATAGATTCTTCTCCACCATGAGTCAGATGTGTCTGGCTTTCCTCCAAACTAGACATGATGACATTTGAAGAAACTACCATTAACAAAGAGAAGGGAGCGGGGGACTCCTTATTCACTCCTTCTCAGTCTCTTTGAGAAGAGGCATGAGAAACACATTTATTGGTCCAAAACCAGGTGAAACAGGACAATGACTTTCAATCTCAACTTCCTGCTAACACACAGGTGAGTCCATTGTCTATTTAATTGCTTATTTTAGTCATAGTTTAATCAGATATGTACTTATGAGTCTTATGAAGAAAGCTATGTTAGAAGTGTCAAACCACCACTTGTCATGGCGTTGTCGTATTGTGATGTATCGTACACTTTTCTGACTGTAATGTCTGATTATTTTCCATTGTTGTGTGTTAAAGTCCTTCATGCTGTTTATAGAGGTAATTTATTCTTTACTTTCTAATGTAGCGCCTCTAGCTTTATCAGTAAAACTTGAATCAGGTGAAGTCAGGTTATGTTCAGTCATGTAATCCTCAGGAATTTACCAACAAATTTTTGCTTGTCCAGACCTCTGCCTACATTACACAACCAGTTAGCCAGAAAAGACCGGGAATTTACCATTAAAAAGATCAACTACCAACATGTTTTTATATGTTCAGGTGTGTAGAGGTTTTGTAAAGGGCCTAGCTGAAGATTTCAATCTTTATTACAGATTTTACAGATCCAGATAAGTGGATGAGGCTGAGTTAACCTGAATCCTTTGAACTTTCTGCAGATCAAAACAAGCTTTAAAGACAGCCTGGAGGATCAGCTCTTGGTGCTGGCCTGGTTCAGTCTCAGAGGGGGGGCTTTCAGCCTCTAAAGAATGGCTGCGTCGGTTCTTGCATCTGAAACTGGTGACAGTGCTGCTTTTTCAGAGCACCCAGGGTGCACAGCTCCCCATGCTGGTGGGCTGTGCATACAGCATGCAGGCCCTATTGCTTCTCCGCTCCCCTCACATCTCCACAAAGCCCTCCACTGTGGTCCTGGGTCAACTGGCTCTTGCAGACGGCCTTGTGCTGCTTAGCTGGACACTACAGCTGGGAGTGAAAGTGGTCTTGTGGATGGAGGAGGTGGGCTTTGAAGTACAGTCTGGCCTCATGAACGGGGAGGGATCAGCATGGCGTAGGGAGGTTGTGACCATGTTCTGTCAGCTGCTGCTAGATGCTCACCACCTGGCCTCTTTGCTCTTGCTGGGGCTGTTGGGATTGGAGGCCGTGCTGGTGTCACGCTGGCCCACGCAGACTCGGAGATTCAGGACCTCTCACTGGGCTCAGCTCAGCTGCAAACTGGTCTGGGTGCTGGTGCTCTTAGAACTGTCATTCTTGCTCCACTCAAAACTTTTGCACGACCCCAGCCCTCAGGCTTATCCCTCAACAGAAGAAAACTCCCGGACTGTCTCTGTAGGCCTGGCGCCTCTCTCCTGTCTTCCAGATTTCTCCCCCTGCCTGAGGAGGACTTTATGGCTGCTGAATTTAAGGCTGCATTATGTTTTCCTCTGCGGAAAACCACAGAAGAAAAGAAGCTCCTTTCATTAAGAGCTTTTTAACTGCAACGCAACATGAAGTCAACCAGAAGTACAGTTCATATTTTTATTTTATGTTTAAATCTATTTATACCGATAAACTCCCTTTGATTTGTGTGGTAAATACTGAGTAAGGGGTTTGTATGAACTCTAAAGACAGACTCATATTTGCTCAACAGTGGCCTCTTGTGGCCACAAGTGGAAATTACAGTGCATACATTCAAACTGTTTACTCTTGTTTATTTATTTCCTTGTGTTTTACAAAATGATCCCCTCATTATCACCATTACCGGTCTTTTATAAAGTAGTGACATATACAAAGGGAAAAGTCATTAACACAATCCACTGTACCTTTGAGGAAAAAAGCTTCTACTAGCAGCCTCAGCAGACCAGGTAGGCCTTTTTAAGGACTACTCTTCAGTTTACTGGACAGAAAATGGCAGTGTTTTTCTTTTTTTATTTTTAACTCAACCTTTTTTTTTCACGAAAGGAAGATTGTGCTACTTTTCTTTTGTCAAGAGTTGCTGTGGACAGTAATTATGGCATTCCTCATTAAAAGAAATACACAACATGAAGTAAACACTAATGTGAAAGATGCTGTAAAACACAGGATAGGTTTGAATTGCTTTAGACCTCTGTAAAGTACAGTGAAATGCGGCTTTGAGAGATGTTGTTGAGAGTTAACATTTGACATGCTTGTAGAGTAAATAATCTCACATTTGAATTTGAAGAGATTATGATCAGGCTCATATTGTAAACACGCTCATCCTGCCCTCACCAAAGGTTTGCTCTGGCAGACAGCCCAAGTAATGATGGTGACATGCACTACATCAAGAAAGAGTGTTAATAGAACATGTTTGCAGATTGTCTTCACACAGTAGTATTAGTTGAAACAGCATTTTTGCATATTCTTTCTCTTTAGTTCTGCTTTCATTTTCTAGCTTATTATTTGTCACTGAACAGAAAGTTTAGCAGCAAAAACAAGTTGAACATAACTGATTTAATGTCTGTTACCCACCCAGTTACTGAGCTAGCTGCTGTTCAGATAATGCAGAGAAAAACCTATTTTGGTTTGGGGTCAAATGTTGGACAGGATGGTTACACAAATGCCACCAGCATTTGGCTTTCAGTTCAAAGACAGCTGAGGGGATCACTGTGACTCCAACCTGGATATTTGTCGACACTGTCATCCTGAACTTACACATTTTTTTTTTGCTGAGGACATGAGAGATCAGAGATGGACTTCCTGTGAGTAAACAGTTTATGTGGGAGTCTTTGAGGAGGTCTGTGCCAACAGTCACACACCGTTGTGGCTGAGACAATGACGCTGACACAAAGAACTCGATTTGTTGAAACAAAGACTTATGTAAGGTTCAAAACTTCCAAAAGGCTATGGAGGATTTATCCAGTAGAGGGCAGCACAGAGCTTAAGAGCCTCCTGAGCTAATTAGTATGGCCTTCAGTGAGCTGGTTTGTATGTGTGCCTGTGTGTTGCAGCAACTTCAAGTGTTCCTGGAACGAATCAATTAGGGCTGGAAACCGAGGAACAACAGGCCGGAGAGGGCTGAGGAACAGTGGCGGCAGCTTCCTTCCCATCATGCTCTCTGTTTGGCTGCATTAACCCTACACAGTGTACATCAGCTCTGAGGCTGCCAGTCACAATTAAACAATGTGGGTGGGAAGTCAGACACAAAATAACAAGAGATCCTGTTTGTCCTCTTTGACAAGTCAAGGTTAATTTGTGCAGGACTTAAAGGACCAGAGGAGACCATGTCATGTGAAAACATGTACATTATTTACATACTGTCACTTAGCTGCAAGAAAGATGAACTTCCACAGCTAGAAGTCTTATAAAAAAGAAACTTAATCCTACATATAAGGACAGAATTGAATTATTGCTACCATCCATAAGTTTTTTTACCCACGGATGAAACACTGCAGCTCAAGTTTCAGCCAATCATTAACATACCGTACAAAATGTCCTTTGCCTTTTACTTGCAAGTTTTCGCCCTCCCCATTCAGATTGTGTAAACATGCCAGTGTTTGAGCTGACTGAAGAGGTGCACAGATTTAAAACAAGGATTATTATGTATTTTTAGATGACAAATGACTGCTCCCTATGCAGTGTAATATAGTCTTTCTATTATGATTTTTTACTACAGATATTTAGACTTTTTATGGCAGGAAAAGCACAAGTGTAACTTTTAACAGTAAAATACTCTTGGTTATCCAATCCAATCCAATCCATTCAACTAATATAGCACGATTTAATCAAACACAAGGTTTCCAAAGCGCTGTACAGCCAGATAACAATACAATAAATAAACACAATAGATTAGATAAAAATAAAATGAGATAAAACACAGTAAAATCAAATAAAAACAATACAATAAATAAAATCAATACAATAAATAAATGAAGTCAAACTCATGCTGGGTGTTAAAAGCCAAGGAGAAGAGGTGGGTCTTGAGACGGGATTTAAAGACAGGCAAAGAGGAGGCCTGTCTGATGTGCTGAGGCAGGTTGTTCTACAGTTTGGTTACATTCATACATTCAGGTAAGCAGCCACACTCAACCTCCACCAATACCAGGATCAGGGTGCAGTTAAAGTTACTGTTTTTGTTGCAGGGGTGTATTTTTTTTTCTCCTTCAAAACTTGAGTTGATCTGGAAAATTGTGATTTCAGCTAAACATAAAGAAAGACTGATCTATTGTCTCTGGGCACTATGGAGGGACTCTGAGTTATGACCCTATTTTCTCATACACCTATAAAACAGACTGGGAATAAACTTTCACCAGTCACGAAAATTCACCTTATCATTTATCAACCCACTCATAAAAAAGAAACAATGCAATTTATTCAATAAAATTATGTAAACATGATACACCCAACCTATTATTAGTTTATCCCAAGGTTGATATCTCCTGGTATTTATTTGGACTAAGCTCATAAAATACCATGGTGACCCAATTGTGCCACTTCTGTTTAAATTACACGATTGGTATCAAATATAAAGACGTGTTCAAGAAAGCAAAGGATACATGCAAAACAAAAGGTATTGTTTGAGGATGAAAATCTAAAGGTCAGTTCTCAGGCTGAATACAAAAACCACACAAAGCAGACTACAAACAGAGTCAAGTAATTCTGTGTGTTGCACTCAACCAGCGGTTAATATTGTATTCACTTTAAGATGCACACAAACAGAGCTTTTAGTTTAAGGTCAGAGCATAAATGACTTGTTCCTTCAGGGTTCATGCTTTTTGTTTTATCTTATGAAAGTTGAGGTCTGCTTCAGCTCTACTTCTTTAAATTACAGACTTTTTGCCATGACGTTTGACGTTCAATAATGGAGCAGTTGATTCATATCTTGCATCCGCTGAAGTCCAGTGTCCTCTGTTTATCTACTTCTTTTAACTGTTTTAACTCCAAGTCAAAAAGTGTGTTTTTGTTCTGTCTTATGTTTCTTTTCTTAAAGCGTTGATATCTGATGTAAAATAAATTTAGACTCCCTTAAAAGTTGCTCTATCAGACATCTCTTTCCAAGAAGGCCATTTTTGGAAATGAGCTGATCAAGTCTTTGACAGGTTTGAGGTCTGAGTGTACCCTGAAGCAAAGAACATCAGCTCATTAGATCAAGATAGAAACCACTCGTTCTGTCTGCTCATGCTGGGGTCAGTCTGGTCAGCCTGTCTGTTTCATCTCCCCGGAGAATGAGTGCTCACCCATGACTGCTCATGCTGCACCTATCAGTGCTGTGGGATAAACAGCCACGGTTCAATCTCTGGCTGTAGCTGCAGGAAGTCTGAGGTCTCACTCTTTGGCCTCAGATGCAGCCTGCAAGATTGATTTACTTCATTCTACGGAGGAAGAGCTGGTCTCTAATCAGGTCAGAGCTAAGTGCTGACCTACAGGGGCTAAGGTCAGCTATAGACCAAGACACACAAACATTGAGGACATCCCACAGCAGCCATGTTAATATCAGTCCATAAAGCCTATAAAGCTCCAGACTCCTGTGTTGGACTGCCTCCCTGCCTTTGTCCAGCTCTGTTGTCAGGGACGAGGTATGTATGGCACGACGGGGCTGCCCCTAAACTCTCCTGGAGCCAATGAATGAGAGGATGGACGGAGGCTAGGGGAGGAAAGCAAAGGAAATACACTCATCATCGCATTAAAGGAGAGCAGGACAGAGAGGTTGAGGAAGAGAGGAGATGGGAGGGAGGAAGAGGTGGTGGACGGGGGTGCAGTAATGGGGTCTTTGTTCTGGTTGGTGTGACTCACAAAGCCTTGGCTGGGCCAGCACAGCTTAGTTACCGTTACCAAACACAGAGAATAAGGAGGGAGGAGTGTGTGTGTGTGTGTGTGTGTGTGTGTGTGTGTGTGTGTGTGTGTGTGTGTGTGTGTGTGTGAGGACTGTAGGGTTTTTATGCAACCCAATTAAACCTTAGCTGTTATTTGCTGCAGCTTTCCCTTCACTTGCATTACTTTTGTTTCTTTGACCAAACTGGCTTTTGTCACCGCCAGAACATCACAGGCAGCCAGCATAGTCAACAGTCAGACTATGGCTTGGTTATGCAATAGACAAATAACTGCATGCCAGCATCATTCAGCAGTGTCTATACTTTGATTTTGGAGGATCTGTTGTGATGGAGTGACCTGAGGAGACAAAATTTTACAGACATTAGTGTTACTTATTGTGTTTATTTTAGGAACTGTATTATAGTCATGTGGAAAAATACAAGTTTAACAAATTGCATGAAGTACACCCATCATTTCAACTTAAAAACACAGTCATACTTTACTGAGCATGTTGTGCCGACAGACATAAAACATTTTTACTTCCATTAACCTCAAGTGTTGATGACAAAGTAGATGAGTCGGCTGACAGAGGAGTGAGACTTCTATTAAATAATTGTCTTGAAGTTTTACAAACTTTTACCTGCTACATCATAAATAAAACTGGTCTTCCTTCATTTTACATCCAGCCTATGATTAGGCCAATTTTCTAAGCAGAATATGTTTTAAAAACATGGAAATACTTGCTAATATCCAGAAGTCACGCCCCCTTACTCACCCCTTGATGATGAAGCTCCACAAGTGATGGTGGCCTTACAGGGCAAAAAGCCCCTGTGATGCCTGATAATGAACTTAAGTTTCTCATTTTGCAATTTACTTTGGGGTACAACATCTCATTCTCTTCTTCTTTTTCACCTCCCAAACGGTGCAGTGTTTGGGCAAACACGAAGTACAAAAAGGCAAATGGCCATTATTAGTTTGTCTGCTTTGCTGACAATGATGGTGGCGCAAGAAAACGGCCTTGATGGAACAAAAACAAAATAATTCTTATTCTCAGGTGATTATATGCTAACTTAAACACACTTATGAATATCATATTACATTTCAACCAGTAGCTCAGGAGGTAAAGCGGTCATCCAATGACTGGAAGGTTGGCGGTTTGATTCCCCCCTATACCTAGTCTGTCCTTTGGGTCCTTGGGCAAGACACTTAACCCACCTTGCTCCCAGTGTGTGTCCTCCACTGGTGTATGATTGTGTGTTGTGTGGTGGTGGTCGGAGAGGCCGTTGGCGCAAACTGGGGGCCATGTTTCCATCTGTCTGCCCCAGGGCAGCTGTGACTACTAAGGTAGTTTACCACCACAATGACTGTGTGAGCGAATGAATGATGTATCCAGTGTAAAGTGCTTTGAGGGTCTCTGAAATAGCGCTATAAAAATCTGATGCATTATTATTATTATTACTGAGTCTGTTCTGCCCAATAATATAAAGAACTTCACATGACACGTCGAATGACTCTTATTGATTTCTGTTATACTTCTGCCGAGATCTAATCATCTCATCAAGCAGGTTAAAAGACAAAATAAAAACAGAGAGCATCTAAATAGAAGGCAAATATTTGTGCTCAGGATTGAAGCACACCTTCATAAAGCTGCTTTTATAAGTACAATGCAAGCTGGTGATACATAAATTTATGTGCGGTAGGAGACGTGTGACTCATAAAAACTAAGTCCAAAACTTGTGAATCATGTGAACATGAGAGAATGTTTTTTGGTTAGCAATGCAACAGGAAAATCCTTGCCAGATAAGATGTTAACTGATGTGAAACAAAACTGTTATTGTGACCAACTTTTGAGAAGGAAATGCTGCACACAGCTCAGTCACCGTAGACTTTTCATGCAGTTCATAATAATAATAATGATTTGAGGATGTCATTTGAGTTGTGATTCTTCATATCTGTTGTGTCATTTATTACCTCAAATGACGTTGGCCTTGTAGTGGTCCACCGGGTCTGATTAGAAATTCTTGAGGATGCTAAGAAAATGACTGCATTTGCCACTGAATGTGACAACACCATATTTAAACTGATTAAGTGAAAGAAAACACTGGAATCATATTACGAAACAATGCAAGTAAACATGTTTTTATCACCAACCCCAACATCAAGAGATAGAAGACATCTGGTGGTGTTCAAGGAATGGCATTTATGCAAGTAAATGTGTGTGTGTGTGCATGTGTGTGTTCAGCTTATGGAGTAAGCAGGATGTCCTGTCCTCGCTGCTGCTATTGTGGAGCGACCAGCCTGCCAGACGCTCCCCCCAAAGACCACTTCCCTTCTGTCAAGGGCCCTTCTCTCTCTGTCGCTCACACTCCCACACACCCACACAGCCCCATGCCAGCCTGAACACAATGGGAACCTGTCCAACACCTCCCTGTCACCTGGCTAAAAATAACTCTTTTGGTAGCTTCAGACATGAAGACTGTGTTGTAACAATGGTGTGGCAGGACTTTGATCAGCCAAAATAGCCCTGCTGTTATTTTCAGTCATTACACATCACCATTACCGGTGTTACTGGCTGATAACCCTGTGTTTAGCCTTCTCTTCAATTACAATGTCCTCTATTTTTGTCATAACAGTGGTTAGCATTGTTTTATGGAGAATAGAACTGGGCACGGGCAACTGTTTGTACGTATATACTCTGATGTGAGAAAGAGCAGCATCCAGGAGAGTTTGGTCATTATCTGAGCAAGACAAAAAATACTCTCACTTAAAAAACAAAGGAATCGTCTCAATCATATACCACATTTAAATATAACATTAAATGTCTGTTGCTGCTTCCTTGATGTGATGAGCTTAAATATGAACTTCAAACTCACCTGCAGGCTTTGAACCTCAAAAGAGGGTCTTCATTTTCCTCATGTCAAAGTTTATATATCAATTTGACAGGTATTTCAATTCAATGTCAGGACTGACAATGAAGCAGCCATGAGAACAAGCCACTTGTGATTTATATCTGCTAGCCTTGTTTTCAAATGTGGATGTAACCAGCTCTAACGGTAGGCTTTGTGGTTAAAAATGAGCTCTTTTTCCTACTCTAGTTTGAAACTTTATCAATGTGAAGGGATTATTTCTGGATGACTTTTATTAACCTTCTAGACAAAGGAAGCCTAGCTACACAGAGCCTATAGCAAAAAGTAGTGCCTTTGTTTTTAGCGGGTTACGGAATATGTACAGAAACATACACAGAGTCATAAGTTTTCTAATGTATCTCTGAAAGTAAACAGGTTATTTTAGTGGCCTTCATTATGTTGTGCAGTGTCGTGGTCGTGGACAGCACATGCTCCACTGCCGCTAATAAGCTTTAACTCCTCCGTTGATGACACCAGACCCCTCCCTGTCCTCCCCTCCTTCTCCAGTCCCCTATTTACACTCCCCTCATCCTCACCCCCTCCACCCTCTCCCTCCAGCCCAGCCGAGGTGCTATTGTCTCGTTTCCTGTGGCCGTGCAAGCAGCTCGTGTCACGCGCGGTGACACATGCACGCGCGCAAACACCCCCGCCGTGGCTGTGATGCGGTTCCATTTTCATCAGCGGGCGGACGGAGCGGGTCGTCAGGAATAATTGACAAACTCTCAGAGTTAAAGTTGTCGCCGCTTTTCAGGTCAAAAGCGACTTCTTCGTGATATCGGGGAACTTATCACCTCTCACGCTGAGCTGAGCTGTGGAGGAGCAAAAAGGAGGAAAAGTATGGAGTTTTTCCTCTGACAGCTGCGCCGCTGCAGACTGACAAACATCAGTGACCGGGAGGTGAGCTGTCACCATTCATTCAGCTGCCTGTGAGTTTGCCCTGCTTTTCCCTCTGATTTATACTGTACCCTTAAACTATAACTTTCTTGTCAAAAAATGAATAAATCAAAGCTGTGGTTTAAATCATGCTGCAACTATAGCCTGTGGAGATGACAGAATGTATTGTTGGCTTGTGCAAACTGTCTAAACTGTCTGTTTCGTTATAAAGTACAACAATTAATGGATACAGACAAAATGCCTGTTTACAGTAAACACAAACAAAAACCTGTATTCAGCTAAAGAGAGCTGAATATATCACGAACATCCTTAGATACACTGAACTCTTCTGTGATAACAAAAATGCAAAGTGATGCTGCACAGCAAGCCAACTTAGTGAGTATCTTTTCTAATGTGCTATGGGGGAAAATGATTCACTACTATATAACAACCACTTAAGCACGGTTGTTTGGTTCTGTTTCAATTCAAATCCTCAGTTTAAACATTGTGGTCAAACTTTGAACTTTCTAACAAAAACAGTATACATATTTCAATCATTTTAATTCTAAATCAATGAATAGTTTGATCCAAAATGTCCACATGTCCAAATGTCCAAATGAAAAAACAACAGAAAAAGTATTCAAATGTGAAATACCGAAGCTAGCAGTACACAGAAATACACTAGAAGTGTTACCCAACTCCTTGATTAGTCACAGTCCTAAAAAAAGCTGAACTTTATAAAACCTAATCATTGTTTTGTGGATTCAATGTTTGATTTTTTTTTAGTTGTGATGTAACTTGAGTTATAAATCCAGAAGTTTTTTACTGCAACCAGTGAAGGCGTCCACTGTATGCCTGTGTCCTCACATTTAAACCTTAAGACCCTCCTCCTCTTCCTCCTCCTTGCATATGAGAGAAAGGAACAGCTGGATGTGAGCTGGGCTTGAACTTGATCCTTTCAGATCAGCAGGTCCCAGAGGTCTGTTTCTGTCGCAGTCACAGGCTGCAGGGGGAAGCCCTTTAACTGTGCAGCTGTCCACGACCTGTACATGAGGACTAAACACACACACTCAAAAATACAGAACTGATATCCTTCAGCAGGTCTTCCAAGAACTCACAATACGTCTCTGCTATAGGTCTGGAGGAGAGGTGGTCTTGGGACTTACAAACATAAACTCTATTACAGCCAAACTCAATGTTCTATAGACTGGACTCCCTGCAGAAACAACATCAGCTGAATATGAAGCCGGCCCTGTCAGAGGTCCTGGGACTGAGCCACAAAACACAGAACCCACAGTGTGTGTGTGTGTGTGTGTGTGTGTGTGTCTTAGTGAGGACTGGCATATGTAAGTGTTGGCCTGCTTGTGTACGCACGTGTGGAGACTTGTGCATATGTAGCCAAATGTAGCTGTGTTTGGTGCAGACTGGTACAGTGAGGGCATTGTGAGTGCTGGTTAAGGCCTCATGGGAGGCGTGTGAAAACGCAGTAAAGATGTCACTCTGCAGCTGGCACAGGACAGTGCTGATGGACTGCTTACACTCACAGTCTTCCCTTTGTGTGTGTGTGTGTGTGTGTGTGTGTGTGTGTGTGTGTGTGTGTGTGTGTTGAAAAGACAGAATGAATCTTATCCAGAGACAGTTTTTACACGCCATGTGCCAGTAGTGGACCTGGACCACCTCACTGCCGCTGTAGCTCAGTTGCATAACAGGAGATAAGGCCATTGCAGCTGGTTGGTTCCAGTGCTAAACTGATTCAGAATTAAACTCTCGTTGAGTTGATGGATTTGTGTAGATGAATCATAATACACCAGAGCCTGAAATGACTTGTCGACCTTAATATGGGCCAACCTCAACTCAGAAGGCAGTATCACCCTGTCGACTAGGTATTACCTCAAGTGCCTCACCCATCATTCTTCCATGCACGTTTTTGCAGAATCTCCATCATTGGTTTTACATTATTCTTTTTAAAATGCATAATTGCTTCTAGCCATACCATCCTGGTGTCATCAGTAGACTTTTTGTCAGGTTTTAGAGAGCCCACATCGGAGCAACCGCAACAGAACATATACAGCTGGGTTCGCGTGCCAGTGGTGCTTTTTAACTGGTGAAGTTTCCATTCATGTCTGAATGTGAGGGGAAGCTGCAGAGGAAGATGATATCTGCATGTGTTTCGCCAAAAGAGTCACTTGGTGGTTGTTAATGTAAACCTGCACAGGAGGAGATCCAGGACTTTCATTGCAGGTGTATTTTGAAATAGAAGCTTGATGCCCTGTATAATGCCCTTGACCATCAGGGTTGGATACCACTTCAGCTTCATGATTTCAGGTACCAGTTCCACTTCTGCTTATCCATCTTGTCTCTTATGGATCCTTGGTTTTAGTTCCATCATTTTTGGAGGGTGAAACTGAGGCCTTTTGGGCCTTCAAAATAGAATAGAATAGAATAGAATTCAACTACAAAGTACAAAGCAATGAAATACAGTTTGCATCCATCCAGAAGTGCTTAGCAAGAATAAATATATTTACAAATGTACACAGTATGAAGGAGATATATACATGAGTACACAACATTGTTATGAATATGTTATAACTATGAGTTTGTACAGGCTATGGACAGATTATACATATGGTTATAAATATGAAGGCTATAAACAGACTATAAATATAAGTATATGACAGATAAATTATACAGTAGTGCAATATTGGATGTATTTACAGTAGTGCAAATGAGGTCTGAAAGGTTTTAAGTTGGTTTACAGATATAAAGTGCAGGTATAATTGTTGATAATTGTAAGTGAACCATCAGCAGTGTCAAGGATTTTTCTTTTGACCTTCATTTTAAAAATACACAGGATTTTCCTTTGCAGCAACAGATCGACAAGAAAAAGTACAAACCAAATCCCTTTATATTTGTATTCATGGAAATGGTTCATTTACTGTTATATAAATGTAAACATGTGCTCCATTGTGTTGTGTACCTGAGCGTGACAAGATGTACTGTAGGCACAGCTGCAACCACAACCTGGGGCAGCGGCACCTTCGTCACGAAAGCACACCACATTACCACAGTACATCAAATTCATGTAGACTTCCTCCCTTATAGAACAAATGTTGCACTTTATTCTGTTTTAGTGAAGCACAGCTTAACTTTTGATCACTTGCTGCTTTCTGTCACGAGCTTCTTCCCACAGCTTTGTTGACGTACTGCAACACAAGTGATGTAATTTTACGTCAGGATGTGTCAAACTGTACATTCAAACACACTGATATGAATTTACTTCCTCTTCTGACTTTTCAAACTCAACGAAATCCAAATAACACAGAATCAAAAATCAACACATTGTCTCTCACAATGTCTGACTGTTCATATTTCACAACAGGACAATTGTGTGTCTTGACAACAGTGCTGTGTGTTTGTAAGAGCAGTGCTGTGCTGCTTTGGTTCTTTTTTGTTCGGGCTCAGTGGTGGAAACTTCAGCGATTTGATGCAGATTTGAATTTTTCCTGTTGAGGTTGGTTTAGGAATCAGTGTTTCAGAAGTATTTCTTTCTACTAATCCTGTCTCAGAGTCTGGCAGCGGCTGACCTCTCACAGTGCTGATGACCGCCTGAAGGGTGGCATGCCACACTGCCATGTGAACTTAAATGAATGGCATAAAAGCTTGAGTACATGCAAACAAATATTCATAAAATACTGTGTATATACTAAATATTTGGGCACAATTAGAACTGCACAATTGACACTAAAACACTGTGTAAATTCAGAAACCCTCAGTATCACTCTGACAGGTAAAAGATCAATGTTATGACTGATATGTGAATAATAACCGTGTGCTGATGTTGTTTTAGTTAAAGGGTTTGCATTTGCATTCGAATGTGACCCAGTCTCTTTCCAAATCTGCAGTTACAGTAGCACTTTGAATACCAAATACACATGGTGCAGTTAGAACTGAACTCATATTTGGTATAACGACCAAACTTGTCATCAGTTCCCCCTTATGTAGAGCTGGACTTGTTTGTTTTCTTGTCCTGTAGCTTTTATAGCGAGGAAGTGACCATGTGCTTTTCCTTTTCTCTCCACAGGATGACAGACCGGCCCTGCAGCCGAGCATCCTGACTGTCTCTGCCTCCGCTTGTGAGTCCAAATGTCCACAATGACTCGGAGGGGACTTGAGTGGCGAATCCCCTGCTGACACTTAGGAGCGGCAGTTTTCTTCTCTGACTGTCACCTTTCCTGACAACTTCGGTGTTATCCCTTTTCTCCAGAGCCCCCTCCCTGTTGAATTTGTCACCATGGCTAGTCTGGTGCTTAATGAGACCGGAATGGAGGACTGTGGGATCGATGACTCCTTCAAGTACGACTTGTACTCGGTGGTCTACAGTGTGGTCTTCGTCTTAGGACTGATCACAAACTGCGCTGCCCTTTTTGTGTTCTGCTTCAGGATGAAGATGCGCAATGAGACCACAATGTTTATGACTAATTTAGCGTTATCAGATTTAGTATTTGTCTTTACGCTGCCATTTAAAGTCTTCTACAACGTGAACCGCCATTGGCCATTCGGAGATGAACTGTGTAAGGTATCAGGAACAGCCTTTATCACCAACATCTACGGCAGCATGCTCTTCCTCACCTGCATCAGCGTAGACCGCTTCCTGGCGATAGTCTACCCTTTCCGCTCCCGCTCCATCCGCACTCGGAGGAACGCAGCCCTGGTGTGTGCCGCCGTGTGGCTGACCATTGTGGGAGGAGGAATATCAGTGACTTTCTTCTCCACCATTAACAGCTCAAAAAGAGCTACGACGTGCTTTGAGGGCTTCTCCAAAAGCACCTGGAAGACCTACCTGTCCAAAATTACCATCTTTATTGAGGTGAGTGAGAGGAGGCAGCCTCTGGTATCACACACATCTACACCATTCGTGCTTTTATTATTCATCTTAGCAGTTACAAAGCAGTGGAGCTTCTGAAGTGGGTTGAGATTTTTAATTACTTCTGTCTATTTTCCAGATTGTGGGCTTTCTTATCCCCCTCCTGGCAAACTTGGTGTGTTCCTCGCTTGTCCTGCGGACATTACGGCGTCCAGTAACTGTAGGTCATGGCTGTGACAGTAAGAGACGTGTCCTGAGGATGATTTTGGTCCATTTGGCCATTTTTATCATCTGCTTTGTCCCCTATAACTCTATCCTCTTTCTGTATGCCCTGGTGCGGACCCAGGCCCTGGCTAGCTGCGCTATAGAGCGCTTTGCCCGGACTCTTTACCCAATCACCTTGTGCCTGGCCAGTCTGAACTGCTGCCTGGACCCTGTCGTCTACTACTTCACCTCAGAGAGCTTCCAGAAAAGCTTGACCATGGGAGGTAAAGGGCCCGGCTCTCGTCCTGAGAGCATCCCACGAAGTGACACTGAGGGCCAGAACACAGCAAACACCCTTCCCACAGACACACACACTCTGGCCAGCAATGGAAAAGACTCAAAGACAGCAGAGAGTCAGCTCTGACTCAGCAGGGAAAAAGGAAGGTAAAGAAGGACACGCTGAGTTTGACAGGAGCCCTGAATTGGAAAAATAAAGCGATCAGCTGTTGGGTCCTGGAAGTGACAAACACATAACTCAGCAGATTAGTTAAGTCCTGAGGTAAGTCCTGAGGTATGGCCTGGGCTTTACGGATTAATCCACCACTGGAGAGCAGAGGAATGCATCTATGTGTGTTTATTATCAGAGACCCAGTCACACCAGGACCATTGTCCAGAGACAGGCAGAGTCTCTGCACGAGACTCCAACTCATCGTCACTCAGGCTTAACACACACAAGCCCTCGCTGGAGCAATGCATGTGGATCAGATGGAGATCTCTGTCCATGTCAGTGAAATATGCTGTTAAGAACTTTTGTAACACATTGAGCCCATAGTTTTAGTGTCATAAAGTTCAAGTTTTCACTGAATGTTATATGATTTTAGTAATTCATGTTTTGACACACTTGAACGTGCTGAGACTTGTTATTACAGCACAGATGCCGCTGACCTGCCTGAATCTGAGTTTAATGCGTCTCATGTTGGAATTTGAGGCCATTAAATGTCTGTTTTGAACTGCTGTCCTGCCTGCATGATTATTTCTGTCTGATTTTGTTTTGAACTTCACATTTTGTCGATGTGACCCTAAAAAGAAAAAACTCATGGAGGAGTTTTTCTTCACCCTTTCTGTCTTTTATGAGAGCAACCAGAGGGTCCTTATAAGCGGAGGGCAGCTCTTATCCATTAGAGGACCTTGGCCTGAGTGCTGTGTCACAGGCCAAATGCTTATTATGACTGGAGCAATGGTCCATTGTTTGCTTCTGAATGAGCTCTCTCTGTCTTAATCTGGCCTTAGACTGCAGATCTGCTCAAAGTCTCAGCAATGTGCACACACTCCAAAGTAGCAGTGAACTCTGTTAAACTAAATTCCCTTAAACCATCCTGTTACATCGCACGAGATGCAAAACAGTAATGTCAGCAGATCCAGACGATTGCTTAGTTTGCATGTATGCATTAATATGTGATTTTTGGATGTTTATATTTTAAGCTCTTCACCATCTTATCATACAGGACCTCATTGAGGATTGAGACTAGGACTGGGCGATAAACCGAAAATTTACTGATACTGAAATTTAGGACAATAACCGACGGCATTTTGCCCATGTCAATATGTTCGGTGTCAAAATAAATAGATAAATAAAAGTTTGTTTTGGATGTGTGTAGGTACGCTATGGTCTTAAGTCCCTTTAAGACGCTGTCCTACATCAGAGACATGACTCCACCCCATCCAGTCCGTAACAAAGAGGGAAAGACAGGTGAGGAGATGGAGGACAGTTCAAAAGTTGTTCAAAAGTTGCTTAAGTAGACGAAGTTAATGTGGGAGGGGGTTAGCAGCTTGTGGAGTGGTTATGGTCCATTTATTGTTATTGAGGTGGACTGCTCAATATATTTTGATATTGATTTGAGGCCATATCGCCCAGCCCTAATTGAGACCCAATTACATGGACATGTTAAACATCCGAATCAAGGTAAAACTTAACTGAAAAGAGCAATTAAAGTAGATGTCTGTCTGCCCATCTGTTTCATAATTAGTGACATAACTGTGCAAATTTGCATCCTTTCCTGTGACAGAGAGCTAGACAGTCCAAACTGGTGGAAGCTTTTGTAACTTAATAGCCTTGTTGCACAATCTATAATTAATTAATTCAGCCTTTCCTCCGTCAGAGCCTGGACTTAACCTGGACAACAAAAGAGCAGTTGTTTGCAAATTGTTGTGAAACAGAAGTCGATGGTGTAAGTATTACTTCAAAAATAACCTTAAAAAAAACAGACTTTCAAACAAAAAGACAAAACACTATAAAGAACAGCAAAGTCAAGAAAAGTGTGTAAGGACGGTGCTGCATATTTATTTCTGGATATTGCTGGACAGGAGTACTAACCCGAGGTATTGGGTCTGGAACATCATGTTTATACAAGCTGTAACCTCGTTTTTTACTATGCTTTCAAAGTTACAGATGTGTGGTTATACTTTTCTCCATACTGAATTACTATTTTGAACACAGAAGGACAAAAAGGCTTATAAACAAATTTTATCCTCTGGAAAGGACCTTGTTCATCTGCCAGGCTACTCTGGAGGGGTGATTGATGTAACCATCTGCAGAGACAGAGAGACAACAGTAGATGGATTCAGGGATTTGGGGTCAAGAGGAGTAGAGAGGAGGTCTAATATGATACTGCAGAGCAGGAAATAAGAGGAGTTGAAGTGCAGAAAATGTGCATGAGCCGGCCATCATCTGTTGAGTGCCTCATGTCAAGAATGTGCCGATATATTGCAACAGAGGACACTCAAATGTGCTTTTTAAGTTGCAGCGTGTCCTCTGTGTATGAGCGGGAAGGGGTGCGTACTGCAGTTCAGTGAAGTGTAGATATTAACCTGTCCTGACCTCTAATGGTCATAAGCTAGAACAACAACTTGAAAAAAATAGACTGGTGACCACTAACTGTCACTGGTGTGGAGCTTTGCATCAGACAATGTCTGTGTCTCATTTCAGAGACCGCATCGGGCTAAGTGCACTTCTGCACCGTCGAACGGTGCATTTGAAGCGTGCATGACGTCACGACGGCGCGAACTGTGTCCCGTTTGGCACGAGATGCTAAGAAATGCTAAGCGCGCTTAGCATGTTTTTAAGCGTGCATTTATGCACGCTTTCGTGCCGTCGGTATCCCAGAATGCTTTGCGTGCCGCTGCACAGCTGTGCATTACAGGTGAGAGGCTGGACTCGCTTGGAGACGTCTTCAAAGAAAATAAAAGAAATCCGAAAACAGCAGACAGGTCAGCTTTGTGGTTTCTGAAGAAACAATCAAACTGATGATGATCAACATTTGTGATCCAGAGGGAGTCGAGCTCCGATGAGCACCACATCTCTGACACCGGCGGTAGCCTACACCTGCAGGAGCAGCTGTTCCCAAAAACCTTCTATCAAAGTTCCTTTGAGTCAGATTTTTCCTTCCTGAGCCCAGAATTCTCAGGGTCCTATGTTCTTGAGTTCCTGTGTTCCCAGATTCTTAAATTCCTGGGGTCCTCAGGGTCCTATAATCCTAGAGCTTTATGATACTTGGGTTCTACATTCTGATTCCCTGTGCAACCAGGATCATTTGATCCCAGGGTTCTTCCATCAAGCATTCAATCCAACGGTCCTACTCTGGAGGTCCTCAGGTTTCTATGATATCAAGGTGTTGTGAACCAAGGGTCTTGGGATTCTTTGGTCTCCCTAGATCTTCAAGGACCGGTGACTTAGGTCCTTTGTTGCCTAAAGCTGAAAACATACAGGATCCGTGTTGAGCGCATTCTATTAGTATTGCGTATCTGCTCCATCGAGCAGCACTGTCTACTGCCCATAGACAGAAACGACACGCCCCCACCAGGTTGTTTTTCCTTTCTGTGGTCTATTTCCTTCTAATTTGGATATAATTCAGTGACTGTTGAGCCTCTAGTATATGTGAAAACACAACATGATTTTACAGTTTCGGTTTTCGCCAGTTTACATGTGTTTAATAAAGTAAACCATGTTCCTTTCTGCTGTGCTGTTACCTTCAGACAGAGTTAGCAGTTCAAAGTCCTTTTGGGGTCCACATGGATCAGGGATTGACCATCAGATTGTTCTGTGTTATTGATTAATCCAGAACCAGGAAGTATTTTTCATCGACATGAACTGATACACAGTTGGGAGCATATGATGTTTTATTTTGAAATTTACCAGATGACATGCCAGTTTTCGTGCTTGACATCCTGTCGAGAACGATCCTCTCTGTGTAGATTGACACTTATTGGAAGCGTAGAGCAAAGAAAAAAGACTTGGTGCTTATCTTTAGCAGAGCAGCGCTCGACCATTTCTGAGACAGAGCTGCGACACGTCCTGCGTGCGATGCTTCACTGATTACAATGGGAACCTATTTGCTGTGTGACGCGACGCTGACGGAACGCGCGCAACACTGATCCTGTATGTTTTAGGCTTAAGTCCTTAGGGCCGGCTAACCCCAGGGTCCTGCACGATTTTTTAAACCCACCATGTTTTCGGAGCATCTTTTGACCACATCTTTTTTACTGAATTCCTGATGTCGTATTTCCGGGAACGTTTGTTTGAGGTCCTCAGGGTTCCACTAAACAACCCACCAAACACCTGACGTCATTTCAACGTCTTTTTTCAGGCTAAATCACGTCGGCTGACATCAAAATCTGGGCTACATTTAGATGGTCAGAGTCAGAGTGAGAGATGACAGAGTCACAAGACAGAAACCACTGCTGAACAAATGTACATTAAGGCTCGTCTCAATTTTGCCAGAGAACTGATTTTAAAAGTGTTCACGTCTGATTTTAAAACTTTCTAACCTACTGTGCATGTTATCAAAATAAAAAACTGACCTCCAGAGAAAAGTCTTTGATTCCATTTAAACAAAACTTTATTTAAAAACAGAGTCAAGTTGACAAGTTTTACCAAACACAATCACGGTATTTCACTGTCAGAGAGTTATTAACTCAGACAAAATATGTGAAAAGTTAGTTATATGTGTAATACAAATGCAAAAAAACATGGAGCAGAGAGAGGAATAAAGCATGACAGAAAAATGAACAAAATAAAGACAAAGCAATATGAGCAAAATAGAATATGTGCATCCAAAAAGATGACATTTAAGACAAGCTTTGCTTACAGAGTGAGTTTGGTGGAGGTAGAGATGAAAAACCAGCTGGGGAAAAATATTGAAGGAAAAAAACCCCAGTGGACAAAAAGCTCTCTACATGCTGTCACAGTTTCAGCCTCCATTTAACAAAGTTTAAGCCATAAATGAAGCTCAGATTAAACATTTAGTTTTACAAATATAATGAGAAATCAAATTCAGTACAACACAAAAACCACCTGGTTACAATTGTAAGAAGACGCTACTAGCTGTAGATCTTACAGGTTTGCACCAAAGAAACTCAAATGTTAGCAAGTTTAACAACACATCATCTGGTCAAACAGATGAATAATTTATAATAGATTCAGCAGTACAGAACTATTCTCTATGACCCTTGTGTCACAGACAGGTCATCCATCTTCATCACTGGGTCCTCAGTCGAGACTCGAGTATCCTCCTGTGAATGAAGAAAACAGTCATGAGTGAATATTCTGCCTCGTTTTCATTTAGTTTTCTATCAGTCAGAAAAGGTCTCAGTGATAATCCTATAATGTCAATAATACTGATAATGTCAGCGATATAAAGGTGGAGGAGATCTATAAAGTGACAGTGACATAGCAAAGCTTGCACTCTTCATGGGTTGTGGAGGTTTATCTGTGCCCATCAAGTAAAAACATCCAACTATCATCATCTTAACGGACTCATCTGTTAGAAGGATTTGAGACAGCTGCTCATGTGTGCTCCTCAAAGTAGAGCCTGAAAGAGAGAGGCGCACTCACCATGTCCTGAGTAAGGGTTTTCTGGACGAGGTTGAAGGTCTACGGGCTCACAGTGAGACAGGAAGTCCGCCTGCAGGGTGGTGACTACAGAAGGCAGACAGGGATGAGATCCAGTTAGTGGACTATTTACATCAATTTATCACCATAAAACTTTGACTGAAACAAGCAAGACCACTCGCAAAGATTGACTTACCTCTAATCAGGGGACCAAGTCTTCGTCTTCCTTTTTTCAGCCGGGTCCTGGAGCAAGAGGGGGTCATCGACGTCTCGGTGTAGTCCTAAAACAAAAGGACAAATTTATTCTTTAGACCGGCACATTTTTTAAACCTATAAGTGAATCATTATCTCTGTTTTATGTACCGGTTTCTCGGGGATGGTGCCCACGGCATCTGGTGGAGTCCGATGGTGTCAAGGGGCAGGTTTCTGTGCTGGTGCAGACTTCAGTTAAAGGGGTCCTGAATGAAGAAGATCTGTCCCTCAAAGTGGGCAAAGCACTGGTGTTTGGGAGAGATTAAAATTGGTAGAGATTAGAAAATCTGGATGCATCAGATAAAACCAGGTTCCTTTTGTAGGTGGTGGAATCTGTACTCCATGCTCACCTGTAACCCAGTATGCAGGAGCTCAGAGTCCAGCAGGTGATGGGGTCTGCCAGGGTCTTCCTGGATGTAGACTGTAACAACACAAGATAGATTTTGGAGAAGCAGAAAGATGGGTCACTACATTGGAAACAAACTTTAAAGATTCAACAGACAGATTTAAAATCAATTTTCTCTTGGGCGTCTACAAACCCCCAGAAAAGCTGGAGTGTTTGGACCTCGGTGAAAACAACTACAAGAACTTTGAAAAGTTTCTCAAAATCATTAAAAGAGAACTTCAGAAACCTTCAGCTTGACGGTGACTCTTAAAAACTTCCCAGTCTGGATGGAGGAGCAGCTCATCGGGGTGGGGCAGCATCAGATCCTCCCAGGACCTGGTGGTGGTCAGCACATCCAACACCACGGCTCGACACCTCCGTCATGTTTAGGGGAAAAGCAGAGACATACATGTGCAGCCAAAGGGAGGCATAAAAACCTCGTACAGAATAACAGGACACAAAAAACCATGACAAGTACAGATCTCAGATTTTCACAGAGACTGGAGGGTCAAAAAGAAACAAAACAAACAGAAGACGAAAAAAACAAAAAGAAAACAAACATCTCAGATTTTTACAGAGACTGGAGGGTCAAAAAAGAAACAAAAAAACATTTTATGGTTACAGTTCATTGTCCCCCTCATTATAGTTGAAGCTGTAAGAGACGTTGGTGAGGCCTGAAGTTGTAGTTGATGTTGAGGTTGTCCTTGTTGAGTTGGTTTCCTTTTGGAGAACTGAGTGAACTTTGCCGATTTGTTGTTTCCTTAAGAGTTGTTGTTTTGCTTTTTGGATTTTGTTGTTTTAGTGGTGGGCTCAGCAAGTATTTGGTAAAACTTGCAACTGACATTTTTTTTGACATTTTCATGCCAACCAAGTTTCATGAAAACAGAAATAACCTTTTTAAAGTCATAAAACCCTTTTAACCTTGAGTGATGCTGAACCATTCTCCGGTTGGTTGTGAATTTTCTTTTTTGGTTTGGTTTTTATTTAGTGTTTTTGGCATTCCTTGATTAATTGACTGTTGTCATTAAACTTTTGAGTTAAAACCACCTTTTGTACCTTGTTGGTGGTTTTCCCTTTTGTCATTGAAAGCACCATTTAAACCTTGTATTACCATTGTGTCCCTGTGAGCACCATTTAAACCTTGATGATTTGTCCTTTTGTCATTGACAGCACCATTTAAACCTTTTTGTTGTGTCATTGAAAGCACCATTTAAACCTTGTTTGTGTTACCATCATGTCCCTGAAAGCACCTCATGAACCTTGTTGTCTGTTTCCATATTGTCTTTGAACGCATCGTTGTGAACCTTGTTGGTTTGTGGTTGTGTGGCTGAAAACACTTTTTAAACCTTGTTTTCGGTTTGATTGTTGTGCTTTTGATTGTTGAACCTCGTGGTGTTGCATCTTTGCATCTGAGTATGATGACTGTTTCAGCCGTTGTGTTTCAATAGAGACATTCACCTACCTTTTTGATAAAATAACCCACCTTATGGCTGAAATGTTTTTATCGACTGGGACGTCGGACACACTTCTCCAGCTGGGCTCTTTTCTAGAGGACATCAGGACTTGTTTCTGAAAAATAACATAAAACTATGTCTTTACAGGCACAGAAAATGAGTATGATTGTTACAGACAGAAACACACAAATCTGTACAGTTAAACATCAGAAAAGCCTGCAGCATCACTTAAGAGCTAATATTCTCCTGCATCCACATCCTTGAGTCACCTGAAAACAACAGAGTACTCACAAAATACACAGCTGTTGCATCACCAACTGGTTTTCGAAGAGAGGTTATAGTCACGACATTGGAAACACTGGCCCAGCCTTACATGTTATCAACATAAAAACAGGCATAGATCAAGCTTTGGTGGGCCTTAACTTTGGTAGAACAGCTGAGGCACACCCACGTCGCATTGCGCCTTTGTGAAAACGATTTAATAACCAGAGAAAAGTTGTTTCTGGAGTTCAAGCATTCAGACTTTTGGGTGACAATAGGACAGTGTGTTAAGTGGTGTTCCCTGTCACATCTTACCTGCAGCACAAGGATGCCCGACTTCGTCTCTTAGAGGTGATCTAGATCCTTCCTGAAGATGTTGGTGGTTGCCAAGTTCAACACTGAAGATGCTCACTTCTGTGATGGTTGGGGAAAAGGAGAGAGACACACATACAAATGCAGAAAATACTTGACTTAAAAACAGTGATGGTGAGGTGCAGCATTAGAAAATCTGTTTGAAACTGAATATGGATGAAGTTATCAGAATGCAGGACCTGGTTTCTTACATGCTTTCTTGTGGTTACTTTGGTGAAAACATACTGTTACCACAATGAAAAGTTCATCTTACCTTCAACAAGATGACCACCCTTGGATTTCCCGGACGGAACAGGAAGGCGGCGCTTTGAGTTTCTGCAGCAACAGTTCCTCCAGAAAAAGAGTGGTCACCGCGTCAGACCTGCTTATGTTCGGAGGAAAGCAGAGACATACAAATGCACCCAAAGAAACATGGCCAAACACACAGCAAATAAGTTAAAAAAATAAATAAATAAAAAAAATGTACAACACATGCAAATCATGACAAGCACAGTTCAGGATTCCATTTCAGAGATTCAAAAGGTTCACAAAAATACAAAGAATAAATAAAAATACGAAAAACTACAGTTTTAACAAAAACAGTTGGAGGATCTACACAGTTTGTTTATTGTCCTCGTTCTGTTTAGTGTTGACAGTTACATCTTATAGAAACAATGTGCAAACGTTGCTGTCTTGTCATTGTTTCCGTTGGATCCTTTGGAAGCACTTTGACGGTTGTTGCGATGTTGGTGGTTTTGAAACTTAGTTTTGGTTGATAGTGATTTTGCTGAAGTTGCTTTGACAGACCTTTTGAGAGCAGACTTTTAACATACCGTCTTTGCTTGTTTTAAGAACCAGTTTTTTTAAGCACCTTTTAGACCTTGTATTTTGGATTTAAGATCAAGGCCTTGGAAGCACCTTTAAAAACTTTTTTGGGGTTTGAGGTAAAGTATTTGAAAGCACCGTTTTGAAGCTTTTTTGGTTCGAGACTAAGGCTTTGAAAACACCTTAAAAATTTTTTGTTTAAAATCAAATCTTTGAAAGCACCTTTCAAACCTTTTGTTTGTTTGCGATCAATCCTTGAAAAGCAACTTTTGAGCCCTTTTTTGTTTGAGAACAAGTCTTTGAAAGCACCTTTTTTGAAGCCTTTTTTTTAGAACAAGTCTTTGAAAGAACCTTTTTAGAACCTTGTTTCTGGGTTTGAGATCAAGTCTTTTAAAGCACCTTTTAAGAACTTTGAATTTGGTTTGAGATCAAGTTTTTGAAAGCACCTTTTGAACCTATTTTGGTTTTTGGTTTGAGATCAAGATTTTTTAAGCACCTTTCAAACCTTTTTTTGGCTTGAGATCAAGTTTTTAAAAAGCACCTTTTTTTTTTTAAATCATACCTTGAAAAGCACCTTCTGAACCATGTTTCTGGGTTTGAGAACAAGTCTTTGAAAGCACCTTTTGAACCTTTTTTGTTTGAGAACAAGTCTTTGAAAGCACCTTTTGAACCTTTTTGTTTGAGAACAAGTCTTTGAAAGCACCTTTTGAACCATGTTTCTGGGTTTGAGATCACGTCTTCAAAAGCATCCTTTGGACCTTGTTTTAGGTTTGAGATCAAGTTTTTTAAAGCACCTTTTGGACCTTGTATTTGGTTTGAGATAAAGATTTTGAAAGCACCTTTCAAGCCTTTTTTGATTTGAGATAGTTTTTGAAAAGCACCTTTTTAGAATATTTTTTTGTTTTGAAATCATACCTTGGAAAGCACCTTCTGAACCATGTTTCTGAGTTTAAGAACAAGTCTTTTGAAAGCACCTCTTTTAAACCCTTTTTGTTTGAGAATAAGTCTTTGTAAGCACATTTTAAACCCTTTTGTTTGAGAACAAGTCTTTGGAAAGCACCTTTGGAACCATGTTTCTGGGTTTGAGATCACGTCTTTTTAAAACACCTTTTTAGAACCTTGTTTTTGGTTTGGATCAAGTTTTTCAAAGCACCTTTTGGACCTTGTATTTGGTAAGAGATAAAGATTTTGAAAGCATCTTTCAAGCCTTTTTTGTTTTGAAATCAAGTTTTTAATAAGGACCTTTCTAGAAAATTTTTTTGTTTTGAAATCATACCTTTTGAAAGCACCTTTTTAGAATATTTTTTTTGTTTTGAAATCATACCTTTGAAAGCACCTTCTGAACCATGTTTCTGAGTTTAAGAACAAGACTTTTAAAAGCACCTTTTTAAAACCCTTTTGTCTGAGAACAAGTCTTTGAAAGCACCTTTCAAACCTTTTTTTGATATCAAGTCTTTGAATGCAACTTTGGAACCTTGTTTTTTGGTTTGAAATCAAGTCTTTTGAAAGCACCTTGAGAACCTATTTCTGAACCATGTTTCTGGACTTGAGATCAAGTTTTTGAAAACAACCCTCAAACCTCTGAGTTTGAAATCAAGATGATCACATCTAAAAACAAGGTGTTCACTTTCCCTCAGAGAGATGACCAACCTTACAGCAAAAGCCATGTCAATGTTGTCCCGCTGTTCTTGAAGTTCTTGAAGTTCTCGTTGTCCTTCTTGTAGTTCCTCTGGATCTGTTGGTATTAATTCTTGAGGTTTTTGCAGTTTTAACATTAGCATGATCCTGATACTATGAAAGAATAGGAGATTAACAGGACAAATCAATAAAGCACAGTCGAATACTGTGCACTTGACAAGTTTAGCTGGGTTCATTTTCAGCATAGTTATCCTTACAGTTTTGACAGCTGTTACTGCCACATCATCAAAGTTAACATTACTGTTTTTTTGTTTTCATGTCACTCCAGAGTAAAACAAACATTTTATCATTAGGGTTTTTTTGGAGTGTGATCATCATATTGAAGTCAAATGTAAAAGGAAAAAAAACAGACTCAGTCCTGTTCAGAGGTTTGGGCGTTGACACACGAGGTCCACATCAGGTCTTCTTCTACTCCTTTGGTTCTTCTGAATGGTCTTCTTGTTCTCCGTGACAGTGCTGCTAAGAAAAAGCTTTGATTGTCTGGTTTATGCCATTTTTGACTGAGTAGAGGCAATTTATTTTTAGGCTTGAAGGTGCTCTTGTTAGATTAGGTGCTTTTGTCAAATTAAAAAGGTGCTTTTGTCAAACTAAAAAGGTGCTTTTGTCAAATTAAAAGTGCTTTTGACACACCTTTTGAGACCAGACCTTTAACATACTGTCTTTACTTGATCAAGAACCAGCTTTTGAAAGAAACCTTTCAAACCTTGTTTTTTGTTTTTTAGATCAAGTCTTTCGAAGCAACTTTTACAAATCTTTGTAGAGCTTGAAATCAAGTCTTTGAAAGCATGTTGAGAACCTATTTCTGGGTTTGGATCAAGTCATGAAAAGCAACCTTTTGAACCTTGTTTCTGGATTTGAGATCAAGTTTTGGAAAACACCCCTCAAACCTTTTTTTTTTAGTTTTAAATCAAGATGATCACATCCACAAACAAGGAGATGTTCACCTACCCTCAGAAAGATGACCAACCTTACAGCAAAAGCCATGTCAACGTTGTCATGCTGTTCTTGAAGTTCTTGTTGTCCTTCTTGTAGTTCCTCTGGATCTTGTCTTAACTTTTGAGGTTTTTGCAGTTTCAACATTAGCATGATCTCTAATACTATTCAAGAATTGAAGTTTAGTCTCAAAATAAAGCACAGCAAAATACTGTGCACTAGAGTTTAGCAGGGTTTGTTTTCAGTCTAATTATCCTTACAACAGCCTTGAATCCCTATCTTTGTAACAGCCACTGCGGCTCCTGTTTCAATCATTAACATTACTGGGTTTTCATTTTTGTTGTCATTCATTTCAAGAGTGTCAAAATAAAGCACAGCAAAATACTGTGCACTAGAGTTTAGCAGGGTTTGTTTCAGTCTAATTATCCTTACTGGGTTTTCATTTTTGTTGTCATTCATTTCAAGAGTGTCAAAATAAAGCACAGCAAAATACTGTGCACTAGAGTTTAGCAGGGTTTGTTTCAGTCTAATTATCCTTACAACAGCCTTGAATCCTTATCTTTGTAACAGCCACTGTAATTAACATTACTGGGTTTTCATTTTCATAGTCACTCATTTTCAAGAGTGTCAAAATAAAGCACAGCAAAATACTGTGCACTAGAGTTTAGCAGGGTTTGTTTCAGTCTAATTATCCTTACTGGGTTTTCATTTTTGTTGTCATTCATTTCAAGAGTGTCAAAATAAAGCACAGCAAAATACTGTGCACTAGAGTTTAGCAGGGTTTGTTTTCAGTCTAATTATCCTTACAACAGCCTTGAATCCCTATCTTTGTAACAGCCACTGCGGCTCCTGTTTCAATCATTAACATTACTGGGTTTTCATTTTTGTTGTCATTCATTTCAAGAGTGTCAAAATAAAGCACAGCAAAATACTGTGCACTAGAGTTTAGCAGGGTTTGTTTCAGTCTAATTATCCTTACTGGGTTTTCATTTTTGTTGTCATTCATTTCAAGAGTGTCAAAATAAAGCACAGCAAAATACTGTGCACTAGAGTTTAGCAGGGTTTGTTTCAGTCTAATTATCCTTACAACAGCCTTGAATCCTTATCTTTGTAACAGCCACTGTAATTAACATTACTGGGTTTTCATTTTCATAGTCACTCATTTTAAGAGTGAAAACAACAGTTTTAATACAAATTAGGGAAAAATAAAAGCAGTATGAAAAATTCAACCTGGTTGATGTCCTTCAAACGGGTCTGTGCATTGGGCATCCATCCCTCGTTGAAGATCTTCACACCTTTTGAGATCTTATATCTTCAGGTTGTACTTGCTGCGTTAGCTCACAGCACTATGCACAATTTACAATCAATAGAAATGCTTAACTGGTCTACAAGGTCAAAATAAAGCACAGCAAAATACTGTGCACTAGCGTTTAGCAGGGTTTGTTTCAGTCTAATTATCCTTACTGGGTTTTCATTTTTGTTGTCATTCATTTCAAGAGTGTCAAAATAAAGCACAGCAAAATACTGTGCACTAGAGTTTAGCAGGGTTTGTTTCAGTCTAATTATCCTTACTGGGTTTTCATTTTTGTTGTCATTCATTTCAAGAGTGTCAAAATAAAGCACAGCAAAATACTGTGCACTAGAGTTTAGCAGGGTTTGTTTCAGTCTAATTATCCTTACTGGGTTTTCATTTTTGTTGTCATTCATTTCAAGAGTGTCAAAATAAAGCACAGCAAAATACTGTGCACTTGAGTTTAGCAGGGTTTGTTTCAGTCTAATTATCCTTACAACAGCCTTGAATCCTTATCTTTGTAACAGCCACTGTAATTAAAATTACTGGGTTTTCATTTTCATAATCACTCATTTTAAGAGTGAAAACAACAGTTTTAATACAAATTAGGGAAAAAAAACAAGCAGTATGAAAAATTCAACCTGGTTGATGTCCTTCAAACGGGTCTGTGCATTGGGCATCCATCCCTCGTTGAAGATCTTCACACCTTTCGGAGGTCTTCTTATATCTTCATTTTCTTCTTTGACCAAAAGCACGTCAGGAAATGTGAGGTAGTTTGGGGCGATGAGGAGGAGTATCCACTTGGGCAGAGAAACGCTTGCCGAAATCAGACCTAATCCTTGTGACGCATCCCGACTATTTAAAAGCTTCCCTCAGGAAGTTAAATTTTAATTCGAGTGAACTCTCATTTTTGTTTTGGTAAATTTGTTGATTCACACGTTTTTGAGGACCTAGTTGCTATTTTGTTCAATTAAATCTGATAGTAGACTTGTTTTGGGGGTCTATATTGCTGCACTGGTTGATCGTTAATGGTGGGGATTCTTGTTTTTGTGGTTTTAGAAGAGAACAGTTTCTCTCCACAATTGCGTCACCAAAACAGAGCAAAACTAGACAAAAATCTGCTTCTCTGGAAGAGAACAACTTCTCTCCACAATTGCATCACCAATTGCAGCAGACCAAAACTAGACCAAAACCTGCAACCCCAGAAGAGAACACTTTCTCTCCACAATTGCATCACCAAAACTAGACCAAAACCTGCTACTCGGGCAGAGAACAACTGCACTGCTTCATCGTTCATGGTGGGGTTCTTGTTTGTGTTGGTGCGGTTGTTGTCAAACCAAAAGCATACTGACCTCCAGTGTCCCTCGTTGATGGTCTGTCCGTGGAGTGAAGTAGTCAATGTCTTACCTTAAAGGGTCCAGGCGTTGGACGGTCATGAGTTCTGCCTCAGGTTGACTTGATCCGGCGTAATTTCAGCTCCTGGTTAACACACAGAGAAATAAACAACCATCAAACCTTAAGTCCTGAATATAAGAACATCAGAGAATATAAAAACCTTGACCTCTTTGACCTCCTTCAATAATCAGCTTTCACACAAGTTTATGAGTTCAGCCCTATTTTAAATACTTTACAATAACTACAATTTATAAATGGTAAATAGATGATTAAAGTTTAATCATCATTTAAAAACAGCCTATAGACCAATTATAAATGCCAAATAGATAGTTTATTAATGTAAATTAATTGTTACTTCAATGATTGATAATTTTCATTAATTATTAATGGACAATTTATTAAAAGGTTTATATAGGGCAGTGGTTCTCATGTCCAGTCCTCAAGGCCCACTGTCCTGCATGTTTTGGATGTTTCCCTGTACCAACACACCTGATTCAAATGATTAGCTCGTTATTAAGCCATTACAGAGCTTGATAACGAGCTGATCATTTGAATCAGGTGTGTTGGTACAGGGAAACATCCAAAACATGCAGGACAGTGGGCCTCGAGGACTGGACTTGAGAACCACTGCTATAGGGTTTAAATATTGGCTTTAAACCATCTAGATTAAAATGTGTGTCAGTAAATGGTTAATATTTGGTTCTTAAACCATCTATAAACATTACTTGATGGTTTATTGTAAAGTTGTAACTGATGTTTGAAATACTTTGTAAATTGGTTTATAATTATTTATAATTATAAACCATAATAATTGATTAATTGGTGTATAAACCACCTATAAACATTACTTAAATGGCTATAGTAACGTTAGGGTTAGGGGTAAGGTTTTTATAAAATTGTTAAATTTACTATTTATGGCCTATATGCTATTTATAAATTATTTAAATATTAATAAACTATCTCCTTACCATTCATAAATGGTCAATTTACCATTTATAAGTAATGGTTATTGTAAAGTGTTGCCAGTCATTTTAAACAGCTCATGTTTGCATGATGGTTGGCAGCCATGCTCCAAATCAGACCATTTAAAGACCATTTTCAAGCCACATCTTTATTTTCTTTCTAGGCTTATAAAGTTGCATCCCTGCCTCAGTCTCACCTTTGGCCTCCGTGGAGTGGAGCCATCTGAGAGGACATGAAGTCAGCTGGGGTCTGAGGAACATGCTGGAAAAAAACCAAACAAACACAGAAGCACAGTTAGTACACACCAACAACAGCACTTTCTACTGCAGACTCAGGGTACACTAAGACAGATCTGAATAAGCAGTTTTGCTTTTTCACACTGGGCTTTGAGATCTTAGTCTTTTAATACAGTCAGAAAAATAAGAATAAGGCCAAATGCAGTCTTCTGAACATTATATTCATGGCACCATCATGTAAATCTTAAAACAAACTTATTCATTAAAGTAAAACACTTAAATGTTTTTATAGGTGTCATGGATTCATGTTTAGGGTAGCTGTCAGAGGATTTTAAGGCCCAGTGGCCTGAATAACGCCATCTGCTGGACATTTAGTGTACACACACACACCCTCTGCAAGCTACAACTTGATGCCAAAGTGGAAATTTACTGGAAAAAGTCTTGTGTTTAACTTTGTTAGTGCTTATACACGTCAGGCCTGTATGATAATCCCATGAAAATAAAAGCATTTTAAATATGAAAGCGTGCCTAAGACCATTTTGTTCAAACACTAGCTCAGTAGAGATTGTATATGCATGTAGATTCATCAATATAAAAATCAATCATTAAGCTTTTAAAGCTTTGCATCCTTTTGGCTCAATTTAAGGAAAAAAAAAAAAAACATGAGTCGAATTTTTCGAGTAAATTTCGGCGAAGCGCGAGTTGATGACGTATGTGATAACGTTTGAAGCCTCGCGAGCCGGTGTTATGCCGTGGAATGCATCCCCTCCACTCATTAGCTTCTTAAAGTGGGAGAAAATTATCTTATATTTAAAACAAAACACGAGTATTGGATCATGACAACACGTCAAATAGAGCAGCAAACTTTCCCTCTGTTTTTATGTGTCTAAAAAATGCACATAGAGAGGTGTACTTGGGTATATAAACTGTACAGTACGCTGTTAAGGTAGAGAACATTATATTTTCGGGACAGCAAATATTCCCAATCAGAGGGCTGTTGTTTTCGGCTTATCTGGACAACCTGAACAAAATCATTAAAGGCATACACTTTTAAATTCATCCAATGGTAGGGAAAACTTGGATTATTTCGTCTTGTTCTGTACTTTCAACCGCGCTTCCGTCAGGGGGCGCATTTTACGACAGGGGTGCAATCTACGGCAGAACACCGGTCGTACCACGTGACTGATTTAGGAACCGGCTCGCGGTTTTGGCGGGTGATTTAAAATCTAACGGGCAGCGAAACGCGACGGAGTACCGCTTACAGTCCGAAGACTTGTCGAAAAGTTGTTTTTTAATGAAAATGAATGAAATATTAACGTGCTCGATGCTGTCCCCGTAACAAACGCACAGTCACAAACCGAGTTACACACAAGCACATTCACATCACAACTGTCTCCATTTCTATTTATGTCCTGTTTCCCTTTTCACCCTGCTACTGTGTCGTAAAAACAGACAAAATATCAATAACTTAATAATTTCTGTATTGATATCTCAAACACATGGCGTCAGATTCATTCATTCAATTCAGAGATTCGCACACCAAAGGGGGTGTCTCTGATAATCACTCTGCCTGTTTTACATTTATTGTCCACGATGGCACAGTTGAGCAAATGAAGTTTCAGACCAGAGTAAAGCAAATGCGTGGAAATAATGATTCAAGAGGCTTCATGTCACGAGCACCTACTGAGTCCTTACCTGTGCTCTGGACGAAGGTGTTGCTTCCTCTCAGTTTGCTGGCGAATGGCCCGATAGCTTCAGGTGACCCTCTTTTGAACCCTGTGACCACTCCCACGGGGCGTTATTAATTACATAATTTCAAACAAACCGAAATTTTCTCACCATCTAAAAGCAGTTCATTCCTCTAAACTCTTAATCCATCCGCAATCACTTATTTTACACTTTTATATTCACTTAATTTCAACAATAGAAAGTTTTTTATCATATTTGTTCATTTCTGAACCACGTGACCGTCATTTCGTATTTACTCTGTGGAAATCCACCGCCTCGGTTTGAGTGTGTATGTGTGTGCGTGTAAGCGAGACCCGTGTAGGTGTTTGAGTGTGCACCCTCTAACACCAGCCACGGGGACGCAAGAGTCCAGGGAAATTATTGTCCTTTATGTTCATTTTGACTCCCGTCCGTCCGTCACTCCAGCCGCGAGTGACCACGCTATTCCCCACGTCGGCGCCCAGCGGCGAGGCAGAGCGAGAGGGAGAGCGTGCGGCCAGCCGCGATGAGGACGGTGTTAGCAGAGTCGGATTAACCATGAGGCATAGTGAGGCTGAAGGCTCAGGGCGTTTGGCTACGGGGGGCCACTCAGCCCGAGCAGAAGCCGGTATGACGCTGATGAGCTGCGCCCGATGTGAGGAGGATTAGGCTGTATTGGGATAGAGGAAAAAGTGCCTAGAAAGTGAATCTCGTTTCACTTCAGTGGGGAAACATAAACTGTGATTCATAAAACAGCTCTATTGATAGTAAGTACTAAAAAAAAATATCTACTCATGCCATCCTGTCGATTTTTAGTAATCAGTGTTTCGGTGTCGAACTATTTCCTTTCTGCGGCGCAGTGATACTTGCACACGCGCAATCGAATATGCAGAGGGGTGAAGCGATTTTTGTCACGTGGACCAATAGGAGCCGAGTCTCGTTGCCATAGTATCAGAAATACACAAACATGGCGACGAGCGCGTCTACCAGCGAGACAAGCAAAGAGGAAGAAAAGAACAGGAAAAAAAAAAAGAAAACAGCCTTCAAAAGTGCATCAAAAAGGAACGAAACGATGCTATATGCATCTATCATCTGTCCAGAGTGAAGACGTTCTCGACTTTACAAGGACATGTTGGGAAACTTACAGAACTAGTATTAGCAAGTGGCTTTCTCTACAGGGTGAGACAAAAGAACAGCCAGAAAATGTATATATTGTGAGTAACGCAAGACAAAATCTTTCTCAAATATCATAAATACATCTACCTAACACCTGAAATAGTTATCGGTGCCTTAGTATAAGCATAAGTGAATTCAGATTATGAAATGTAGCAAATTTCTTGAAGAAAACGTCTCAACTCAAGTGATTTGCACCCAGCACAATGAAATATATACAGTAAATTTAGCTAAAAGCTTATGTTTCATACATAAAAATGATACAACCTACTGTGTGATAAAAGCAATAAAATATAAACAGCACATCATGGCCCTAAATGGCTGAAAGTCAGTCAAATTGCTACCACGCTCCCCAAAATTGGAATAATGGAAAAAATGTAACAAGACCAAAATAAATGCACAAAAGGTCTGAATTAATTCAAAATATGGTATAAAACATTTATTCAAGTATCACAGTGTCACCTCTAATGACCTCTAATGGCCATAAGCTAGAACAACAACTTGAAAAAATAGACTGGTGACCACTAACTGTCTGGTGTGGAGCTTTGCATCAGATTATAAATTCACGCAAACCACACTGTCGCACAGGAAGAGTAACATAAGCCACACTTAAATGTTTTTTTCTGAGAGTGACTGTGCAATCAGAGGTGTGAAGACAACAGGATGGATAGAACTGACACAATGCTGAAACGTCACCTTGCCTACAATAAACTTTTTTTTTTCAAATCTATAGTTTACATTAAGCAACTGACAGAGTCCGTCACTAAGTACTTCTCTCACCAAGAGCAAAGGAGGTGGCTATTTCAAAGAAACTAGAATATAAAACATGTTTTCAGTTATTTCACACTTTTTTTATAAGTACAAAATTTCACACGTGTTCATTCATAGTTTTGATGCCTTCAGTGATAATCTACAATGTAAATAGTCATGTAAACTTAAATAAAGACAAGACACTGAATGAGAAGGTGTGTCCAAACTTTTGGCCTACAGGGGAAGCAGATTGAAACTTGTATTCATGTCACAACTGTGGACATTGCAGTATGCAAATTAAGACAACATTCAGACCGCAACAAAGTGTAGACATGCAGATATGTACATACAATCTGCACAATCAAGCTTTGTTATCTAAATCACCTTTCTTGTTTTTGAAAGTGTAAGTTAAACTATCATGTCCTCACCTCTCAGTCTATCCTCAGACAAATGTGTGTTTATTTGTTTGTGAGGCTGTAGCTGTGGCTTCCCAACCACAAACCTGAATATGTCGAATACTGCGTGCATCTTATGTTTTGGCTGTGTTGCCAGGGACTCAGTGACGCAGAGCTAATGTTAGACAAACATTTGCATTTGTGAGGGCAGAGCTTTCCCTTACCCATATAACCATACCTATGACAGAGAGATGCTGGAGTATGTGATTGCTGGTGCTGACTGACCTCTCCTCTTCATCCACGCTGATTATACAGAGAGAAGACAAAGACACATAAGGTAAATACTGAGGGTCTGTTCAGAATAATGCTGTCTGACGGTGGTCACACCACTGTGCTTTGTCTGAACATTTGTGGTCAAAGTCATGCTTTATTTTATGCTGATGAGTAGTTTTACCATGACATCCTATTTAACTTTATCTTTAAATACACTTTAAGATTCTTCAGTGTGGGTATTTAGATAGTATAAGTTTATGGAGGTTTCTTTAGTTAAATTGAGGAAAAGGTCAAAAGCTTTTGTTGTCATGGATACTTTATTTTAACCAGCACTACTGATGGAGCTATTTTGAAATGTCACTAAACCTAAACCTGAAACTTAAGACACAGACAGAAACTTTCCTGATAAGTAATCAGGTTACCTTTTTATTCAGCAGTGATGAGAATATTGAATTTGCCAAGAATTTAGTGGGTACATTCTAGGTTTCGTTTCTGTCAACTACTGCAGTATGGAGAGTTTAACAGTCAGTGTCTCTTTAGAAAAGTTTATTCACATTTGAAACTGCAGGCATCATATTTTTTGTGGAAGTAAAACATCAATCAATCAATCAATCAATCAAATCAATCATATTTTATTTATATCGCGCCAATTCACAAAAATTGTCATCCTAACGCGCTTTTCAAAGAACAAGAGCATGTCTAGACCATGCTCATTGTTTGATGAATTATCAAGAACCAACCTAAGATGGGTTTTGGCCCATCTCATCTAACATGAGTGACAGTGTCAAGGAAAAACTTCCTTTTAACAGGCAGAAACCTTGGGTAGGACCAGACTCATGCCAGACAGCCACCATGCCGCTGCTGGGTTGGGGAGGAATGCAGAGGGATAGGGGAATAGGGGGAGAGAGGGATAGAGAGAAGAGGGGAGAGGGCAGGGGGAGAGAGAGAGAACAAGATAAGGGGAAAACAACATCTTAGAAACTCACTCACTTGCTAGAGAAGAAAAACTGTTACAGTGAAGGAGGTGTTGAGGAGGACTGTTTGATGGACTGGGGTCATTTTTTTCTATCGCCAAAGGCAGGTACAATCGTAAGGTTGAGGGTTCAATCTCAGGTCCCGCTGTCCACATGTTGAGGTGTCCTTGTGCCCAGTGGTGTGTGAATAGGAAAGAGGGGAGGTAAAATGTATGTCATTTATTTGCCAAGGTGTCTAGACTAATAGTAGGCTTTTATAAAGAGGGTCTAATTACAGCCCCTACATGTGACTGTGGTGCACAGCCTGTTGACTGAATACATTAAGTAAGGAAGTGCTGACTGAGGATAAAACTTCCTTATTTAGCCTTCCTAGAATAGGGTTAAGAAGAAATCCATCCTTCCTCTTTCTTTTTCAGGTGTACGGACTGCGTGAGTAATCTGAAATGACTCTGAATATATCCAGATGGTCGGGAGAGTCCCCATCCAGCTCCCAATCACAATGTGGCAACAATATGACCGACTGGGAGCAGCGCATGGACAAGATGTACACATACTTCTACCTGATCCTCTTCATCCCTGGTCTGCTTCTCAACACCTACGCTCTCTGGGTCCTCTGCAGATACATTAGGTACATGCAAACAAACACTAATGTCATGCTTAAAACACTCAGGATATGGCTAACTCTTGTGTTTGTTGCTCGACAGTAAGAAGACCAAGGCAGTGATCTTTATGATCAATCTGGCATTAGCGGACCTGGCCCACATCCTCTCCCTGCCCTTCAGGATCTACTATTACTTCACACACATCTGGCCCTTTGGACGAGGCATCTGCTTGTTCTGCTTCTACCTAAAATACCTCAACATGTATGCAGCTATAGTCTTCCTGGTAAGCAGACAGTGATGTTTGGAGGAGACAGATGTCTCACTTTGGGAGTTGCCTTGTTTTGATCATTGTAGATTTACTTCAAATCATTTTCATGCCACTATTTTTCTGATTCCAGGTATGTATCAGCATCCAGAGGTGTGTTTTTCTGCTCAATCCCCTCACCTCTCGCAGGTGGAGGCGCCGGTACGACCTGTTGATCAGTATCATCGTGTGGCTGGTTGTTGGTTTGGCCTGCTCCCTGTTCATCCTGATGCGGAGCAGCAGTGCCCCTACTAGCCCTGGTATCAGCGCACAGACAGACTATAACAAGACCTATTCTCTTGACAGCACAACAGGACAAGTTCTCTTTACCGCCACTTCACCTTTGGGTTCAAACCCCAGCAGATCCAACTCCATAGTGGGCTGTTTCAAGGATCTGCCTATGCGTCGTCTGCCTCCCTACCTCGCCCTAACAATGATGGCTCTTGCTGAGCTGTTTGGTTTCATAATCCCTTTGGTCTGCATCACCTATAGCTCCTGTCGCATCGCCTGCTCCCTCAACCAGAGACACTCCGAAGACCAGCAAAACTTCCCCACACTCAATCCTTCAGCACGCAGCAGACTGCAGTCAGTCACTTCAAACGGTCAGAGTGATAAACACCATGAAAAACTGACGACTGGTGAGAAGCGCCGTGCTCTGCAGATGGTGCTGAGCTGCAATGCCCTCTTCTTGATCTGCTTTGCCCCCTACCACATCAACTTCCTGCTCTACCTCATGGTATCGCAGGACATCCTCTCCCACTGTGCTACAAGGGTGGCTGTGCGTCAGTTCCACCCTGTGCCCCTTTGCTTTGCCAGCCTGAGCTGCTTCCTCAACCCTCTGCTTTATTATTTTCTGACAGCTGAGTTCAGGCAGCACCTAACCAGGCGCACCTCCTCCCCTGAGCTCCCCGACCCCGCACCCTGCACAGCAGAGAATGATAAGCATGGAGAGTAGCTGCTCTGACAAGTAGTAGTGACACAATTATTGGTTGGATATGTCTTGGAAATACCCGATGGAAGCTGTGCAGACCCACAGAGCTTTGAGAGGAAATGACTCTTGACAATTTAATCTTCAATCAGCAGCTAAAATTTGTTTTTATCGGTTTCATTCTAGCAGAGACGACCAGTTTCTCATCCCAGTCCCCCCAAAAAATGTAAGGCTTACATCTGCTCACCGTAGACAAGATGGTGTAAATCTTTAACACCAAATCACAATCCTTCTACAACCTCCTGTCTCTATACAAGATCACCACATAAGTCTTTCCAAAACACAAACTTTCTATCCTTTCTACTTCAAAGAGACAAAGACACTGTTAATGGCCAGCAGGAAAGAACTGCAGGACAACTCGATCAGATAAACACCTGTCATCACACCTTGACGGGGAAGCGTCAGGTTTATCAGCTCAGCCATAAATCCTACATTTGGTTGATCTTTCCCGTGCTCTCTGTGAGTACAATCCAAAGAGAATAACGACAACTAGTCCAATTACAGGTTGGATGGACACTACACCATGAACTTCTGTCAGTACTCAACATACGCAGTTAAACAGTCTTTGTCCCATTTGCCTATCATGTTCATAAGCCAAGATCTCACACTGACAGAATAAATCTTTCAGTCTTTAAGTTCCTTGAGATCAACAGCTTTCCAAACTGTTTCATGGACTTTTAAGAGCTGAAGTTATTATGTTTGAATTACAACCCTTTTCTAGTAGGAAGAGTGTAAAAATGTTTAGTTCATCTCTTAATCATTTGTTTAGCTTTTTTAACCCATAGGTAGTTATGCTGTTAGTTACTAATCTGAATGTTGGTTTGTAGAATCCATTATTAACTGTTATGAAGTTCATTTACATGTGTTCACCCTTGTGTCATTCACAGTTTCTATGTGTTACTATCTGTTTCATTTCAGAGAAATTTGACATGATCAATACTCTATGAAAGTGATACTCAAAGCATAATGAGAATGTTTGTTAATGTGATTCTACAATTCTTTATCTGTGTTTAGCATCAAATCATTTATTATGACCCAAGCATTCTTTAACATTAATCATAGTGAGTGAATGTTTGAGCTGACTCCTTTACTAGCCAAAGTACAAGTTGGATCAAACAATCAGGGCTCTTGAAAGTCTCCTCTCTGGAAGCTGCAGCTGGAGATCAGATCCTTTCTCTCCTCACACCTTAGAGACACTCCCAGTCTGAAGAGTATAAAATCAGTAAAGCTAGGGTGATGCCTCTCTCTTACATCCCCTCTTGCCTCTTGCTTTTTCCTCTCTTGCCTTCTACTCTTCACACTCTTGTTTTTTTTCTCTCTTTTTTGTTTCTGCTAAGTTCCCTCTTAGCTTGTTTTCTCTTTGTCTTACTTTTTCCTTAGTCTTTTAAGTTTTCTGCCACATGTCCATTCACGTTGATCTTTCTTTGATATCGTCTTAGTTCAAGTTGTGAAACTTTAACTTTTTGTGCGCATAGCAATTCAAGATTAAGCCTTTAATTGATTTTTCTTTAATTTCGCAAAGCCATTTTTGAAATAGTTTCAACTGGTCATCGAGCCTCTTTTCCTCAGTTATCTGCGTGATTGACAAGTCACCTCTGAACGCCACCCAGCAGGCCCAAAGTCATCCTCTGAGCCAGAGTGTTGCAGTGAGACCAAAGGAGCATCCAAAGGACACATAAGGCTCTGGTTTTTGCATTCAGGCCTGTGTGCTGTGACTCCTGGCCTTTCCTTCGTCTGACTTCGATCCTCTTCAGAGCTGAACCTCTCGAACCGCAGGCAGCCTGGACCTTCGGAACTTGCTCCATCTTCTCCAAGGACCAGCCTCACTTAAGTATGCAAACCTCCAGAGCTCCAAACAGGGCTGATGCTGTCTCAGGCATTCAATTCAGATAACCACATCCAAATGTATCTTTACACCAAAGTTAATGTAGGTTAACATGTTAGCGCATATTCACTCACTATCATTAACTTTAGTGCTCTTAGCCTGACTCAGAATCTTTCATTCATCTGTCATTATCTATAATCATTTTATCATCATTTATTGCATGTATGTTGTACCATCATTTATCCTGTAATAAACTGATCATTCATTTTCTTGTTTGTTAGTGTTCTTCCAGACGTGGAGTCCCTGAAATGAGAATTTCGGCTTGAGAAATGAGATTGATTAATTTAAGATGAACTTAATGTTTGATTTCTGAATTAAATTTTGTTTTTCTTTATTTTCCCACCATTAAGGGTGGTTGGTGCCCCTTTTAACCAGTGCATAAATGTCATAAATCAAGATTATTATCAAATATTAATCTTAAGACATTTGTTATAAATTCAAATCTGTACATCATAACGCTTGTTGCCCAACAGCTTTGTGGATATCATTGCCTAATGTGCATGAGCTGCACCTGTTTATCTCAGTGAGCATCTTTGAATAAGCTACACCACAGATGTTGGACTTGTATGTTAATGTGTGTTAACTACTGTGCTGTGAATAAAAGCAACTTTATTCCTTTTGTCTCATCCGCTAACTTCTTGTTTGTCACTGTGGTGCATCCAAAGTTTCCTTAGTGTTGTTGGTAAAATCATATCAAATGAAAACAGGTGTGAAGCTTGTTTCTCTTGTACTTCCTCTCTCACTGCAGAGTGGTAAAGACAGTTGGCAGCAGCTCCAAAAAACATCAACTGCCAAAATCTGGTGGTTATCTGTTTGAGACTGAAAGTCAGCCTCCTACTCCTGCATCCACTCTGACGCTTCGCCCACCCTTGAGTAACCCACCTTTTATAAAAACTGCACTGCATCTGAACCGGACACCAAGAGTTCCCTACTTCATATCTTTTTACAACTGAAATTAAATCCGTCTTGGTAACCAGAATATAATTGCACAATCTATAATTAATTAATTCAGCCTTTCCTCCGTCAGAGTCTGGACATAACCTGGACAACAAAAGAGCAGTTGTTTGCAAATCGTTGTGAAACAGAAGTCGATGGTGTAAGTATTACTTCAAAAATAACCTTAAAAAAAAACAACAACTTTCAAACAAAAAGACAAAACACTATGAAGAACAGCAAAGTCAAGAAAAGTGTGTAAGGACAGTGCTGCATATTTATCTCTGGATATTGCTGGACAGGAGTACTAACCCGAGGTATTGGGTCTGGAACATCATGTTTATACAAGCTGTTACCTTGTCTTTTACTATGCTTTCAAAGTTACAGATGTGTGGTTATACTTTGCTCCATACCTGAATTACTATTTTGAAAAGAAAAGGACAAAAAGGCTTAAAAAACATCTTTTATCCTCTGGAAAGGACCTTGTTCATCTGCCAGGCCACTCTGGAGGGGTGATTGATGTAACCATCTGCAGAGACAGAGAGACAACAGTAGATGGATTCAGGGATTTGGGGTCAAGAGGAGTAGAGAGGAGGTCTAATATGATACTGCAGAGCAGGAAATAAGAGTGGAAGTGCAGAAAATGTGCATGAGCCGGCCATCATCTGTTGAGTGCCTCATGTCAAGAATGTGCCGATATATTGCAACAGAGGACACTCAAAGGTTCTTTTTAAGTTGCAGCATGTCCTCTGTGTATGAGCGGGAAGGGGTGCATACTGCAGTTCAGTGAAGTGTAGATATTAGCCTGTCCTGACCTCTAATGGTCATAAGCTAGAACAACAACTTGAAAAAAATAGACTGGTGACCACTAACTGTCACTGGTGTGGAGCTTTGCATCAGACTATAAGTTTAAGCAAACCACACTGTCACACAGGAAGGGTAACATAAGCCACACTTTAATGTTTTTTCTGGGAGTGACTGTGCAATCAGAGGTGTGAAGACAACAGGATGGATAGAACTGATATTAACTCTTTTTTTTTTCGAATCTATAGTTTACATTAAGCAACTGAAACTTAAACTTCAATATCAATATCAGTAATCACATAGAACAGACTGACATCCTTCAGATGTCAAGAGTCAACATGAAAAGACTAACGTAGGCACAATTATAACTCATAAAAACGATGATCTGATAAATAGCAGCTTTGAAACAGGAAGTCTTACAGGGGAAGCAAACTAAAACTTGTATTCATGTCACAACTGTGGACATTGCAGTATGCAAATTAAGACAACATTCAGACTGCAACAAAGTGTAGACATGCAGATATGTACATACAATCTGCACAATCAAGCTTTGTTATCTAAATCACCTTTCTTGTTTATGAAAGTGTAAGTTAAACTATCATGTCCCCACCTCTCAGTCTATCCTCAGACAAATGTGTGTTTATTTGTTTGTGAGGCTGTAGCTGTGGCTTCCCAACCACAAACCTGAACATGTTGAATACAACGTGCATCTTATGTTTTGGCTGTGCTGCCAGGGACTCAGTGACACAGAGCTAGCGGTAGACAAACACTTGCATTTGTGAGGGCAGAGCTTCCCCTTCCCCATATCACCATACCTATGACAGAGAGAGCCTGACGAGCGTGAGAGCAACGTGAGTAGATGCTCATCTGTGCACATGCACACACCACTGACAGATTTCTTTTTTTTTACTCTGCTGCTAAAGTGAGCCAGGGAGGTTTCTTGTTGACCCTGTATGCTACGGTTGTGCTTGAGGAGAGAAGAGTGTTCCTGCGTCAGCCTGCTGTTTACAGAGGAGTGTGAAGCTGCTGGAGTATGTGGTTGCTGGTGCTGACTGACCTCTCCTCTTCATCCACGCTGATTATATAGAGAGAAGACGAAGACACATAAGGTAAATACTGAGGGTCTGTTCAGAATAATGCTGTCTGACAGCGGTCACATCGCTGTGCTTTGTCTGAACATTTGTGGTCAAAGTCATGCTTTATTTTATGCTGATGAGTAGTTTTACCATGACATCCTATTTTACTTTATCTTTCGATTCACTTTAAGATTCTTCAGAGTGGATATTTAGATAGTATAAGGTTACAGCGGTTTCTTTAGATAATTGAGGAAAAGGTCAAAAGCTTTTGTTGTCATGGATACTTTATTTTAACCAGCACTACTGATGGAGCTATTTTGAAATGTCACTAAACCTGAAACTTAAGACACAGACAGAAACTTTCCTGATAAGTAATCAGGTTACCTTTTTATTCAGCAGCGATGAGAATATTGAATTTGCCAAGTCAACCTAGCGAGTACGTTTAGAAGTTTCATTTCATTTCCTTTCTTTTTATATACTGTAATTGTCCCCATGGGGAAATTTGTCGTGGACTCTCTGATGGTCCACAGTTCACAAATAAAAGAAGAACAGGAATATTGAGTGATCGCACCAGGCGATACACATGACACATGCAAGACAAGTATACAGCAGCAACAAGTATCACTCGCCCATATCACAAGTTCACGTGTGGGGCACTTCCTCAAACGTGAGTATTGGGTCACACTGTTGGTTGAAAACTGAAAACTTCATGTGCCAGCAGAGCTGAAACTGCCCCTGACTAACAGTACGGTAGCAGAAAACTGTCGCAGGTTTTCTGTTCCCCTCAGAGACCGGTGAAGGAAGGGTGTGGTCTTGGTTTGATGGCAGGAGGAAGGGTGATGCTCCAGTGATAAGCAGACTTAATGCTCTTTTTTTCTTCCACACATTTCCTGCTGTAATCTTCAGCCACGCACTCATTTCTGATTCTTTGCACTCTTATCTGCATGTTAAGACATTTGATTACTTATGCAATGATGCTTTAACAAACACTTTCACAGCCTGACAAATAATTCATTATTCATTATGGAAGAAGAGCTGAAGCAGTTTTGTCGCAGGTTACAAATTTCCTTTCATAGAAGATAAATACATTATTTTGTGTGTATTTATTTTTACTAAGCAGGTTATATGGAAGCCACTTAGAATTAAACTTCTTTATATGAGCAATCAATCAGCTAAACTTCATGAATCAGAAACACTATCCAGGTTGTGAAATAAAATTGTTGGCTGCTGTTTATCCTCCATAAACAGGAATTTGTTTGCACCAGGGGGAGCATACCACTCAACCACTGTACCACTAGACAAGATCTCTGAGTTACTTATTTACAGTGATAACATTGGATTGTTTTACTTATGTGCAAGAGAGAGCAGATTTTTCTGCAATCTCAAAATACATATGTTCAGTCATATCTGCAGCATGGAGAGTTTAACAGTCAGTGTCTCTTTAGAAAAGTTTATTAATATTTGAAACTGCAGGCATCACATTTTTTGAGGAAGTAAAACATCTTCTCAGAAACTCACTCACTTGCTAGAGAAGAAAAACCGTCACAGTAAAGGAGGTGTTGAGGAGGACTGTTTGATGGACTGGGGCCTTTTTTTTTCTATCTTCAAAGGCAGGTGGCAAAACCAGATCAACAACCAGCTGGGAAACAAAGAAGCAAACATTTATTCTCAAGTATTTGGCCAGCATGGATCAGCTGTCTGACGATAATCAATCAATCAATCAATCAATCAATTAATCGAAGTTTATTAGTAGAGCATCTTGAATAAATATAATATGTAATTCAAGGTGTTTTACAGCATTAAAAAAGGCAAGATTATGTTTGAAAATGAAACATTTTAAAAGACAGAAATTAATCTGGAAGTAGAGGCTCATGCACTCTGGTGGCAACAAAAAGATTAAAATATTTATAGTAATGAAAAAATATATATAAAGATAAAACTTAAAGACGAATAAAAGCAAAGGAAAAAAAAGTTTTAAAAAATTTGAACAAATATGATGATATCTCTGAATATGGTTTCTTTGTATGCTAATTGTGCACAGAATAATTGCTGACTAAAATTAGCCCCAGAGAGTCGACTGATGGTCACATTGCTCTGGCAACCACCAGACATTTCCACAATTTTGCGACACAAAGTGTTGTCATTATAAAAAGCTTATAATACAGGTATATTGCGCAAATATGCAAACAATTTATTGTTTAAAGTGTGCTGCTCTGCACACTCCTCTTCACACTCCTCTTCACGCTAGCTTGTAGCCTAACATTTCTGGTGTAGTAGAAGTGGCAGGTAACATAGAAGCTGTTCAGCTCTCAGACATGAATGTCTTTAGAGGCATGATGAAAGTTAATATCATAATTAGCTTTCTTATGAGCACTGCAATCCGCTAACACCCAAGCTTGTTCCACAATTGTCCTCTTTACTTTTCGGAATCTGGCCTGCATAGCGGGGCTCCGTGGGCAGAGCTTGGATTTGCTACGTAGGAAATCTCACTGTGTCTGAACCTGCTGTTTGGTCTGCCAGAGATTCACAGTGATTTGAATGCAGAAATACTCAGAAATGCAATGTCACACTTTTTTTCACATATGTCCTGTAGAATAAGAAAAATGCCATATGACCATGTAGACAACAAGAAAAACATGATTTTCATCAGAGTAGGTCTTTAACATTGTTTAAAATCAGCACTGTTTTTAATGACATACTATTTTTAGAGGTGGTTCCATTACCATCAATGAATTTACCTGTTTTTATATATGAATCACCAAGTGGAGAAGTGTTCTGGCCATCTCTCCAGAGTAGAGAGAGTATGGTCTCACTGATAGATGACTGTAGGAGAAAGACCTTTAAATTATGACTAAACCTCCTGTACTAGAGGTAGGGCTGGGCGATAAAATGATAAGGACATATATCGAAAATTAATTTCCCTCAATATCAATATCAAACATGGTCAATATCCTTTTTGATAGTCGGCATTCTGCCATGTTTTGGTTGACTATATGAATAGCCACTGAAAAGGGAAGTTGCTCTGGGTCTGCTTTGTGCTGAACCAATCATGTGCTGAATTAGAACCAAGTAGCAAACAACTGCGTAGTAGCAGGCTGCAGCTACACCCAACCATAGCACTTTAACACGTGAAGCCGACAGCACTGTCACTGAAAAAAAAAAAAAAAGAAAATGAGTGCTACCCCCGGCAGAAATACAGATGAAGGCTCAACAGATGGGCTCCATTTAAAATGTCATGGCCAATGCAAATGTTCTACAAGCTATTATGGCTTGACATTGTTGACAACGCTGGCACCAAAACGTCGGTGGTGTGGAGGTCTTTTGGTTTTGAGGTCGGACTTAAAGTAGGGCAATGTTCACTGCAAATTATAGAGTACATGCTGGAGAATACCACATATCTTTTCCACCACCTGAAGCAGTGCCATGCGGCAGAGCACGTGCAATGCATGAGATCACAAACCTCGAGCGGAGCAAGGAGCCCATGGCGCCTGTGCAGCCGAAACAGCTGAGCATTCAGTCTGCTTTCTATAGCGCATAACCAATAAGCACTGTTAAAGTTTAGTTTTTATATCATGATATATATCAATATCGACTGATATGAAGACAATACATTGTGGTAAACTTTTTTCCATATCAACCAGCCCTAACTAGAGGTGATGGGAAGTTTGAAGGGTAACTAGAGCCGCTCTTAGCTGTGGTGCTACTAAACAAACAAACAAAAAAAAATCATTTAGAAAGGGCCCCATTTAAAATGTCACGGCCAATGCAAATGTTCTACAAGCTATCATGGCTTGACAGTCATGAGTCTTTATGATTTGTCATGACTTTTCTCCCTCATATGGGGCCTGTGTCCTTAAGATAAATGACGTCTTACTTTTAAGTCTTTTGTGAATGAAAGGAAAGATTTTGAATTTAGAGTTTATAAAGAACATCACTTGTGTCAAATGCATCTCTGTGATCTAATAGGACAAATGGAGATAAGGGTCATCTGTTCACAGCACTGAGAGAATTTTCTTGGGGTGGCCGTGGCTCAGTGGTTAAGATGTTCATTGCACAATCGTATGGTTGAGGGTTCAATCTCAGGTCCCGCTGTCCACGTGTTGAGGTGTCCTTGTGCCCAGTGGTGTGTGAATAGGAAAGAGGGGAGGTAAAATGTATGTCATTTATTTGCCAAGGTGTCTGGACTAATAGTAGGCTTTTATAAAGAGGGTCTAATTACAGCCCCTACATGTGACTGTGGTACACAGCCTGTTGACTGAATACATTAAGTAAGGAAGTGCTGACTGAGGATAAGACTTCCTTATTCAGCCTTCCTAGAATAGGGTTGAGAAGAAATCCATCCTTCCTCTTTCTTTTTCAGGTGTAATGGCTGAGTAATCTGAAATGACTCTGAATATATCCAGATGGTCGGGAGAGTCCCCATCCAGCTCCCAATCACAATGTGGCAACAATATGACCGACTGGGAGCAGCGCATGGACAAGATGTACACATACTTCTACCTGATCCTCTTCATCCCTGGTCTGCTTCTCAACACCTACGCTCTCTGGGTCCTCTGCAGATACATTAGGTACATGCAAACAAACACTAATGTCATGCTTAAAAACACTCAGGATATGGCTAACTCTTGTGTTTGTTGCCCCACAGTAAGAAGACCAAGGCAGTGATCTTTATGATCAATCTGGCATTAGCGGACCTGGCCCACATCCTCTCCCTGCCCTTCAGGATCTACTATTACTTCACACACATCTGGCCCTTTGGACGAGGCATCTGCTTGTTCTGCTTCTACCTAAAATACCTCAACATGTATGCAGCTATAGTCTTCCTGGTGAGCAGACAGTGATGTTTGGAGGAGACAGATGTCTCACTTTGGGAGTTGCCTTGTTTTGATCATTGTAGATTTACTTCAAATCATTTTCATGCCACTATTTTTCTGATTCCAGGTATGTATCAGCATCCAGAGGTGTGTTTTTCTGCTCAATCCCTTCGCTGCTCGCAGGTGGAGGCGCCGGTACGACCTGTTGATCAGTATCATCGTGTGGCTGGTTGTTGGTTTGGCCTGCTCCCCGTTCATCCTGATGCGGAGCAGCAGTGCCCCTACCAGCCCTGGTATCAGCGCACAGACAGACTATAACAAGACCTATTCTCTTGACAACACAACAGGACAAGTTCTCTTTACCGCCACTTCACCTTTGGGTTCAAACCCCAGCAGATCCAACTCCACAATGGGCTGTTTCAAGGATCTGCCTATGCGTCGTCTGCCTCCCTACCTCGCCCTAACAATGATGGCTCTTGCTGAGCTGTTTGGTTTCATAATCCCTTTGGTCTGCATCACTTATAGCTCCTGTCGCATCGCCTGCTCCCTCAACCAGAGATACTCCGAAGACCAGCAAAACTTCCCCACACTCAATCCTTCAGCACGCAGCAGACTGCAGTCAATCACTTCAAACGGTCAGAGTGATAAACACCATGAAAAACTGACGACTGGTGAGAAGCGCCGTGCTCTGCAGATGGTGCTGAGCTGCAATGCCCTCTTCTTGATCTGCTTTGTCCCCTACCACATCAACTTCATGCTCTACCTCATGGTATCGCAGGACATCATCTCCCACTGTGCTACAAGGGTGGCTGTGCGTCAGTTCCACCCCGTGTCCCTTTGCCTTGCCAGCCTGAGCTGCTTCCTCAACCCTCTGCTTTATTATTTTCTGACAGCTGAGTTCAGGCAGCACATAACCAGGCGCACCTCCTCCTTCACCTCCTCACTCCTCTCTTCTCCTAGTATGAGCTCCCCGCCCCTGCGCCCTGCACAGCAGAGAATGATAAGCATGGAGAGTAGCTGCTCTGACAAGTAGTAGTGACACAATTATTGGTTGGATATGTCTTGGAAATACCCGATGGAAGCTGTGCAGACCCACAGAGCTTTGAGAGGAAATGACTCTAGACAATTTAATCTTCAATCAGCAGCTAAAATTTGTTTTTATCGGTTTCATAACGCTTGTTGCCCAACAGCTTTGTGGATATCATTGCCTAATGTGCATGAGCAGCACCTGTTTATCTCAGTGAGCATCTTTGAATAAGCTACACCACAGACATCGGACTTGTATGTTAATGTGTGTTAACAACTGTGCTATGAATAAAAGCAACTTTGTTCCTTTTGTCTCATCTGCTATCTTCTTGTTTGTCACTGTGCTGCATCCAAAGTTCCTTCAGCGTGGTTGCTCATATCATATCAAATGAAAACAGGTGTGAAGCTTGTTTCTCTTGTACTTCCTCTCTCACTGCAGAGTGGTAAAGACAGTTGGCAGCAGCTCCAAAAAACATCAACTGCCAGAATCTGGTGGTTATCTGTTTGAGACTGAAAGTCAGCCTCCTACTCCTGCATCCACTCTGACGCTTCGCCCACCCTTGAGCAACCCACCCTTTTATAAAAACTGCACTGCATCTGAACCGCACACCAAAAGTTTATTTTTACAACTGAAATTAAATCAGTCTTGGTAAGCAGAGTATGATGTTGTGGATTTTATGGCAGTTTTAAAAAAGGTAAAGAAGCGATCTGTTTTCACTTTCTGTATTGATTCCTGGTCTTGATAGATCACACCAGTTTTATCTACTAACCAAAAGATTAAAAATCACAGATAGACGTTGTTCACAAAGAAAAGAGCAGCCATAACAGCAGAAGTGTCAGTGTCAAAAGTTCTTGTAAACCACACCCCCACTCCCACAGGAAGCTCTGTGTGTGCCGAAAAACCCTCAGAAGAACAGCAGAGACGCAGAGAGAGAAAGACAGACTGACACACAGAGAGGAATCAAAACCGGAAATACTTCAGATAAGACAAAAATTAAATTTGAGGGACAGAGGATGATATAAAGGCTCATATTAGGACAGAAACCAAGGGGGTGGTGAGAGAAAGTGAATAGCATTAGAGGGGGAGGAGAAAGAGGATGGCGTGTGTGTTGGCTGATGCTTCATCCTTCTGCTTTTTGATGCGACACACTCTCAAGTTTGAAGACAGAGGTGAGAAACGATTATCAAACTAACAGCTTCTTTTTAAAAAAAACCTGGACATCTCTGTGAGAGTCTGTGCTAGCTGGATGTTTTCATTATGGAGTCATGCCTCATGGGGGACCATGCATGTTTCTCCAATGTGAGGAATGTCTGTTATGTCTGTGAATGTGTTTCTGTGGGCCGGTGTCAGAGTGGGTGTTAGAGCCCTTAAACTGTAACCCAGTGTAAACTGTAACTGTAGGGGATCATGGCACTGCTTTTGCCTTGGAACGGCACATCAGGAAGGACCCCGGTGCTGTCGACCAACTTTTTGGGTGCTGATACATGACACCAAACATGGTGTGTGAGTGGAAAAAGTGTGGTATGCCAGCAGCCCACAGAGAGATGAATCACACCAGATGAAATAATGGGTTTCCATTGGCAACATCACAGGATTAAAACTGATGAATGTTGAAGTTGAAGTGCAGTTTGTCAGAGACTAAAAAAATTGTTGCTTTTCATACTCCCAAATCTGACCAAGTCCACCCTAACAGCTCTGTAAGATCATGTTTCTGTCACAGCGGGATGATGTGTAGCTGATGGATATTATATAAGATAAACATGTAGCCTCAGATGCACATAATTACACCATAATCCACAAGGAGGAAATAAAACTGCGGTAACTGGGCAGCATAACACAATAAAAGTTTATTGATGGAAACTTTGGATCTAGGCGAATGGGTCAAAGGCCAGTGAAGCTTAAAACATGTCTGAGGACTGAGGGTCTATGTGGAGACCTCTTTTATTGCTCTGAGGAGGGAAGAAACCACTCTTATTTATTTGTTTGAGGCTTGTTCATTTATTCCCTATGAAACATGCAGCTATGGACATTTCACCCTTCTGTCCGCAAGCTGAGATGTCCTCGGGCAAAACACTTGACCCCACCTGCCCCCATTGGCTGTGCCCAGTGTGGTGTGATTAGTGAAAAAGCTGATGGTGCTCTATACATAGGAGCATCCACCGTGAGTGGGTGAATGTGGTGTGAATGTGTGAATTTGACTTGTACTACAAAGAATGTTTTGAGTGATGTAAACAAAGCCCACTAACCATTTACAATAGTTGTCTATTCATGCTTAAATATCGTAATTGCCAAGAGCAATAATGGTTATTTGCTTGTCTAATGTGGATAGATCAAAGATGGATTAAAGATAGAATAATTGAAAATGATCTGTTCTAACATTTATCCTGTCCCAGTAAATCCTGCTGTTTGAATTCCAGTTTTCAAGTCTTTTTTAATCTTCCAACTGGGATCTTGATTTGGTCCCTCAGGCCTGACATTCTTAAAAACCACTCTGGGCCTGATTCCATCTCCCATTTCTGTTTAACAGTTGAGCAATTCTTGGTCTTTTGTCATCCATAACTTTACTTTGTGATAACCTTTTTAACTCCGGGGATGAATGCATGAGAAAGTATAGCGATCAGGTGCCGTTTACTACCCTGTTTGGTTAATGTCACAACAGATGTAGCCTCCGACCTGGCTGTGTATGTATATGTAAGACATAGGCAAAACACTCCAATCTATTATAGCATTACAGGGCATTACCTGCCCTTGGGGAGCCACCCTGATTCAGATTGTTCCAGAGTTTGAATTTATCAAGTATGAATGAGGATTTGGATTGTGTTTGTTCCAAATCTTTCTATTTGGCTAAGAGGACTGGACTATACTGGTATACCAATGGCCAGGCTGGCAGAGAAATACTCCTTCATGTTTGTCATGAAAAGTTTATCAATGACATGATAGCAGATCCACGAGCCACAGTCATGTTGTATTTAGTCTGTAAAATAACCTCACAGGCTTATTTATGATCATGTATAATAAAACCTGGACACCATTGCGGGAAACACTTATTTATTCCACAAATGCATTAAAAGCATGAAAAACATTCAAGTATTAAGTGATGAGACCACCTCATGGAGTCTTTTTGTATTCTCAACAGGGCTGTGAAGCCAAAAACAGTGGTGGTGGTAAAGGAGGGGTGCAGGAGTAGACATCTGAAGATCCTGGATACTGATGGGATGAATTTAAGGTGACTGGGGTGGAGAGTGATCACAATGGTTCACAATGAAATCACAAAATGAGGACAAATTAAAGAGCTACATCTCATATCAAGGAAATCCACAATGACATCCCATGATCCCTCAGGCTTACCCTGTAACACTTTGGTGGGGCCTGTCCTACAGTTTGGAAACCAGGGCTGGCACAACCTTGATACCAATTTCTGATTGATTAAAATAGTCTGCAGACAGAAAATGTTTCAGCTAAATTAAAGATTTAAATGTTCTGAATTTTTGTACACTAAAACTATCTAGGGAAAAAGTGACTTAAATGTGGATAAAACTAAACGGCATTATACTCCAATGACTAAGACTACATCTGAAATAGCAGCCAAAATGAACACTGTTGCAGTGGTAGCCTTACTCTGCAGTAAAGGTTCACTATTTGTTGGAATCAAGTCTTTCTCTTCCTCTTCTTCTTTATCTTCCCTCTTTTACTGAGTCAGTTAACTACAAGATTAAAAAACACCCTCACCCCCACCAAGAGTGAGTTAAACGGTATGACTGTCTGCTTATTTTCAGCACATATAATCGTGTCTGTCTGTCAGTTAAAAAATGCATCACAGTGTCACTCTATATTGAGTCTAGTCAGAGTCATTTCCCCAAAACGCTTAAAACTGTGAAACACTATTTTTGTAAAAACACTTCAACTATGGTGATTCTGTTTTTCAACAGATGTTAATCATCCAGGTTATTTATGTCAGTTTTTCCTTGCTGCTCGTTACACTTCCCAAAACAAGGAGGTTCCAAAAACTTAAGAGTCTAAATGTATCTCTCCATTCTTGACAACATTGACAAAGAATTTAATGGAAACTTAAAGACCTATTTTTACAAAATAGTGTTTCTTTAAGATTTTAGAAGAGTCTGAAATGACAGCAGCTCATACACACTTATTTTTAGTTTTAAACAGTGTCTAATAAAAGTAACTATTTGCATGTTTCATCTTGAAATGCACCAGTGATAATGATGTACATGTACACAGCAAATTCACTCTTCTCTGTACAAATTTAAGACAAGCTTTGTCTGTAAAAGCAGTAAAAGAATCGACAAAAGTAAACATTAAAGCTATCTAATCTAAAGAAGATTTAGTGTAGGGACTAACATGGTGCAATCAAACGCAATAGGAAAGAGCAGAGCCAGGGCACACCTACTGATGTTCACAGCAGTGGGTGCATCACACCTACAAGCTGGAAACTCATTTGCAGACATCGGCTCATGCTTCCATCTGAGGTGAAAATGACTTCTTCACATAAAGCAGATCTTAAGCCTTCTGAAACTTTGGTTGTTCTTCGCATCTAAGCATGACTGGTGAGATTTGTCGGACCTGTGAACCACACACATGGTCTTGTATACCAGATGAACAATGCTGGTTTCACTACTGCGTTGCTATCTAGCGCTTCACACTGGCTTACTGATATCTGCAGCTGAAGACGTGAACACACTGTGGGAGACTGAAGCATCAGCGACTCTGTGGGTTTGCATATTTACAGTAAATGGTTCCACAACAGCTGCAGTTGCACCAATAATGTTATATGCTATGCACTGTTTTAACACATAACAAACTAAAGCAGTGGTTGACACCTATGAGTGTGTCTGCACGTGCCTGTGTGTGTGGGTTAGTGTCAGGGTGCCACACAACATGATCTGTGTGTTATCAAGGAAGCATTTTTCTATGTTACAGCAATCTAACATGCAAACATGTTATGATCAGAGGCTTTTTTATAACCACACAACTTCCTATATTTTATTCATACCTACTTCCATCTATCCCAGCATGCACTGAGCATGGGGCAGGCCAGGTGGTTTTGAACTAACTCATTATTCTCTCCTCTACCAGGAAGCAGTAATACTGGATCTGACAGGAGTTTGACCTGGTTACCTGCGCTGGATCAGCTTTAACTTCACCTGGAAGCATGAATTCCTCTCCGCCAACACAAACAGCATGGACACTCACACAAAAACATCCATCACTGGACCACAAGCAGCTTTCCTGATACAAGCTTTCCAACAGATCACAAGGCTGCTTGTCTAAGCAACCAACAGAGACCGGACCCTTGCTGAAAATGAATGAAGGCAACCACAGCTGTGACTGCACAGAGGATTTTCGCACATACCAGCACCAAGTGTATGCTGTGGTGTACAGTGTGATCTTAGCACCAGGCCTTCTGGGTAATGTGCTGGCCATCTGGGTGTTCAGAGTCTATGTCAGAGAGACCAAAAAGGCTGTGGTGTTCATGATGAACCTGGCGGTGGCTGACCTGCTGCAGGTAAAAATACTGCTTTGTCTTTGAAAATACTTCATACCTGAAGGGTATCTCATTTCCAGTATTTGAGCTGAATATGTGTCACACCTTTTACGTATTAGTGAGCAAATGTAAAAGTTTGAAATGTGATTTTGTGTTTATTGTAAAAGTGATTTCTTGCCCCCCAGAGGCATCCACAGTGGGTGTGTGAGCAGGTAAAGATTGATCAGTAGCTCAGTATTAAAGATGGCTGTGACCTGAAGATAGATTTAAAATAGTGAAAACATATTCCTTCACAATGTGCAACAAAACATCAGGTGAAAAAAGTGACATCCACAACTCAAAGACATGTTGCAGTATCAGGGGTAACAGAGGGAAATAATTCTCTTAAACCAAAACAGCAGAGGGCAGGAAAGGCTTTGAGTTTTTAACAAGCAAAAAGTCTGTGTTTGTTAAGTACACAACAATCAGCTTTGGCTGATTATCTGGACCAATATTTTGCATTAGGCTGATTATCTGTTTCTGCGCTTTATTTCACTATTTGACAATTGAATAAATAAATCAAAAAGTGGGCTAGTCTGGCTCTGCTGCATGTGGGTCTTCACTCTGCCCCACCTAATTTTTCGCCCCAAAAACCCTTATGATTGTCTGGATGTCATACATCTGTGTGATGTAACTGTACTCTAAGTGTAACTGGTTGCCTGTTAACTCGTGTGGAGTTAATGCTGGAAGTACCTGTTTTAATCTAACATTTGCTAAATGCATTTAAACATAGTTTCATGTTGTAGTTTGTGATATTTAAAATTTGAAATTATGACCGAAAGTCTTTAATTTTTACAGTCAGTGGATTTTGGTTTGAAGTGTTGGTTATTTGTCTAAATGGTCATCTTTATTGGCCCTGAAAAGCCAGTATCAGTTATGAATGTCTTTGGTGTGTTACTCAAAATCTCCACTATCTCGGCAGTTTCATTGTTGGTTCAGAGTGGGTTGTGGTTTGGACTGTGAGTGTCTTTGGTTTCTGCTTTGATCAGCTGAAGGTAATAGTCTGTGTACTGTCGTGTGGAGTGGGAGATGGATCTCAGGAGCCCAGATAACTTGAATGTCATTAAAGAGTGCGAGTATGGTTGAGTAATCAGAAAATTTAAGCATGTTGTGACTGGTGAGGGACTGGTTACAGTCATTGGTGCAAAGGGTATACAAGACGGGACCAAGGACTCAACCTTGTGGTGCTCCAGTGTGGGTAGTGGTAATTCAGGGTGTTAAAATTTCCCTCTTAGGCTGTTTGTGTTTGTCAGTGAAGAACCTGTTCGCAGAGAATAAGGACTTTGGGGACGCTGAACTGTTTTTGATCACTTGGTGGTGCGGAAAACTTAACATGTCACAGAGGTGAAGCAAAAGGACTGATAAATAATGTTGCTGCTGCACTTATCAGTTTTGGTTGTTCAGTCCTTTCTTCTTTGTGAGCAGCGTCTCAAACCGAAACTCATACTTGACACTCAAAGGCCAAAAAAAAGGGGTGGGCAATCTCTCGCTTTTCAGATGCTGTGCAAGTTGCGGAAGGGAGTGGGTGGGAAAGCACCAAAGTGTCTGAGTAGTTGTGTAAGTTTGGCTACATTTAAATGAGTACATTTGGGACCTCACCAAAATAAGGTTTCAACTGGTGAACATTACTGACGCCACAAAAACCCATGAATCTAGCGGCACTACACTATTGTTGCACTTAAGGGACTTTTTTTTAAAACATATAACCAGGGCAGCAATTTGTTGTTTTTAGTCTTAATGCATTATGTTGAGTTGGGGCTTTAACAGCTCCTTCAATAAACTGAGTTTTCCTTCAGCCTTTGTTTAGATTCATACAAAACCAACCGGCATAAGCCTTAAAGGAACAGCCTTACATGCCTAACTACATTTACCAGCAATAAAACACTAAACTAACAAATTAAACTAAACTTAATTTTTAAATTGAGTCCTTTACTTTAATTATTAACACCATCATGCACTATGAGGAAGTGCAGCCTGCTAAACTGAGAAAAGGATAAAGATTCCTGTCACACCCTGACTGGTAGTTAATCCTCAACCCTCCGGTCAAGGGGTCATTTTTTTACCGTCTTAATGTGACGGTGTTGCAGTGCTGTAATGTTCCTGTATATCATTTTTGTTAAATAAAATATAATAAATAGACGTGCATTAGCAAGTTTCATGTTAATGTTATTCCGTCTTTGTTAAAAGATATTCCTTTATGCTAACAAAGACAGGGAAATTTACATGTTACAGCACTAAAGGAAAAAAAATTAGAGCAAGTTATATTTATTTTTAACTTATTACCTGATTAATCATCAGAATAATAATATAAGACAAAATATTCCAAAACAAAATTTATCAATCACTGCAGCCCTACATCCAGTGACTGTATGATCTGCAATCACTGTAATGCTTTATGTACTTGATCTTTATCACGTTACAGGGCAGTGACTGTGCTCAAGAAAAATATTAACATAAATCAGCATCAGTGATACAACAATATTGTAAAATCTGGTATCATTCAAAATCAGTTTTCTGTTGTAAGCCTCTGTGTGTTTCTGTCCTCAGGTGCTGTCTCTGCCTCTAAGGATCTACTACTACCTGAAGAACACCTGGCCCTTTGGTCATCCTCTCTGTATGTTCTGCTTCTATCTAAAGTATGTCAACATGTACGCCTCCATCTACTTCCTGGTGTGTGTCAGTGTGCGTCGCTGTGAGCTCATCATGCAGCCGCTCAGGTACAACTCATCCAGGAGGAAACGAGACTGGTTAATATGTGCTTTCGGCTGGTTGTTAGTCTGCCTGGGATGTCTGCCCTTCCCTCTGCTGAGGAACCCCAGCGCTGTGTTACACAATAGTTCAAGTGACGTCTCAGGGGCCTCTTCCAACCTCCCTGGACCTGTGTGTTTCTCAGAGCTACCCATGAGGCCTGTGAGTATTCCAGCAGCCTGGGCCCTCCTGATCCTCGCCGAGCTGTTGGGCTTCGTCATCCCCCTCATCCTGGTGTTAGCCTGCACCTGTCTGACAGCAGGGAGCCTGAGGCAGTCACCGGCCGGGGCCATTCCTGACCGAGGCGAGAAGCGGAGGGCATTGAGGATGGTGTTGAGCTGTGCGGCGGTCTTCTTATTGTGCTTCGCTCCTTACCATGTCACCATGCCCTTGGACTTCCTGGCTAAAGCCAAAACTCTGAGCAGCTGCACCCTCAGGAACTTAATTCTGCGATGTCACCCTGTCGCTCTCTGCCTGGCAAGCCTGAACTGTAGCCTGGACCCTCTTATGTACTATTTTACCACTGATGAATTCTGGAGGCGGCTGAGCAAGCCAGAAATACCCGAGAGCATGGCCTTTAACAGGCGCCTGTCCTGTATAACTGGAGAAGAGGAGCACGAGAAATAGGCTGAACAGTCAGTGTTGTGAAACTTTCATGTGAAATAGGCTAAACAGTCAGTGTTGTGAAACTTTCATGTGAAAAACTCAGTTTCTTCTTAACCACTAAACCCAGAGGAGTAAATTAAAAATAAGAAAATGTAATGGAGATGTAAATCACGTGTAAGTATGGGTGTGTATTCAAAATGTCTTTCTTTTTCTAGAAATATGTTAATAAAGGGTGTGCCCGTTCTTTCTATATTTGTATGACCCTGTCGAGGAGTGAGCTGTTCCTGTTGTGAAGAATAAACTCTCCATTAGTGCCAACATCTCTAATAAGCCACACAAACCACACAACCTGCTACAATTTTCTCCCAGGGCCAGTTAGAGATCAGTTTACAGCTTAGAGGATAGTAAAAAGGCTTGGTGGGGCTTTCCATTGTGCATCTTTCAACAGCAATAAAATAACACAGAGCCAAAGTATTCAAACTTAAGGTAAAGAAATGTAACTTTATTCAACAACAATGTGTAGTTTATTTCAGTAGCTGGACACAACATTGGGTTTTTAGTATTGTTAAAAAGCTGGGACAGTAACACATTTTTATGAGCACACAACCTGTCTGATTGTCTGTCTTTGCAAGTATCGAGTGGAAAACCACCGGAAATTATTTGAGCAATCTGGCGAAAGAGCCATTTTTCAGAATTTCAAGATTTTCTTCTTTTAGATGAGAGGAGCAGACTCACCCAGGAATTCCTGTGGAAAACTCTAAACACAAAGTGTTTAGCTGCAACACTTGATGCCTCGTACAGTCAAATATTCATTACAGATCATCTCATTTTGCTGGTTTACAAATTCATTAAAAAAAAATAAAAATCTGAGAATTTTTTTTCCAAGTTAAATTTGGTGAAATTTCCCTTTAGCTTATCCAGGTCTTTATGTAGTCAACTATCCTTCTTCAAGTTTATTGTCACATATAAAGTTTCTACACAAACAAAAACACTGGTCATATAGGGTGCTGGACTGTTCACCTTTAGGTATGACATCATTAATGAAATAAAATCATCACATAAGGAGCGCAGACGGCCTCTGTAGGAAGCAGCAGAGCACTCTGGGAAATACAGTATCTACAAAAATGGTGAGTGTAAGCTCTGTGCTTGAGCAGCTCTGGTACCATCCATTGATAACACTACCATGTTGCACATGTACTGTAACTATACTGAATCACACATTTCCAGGGTGACTTGTGCTATATCACAGTTCAATATACAGAAGATCAGAACAGCAGGCTGACACATAGTCTGGTATGAATGACTCGTCAGTATCTCTATGGTATTCAGTAGGAGGAATACAACTTTTATCCGGAGGTGACCGCATGATGTAGTACAGTAACAATGATAAGCTAAGTCAGCAGGAAGCTACGGAAACAGAACAAAAACAAACAACAAATAAAACTCAGAGTACCTCTTTAGAAAGCAGGCGGACACCAGTTATCTAACTAGTCAATACTTGAGCGAGAGAGAGCTATGGCCTATACAGGTTCAAGGCGGTTCAGCAGAAGAAAGGGGGCTAAGCTAACACTGTAACTTAAGTTCACTTCTCACTGGGATTAAAGCAGGGGAGCAAAAACTGGAGCTAAAAGTTCTATACAAAAGTAACTTTCTGCTAAAAAGTTGTTCCCTTCTTCACTCACAACCTCCTACTCACATACCGACTCTGTCACTCTGGTCGCTCTCTCGCACACTCTCATTCACTTTCTGACCTATACCCGTGCTTTCCAATCAAGCTTTGCAGATCCTGGTCTCAGTCACAAACTTGTTCTCAAAGTGGTGGATGGTGAAACACTCCTCGGCCGAGCGCTTCTGGATGCCTCCGCCTGACAAACACAAGCAAAGATAAACATCAGTGAATAAAATCAATAAAGGCACTGACAGTAACTTTCAAGTTGTGTTGATTCTGGGGTTGAAATTAGTGTGTTTTTATGGGCTGGAGACCACATTTCCCACAAAGCACTATCAGACACTGTTGTTAAGATGTGGCTCTCGCTAAAGCACATTTTTCGTGGAAGCAAAAAAACGTAGTTTAGATCTTCTTTATATTACGTCTTTTCTGAGTTTCAGACAGCTTTTACAGGACACAGAGATGAGGTCACTGATTTTTTTTAATGACTAACTTTAGCAACAATGCCATTAGCAGATATTTTCTGCTTTACTTCTTCGTATTTGTTTTAATCTTTAGTCAATGAGTTTGAGATTTATTTTTAACAAAATAGCTGCTAGTCCATACTTTAAAATCCTTCTTAAAATCTTTTGTGTGTTGCTGATCTTTCTCAGAGACTGTGTGACATTCCCTCACAGCACACATTTTCTTTCATGGTTGATTATTAAAATAAATCAGTTTGTCCAGCAGGGGGATTTCTTCTGAAATGGCAGGAAGGTGTAATAGCTGTAATAGTGACAGATAGAAGACAGGATATTTCAGGGTATAGATAAATATTAGTCCCTGACATCGATGCATAACAGATTATTTAGCAATGTGATAGTGTCAGTCCACAGGATATTAACAGATTATACTAATTATTACTGTATTATCATCAGCTTAAGAAAGGTGTCAGTCCTGGTGTCATGTTATATGTGAGAATAACATGAATTTACATGAAAAGAGTAGTGAGGCATTCACATGCTGGCACTGAATTCAAACCCCCTTCAGAATCATTTTGCTCTTTTCTTTTCTACAGAGAAAATCTCTGGTTGTAGATTTTCTCTGTTCAAAGCAGTACTCCAAGAGAAAATTGATGCATTTTGGCTGATACTGCTTCAGAATCAGCCACGAGTACAAAACACAATCTAATTAGCAAGTTATCCAAAGAAAAAATCCCCTCCTGCTGGATAACTAACTCCTCTTTGTCAAAACTACAGGCTCTAAACTTCAGTCTCGACACAAAAAAAATCACGGAGCCATCAATGTAAACAGCCTTCTTTAGATAATGGTGTTGTATCCCAGAATTTTAACCTAATTAAATCAATGTAGTTTTGTTTAAACTGAATTTATGATGGTTTTTAGTTTATCTGGTGAGTAAATCCAGACCTGGCAGGCTGGAACGGCGTTGCATCCTGTATGTCTCTTTCCCATCACACAGCCGGCGGATGTAGAATCCCAGCGGCTTGATATCATCGATACGCTCGGTCACCACCAGGTCCTCGTGCACCAAGTAGCTGCGGTAAGAGCCAGACTGAGACAAAAACAAAAGGTCAGCAATAAATCTTAAACATCTTTAATCACTAATACTTCCTTTAAAACAGCTCAGTGAACACGACTGCAGCAAAGTGTGAAAAACAACCCGTTGGAAGATTTTGGTCCCAATTAGTGAATCATGCCCAACTTCTGCTTTTTGTGAAACTGATGATGAAATCTGCTGAATGCATAACCGCCAACCAAACACCACATGCGAGACAACATGTCGGGCGGGAAAACTAAGCAAACTGTTTCAAAGCCTGCTGAACTACAGTTAGTGAAAAACTTTGCCAAGTTGACCCAAATCCTCTTGAAATATCCCATGAAATGTGAATAAAACAACCTACATTCACACAAAAACACAACTGAGCGGACTGGTAAAAAAAAAAACTACACAGATTTACTCCAACTGTCTCATAACTAGGAACAGCTTTGAATATTCATAATTAGATTATTTTGAGACATGTGGTTTCGGGGGGGAGAGAAAACTCACTCCTTCATTTTTCATCTCACACTATTCCCAAGACAAAGTTAAAAGAACAAATACATTTATATCAACACAGCTGGGTCTATTTGCCTCACAGAGCAACGTGAAACTGAAACTTTTTAATTCAAACTCAGAGATAAAGTTCACAAAGTTTAGTGTTTTACTTACATCCTAAAAATGTCTTATCTAAAGAAGTTAAAAATGAATCAAAGATAAGCAACGGCTTTGGAGGATTTTACTCACTCTGATAATGAAAAGCCTCTATATAAATGGGATTTGAGAAGGTGATATTTGCTGGAACTTTGATTTAGATGCAGCAGATTTGTACAGGATTACAGCTCAGACAATGACTGGAGTTATCATAATCCCTGATTCTGCTCAGGTAATACTCGGTCTTCAATATCAGCACTTTTGCACGAGCCTGACCAGTACGCTGCTGCTGCTGCTGTGTGATCACTTTTTCTTCTATCATCCCATCTAACTCTCTTCAAATGGCAGCTGCATACTGAGATCTGATGATACATGCTTGTCAAGGCTCACCATCAGCTGTGAGAAGAGGCCGATGAGATCCTGAGGGGGGAGCACCACCGAGGTGTTCAGAGGGATCACAAAGCAGGTCCTCAGAGTCAGGTCCAGGTATGCCGTCAGCTTCTGCTCACACAAACACACAAAGTAGTCAGGACTGAATTTAAACCGCAGCAGCAGGGGATCAGCACCCTCACAGGACTGGGTTCAAGGTTTTCAGTGTGGGTGTTACCCTGTTGAAGTCATGGAGGATGTAAGCAGGGTCTCCGGGTCTGAAGCGGGGAGGTGGGACGCTGATAACAGCCATGCTGTCGGAGATTTCCACCTCCTCCTCCACACGGGGCAGGTAGTATGGCTGGCTCTCTCCTCCAGCTCCGGCTGATATGTCATTGAACTGCATGGCACCGTGATACAGCCTCTGGAGAACACAAGCAACACAGGAACAAAATTAACCACTTATTCCACACTGCCAAACCAAGAAGAAACACTTCGTTGATGCCCAGTCTTAGCTGTCAGATGAAGACAATACACCCCCTGATTTTTCGGCATTTCGGTTTGACAGAATTACAGAGGAGAGAACATCAGCGGTATTTCAGAAACAGGTCTGCCAGGAGGAGGTGGAGGAGGAGGAGCACATGAAGGGTTAAGTAAGAGAGACGTGCAGTTCTTATAAAAGCAGAGTTTAGTGGAAATGTTTTACCAAGCAGTTTTTAAGAGTTACCAAATGGCAACTGTCCACCAGAGGGCATGAATAAATTCAGTCTGCAATGATTTTCGTCTTTTTTTTCATATCTGTAGTACTGTTGAGACCCTCCAGTGACACAGCAACAATATCACAATGTGAAGTCTGCACTTTTCCTGAAGAAGGAAGTGAGTAAGAGTCAGCATTCTGGTTTCCCCACAGTCCACCACCAGTGTCTCTTCAGCGGTCTAAAGCAGCTTTATTAAATCTTCTCATAATAACCAAAGAGCTGATACTCCCTCATGGCTCCCTGTGCACATCTCCAGCTTAAGTGACTGCAATTTAAGGATAACATCTGAGATAGACTTGGTGTTCAATGTCAACAGTGATAATAATCATGTTTAAGGAGCTAATTTAAGACTCCCTGGGAGAAGACCATCTCAGCATTTTTAATAAAACAGACCTCTAATCATCCTGTTTGTTAATTCGCCCAAATGGAAGTGCACAGTCATATTTTTTTTTCAATTTGTTTATATGACAGGGACAGTACATCTAATTAAAGAGCAAGCAATTCTGTGTATGCAGGACTTCTAGTCGTGGCTAATTTGCAGTCCTTGTCTCTGGTTAGACAGTGAGAAATACAGCACATAATTCATAAACCACTAAATAAAAACTAACTTTATAGCAGGTGCAGACATGCATAAAACAACAAGAAAGCAGACAAACCAAGCAGTATGCACAAACATCCAGAGACTTACATATACATACATACATACATACATACACACATACACACGCATACACATAGATACATATATACATACCTACACATAGACACACATACATGCCATAATATACATATATGTAAGTTATTAAACTGTAAAAAATACACACTTAGATGCAATAAAAGCATTTTCTGACTTGTGAAAAATATGCTAATGCACAATCTGGACACATCACACTAGTACTTGTCTCTGTGAAATGTTATTTAAAGTAAGCCTACAAAACTACTTCAAGCAGGGCCAGGCTGGATAAACCCTGAGTGAGTCAATATGTGTGTCAATGTGTGTCTGAGTCCTGTGAGAAAAATCTAGAAAGCTCCATCAGACATAGACACACACAGATTTACCTTAGGTGTGAAATATCGATAGAGGCACGCTCCCCCCACAATGAGCCCACTGAGGATGAAGGCGATGCCCAGCAGCGTGAGCAGACAGCGACCTGTGGAGCCCTCGTTGCCCGCTGGAGCAGAGGCCAGCTCAGGGTCCTACAGAGACACACACACCCACCCACACATGCACATGGACACAATATGAGAGAAAATCAAACAGGGAGTCAGATTGTGTCATACGAAAGATATCAACATTAAAACACGAAGATTTGCCAGAGCAAACTATAATCCCGTTGAGGCTTTGGCCTCTGCAGAACAGCTGTTCAGGAGATGGGCGGTCCCGCTGTGCTGGATCAGGTGCTGAATTGTTTTGCATGCATTTGGCCAAAAATCCCTGCACATCTTTAGTGTAAGAAAACGACAAAAGAAGCGAATGCATGACGACCACATTGAGTAAACAGATTAATGTCTCGCTCAGCCGCCCGCTTGGGGCCGATTCAGGCCTACCGCCAGACTAAAAACGGACCCCGGGCTCAGACACCGCATTGAAGCCCGTTGGCTCACCTTCTCCGCGGCTGGGACCTCTTTGCCCAGCGCCTTCTGCGCCAGAGCCGAGTTAAAAGCGATCTTCACCATGCTGGAGACGGGGAAACCTCAGCTCAGGTTTCTTGTGCAAATGAAAAAAGGGAAGACAGAGGGTGCTGGACAGCAGGTCCTGTTCACTCTCAGCAGCAGCTCCGCGTTGTGACGCACTTTGCAACCTCGGCTTTTTCTAGCGCTTCCGGTGGCTGGAGGGGATTAAGCTCACACCACCAGAGGAAAGAAGCTGGATAAACTGGTTTTATTTATAGATACAAAGCACTCACAAACGACTGGAGGGTGAAACTTTTTCTACACTATTTCTGCCGGATGAGCAGAGACCACTGAAATCATATATCGCCTTGTCTGTTGTCTTCAGAGTCTTCACTTTAATTTTGCTTTACCTTTGGCGCCATCTAGTGGTCACAGAAGACAAGTAGGGGAGAGTGGGGTAAGATGAGCCATATTTCAGATCACTACATCAAGGCAATCATAGTTTTGTCTCTAACTAGTATATCTGCATATATTTCAAGATGTTGTGAATCCCTGCAAACCAACAGATTGAGTGTAAACATAACTGTCTTGATAATATAGCATGACAAAAAAAGTGGTCTCCTATGGTCAACTTACCCCGTGTATGGAGTAAGTTGACCATAGGAGCGGGGTAAATTGAGCCGTATCCCTACTACCCCCCCACTCTCCACCCTAGCCCTCCCTCACCTTCTCTCTCCCTGAACAGTCACTTCTTCACATTCATGTGTATTTTTATCTATTATACACTATTCAACTGGTACAATTACTCTTTTTATTATTATTGCATATAACTGCTAAAAAGCTGTTTTGTAAAAAGCCAGGAAAGACAAAGTAACACATTTCATCAATCTGAACTGAAACTCTGATCCTCTCATCAGACTCTTTTATGGCTCAACTTACCCCTGAACTACTATAATGACTTTATTAGTCCTCTAAGCTAAAATGGTGGACTTTTATGCTAAGTTTTTGACCTCATGTTGTAGCTCATAGATACCACAATTGATGTATAAAACAAATTTAAAATGATCTTTTTTGGTCTGAACACAATTCTAATAAAACTAAAGACAGACTAAATTCACTTTCAAGAGTGAAAAATGTTTTTTTAGAAATAAATGTCTAACCCCTTCACCCACATGCTTCTAACCTTCACAGACTCCATCTCCTAAATATTTGGTCACATGATCAATTTCTTTTACCATTTCCAAGCAACATGGGGTGGCTCAACTTACCCGTTGGCTCAACTTACCCCACTTTCCTCTACTTACATGTTTTTATTTAACATGAATCAACTTTCACCCCTGAAAAAAAAATCTCCCAACATCTGAAGTGTTTACTCTCTGTTAAATTTGACTCTTTAGACCTGCTGTATTCTGTACTGTGAAGGACATGAAAATGACTCAGTTATGCACTGACTGCTCTGTAATTTAATAAAAGCTATATTTTCGGTGTATAAAGTAGCCCATTCATCTCTGTTAAATATTCCACTCTCTAAAATGACTTTGTAAATATAGTCCCTCTTAAAGCGTGGGCATTACCTGCCAGTGTGTTTGCCCACTCACACTGACACTCACAGAATACAGCCTTTACTGCACTGTGTGGAAACACAAACCCATGCCAAGGCTATACTGTATGTCTGACACATATCCTCAGTCCCCTGGTCTGTGGTGGTCCTCTGCTTCCTCTGCTTTTACTCTCCTGACTCAGTTAAGGCTGAATGTATGAGTAAATAAACACTTACTGCTGTACCGGCGCTCTAATTCCACGCAACTCTGTGGCATCTCTCCAGCACCCTGCACTGCAACTGTACCGCATGCATCTCCCACTCTGACAAACACAAGCACACACGCACTCTGCATGGCTATGATATTTCCTCTGTTAAACAGACAGATTGCACCGGTAATCACCACTGAAAGGTACATAAACAGAGCAGCTGATTTCTGTACCTCACTCCCCCTCTGCGCACCCACCAAAACTCACTCTCCCTAAAAATCCTAAGTGGTCCTGAAGGCTTGTTTATAAGCTCGTCTTACGCTGTGTTTGATCTGAGAGCTTGCCCACACATGCATAGGTGGACCCACACACACTCACACCGGGCAAGAGAGAGAGGGAGGGCCAGCATTAACAGTAATAGCCAAGATGATAAACAAAAGACTTAAATTTAATCCCGAGGGCTTCTCGGTATCACACACACCAGAGACAGAGCAAAAGGCAGAAGAAGGAGCCAGGAGGCAACTGCACTGAGTGAAATAAGGGAAGATTTGGGGGATGAAGCGTAGAGGCAGGTGGAGGGGGTGGTGGGGGTGATTGGACTGAACCTGGGGGAGAGTAAAGTGATGACTGGGAAAAACCAAGAGGGAGTTACAGGGAGAGGCAGAGCAATCTGCAGTGTCTGATGCTTGAGTGAGTTTTCCGAAGAGTTGATTAACGGCAGATTAAACTTGCAGTCCGTCCAGTTTACATCCAGAACTTTCTAATGCGCCTGCCAGGTAGAACGCCGTGCCTCTCCAGCTAAAAAGAGTAAAAAATACATGAAAAGACGTCCGTGTTTCTATGCAGAGTTATGCAGAGGTAGCAGGCATCATAACAGTAGGTGACAGGCATGTATGATGGAGCCTGAATGCCCATGTTTCCCTGTGGTCTGCAGTTACCATCCAGCAAAAGCAATAAAAATACACACTACATCATGCACGAGTATATACACAAACACACGCCTTGCATGCTAAGTCAGCAAACTATGAAAGTCCGCAGAGGGAGGACTGCCTAAAAAAAGTGTGAGAAAAAGAGGCTCTCATTCATGACATCACCTACATGCAAGCCAGCAAATATGATCACACACACACAGAAGACGCAGACACACACACCTCATAGATTTGTCATCAATTTCAATACCAGACATGTGAAACCACAAGTGACAAATGACTCTGTCCCTTTCACTGGTTCCTAAGTCTTGGAGTAGAGTCGCACACACACTTACACAGAGTCCAAATCCTGCTATGGCAACAGCTGGCCACAGAGTTGAACCAAAGAGTTAGACACTGCTCAGTGCTTCATAACGTCACTGACATGTCTTCATGCGGACCCGCCATAATCACCATGTGCCTCCAGTGGGAGAACATTTAGTGGTCAAAGAGAGAGAGAAAGAGAGGGATGGAGAGAATTTAAGAGACAAACAGAGGATCATGTGGTAGAAAGAAGTGAGCCCCCCTCACCCCACCCCTGAAAGAAAAAATCCGCCTCATCACACTCTCATGATCCTTGCCCCGCCACACACACACTTCTGGCTATCACATATGGCTTTGAGACAGCGGTGACAAATGAGTCTTTCCTGAGAGTATCAGCTTCTAAAGCTACCTTGGCTCTCTCATAGCGCTGCCTGTCCGCCTGTCTTCATCTCCTCAGCTTGGCTCACCTCAGGGAAATGTAATAATTTCATGCTGATGGAGCTCTGATGGGTTGGATAGGGTGCAGGTGGGGGATAACATCACATACACCAGCTTCTCATTACTTTGTAAGAACTTTACCAAGTTCTCATTAACTACCCACAAGCTCTTGACCAGCTTGTACAATTAAAACTGAGAGACATAAATCTCTCCAGCCCCAGCTTTGAAGGTGGTGCAAGGGCCCTAAAAGGACTCAGGGAATCATTTGTAAAACTTGTATTTGTATTTGATGTTCTGTGTGTCTCTCACACAACTTTGCACTAATATACTCCATGCTGGCCCTTAGCCTACATGCATGTCAGTTTGCTCGGCACATACATATCATGCTAAGTCCCATATTACTGCCTTTATTTCAGGTGATCCACAGGCTGCACATTTAAATAAACTTGTCCTACACCAAATATGGCCACTGCATAGTCGCATTGCGATGTTTCAATCTCTTTAAATGTGTCGCCAAAGCCTTCAGACATCGATAAAACATCACTCCTCAGAGCCTGAGTTATTGTTCAAGGCTTTAATGTCTCTCCATGAAACAGGAAGTCATTGTTACTCTTTCATACAATGCTTACATTGCTGGAAATCTCATTTACAAGATCAAAGTCCACTCCTGAATCCATCTTTATGCTTATCTTATACCTGCAGCCATGGCCGCTCTCTGCACTAAAACATTGTATGAACTTTGATATAAAATGTATGATTTGCTCCAAATGTTACAGGTTTGATGACAATCACAGCCTCAGCTTAATGCATACACATTTCTGTCATAGGTATAACACCCACTATTGGAAACAAGCAGCATTAATTACATTTAATTAGTGTACAGTCATAAACACTTCTGCAGAAAGAAACTGTGTCATAGTCGTTGTCACACCCACTGGTTAAAAGCTACACTGTCCTTTGTGCTTAAGATTACAGATGCTGACAGTCTTTGCTTGACCAGATTTGCACGTTTCTCCATAGTGACAGCGCCACCTCCTGGTGCTTTGTCACTGCGATACATGCTAGCATGCATAAAGATTTAAGGGCCTGTTCATAACAACTTGTAGCTTTAATTTGTTTAAATCTTAAATCTCTTGTGAGAAGTTAACACCACTTTTTCATGGATAAAAAAAAACTGCAACAATATGAATGTTACAACTCTGCCCACAGGGGGGCATTAAAGTCAACACGGAAAGAAAATTCCTCACAGTAGCTTTAATCAGTTCAATGTCCTACATTTTGACAAAACGTCTAAACACAGTTAATATTTGTCAAAGTTAACCATCAGTACACTGGTGTAAAATCTTCTGGCTTTGAGTGGAGGTTGACAGTTTTGCTGACTTCATGCACAAACTAACTCAAACAAACTTGCACTGATTTATTTTTGTAGTGTCTTTTAAATTTACAATACAAATTTAATCTTAAAAGAATGAAAAAGAAAAAGTTAGGTTTGCAGTGATTATGGCTCTGGTGGCCATTAGATTATGTTTTCATTTGAATACTTGCATAGTCCATAGTTAATCTGTGATTCATCACAAATCAATCACACATATTATATTTATTGAAACTGTAACATAAAGGGATGTTTGCAGAGTTTTCAATACTGTAATCAAAATGTGAGTGGACAAATATGCATACTTTATGTTATTATATTACTATTATTATCATTAAGATTAGTTAACCATGTAGCTTTTAAACACAGCTGTTACATGAATAATGTATACCTGAGAAACAACCAAAAGAGGGATGATCTGATACTAATCATCCTCCCCGGTATGGATCATGAACATAAACCATAAGTCTTCATGAAAGACTTATGGTTTGAAAACATGAAAACATGATGTAACTTTGTAATTTTGTAATTAAGTTTTATGTGGCTTTATTAAAAAAAAAAAAAACTTGTGACTTAATGTTGATGAAATAGATTGTTGGATGACAGGAGTCTTAAAAGACAAAGTAAGGGAGAGGGTATGATGGAGGGAAGGAATAGAGAGGGTCAAACGAATGTAAGGGAGGGCAAATCAAAGTAGACAACTGGCACAGGTAGAGAGGGGAATGAGTGAATACGCTCGGATAAAGAAGGATGAAAGACAGCGAAGAAAAATAGAGGGATGAAAATGGACGTCTGTCTGTTATGTTTCTGAGGGTGAAACTCCGGGGAAATGACCTCACCATCATGAGACTGCTCCACGCAACTACATGAACTTTTTGGATATGTTGACTTTGTATTGGTAGAGAGTGCGTGCGCGCACGCGCACACACACACACACACACACACACACACACACACACACACACACACACACACACACGCATCATATACACACCCTTTTCTGAATCATGGCCATCATCATCGTCTGGTCCAATTACTTCCAGATTCGATGACGTCACCTTTGTCAGGTTCACAGGAGGAGCAGAACACACACACACACACACACACACACACACACACACACACACACACACACACACAGCACCTGCCCATTAGAAAACTATGCAATGATCAGTTTTTTTCCCAAACTTTTGACACAGAGGTCATTTCACAGCTTTTTATTTGAGCTTCTTTTTCTGTATTTAAACAAACGGGCCTTGCGTCACACAGTTAGTGCAGCAGAGGACTGACAGACTGATACTTTTACCACATGTGGATCTTTAGAGGCCTAGAGTAGAGGAAGTTGGGGAAAAACTCACAGGAGCTCATGCACAGTTTGTGAATTCTACCGAGGATGCAAATGAAGTCAGTGACTTATGTTTGCATGTCAGTACATCTTCCTCAGAGTCAGGTTCAGAGTGCAGTTTATGCAGCCTGCAGGGGTTTGGGGGAAAAAACACTGAGAAGGCATGGCATAATAAAAGAAAACCACCCTAATAAATGTCCGTAAATGCAATAAATTCTACATGCCTCTCTAACCAAAAGACTCTTGAAAGTTTTTGAATCGCTGCCTAAAACCTGTCTCTTTGTGCTGGTTTCATATACCAATACCAATTTCAATACCAGTTAAACAAGATAACTCTGCTCATATTTATTGTGTTTTTTTGTGTTATTTACAGTGTTATAATGTATTTTTTGAGGTCATGTTTGCCTTTTACTGATAGGTTTTTAGGCTCGTATATCACTGTGGTCAGCTGCTGTTGTTTTACATGGGCTACATAAATAATCTCTGGCTTGAATTGACCTGACTGATTCTGTGCTCAATGGTCCAAAGACCAGTCTGTCTGAGAAAATCTCTAAAGTACAAGGGGTTGAAGATACAAAGCAAGTAAATGACTGTTCAGATTATTTTCAAACATTGGCCATAATGAAAAATGTCAAACCAAACAGAAAAACTAATGAACTCTGATACAGAATAGAAATCCTTAAACATGTGTCTTTGTGTTTCGGCTCAGCTGAGTCTTCATTGGGACATAGTAGAAAACAAAAAACAGGTGTTAAAAACAATTTGGGTGTTATGTGACCTCTGTCACATGACAGGACTCATGACATAATGCTCAAGGGGCGACCCAAAAATATAGATAGCAAATAATAAAAGAAAAAAAGAGGAAAAAAGTACACAAGTTTCATAACATACCTTAGAAGATAACCATGATTTAAAACTGATAAGTCATCGGTCATTAAAGGGTCAGTCTCTCTACTTTGTCACTGTGATAAAGCCAATGTGAATTGTTATTGTTAATGTGAAACTTTTCAACACCCTCTGCTTCAGTTGTTCTAATTCTGGCCCCCATGAATTTACCTCAATTTCATTATTACAGATGCTATCTCTGCAATGCTGTAGACCTGTTGACTTGAATTAACCATAACTCAACCTACAACACATGTATTATCATTATCGTGTTGTTCTTATAAATAGTTTACATAATTTCTCCATTATCTCTGACACTGTAACCAAACATCTTTATGTATTGTTCTCTCTTTCTTCATCTCCCCTCCCTAAACCCGAACATGAGTCTGGTTCTGCTCACGGTTTCTGCTTGTTACAAGGATGTTTTTTTATTGTGACTTTAACGCTGCAAAGTGTTTCACTCATGGTAGTTTAAGATGGATCAGAGTGGGTCTGATCTTGTAAGATGGGACACAGTCTGATCCCATCTATATATTGGGTCTTTATAAATATCATGAAGAGTCATGTCCACACAGATCTTTTTGTGAAGCACCTTGGGAAAACATTTGTTGTGAATTGGCACTACAAAAATAAAGATTGACTGGTTGACTAAAAAAAATTAATCTTTGTTTACTGAATTTTACTGGACTGCATTTTCATTTGAATTTCCCTTTTGGCTTGAGAGACTACACTAAAGAAAACAGCAAACTGATTGAGAAACTAGCTTTAGGACTGAGCAAACAAAATGGTTTTGGTTAAAAATGTGAGAGCCTTGAGGATGATACGTATTGAATGTGTTGGGCTGGATCCATTTACACAGCCAAAAATACCCAAAGGCATCAGTGTGTGTAGTTAAAGTATTGTGTGTGATGCTTAAAGCAGAGGGCGGGTACCGTGAAAGTATAAAAGCTGCTAAAACTGATGACAACCCCAACGCCATCCTTGTTCCTGAACATGTCAAAGTTCACCATGCAGAGGAGAAGACACATATGATGTGATGGTCTCCAGATGAAAATGATACCCCTTGTGTGTGTGTGTGTGTGTGTGTGTGTGTGTGTGTGTGTGTGTGTGTGTGTGTGTGTTTGATTGTCAGGAAGGACTTTCCTGTGCTTCAAAGTCTAAGCCCTGGTCAGGATGTAGTTATTGAGCGATAATTTGAGAACCATTTGATTGCAGGCTTTATGTGGGGCCCTACACAATGCACTCACACACACACACACACACACACACACACACACACACACACACACACACACACACTCATGCACTGCACGCACTCAGACAGACACACACTTTTTATCAGTCATTAATCTATCAGGTGTCATTAACAGCGGAGGATTGGCTGATTGGAACCAGAAGTAGACAGAATGATGTCACACAAACACACTTCACTGCCAGAGAGCTCATGTGTCTCCATGTCTCCCTTTTATCCTCATCACACTCACACTCACACACATACTCACTTGTTCACATGACTGACATTTAGACAGAGAGAAGAGCAAAAATAAGCCTCACGCCTCTCCTCTCCTCTCCAGCATGTCGTCTCACCAAAAGCAGGGCGGTAACTGCCAACATCAGCATCAGTTATAACAATAAAAAGGCTCTCTGCAGAAGAAGAAGAAGAAGAAGATAAAAAACGCAAATGTTTGAATACAGATGATGATGGTGATGAGAAAGTAATGCTGTGATAAAAAGGAAAGATGGATTGTTTCTGCTTCAGCACACATGGAAACAGATTTTTATTCTGCTAAAAACACACACTACAAAGCTTTTTTTTTTAGAGGGACAGCTATTGTTTAGCTGTGACTGCAATCCCTTAAAGAGGTACTGTGTTTCCACGCTGAGAGTGGATCTCTTTATTAACACTGACGGAGGCTCATTATCTGTAAATACAGGCGGGAGCCACTAATAAATCATTTCTCATGGCCCTGATAGAGCACCAACCACAAGGCATTAAAGCATCGTGAATGTAAACCACAAGTTGGCAGGGAGCTCTCTGCATGTGTGTGTGTGTGTGTGTGTGTGTGTGTGTGTGTGTGTGTGTGTGTGTGTGTGTGTGTGTGTGTGTGTGTGTGTGTGTGTGTGTGTGTGTCTTACACCGCACTCTGGCAGGCAGGATGATGGGGTTAGAACCGGGCTTTTGATTGAAATAGCATGTTGTCTTTTGAGTTCCCAGTTTGGCGGGGGTGAAATTATAGTGTCTCTGCAGAGCTGCAGAAAGTTTCCTGGGGTGGGAAAACAGTCGGAAAGGAGAAACTGTTTCTCTGTGCATGTGAGGGCATCTGGTTATGACTGAAGGCATGCTGGATGACCTTTTCTCCTCAAGAGTGTTTTCAGCGGTACAGTAGCGAGATTAAATGGTTTCTCCACAGCGCTGTCAGGAGCATAAACAATGATGTGGGTTTTCATGTCCACAGGTGATGTGATGGAGTGTGTCTGAGCTCCCACAGCTCTGGTTGGGCTGTCTTTAGTACTTAGTATGAACGTTTTATAAGACCCTGACAACACCCACTGGTTTGTAATCTGCTGTTTAAAGCTTTGATTTTGGGATTTGGAAGTTGCATCTTGACTTTTTTTAAAGGGGTGTCATGAGCGATCTTATCTAGACCAGAGGCTGAGACTGGTCAAAGTTATACAACCAGTGTCCAGACCCTTTCACTAACTGGCTGATTATAAGAATTACTGACAGTCTATCCACTCAATGAGAGGCTATTTTCGATGTGAGGTTGTAGGACTTGTTTATCAAATAGACCAACAAAGCAAAGAGGACCTTGGGAATGTAGCAAACTCTTGAGTCATGAGTCTGGTTGGAGAGGGTTCAAGCTGTTTACTTGAAAGAAACTGTTTTAAACACAAGCCGGTCTATTTCTATTCTCATAAAAGATACAAATAATTCCAAGTCCATTGCACAAGCTGCCCCAAATAAAACAATAATCAATGACACTGTATTCACTAATAAGCTAGGTATGTAGAACAAGGATACTGACACCTGTTAATCAGTGTAGGGTGACCATATTCTGACTTCCCAAAAAGAGGACACGAGTACACAGGGGCGGAGTCACGGAGTCGCACCAAGTTAATTTTGAGATTTTTTCAGGTTGGATCGAATGTCTTTTAAGCGTTTCTAACTCAGTAAGTCCACGTGATACAAAATCAAGACTTACTTACAAAACCGAGGACATTTGAAGGATTTTATAAATTTCCCGGAAAAACCTGGACAGCCCCCAAAAAAGAGGACAAAAAAGAGGACATAAAAGAGGACGTATGGTCACACTAAATTTGTGCAAGCACATTGGAAATCAGCACAGACAGGCCATTAGAACGACTCAATTTATTGAGAATCATGTCATTCTTTTTTTTACCAATATTTAATCACACTATTCAAAATCCAGCCAATGACCATGCACAAAACAAACTGTTGAGTCAGGGTTAGCTATAAAGCTAATTTACATCTTTGATCCCTGGACAAGAAGATCTAAAAACATCCAAAACAAACAACTGAAAAAGAAACAAAACAGCATTCAGACAACCAAACATTACCAACCAACATAATCAAAGATTAGCAAAAAGAGATTTATTTGACAACAGGATGAGATTTCAGTTTCAGAAAACACTATTTAAAGACCCACTCTGATGAAAATCATGTTTTTCTTGTTGTCTACTTGTTCATGTGGCATTTTTCTGATGCTACAGGACATATCATGAGAAAAATAAGTGCGAAAATGCATTTCTGTGTATTTCTGCATTTAAATCTCTGTGAACCTCTCACAGACCCAAACGGCAGGTTTAGACACAGTGAGATTTCGTACATCACAAATCCAAGCTCCGCCCCTGGTCCCAGAGCCCCGCTGTGCAGGCCAGACTCAGATAAGTCGAGAGGACAATCGCGAAGAAATAAGTGCATTAGCGGATTGCAAGGTTTGTAAGAAAGCTAATTATGATATTTACTTTCATCACGTCCCCAAAGACATCAGTGTCCAAGAGCTGAACAGTTCCTATGTTACCTGCTACTTCTACTACACCGGCAATGTTAGGCTGCAAGCTAGCGTTAAGAGGAGTGTGAAGAGGAGTGTGCAGAGCAGCGCTGTCTCCACCCATGACTCAGAGGTGAATTGCTAATGAGCTGCTGGAGCTCTGCAGAGGAAAAGTCCTTGAAAAACATGATTTTGGTTAAAAACTTTTGGCTAAAAAGTTTTGGGACTCAAACATAAAGGACAATGTCTCCTGCGGACTCCAAAGTCAACACAATTAAAAGCTTTTCTTGAGTTCAAAATCATCATCATGTTCATCATCATGTTTATTTATTTCATTTCATTCATGATACATAATACGATACATTGCACTCATCCTTTTTTTTCATGTATAATCATGTGAAATGAAAAGGAGCAGACAGAAGACAAGCCTTATATACGACTGCCCCTTCACTATAAAATAAAACCTATAGATGAGTGCATGCTCACTACTTCAAGTTTGATCTGTATAAAGGGTATTTTAGTAAAGCACCATGTGCCAAACTTCTTTTTACTATGTTAATGCCAGTATTGGCTTTACTACTCAGCTATTATTATTTAGTTACACAGATTTTATTCCGGCTAGGACAAAAGTCAAAGCATTTCTACTGGAGACGTCTGTTTCTAAAATGGATTTCCATAATTCGGCGTATACCAACAGTTTTTCTCCAGCCTACAGAGACATTGCCATTTTTGCCTTTGTTGGCGTCAAAACTTGGGATTCCTGCAGGATTAACACTGTTTCCTTTATTCCCAGCCTTTGCTAAATTCACCGTCTGTCTACCTCAGCTAGAGAAGAACTCCAGCCAGGCCAGACCGGCCAAACCCTGACAGATCAACCCTCCTCAGAGGTCACACTGATTCCTCCAGCAGCCGGTCCAGCCTCCTGCATCAGCACAGGCCAGCCCTGTATAACCAATCATATCCACATCCAGACTCATTCTGCTCAGATGAGGGATGAAAGGTCCGATTAGTGCCTGCTGGAAGTATTCAGCGCGTCGCCCCCCTCTCGCTCAGCCCTTCACCTCAGTCAACAGCCCCTCCTAACCAGCCCCTCTCCTCCTGTGATTGACATGTGAATTACAGTGTGTGGTGATGATAATAAGAGTGCTACCCGGGGCCAGGCCTGGGCTTTCCAGCCAGCCGCCGATATTTGCTGGCACAGCCTGAAAGACAACCGCTGCCACCATCTGAAGAGGCAAATAAAAATGACAAGCTAACTGTTAAAGAACTGCAGATTTTCACATGTTGTTTTAAAAGCTTTTGTGGTCCTGCCAGTTTTTTTTTTTTCTTATTTCTCTCTCGAAAATTTTCACTCTTCTTCCCTGCAACCACATCCAGATATATGAAACCCCTCATTTATCAGGGCAATCTAAAAATAATCCCCCCGACTGTGGCGAGGCTTTGATAAAAAATATTTGTGTTCAGAGTGATTGCACTCAGTTAGACACAAACAGATATAGACGTGTGACTCTTGGGTTTCTCAATAACCTCCTACCACATACATGCTAAAAAAGATTAGTTTTCCTTCATATAATTACTACTTTTCCTCGCCCTGAAGGTTAACAAACACCAAAAACAGCCCTCAACACATTTCAAAACTCTCCCTGTAGTCAGCTAACAGCCTGAAAGCCTGTTTATGTTCCAGTGCTGGCATTGTTCACTTTTGCTCATATCCAAATAGTCCAACGTAATGTGCTTGTTACATATTATAGTATTAGGAAATTACACTCTAACACCCAGCAGATTATTTTCCACCCCTTGACATCCCTCGAAAAAAGTTCCTGCTTGGCGGAGCTGGACGTCTGAGCCATCACTCTGAGCAGCAGACGAGACAGAGGGGAGAAAAAGGAGCTCTACTGGGATCCTCGTATGCAGAGTCTGACTCTCATTATCAATTACGCCTGTTTTTGTTTCTTTCTACCACAGCCATTAACCACACAGTTACTGGCAGTCAGAGAGAGAGAAAGGAAGAGAGGAACACAGAGGGAGAGAGCGAGAAAGGGCAATTTTCATCAAAGAATTAGTTATCTAAACAAGTGAGACGAATGTGCCATGTAGCCAGATTCACAGCAGGCTCAGAGTGGCCTCATGTTGTGGACAGATGAAGATCTATATGTGTTTAATAGGAAGAGGGTGAATAGCAAAGGGATAACTCAGGGCTTAGGAAGAGAAAGAGGGAGGAGAGGGAGGAAATAATTCACAACACACTTGTGGTGAGCAGAGGAGGCCTCATTTTGGCAGAGATGTGACTCTCCTCTCCTCCTTCTCTTGTTGCCCTCATCCCTTGTTACCCACCAGGGCCAGGCGGAGGCAGAGGGAGCCAGTAAAGGCTGGATGCCGTGGCACATGAGCCATTAAATCTTCCTACACTGTGGGCAGGAGGAAGGCGGTAGTACCAGGCCTCATGCCCGGGCGCCTCACATGCTGCCAACACAGCGACCCAGAGTGCAGAGGTGCTGCGCAGAAGGAGGGGAAAGGTCCTCTCCAGCTCAGCATGTTTATCTGTTTGAAGCTGGACTATTTTAAAGCTGAATTAAGTCGGCTGCAACAAAATACAAAACTTATCAGAGAAATCTTGACCTAAAAGAAAGCATTCATCAAACCCACTCATCACCCAGGCAGCCAAGTGGCAGAATCGGTATTTCTGGGTTTTTTTCTCCACTTCCTGAAACCAACATTGCGCAGTAGCGTTGTGGAAGAGTCGCCGAGAGTCGCTGTGATGACACTCGGCTCAAACAACGTATCCCACTCTTCGTACGCCCATAGGCTGTATCAAGTGTCAATCATAGAAAACATGAACTCCCTAATAACTTTTAAAAACTGAGCTTCACAGAAAAAAGAGGACTTGAGCACAAACCAGTCTTACAGTAACTACATGTCAACATCTCAAGCAGGGGGGAGAAAAATTTATATTCTGTGTAATAAATTTATACATTTTGTCTGAAGCTCCAAAGGGATTGCTGGAGGAGGCGGGATTTATGACCTATACTGCAGCCCGTCACTGGAGGGTGCTGTTCTTGCAATGGCTTCACCCAGCAAGGAGGCAGACTGTGTTTATTCTATATATAGTCTATGCTATGACCATTTTTCCCACAGTTATGAGGCCTCACCAATCACAGCTGTGCACTTTTTAAAGGTACTGGGAGTAGCATTTAGTGACAATTCACAGTCTTGGTAGAAATGTATTGAAATATTTATCAGTACTATTTAAAATGGTGTATAATGGCCTAAATTTAAAAAAGAAAAAAAAAAGTTGAACGAGGGAGTAGGTGTTTTTATTCTTCTCTATTTCCACATAAAATTATGACATAATTAGTCAAACATTTGCAGGTCAAAAATCAGCAGGATAAGACACTGTTTCAGCATGTAAAGGACCAGACCAGCATGACCTGCTTTGTCCACAGGGGGCGCCAAAATTGACACATACTGAAAGTTCCTCACAGGAGCTTTAAATGTGTTTTTAAAATCCTTTTTATTAGTCTCTTCTTGATCTTTATGAGTGAAAGCAAGTCTCTTTTGTTATTAGCCCTTTTGCTTTATTCACCTGTGAAGCATTTTGAACCACACTAATCTGTAGGGACATAAAATTTGAAGAGGCAGAAGAGACTTAGAATTTATTCTGTGAAAGTGTTTATATTATAATCCCCCTGCAGCATTAACCTGTGTCTATTGCGTGGTTCAGGTGGTCCATCGGGGCAGTCAGGTCTTATTCAACATAAACTCTCAGAGACGTATCTCACTAAAGGAGAGGGCTAGGATAAAACCATACTTTTATAAAGCTGCAGAAACAGAAGCCATCAGAGACTCTTGTCTGAGAGACACTCTGGACCCCAGACAGCTGAGGGGCGAGGAGGAGGAGGAGGTTATGAGTAGCAGATGTGACACTACACACACACACATCCTCAGACACACAACACAGAGCTGATGACATGTCAGGGTTGGAGGAATTTGTCACTGTGTAATTGTCCATGTTGTAAAAAGCTTTGATTGTGTTTCTTCTTCTTCTTCTTTTCCTTCTTCTTCTTCTTCTTCTTCTTCTTCTGACCACAGCTCAGGATGTTTGGCCCTGTAAAGTAGAAATAATGGAAAAGAGGTCAGCGCCAGCATGTGTAAACAACAGAGATCCCCTTTAATCCTGGGTTTAAATGAGAGCTTACAGTAAAACTTGAAGTAACCAGTGTTGGAAACAATTAGCACATCATTGTCTCATACAGAGTGTGTATTTCTGCAGGTGGGCCCTCATTCATGTCAAATACACAAAACTCACTTCTCATTAGTGCCACGGTAGACTAAGTGTGTACAGCGTTCACAATTCAAACACTCCGCATATGTCACTGTGGACGGGTGGTGGAAGTTTGACGTTTGGCAGCGAGAGGGCATCCGCTCCAGCAGCCCGTGCCCAGAATAACCCTCAACACACACGGGTGCGCGCACTCACAAACACACTAACTAGCTGCTCAGCATCAGGATCCAACTTAAAACAAACCATCAGGAGCCGTCACATTCACTCAGCTCTGAGCAACAGACAGAAAGGCCTGTTTATAAACACACACACATGCGCGCATTAATTTGTGCACACACAGTTCAGACAGACGCCTAACATGAGTGTAAAGCTGCCCGTGATTACCGCTTTGGCACCAACCTCAGCTACACACTCACACTATAACACACACATTGAAGTTTGTCACTCATGGAGTGGAATCTGGACTTGATGAATGTCAGAACCAAGTGGCTGAGCTCAAATTTAAGAAAACGATTTAATTTAAAGAAGAAAAAAAAACAGTAAATTAAGATATATACTTTTGTGATTAATGTGTTACTCTTAATGCTTTATATGGCCCACCTCGAAGCTTCAATTGCAAAACCAATTATTCACCAATAATCAGTCATTAGGTCGTGAATGCGCAAATCAACAGCATGCCAGCGAGCCTGAAGGCGCAAAATGATCGGAAAGCCTAATTGCAGCTGATCATCAGACTTCCGCATTAATGGAAACCCGAGGCCCGTGCTAAATTGGATTCAAGTCTCTTGTTTCCGCCAAGCGCGAGTATTGCGCCTAATAAGAGGAAACATGTGTGCCAAACATCCCTGAATGGGACAAAAACAGATTTGCACTGGATCAAGAGTCACAAACCTTCGAGGAGCAGCTTCCTGTTGTCTTCACTGGGCCATAAACGCTCATCATCACTTCGGCTGAAAAGTATTATCATGTGACGACGGTTTACTGGCTGACTGCTGTTTAAGATATTGGGAAAATAATCTATTGAATTCATCGTACTCCGGTTTAGTTCTATATCAATTGTTTTATATCAATGGCATGCTGCAGCAGTGCGCATTTACGCGCGGAGGAAGGACGGCACGTTAAGAAAGAATAAACACAAATCCAGGCCGGAGTTCCAAAACAGGTTCTGATGACAGAGAGCATGTGATTCCGGTTGGTCATAGTTCTCCATTTCCCGGCTGTTGTCAGAGATTTCCATCACCATCCAAACCAACCGTGCCGTAAACACAACCCTCATTTGTTTTCTCCTCACAGCAATTATATCATGTGATTAAAAACATTTTAAATAGAGCCTTCGCTGACTTTTATTTGTGTAAAGCGGATCTATTTCATGTCGAGCAGTAATGTAATAATCCCAAGCTGTCATTACGGCCCGGTTTCCCCCCCTGTGCACCGAACTCCATCTGATCTGCGCCCTTATGAGAACCAGACTGGCGCACACCCTCACCGGGCACCGCAGAGACAAGAAAAAAAAAATCCCACTTCAGAGCCGGTGGGACGGGAGACAAGAGAGCACTTTCAGGAAAGCCTTCAAATTAATATAGGAAATGTAAGTTTCAACAGAATGCAGCAAGTTTCATGGAGATATTTTACCGTCCAGATGGTCCAAATTAAAAGAGTTAAATATTTGTGCCTGGACTCTCCCTCCAGAGCTCTGAAATGTTCTTTTTATTTATCTATTGAATGTCTAAATGGAAGGAAGCAGCATGGAAAACACACAGGCCAATTATAAGGCGCGTCTGTGCTCGAGGAACGGCAGAAAATGAGCTTCATGGAATTGAAGTGATTCATTGGAGACAGAAATCTTTATTTTCTGACTTTGTAGTTATCGTTTTATATCCCACAATTCTCACTTTTAATTTTCCATTCAGTGAAACTACATTATGGTTTAAAGTGTGTAAAACTCTTAGACGGAAATGTATCTGCCATAACTTTCGTCACCCTCCTTGAGTGGCGTAATGATGCCGTGTATGTTGGATGTTCCAAGGACACTAAAACAAGCGAACACAAAAGAAAAGCTGTGCTTTGCTGAAGGTCATGACTTTTTCTAGCTCGAATTTGCTAGTTGTTGTACTAATTCATCTGTTGCCTTGAAAACAGAGTGATTCGAGTATCCTCTTTGACCCAAAATACACCTGTTGATGCCGATAGACTGACTCATTTTGGATCGTTTTGAAGTTACTTGTCCAAGGAGAAAAATCACTTGATTGCTGCAGAGAAAATAGTTTTTAAATCCCTTGGCTGACAAATATTAACTATTTTCAGTTGTCTGGGGAAACAGGGATTTGAGACCAGACTTGCTTGGCTGGATATTTTTTGCAGCGCAGGCCCATGTATAGGAATGCACAGTGCGCTTTGCCCTCCCTCTCAGTGACGCGCTGAGGGGAAGCAGAGGAACAAGCCCTCTGTGAGACGCAGAGGAAAGGAGAGACACAGAAACTGTTAAAGGGGGAGAGAGGAAAATATTGTAGTGGGGGGCAAGAGGCGTGCCAATAATCAAGTTTTTGGATGAAGGCGCGCGTCTCTCAGAACACATGGGAAGGCACCGGTTCAATTACGCAGCGTCACGGAGCCGCTGTAAGAGAAGAAGGGCTCCCCGAGGTGCTGCTGCCCGTTCTACTCACTGCCCTGAATGAATTGGGACACTGAAACTTTTGCGGGAGTTAGAGTTAAAGCGGATATAAAACCCTCAAAACGACGGGATCTTACGCGAAGATGCAGGGTCTGAGCTCCCGGGCTCACGCGTTCTCTGTGGAAGCGCTGGTGGGGAAACCCTGCAAAAGGATGAAAGTGTCGGAGGAGCACGAGTCAACCGGAGACACTGGAAGTGACACGAGCATCTTCAGTGGTGAGGAGAAAGGACAAGAAGGATTTCCAAAAAAGAAATCGTTTTAGTATTTGCGCATTTTACGCACTGTGTAAAAACAATGAACAGCGAGTTTACAAGTTGTTTCCAACTATATAAAAACCTGTTAGCATCACTATTTACACTTGATTGTTAAGCTCATATTCCAAGTAGGCCTTGCAATAATTTACATTGAATAATAATGAAAACATTAAAAGTGTTATAAATGTCAAACTTCAAACGTTTTTTAAAATAGATGACAGCTTTTATAAACGAAAAACAAAAGCTGTTAAATGACCTTTACACTATTTCTAGAAATAGAAACGTGGGAATTTCTGTTTGTCGTTTTCTTAGGCCTGAGTGACCATCCAGTCAGCCAGACGAAGAAAGCAGGTACATCACCGAGGAGGACCGAAGACGCTCCCTGTGACCCGGAGAGACAGACCGTCAGATCACCGGCTGAGGAGTGTGAGCATAGCGGAGAGGAGAGCAAGCCGAAGGAGAGAAGCTGCCGTGCGGACAGATCAGAGGTCCGGGTGGATCTGCAGGGCTCCGAGCTGTGGAAGAGGTTCTACGAGATCGGGACTGAGATGATCATCACGAAGGCCGGCAGGTAAGAAAGACAAAAGATAACACAGAGGACTTACGCTCCTGGATTCCAATTTAAAACCGTGCTTTTTACGTATAACTAACCCAGCACCAAGGTCAGAATCTGTTTAAAAATATCCTGTAATAATCTAACAGATAATAAATGCACAAGAAGCCTATATTTATATATCTAATATAAAACAATAAATTAAAACGGAAAAAAACAACATTATATGATTTGGAACAAAGCCGGATTTTTAAATGTTGACAAATCTCTAAACTTCCTGTCAATATTTAAAATTTAAATTTCAAGACATAATAAATTCAGGCCTCATTTTGCAACCAGGACTCAAATAGAGACGATTTTTAATTCCCCAATCAGACTTTAGACTGGAATCTGTTAGTTGAACACGTAAATTCTCGCCCTCTGTTTTCTGTTTGGAGTGAATAATACTGTAGTTGTCATTGTCACGACACCAAACATGATATATTTAGATGAACTCTTCTGCACTCACAGGTGCGCCTTACCAGAAGAGAAATGTCCGTGAACGCGCTGCAGCAGATGAGAAATGTGCACCAGAACAAAATAGGACAATCTATGATGTCCATTTTTAAACCAAATCAACTCATGTCGGTAAATAAATCAGGTTTTGACGTCCGTTTACTTTCTCACGCGATTTGGTCAATAAAAAATATTATATGAGCAACATTTCATGCTTCTCGTTCAGTTGTTTTGAAGTAGGCTCTAGAAAGACAGAGGCAAATTTGAAGATTTTGTGCAAAACTGAAAATTGAGAAGTGATCCAATTTTGTCGAAGTGAATTAGTCCGTATTCTGCGCTGCCTTCAGACGTATTTTATGTAATCAATTTATTGAAATCTTGTGACACCAAGACATTCTTGGTCAATTTGATTTTCTTTATCTTTCGATTTCAAAGAAATTCAATCGGTCTGATAGGTTACTGTGTGCGTTCTTCTCTCTCTTTTTTTCTCTCCAGAAATGAGTTATTGGGACATAACTACTTGCTGAAATCTCAGTTCCGTTTATTCAATTACGGAGAACACACGCTATAAATCTCAGCAGTGAAGATGCCCTCTTGGCCCCCCGAGGCCCCTGAACTTTCCTCTGAACTTGGCCGCTTTGGGCAGTAAAGTTTCTGCCTCAAGTTGCTGTTCCTGAACTCTTTCTGACTGTTTCATGATGTCAAATCCACGCCGACTGAAAACTCCTCCACTCGTTTTAAAAATATTTTTGAACAGATTTCATTACAGAGGATAAAACATGAGCCAGCTCTGTTTCTAATAAAACTGCATCTTCTCTCGCCTCTTTTAGGAGAATGTTTCCCTCTGTGCGCGTAAAAGTGCGCAACCTGGACCCGTGCCAGCAGTATTACATCGCGATGGATGTAATGCCCGTGGACTCCAAACGCTACAGGTGTGTTTTTGTCCTTTTGTTTATTAATCTGATGAAAATCTCTTTTTGTGTATACTGACATTTATCCCCTATCAGGTATGTGTACCACAGCTCGCAGTGGATGGTGGCTGGAAACACTGACCACTCCTGCATCTCTCCTCGGCTGTACGTGCACCCGGACTCTCCGTGCGCAGGAGAGACGTGGATGCGTCAGGTCGTCAGCTTTGACCGGGTCAAACTCACCAACAACGAGATGGATGATAAGGGCCATGTAGGTAACCCTTCTGCTTCCTTTTCCTCTGTCCAGGTGATGACTGATCACTCTGTTGATGAAAACAATCCGGGGGAAAATTTGTGGTTTGTCTCTTATTTCTTTTGTTGTGTATTTAACTCACATATTTTTATATATTTAGGAGCAACTGAAGATATAGTGAAAGACAGATCAACTCGGTCTGTGTGTTGCTTAAGTAGTTTCAGTACTTGGGTTGCTGTCTCATCATGTTGGACCATGTTTGGTCTAACATTGGTCACTTGTTCAGAGGAGGGAAAGCCAGAGAGGAAGTAGAAATCCTTTTGCACTTGAACGCCCTGTAAGGTTTTGTGGTGTACAGATGTGACAGATCTGATGATGTAGTGGTTACAGGAGGCTTTATACATGATTCTGATGTTAATTAAACCACAGCTGAATTATGAAGTTATCCTGCTTGACAGTATGTTTGTAAAGTAGTCCTGTCTCCAAGATGCTTTTAGTTTCAGGTCATCATATGCTGTTTTAGAGCTCTGCTTGTTAGGCTGTTAAAACATGAATACAGAAGAGAGCTTGTCTGGAATTAAAATTTGACCATTTAAGTTTTTGTATCTCTGAGTTAAAATTATGCCTGACCGATTGTCTTTTGACATAGTAAAGTAAGAAACATGGTTTAACAGTTTGATATTTAATATATTTTTTATATTTATTTAACAGAGTACAACACCAATTGAAAAATAATCTTAAAAACTACAATCAAAAAATATATAAACATTTTAATATAAGCAAAAAAAAAGCAAAAAAGCAAAATGAAGGACAATATTTTATGTTTTGTTCTATGTTAAATAAATCAAATCGCGCATTTTTCTGCAAATGTATAACAAGTTTAAAGGTCTAACTTAATTTTAAATTATCGCATTTGTTTTCAATGGATAGTGTTACATTTGTGACCTTACAGTAGAATTCTGTTTTAATCTTTTATTTCATCTTTATATTATTGACTTATAGGAAGTTTGTGCAGCTGAACTGATTTCTAAACATGAAGGGCTTCTTTGCCAGAGTTTTTAACCAAATACCTCTTCAGCAGTTTGATCCAAAGCTTGAAGTTTAAGCTTCATCCATAAACTAACAGGCAGCAGAGATTTGAAAAAGATTAGATAGTGGAATGATAACTAAAGAGTTTTTTAATTTTTTTTAATTTTTTAAATTTTTTTCAGAGCAGTTTTAATTTGATCCCAGTCATCTGATATTGAAGAGTTGATGCTTCCCTTTGTCTTGTGAAAGTGAGGTCGAAAACATTTGGTTTCTTAAACTGTGAAAATACAATAAAGAGAATAAACAGTATTTTACTGTGAAAAGAAGCAGAGCATGGAGTGCTGCTTGGTGTGGCAAAAAGGAGTATCCCTCAGGTGCTCATCAGTCAGGGGATCCAGGAAAAGCAAACAAAAAGAGAACACATTATACTAAAAAGCCTTTGTTGTGACATGGCTAATGTATTAAAAACATGCCAATGTGTTTCGGACAGGCAGACCTTCGTCAGGGCAAACGTTTGCCCTCATGAGTGCTTCAGCTCTCTTTTTGTTTGCTTTTCCTAATCTTTTACTGTTGTCTGACATCTGCTTTTGTCAAACATGAAAGCTAAACTGTGCATCGTTAAATGAAAGATAATGTTGAGATATACTTAACTTCATCTGCAGCTCTGTTTTCACAGTCAAAGGAGGACTTGCTGAGACTAAATTTTGCTGTAACATTTCTTCTCCATCTCCTCGTTCAGATAATTCTTCAGTCCATGCACAAATATAAACCACGCGTGCACGTCATCCGACATGACCCTCGCATAGACCTGTCACAGATTCAGTCTCTGCCTGCTGAAGGAGTGCACAGCTTCTCTTTCCCTGAGACCGAGTTCACCACAGTCACCGCCTATCAGAATCAACAGGTAACGCTCACTCAAACCGTAAAGTCCTGGAGGGCGGTAAAACACTCAAAAACAAAGTCAACATCTCTGGATTAGACTTCCAGCTAACTATGTTGACCAAAGTGGAAATTTATTAATTTAATATGAACACAACAACTTTTATTTTTTTCATAATACGGTATTAAAAACTCACATATATGATTTAATATTTTTATTTTGTGTGTGTGTGGTTGTGTATCAAGTCATTAAATTCTGATCCATGTTCAGAGACGTTCTCAAAGAGCTCTTTCCTACATGAGCTGATAGCCGTGGTACCCTGAGTGGCCCTGAAAACAGAGGTCCTGTGCACCAAGTCCTTCAGTTGCCCCCGGTCAGACACTCAGTAGTTTTCCTCACTTGGTCTGAACAACAGGTAAAATACTGTAATCTGAACAGCATGAAGGTGCTGAGGCCCTCTTCTCTGTGGTCACCACAAATCATAAACTGCAGCGTCCTGATTTTCTCTCAGGCCAGTTGTTCGTTGCTCAGTATGTGTGTGTGTGTGTGTGCGGGGGGAGCTGACCCCACCGTTGGCTCCCATTCCTCCAGTAACAGAGCCGTCCTCAGGGACTGCCAGCTCTTTTCATCAGGGCTCCTTTTTACGATCACACCACATATTATTACAGAAACTCAGTAACGAGCTGTGACTGGGCGACTGCTGGAGTCCACAGCCTATTAAAGCCCCAAATAAAACGACTCGACCTCCAAGAACCCTGTTTGACATGGCTGACTGCCCCGGGTGCTGCTGGGAGATGCAGTCCCTGAGGGGAAGCTCTGCCGCTTTCCACGCTGTTGTAAAGCTGAGCTCATTGTTAGCTTTCACATCAGTGGCTGACACAAACACGCTAACCCATGTCTGTCTTTCTCTTCGGGGCTAGATCACAAAACTGAAGATCGACAGGAACCCGTTCGCTAAGGGCTTCAGAGATCCTGGAAGAAACAGGTACGGAAAACCTCACCACGGCGTACACACACACTTGTTTTACAGCAGAGAGTCTTCCAGAAAAGGACCCAAGAGGGATTTAAGGTTCAACCACCAACATTTGACACCACATAAAACCTTCATATGAAGTTGAGGAGTGAAGTGCAGAATTTCACACCTATCATAACCAATATTTAATAACTGGAATAACATTTTTCAGTGTTTTTACAGTAGGTGTGGATGTGTTTGTGTGTGTAGGGGAGTATTGGATGGCTTGTTGGAGTCGTATCCCTGGAGAGGCCCCCTCAGTTTGGACTTAAAGCCATTTACCATACAGCTCCAAGGTACTGAGCTGCAATACTTAATACTTCTCTGCCTCGAGCCGTTTTTGTCTTTGGGATTAAGGTTTACGATCCTTTTCTTTGACAGGGAGCTCAGGGTCGCCATCCAGCAGTGTGAAGAGTCTCCTCCCTCTCTCCTCATCCTCATCCCTTCACCCGTTCTCAGTGTCTGCGCTCTCCTGCCAGGACGCTGCTCTCCACACACTCACCTTTCCTTTCTACAGCAAAGCCTCCACCACCTCACCGGCCTCCCCACTGCCCGGCAGAGCCTTCTCCGCCCTGGGAGCCGACAGACTGAGAGGCCTCCCCCCGCTGTCTCCACTGACAGACCTCCCTCTCCTCTCAGCGCTGCAGGCAAAGAAACCTCCTCACTGTAGGGAACCATGTCTTCACGTCTCTGCCGGGGGGTCCCACTGTCTCTTCCCCCTCCATGGCCCCCTCAGCCCTCAGGGGCCAACTCTGCTTCCCCATCTCTCTGACACTGCGGGCCCCTACTGTCTCTACCGCTACAGCCTCCCCCTAAACCCCCAACTCACTGCTGTTTCCCGGCACGCCAAACTAGCTGAGGACACCACAGACTGTCTACTGCGCCAGTCTCAGTGGCACCCGACCACCAACCACTGCCTCTGACAGCTGGACCACACTTCCAGGCTCTGGCCCATTGAGTGTAACAAGCCAAAGCTTATTGCAACAAAACATTTGAGCAAGCCTCAAGGGAGCAATGAAGACTGTGCCAGTGGGGGATGTTTTGTATTTAAAAACAGTTTTATACACTGTGTTGGATTTCCGAGCACAAAAACTCATCTTGAAGCAGATCCTGAGCTGCTTCTTCTCACTGAGCACACTCAGATCCAAAAAGGCCAGAGATTGGAGTGAGCAGAGAGGTAGGCAGGATGTCCATTTTTTTATTGGGACTGAAAATACTATTTCTTTACCGCAGGGCAGAGCCTCTTTATAAGTATATAAATACTGCAATGCTTTTACCAAAGAGCACTAAGACTGGACTAATGCGGTGAAAATATTAAAGAGCATGAACATGATGAGAAATCAAACAGAAGAACAGACTCATGTCATTTCAAACTTATTGTTCAGATCACAAACCAACATTTTAAATGTATTTTATACTATTTTAAGTAACAGAAGAAACTTTTCTGTGTTTTTCAGATGGATTCACATGAATTTTAAATAAAACAAACAACAAATGTGCCGATGTGCCATTGGATGAAATTTAATCCCCCAGTTCACGGCAGCTATTTCATTGGGCTCACGTTATATGAAACAAAAGCATGTCTTGTGTACTTTGAGATCCAAAGTGAGCTAAATGTCAGAGTCAGGTCTGGCCACCCCGCTCTGATAACATGAGCTCATCAGGTCTCTCAGTGATTTTCAGGGAGGATCAACAGCTGCCAGCTTTCAGACGGCTCTCATTCCTGTATTTTATTAGCAGTAACAGGCCTAATCAGAGACGCACAGGGGTGGAAGGGTTATTCTATAATGGCCTTCAGAAGGCTGGTCTTTAACACGGTCAGGGTAAGGCTGAGTGATCGGTAAAATGTGCTCATGCAGCAGTGCCATCATTATTATGGTCATTGTTGTAACATTGTTCCAGGATCAACAGTAAATCAATACTGCCGTGGAGGCTTGTCTTCAGCAGACATGTGGAAAGCTTTCTGAAAAGTGAACTCTAGTACGCCGAATGAAAACCTCTAACCACTGTGGGCCAACATAATGCTGTGTTTTTTTGTCCGTACCAAAGGGGGCACGCCCGTTCAGCCGCTGATGTGATAATTCCTGCCTTCAGTTAAGGCTCAAAGCCCGCACCATCCCTCCCTCCCTCTCTCTCTGCAGAGCGAACAGCGGTTTAGGCAAAGCGGGGGAAATGGCCTGTTTCCCGACAAACGGTCGTAACCAAACAGCAATTTAGTTGTCATGGCCAAGCATGGCAGCGAGCTAATGTGTGCTGGACGGGGAAATAGCAGGAAGGAGTTAATTGAGGAACCTAAGCAGGGGATGGCCCGCGATTCAGCGCGCGGTCAGGTGCGTTGCTATCAGACAGCCTGCCCTTTGTCTGCAGACCGACATAATCTGAGCTGGTTATTTGATACTGTCAGTCATTTCCATGTTTGGGTGTGTAGGACAATCATTTTAAACTCCTGACTAATTCCTGATCTTTCAATTAGACAAATTGCTTTCATACCACGAGAGCTGAACTCTGCACCTGCCACTCCCCAGAGCAGGGATACAGAGACACACATTACAGAGCACCTGTACCTGTGTCGAAATACTTCAGGATTACATCAATTATTAACTGAAATGGTTTATTTCTGGTAAAACTAATTGTTTAGCAAACTAGTGAGTAGATTCTTTTGCTTTTTAAGTTGTAAAACACTTTCATTTGTGCCTGTTAAAATACAGCCACAGCTAACTTAATTTAACATGAAAACTAGCCATCAAAAAACTAGCCTGCTCTGTCCAAAGGAAACAAATTGCACCTAACATCCCAAAAGCACTCTAAATCTCATGTGTGTTTAAATAAATACTTCAAAAGTGTCAAAATTTAGGCTGGGTAATTGTAGCCGTTGTTGCACTTAAACACCTGACTAACTTTGGTTTTAACAAACAAGACACTACATGCAGATTTCAACAACCAAGCTAGCTGTGTCCTCATGTGTCCAGTTTTCTGCTGAGTGGTTATCTGCATTAGCTTTACATGAGTATAATAACATTGGCTTACAGTAATCTCAGTGTTTAGATGAGACGAACTACAGACCAATCCAAGAAAGTACTGTGAGTTTACAAACTTTATTACGTTGGCGTTTGAGTTTCATTTGTTCTCAGAGGAGATCAGTTTTCCTTTTTCGCCATCACTTTCTTTGTTACTTACTTTAGCCAACGGTGTAGGTAGCCTGTGGAGGAACCTGTAGAGTTGACAACTTAAACTTTGACTTAGCTTCAGAAAAAGTCCCCCCTGTATGAGAGCGTACTCACATATAAGACTAACATATTTATCAAATGTGGATCAGGAAAATTAATCATTAGTAATTTTTTTTTTTTTTAGCAAATCACATTCATCTCCCAGCTCGTTCATCTAATCATTACAGTCCATTTGTGGTGGTGAATAAAGAAATACAGAAAATGCGTAACTAATGAGTATTTATTTTAAGACAAGTATTCGCTGACGCAGCTAATCTGTGATGATTAGATGCAGTTATAAAATGATTAATGCAGCCTGGCTAGATTTGTAGAATAATGTAAAATTAAAAAGCACTTGTGCACAAATATGTAGTGGATATAATCAACATGTTTCTCCATTTTACCACTAAGATTGTTGTAACTGATGTCGAACATGTAACTCTAGATGATGACAAAATCATCAGATTGAGGTCCCCGTCTAAACTTTTTAATGTCACAGTCAGATGGTACAGCTAAACTGCTATTGAAGTAATGGCTGCCAGGGGTCAACTTATATTGTTTTGTCAGGGCTGATACCGATACTGATTATTAGTGGTTCATGAGACTGATTTGTGTGTGAGTGTTGATCGAGTGGAATATAAAAAAAACTCTAACAGAAAAATTGTTAAAACTTTATCTTCAGCTGATGTTAAATCATCATATATCGTGTTTCAGTCGGGACACACAGTGTGAAGTGGCAGCATGAAGAGTGTAGCAGACCCAGAGAGGAAGACAAAAGCAGCAGAGCCAAATTAGCACACCTTTGACTTGATTAATTTTATTAGACATCTGTAAAATAAAACATGGATATACAATCAGCCAATATTAGACCAAATGTAAACCTCATAATCGTAATAGTCCACCCTTAATGACTGCTTTCCAAGGTGGCACAACACACAAATGACCTGCTGGCTTTGTCAATGATGAATAAGACTCTCTTAAGTTAGTTGTGTTTTTCTTAAGATTTTCAAAATAAGATTTTAAAATTTAAATCTCTATGTGATTTTATTTGTTTTTAGGTCATGAAGAGATCACGCATACAGGGTTTTACTGTCTCCTTGTCTCATCAAAGTTACTTTGATTTAAAAAACTAGTTAGAGCCCAAAGTAGGTTGAAAGCCGGTGTTGAGCGAGCCTGTTATCAGGCTGTCAATGATTAACCACGCTGTCTGTCCTGGTGTGTTGTTAATTTGCTTGACAATCTGTCAGCATAATCCTCCTGGAGGTGGTGGCTGAGATAACATGGAAACTGTGCTGATTTGACTTTGTAATAACAAGAGGAGGGAAGTTTCTGGGCTGTTCCAGCCTGATTGACGGGCAGTAAAGGGAGAGAAATTTGACCCAGAAGTCATTTGTTTCCAATCATGTGAAATGGCATCCTGAAACAGGAGAGAAGCCCGGCAGAGAGTCGGCAAGAGTAAATATACTCTGCCTTCATTAGATTAACACACACACACAGACGAAGACGCACACACACACTAACGCACACTTACGTCAACTATCTCCTAATAACAGTTGTCATACACTTGATCACACACACACACACATGTACAGACGACTACACACAACCCTTTGACCAGCCAGCTCTGTGCCCTCCAGCCTCCCTTTTATTTTGCTCTGTGAGTCTCTTACGAAGGTTTATATTGAGCGCTATTTTCTCTGCAAACTCAATAAAAGCTGGTTATTTATCAGGTTAGATTATGAGACGGGACTGAGTTCAGCTGTTAAGTCCAAAGTGAAACCAGCTGTGGCTGAAATTAAATTACACTGAGTTATAATGTGCAAAGCAAGGGCAGTTATACACTTATTAAGAGCTCACCGATTGCCCTATCAAGAAGGCATACACGGCTTAGTCAAACCTGATTTGTCTTTTTTTCTCTCATATCTCAAACACACCTCTGCTGCTGTAGACATCAACAAGTTATTTTTAAATACTGGCAAAGACTTTAAGATCCTCCTCAGACGGGATCAGAAGTTTAGAGCATTAGATCACAAGAGTGCTGACAGCCGCAGAAGCCTTCGTGGATTTGCTTGTTGCTCTGTCCATGAGTGCATGTTAAGCATGCTGCTTGCAGTATGGCCACAAGTGTGTGTGTGGACACGGGTCACAGGGGCATTACCCTGGCATGTGCTCCCTGACAGGCCCCTGTCTTATAGGTGCAGAGGTTACATTAGTGGGGGAAAAAGTGTTTTAACATGTGGCCTGGCACCTGGCCTGTATGTCTGCGTGCAGTGTGTGTGTTTCAGGGTTTCCTCTGTATTTAGTGTCAAACTGATGCCTTTGCAAGTGTTAATGACCCAAACAACTCACACACTCCCCCTCACACCTCACTGCTCTCTAGTGGAGCGGCTTCTCAGAGATGCTGCTTGTTCATAAAATATGGGGAAATAATTTGTGTAATGGTTTGTAATAAAGCAAAGCTGATCTGGAGTGACAGTATGAGTTTTTCTTTTTCGACTTGAGAACACTTCAGACTTTTAAACTTTCTACGTTTAAAGCTCCTGTGAGTAACTTCTGTTTGTGTCATCTGTTTGCTTATCTTGTCCTCTACATGTTTGAGTCTGCTGAATTTGTCATATTTATCATTTATTTTGAATATTTTATGTATAAATTCTGAAAACAGGGCTGTTTCTCCAGTTGCTCAGCTGACACCTACCCCTCTCGCACCATTTTCAGGTATTACCCACAACATCCACCGCATCCGGAACGGCTCCAATCTAGAATGGCGACAATTTTCGCCGTCCGCCAATTCCTACTGGATCCATGTGTGAGGCGAATTTCGTGGTGGATCACGGACAGCGGGAATCACAGGAACTAACTAACTATCTGTGCTGAATTTATGCGGCATGCTCCGGCATAGGTAAAAAATAAAACTCTTGCGATCAGCTGCAGAGTCCGCCGTTCTGCGGCAGAACAGAAAGAGGCCAGTGGAAATTGACACATTAACTTGAATGCTTACAATCAGCTGCGATCGGAGGATACGGCCTTTTCGTAGCCATTCCAGATGCGGTGGAAATTGGGGGTTACAGTGTAAAGATCACCAATCCTGTTCCAGATGGTCTTGTTCTTTTTTAGATGTTATAAAAACACATCTGTTTAATAAAAGTATAAAACCTCACAGCAGCTTTACATAACAAAATCTGCACCTTTTTATTTCTTTTTTTTTTTTTTTTTTTGTAAATTAGAATATGTTTTACACACTCAAACATTTTGGGGGTTTTGGGGGTCATATGATGCACTGGTTTATGCTAAAACAGCCACAGTGTCCAAGGCTATCAGAAAATGGTTCACACCAACCAACTATAATTTTTAAGATAATCAATAAATGTCCATTAAGTGGATGTACATGACATCCAAAATCTGCACAAAGATTTCATCTAAAACAGAAACCCTTGATTATGAACTGTGTCAAAATTCCACCAAGTGTCAACTGGTATGTATGTTCACAGAGAGTGAGTCCCTCAACTTAATTTTTCAAGTTTTAAATTAATTTCAAGTCCAGATTCAAGATTCAAATTTTACCTTAAGTTATATTTTAACTGGAGATATTAGTGGTAGATACAGTGGTGTTGCTCCTTTATCTTTGACTGTTTTCACACAAGAAGTTATTCCAAAACAGGAGGAATTTCCCTCCACGGTGCTGGTCATTTGGACATATATGAACACAGTAATCACACTGATGTAGAACAAAACAAGCAAGATGGCAAAGAAGAGGAGGTCAGAACTGACTCCACGCCACCAGAGCGGAGTCAGAGAGAATGCCATCAAGCCCACAACCAGAAGAAACAGCTGCTTGACTCATCATACAAACCATTTTATTAACCAGCTAATGTTAGTTAGCATCTTGGAACTGTTAACTGTATAAAACACGGACGTGGCCTTAGTGTGCCATCTCCCAGTGGTTTCAGAATCTGAGTTTTCGGGCCTATTGATGGCAGACTACATGCTGGAATTTCTGACTCAATCTAACTTGCAGTTGACCAACCATGAGGCAAACAGCTGGAGTAGACGCCAACCTTCAGGTTCCTCACTAACAGCTACAGTGCGCTCACCTCTCGGTTACGTCAGTCATGCCTCTAATTTACCAAAACTCATGCTTCAAAACTAATGAGTCATCAAAAAATCCCCCCTCTGCACTGTGTGTGCTGATGTAGAAATAAGCTGAGACCAAAATTGTTGTTAAGGGCCGTGTGTAAATGTGTTGGTTTTTGCTCCAAAGATGGGCTTATTTTTTTTTAGAGTGGGTGTAAATGTGGCCTCAAGCAAAACGCTTTTTAGCTCTCCTGAATCAGCTTCATTTCTCAAACCTGGAGGTTAGTGCTCTGAACCAACTTTCCACATTCAATCAGTGTGCATGACATTTTTTACCTATACAGTGGAAAAGGAGGCTATGACGTAAATACATGAAGAGAGGCCTGTAATGGCATTTATGCATTTTAGTGTATGAGTACAAAATAAAGAAAAAAGTACTACTCACGAAAATGCTGGTCAACAATGGTGGAGTAATAAAAGGTAAATGCATTATGATTCATAGAAAAACAAACTAAAGAAAACCACACAACAGGCATTAAAATCTAAATATAAGAGAGCACAGAAGCCAAGGTCAGAGACATCACTATGGTGAGGATTGTGAGTTACAAAGTTTGACTATATTTCTATTTTTTAACATATTTCAGCCACTTATAGTTTCCATGTGAAGAAACAGAGTACCCTGAGAAAAAATGCATTTATGCAAAAATTTATGAATTAAATCAGAACAAAGCAAATGAGATAAAGACGTGAAAGCACCCTTAGAGTTCAGTACAATTGATTACAGCTTTATTTGATTAATATTAGACCTGAAAACATGTAAAATCTGGTGCTGTGTTACAAATATAAAGTCTGCAGCATTAGTCCAACACTGCTAACATGTAGAAAACTGATATGACAATACTGCATTCTCATTGTGTGTATTTTACTAACATGCTTCTGTTATTAAAGAGTGCATTTTTTCCTGGTTTATTGTTGGTGCAGTGTATGAGTTTATTTAACAACTTTTTTCACAAACTTTTAAACTTTTTAGATACAGCAGTGATCATGTTTAACCAAAGTCTCTCTCTGCTTTCACCATTTTTGGTTCTAACTATTCACTCTTTTTTTTTTTTCCGCCTCTCAGTGTTTAAAAAGTGCCGGGTGGCTGGAGGGGGGCTGTCAGCACTCAGCTCATGACCAACAAACACAACATACACTCTGACCCCTGCTGTCCCTCATGGGGTCAACCCCCTTCCCTCAGAGAGAGAGTGTGTCTGCTAATTCCTCCTCCTGTATGATGGACCTGAGGGGGATTCTACAGGTGCACATGTGTGGGACAGAGAAAGTGTGTGTTTATATATGAGGGAAAAGGGGGCTGCTCTCTGGCAATGATTTTATTTAATACGGACCCATAAATCAACTATTTTGGAACAAGAGATGTGAGATATTCTTTTCTCTTCCCCCTATCTCTGACAGAAGGATAGATCGTTTTTACCTCTTTTGCTTCCTGTGTATGACAGGTTATCACTCCTGGGACAGATACAGCGGCGAAAACGGAGAGAATGAGGAAGAAGATGGAAAGAGATGGAGAGAAAATGATGCTCCGTGGCTGATGTATCGGATGGCAGTTGAGGGGCTGCGGTGAGGGTAGAGGGGGAGAGAAGAGAGTGATTTAACGCTGGCCTGGACTCTCCGCTCCTCTTATCCCTGCCCTGCTTCTTTCATGTCTCAACCCAGGGTCGACCTGCCTGCTGCCCCAGATGGTGCTGTCTGTCTGGGCTGCCCTCTACAGGATGTGCCCCCCTCACCAGCACAACTACAAACCTATACTAGCTTAATTGATTTCAGGGGGGAAGGCCCTCTTTCTCTCCTGTTTCACACACACAGACACACACATGGACAGCTTGCCAACAGCTTGTGCCACAGTGTACACACACATGAACACGCGGCTGGCGCTGTGTGCTGTCAACGCTAATTCAATTTGAGACGCGGGAGTGTGACTAACAGCAGACCTGTAGAGTGTTTTACCATATGTACCACACACACACACACACACACACACATACACATACACACAGACACACACACATCAGTATAATAATGTAATTCCAGCAGTTCTTGTCCTATTTATAGAAATCTTTTCTTCCTGCATGTTTTCCTCATTATCAGATCATCTTGTCAACAACTCGAGTAACACCTTTTTAACCTTCTCATTTTCACAGCAAAACACATCTCAATATATGCAAATAAAACATGTACTTTTACAGCATGGGCCCAAGTGAGCAAAGACAGTCACTATCACAAGCCAGGGTGTCACATAGCAAAGATTTGAGTCGTTTTAAAACATCTTTGAAAGGCAAAATAGGCATTAAATACACAGATTTATGTTTGCTAAATATGATTAGGACAAAAAAAAACACAATATGTCTGATACACAAAAATGAGTCTGTACTGCAGGTGCTTTCGTAGCCTGTGTGATTCAAAGGTAACAAGCAGATCAAGCACACTTCATATATGAAAATAGGAGATTAAGATATTGGTAATTACTGCTGCATTGGTTGGTGTTAGCTTAAAGGTACAGTGTGCAGAGATGTTTAATTAAAAACACTCCCTTGCTCTCTCCTCCTGTCAGTGAAGCTCCAGTGATGCATAAGTATGAGCCTTAATTTGTCAGGTTTCACCACCAGAAATGTCTATTAATACAAATTCTTACACACCCTACAACAACAACAAAAACAACCACTCTGGTCTTTGTTTTCCAACCAGTGCATTACTACTCCAATGCCGCTAAATACCACACACTGTACCTTTAACGTAAAGAGGCCCACCAGCTGATCACATTAGGGAAAGAAAAGACATTGAGCCTTTAAATAATAAACGGTAACACTCATTAAATGCAAATTCATCTTTGTTTGTGTTTTCCCTAAAGCTTTAGTTTCCCCGGTGAGACTAAGAGCTGTCCTGTTATATTGAAGCATAGCTGACATTTCATATTTCACATACTGTACATGTGTAGAAACAGAGACTGGCAGACAGCCTCAGTAGAGGGTAAAAGACAAGGCTACATGTCCATGTTCACGGGTTGTTTGACTGTAAGAGATACAGGCTGGGTTAGGGGGTGAGGTGAAATCTTAATGAAGCGTGCTCTGGGAAGCAGGGATGGATAGGGCCAGCTGTATCGGCGCGTGTGTGTATGTGTGTGCATGAGACAGTAAAACTGATTAAAAGCAGCGTTAACACATCTGACAGGAAGCAATGGTCAAGAGGTGAGTGGAAACTGGGGAAAGCCTTGGGCTGGAACGATTAGACACACACTGATCAGCCACAGCAACAGCAGATGGAGACTGGGGAAAGCCCTGGGCAGCAGCGATTGGTCACACATGCCCATCGATATCTGAGTAGAACCAATCAGCTCAGCTTCCTGTGCTTGACCTGACCCTCTACACGTAGTAATAGAATATTTTGAACGAGAGGCTGAGGAAGAGAAAAATGACAAGGAGAGGAAAGAGGGTAAAAGAAAAGAGCTTCTTCCACCTCACTGCATGAAACTCACCTCAAACACAAATCAAGTCTGAACGTTTACTCTAAAACAATTTTAACCCACAAAAAAGCAGAACACTTACATTTATGTGAAATAAAATGTCAACTTTGTATTTTTACTTCCTTAAAAGTGAAAACTTTAATGCTGTAAACTGCAGCATCAAGGTTGTTGTGAAGCTGAAGTTCACAGGAGGACATCGGGTACTTTTTTGAATGTAAGTAACTTTACCAAAAATATCTGAAAAACTTTAATCAGAGCAAACTGGTGCCGAGGACACACTTCTATTCAAGCTGTGGTGAAAACTATTGGAAAGACACATAAAAAGCTATATTTTAATAAGTAGTGATGCAAGTAAGGACTTTTTTATTTTGGATGAATTATATAGATTATTATTTTTTATATACATCACGTCTTAAAAACGTTGAGAATAGATACACATTCATAAGCATGTGTATGTAACTGTGCCAGACTGTAACCATAACCTAATTTCCATCTGTAGTTCCTGACGGGTAGGTGGTTTACATCAACGTACATCAAGCACATCCATAAAATGAAATAATTAAAAAAATTATATAAAACCAGACAACAAACAGGGACCAGACTCTGATCTACATAACTACTTTAAAAAGACCCAAATATAACAAAACAAAATATGGCTTTACAACTATGCTACAAACAAACCAGTTTAAGAGCAAGTCATTTATTTTGCAAAGACAAGTGGTTAAGTGCTGTCGTGTTCAGGTGCTGAAGTGATGGTAAGGTGTAAATTGCACCTTTGCCCCAGACCTGTCAATTTAAAGTGCAAGTGCAATTGCACATAGCCCTGCTGCATAAAATGTGCATATACAGATATGTTTATACACAGGGATAGCATACCTAGATAGATATAGTATGTAAGCACATGACGGTCAAATAGTTGGTAATATTTAAAAGACTTTTTCCGCAGAAGTTCAATAGATTTAATAGTTGTTGTTCTGGTAGTCAATATGTAAGAATGTCCAAAACACAGATTTCCAAAAAGTAGGTCAGAGTTTGACAGAAAAGGAGCAGAAACTGAATCAAGAATTTAGTTAAAGATCAAAATTCTGACTAATATTTATAAGTAGTCACAAATATGTTCAATAATGTGCCTACCTGCTGCTCAGTTGCATAATTTTGAGACAAATACCTTGTAACAAATGCATCAAATAGTTTAAAATGGAGAAACCAGAGCCGGAAAAATAAAAGTACTGTAATTCTTATTCTCGGGATTAAATTCGGAGCTCTGCCACCATGCATCTCTTCCCGCTGAATCCCTGCTCATGACTAACCATCTGGACATACTATCTCATATCCTGTGCATGAATCATGAGGAATTTGAAGCAATTCCCTTTGTTGTAATTATAGCTTTTTCATTGAGCCAGTGTGTGTGGCTCTCAACAGCTCTCCTCTCTGTCCTGCAGCAGACAGATCAGCCACGGGGACAGGACCACCGGCCCACCGGATCTATGCCTGTCAGCGAGTACCACTCCTGCAGGAGAGGAGAAGAAAGCAGCTAGGTATCAACACCTGACACACGCACATACATGCAAACATAGGTTTCTCCCAGAGCAGTGCTCATACAGGAGCTGTCTCCTGCACATCTGGAAGAGGCATCCCTGCATGTGTTGAGAGGAATGGGGGTAAAACGGAGGGTAAAATAGTCCGTGAAAGACTCTCTTGGCTGTAATCATAGATGGCCATTGACATTTTTAAAAATTAGGGGGGAAAAAAAGAGTTAAAAACAAAGTTTACCCGCTAGAGTTTGTGGCTTTGACAGCATAGGGACATGGAATTTTAATTTTAGATGATCTAACTCCTGGCAGAAATGACTGACAGCTGTTGGGACTAGCAGGGTCACATTTTTTGGAGGACTTGAAGTAGGTGTGTATTAGACAAAATAGAGCGTTGTGTCAGACAAGAGGCACTGATGATGATTGTGAACATAGTTAAGTGTGTACTGATGATGATTAGAGAGGACACAAAAAGGGTCAGAGGTGGCTGGGTGTCACCCTGGAGGACTCACTTCAACCATGGAGCTGCCGGTGTGCTCATGTATAGGTATGTGTGTGAGCTCGGACAGCACCTGTAATGGCTCCCAGCTGAGTCCTGCCCATCCCCAGAGAGTTGGTGGACTGCGTGTGTGTTTGTGTGTGTGTGTAATGAGTCACTGGCATGCGAGCGGCAGAAGGCAGCTTCCTCTACAGGTGACACCTTTGACCTCTCATCTGTTCCCTGTTGGGAAGCAAAGAGAGGAGGGGTTGGATGGAAAAAGGAGGAACAGAGAGGTATGCAGCGATGTATAGCTCGCCAAAACAGAGCAAGACACTGACAAGTAGAGCGGACAGGTAAAACATGGTAAAAGCCTTTATTGACCCGGTCTGCATATAAGTGAGTGTTGAGCCACAGGAGTAGTAACTGCTACATGCAAAATATCTGTAAATACCAGTTTTCTCCAAAGCATACCCAAGCAAACGTTTACATAGAGCCCTATTTTTGGTCGATATAAAAGTGAAATAAGTTTCAAGACTGAACTCAAAGATTGTTAGAGGAACAGAAACAGACAAGGAACACTAGAGGTCTCCACATCCCCAGTCATGCACATTGAACATGTCACAGTTACAACACAGGCAATACTCATTCAGTCTGTCAGTTCATAATAAATAACGAGTTACATAAATATATTGCTCTTTGCATTTTATACAGGGTAAAAACAATTCAGAGTGAGGTATAGGCAAATCAACAGGATGCTATTGTCACTATTTGACACTAACTCAGGATCATGTTCAAGTTTCAACACTTTAAATAAAGATTTTTACATCAATAAGCTGACTATATGTTAAATACCAGTGTGCAAATTACATCATTATGGAGGGTCTGCATGTGATGCAGTTAGTAGCAGGACATTGAATGTCCTGTTTTTACCTCTCAGAGCTTTCCTGCTGTTAGACAGCTTCTTTATTCCTCTTTAAAACTAAACCTCGATGACAAAGGAGGGTACACAGCTTGCAGGCACATGGCACCTTTTTTTTTGTTTATTCTCCATTTTTCACTCCTTGTCTCTTCCTGCTTCTCTTCTTCTTCTCCCTCCTTATGAACTTGTCATTTTCTACTTCACTATGACACCTGGTCCCGCAGTCTGGACAGCCTCTGGGAGAGCTCATCCTGGTGACAACACAAAATGGTGAAACAGTAAGAGGAAACAGATTATATAGCGGTTTCAGCCGCAGCTCGGAGACTAATAATTCTATCTCAGTTTTAAGACCCAAAAGATCTTTCTTTTATTATAGTATTAGTGGTTATAAGCTTGCAATAATCCTAGAAAATCCCAAACCTTCCTTGGTTTAGATAGAGCTTGAAGTCAGAATGTTTTTTTCAATAGGGCAGCTTAAGCAGTCGGACTTAAAGTGATTCTTCTCAGAGTATCACTCAACCCCTGTTGGCTTGAAAGGTAAAGGATTAAATGTCTTTAGTTATGCCCTTTCAAACTGCGGCTGTGGTTAGCTTGAGTTATGGCGGTTACAATAAATTCCACTGGTGAGTTGTCATAATGGAAAACATATCCAAACATCTTCAAGTTTAAATACTTCCTGCAACATAATCCACCTTTTCCGCTGTCCATCACATTGATCCAAACAGTCCTTGTTTAGGTTAAAAAAAAGAAGAGGCTGAATGCTCTGCTTTGTCTAACACTGTCTCTCTCCAAGACGTTCCATCTTACCAGCAGGGATTACATCATTTGTGGATATAAAATGATTGTTCTCAACATTTTCAACTAACAGATCCACAGCAGAGAAGTGCACTGAGCAGCAGGACTGTTTCTATTTGGATTTTCAATCACAGAAAATGGTACCAAGGATATACAGATTGAAAACAAAGAAACAAAAACAAAAAATAATAATATTGACTTAAAAAAAATAATGAATAATGCATAAAGAGAAGAATCACTTTAGTTTAGATTAAATTCCAGGCTAGGGTGGGGTCTTCAAGGTCCACCCAGGATTGCTTGAGGCAAATCCTTCCCCCTAAGTAACTCAAGATTTGAAAAGGAGGAACAGGCTGTTTTGTAGAATTTCTGACAGGAGTCTCTTACGGTTTGCTTTAACTTCTCAGTGAGGTGAGACACAACACAGCAAACCATTTTAAAGCTGTTGATTGTCATTTAAAGCTAAGAATAAGGGAATGGGACAAGAGTCAGAGCACTTTAAAGAGAAAATAAAAAAGGTCCATATTGGGAACTGTATTTCTAAAGAGATGTTATATTTTCTGACATGTTGAATCCACAAACTGCAGGAGTGAATTGACAAAACTCCTCTGATGCAAATTGTTGATAGGCTAGATGAACTTGTCGGTGTTTAAACCTACATTTCTGTCGTAATTCACACTTAGGTATTATTCGAGCAGTTTCAGTGGGCTGTCGCTTTAAATTTGAATTTGGGCGACACTATTTTATATTTACCGATGAGACTGCGAGAGACAATACAGACAATGTGTGACTTTTGTTCAGGGAAGTAAAACACTAAAAATAGCGATCGAACAAAGATAGAAGTGGAAGTGTCACCTGCTCTGTTGATGCTACAGATGAAGCCAGTGACGTAGTCTGGCCTGAGGGGAGCTCCAGGTTCAGATCCAACCTAAAACAAGAGACAAAAACAAAGGAACATTTTCACTATGATCTCTGCTTGGCTGACTAGATGTTCAAAAATGGCCAAATGGGAAATATTAAGGGTAGTCAGTTAAGACTCTTAATACACCTTCCTTAGGCGGTACATTAATCTTAAGCCTCACCGACTCTCAAAGAAGCACGTTGAGGTCTTTGTTCATATTTTGAATGTTATTTTCACAAGTTCTGTTCTTGTATACAGAACAATGAAGGAGACCAGTTTCTGGAGTTTTGAAATAAAACGTTCTCCCATTCTTGTCTGATTTAGGATTTCAGCCACTCAACAGTTCAGGGTCTCCTTTTCTCTGTTACATCCACCCAACATGTGTCAGTATGTCACAAGGTGGTACTCCATGCAGAAGTGGTTTGGCACTGTCCTGGTGAAATATGCAAGCTCTCCCATAAAAAAAACAGGAGGATGCAGTGCCAATGACTTAAAATTAAAAAAAAAACATCTTTCATTAGACAACAAGATGGTTTCCCACTTCATCTCGGTCAGTATTCAATGAGCTTGAGCCTAGACAAGTCAGCTGCTTTTCTGTACCATGTAAATACAGTATATGGTTTCCTCTTTGCATGGTACTGTTTTAATCAGTATTTGTAGATGCAGTGACAAGCTGTGATCAAAGATGATAGTTTTTGAGTCCATGGAGTGATTTCCACTACAGAGTCAGGTCTGGTTTTAATTCAGTGCCTCTAGAGGGCCTGAAGATCATGGCTAGCCAGCGTTAGTCCCCTTTGTCCCAAGTTTCCTCCAAATTTTCTGAATCCCTTAATGATTTTACGTAAAGTGGGTGATGACTTTCCAAAATCTTCACACTGTTACTCCACAGCACAATATTCTGAAATGACCGAAGATTGTGGAGTGGAGTGGAGAGTCAGAGTGATTTTCTGTCTTTTTTGTAAAACGTGTTGAACAAGAGCTAATATATTTTTATAAAGCAGCATTTAACAAATTCTTGTTATACTAATGTTATGTAGAGTTTAATTAATAAGCAAACCATGAAATTTTGTTTTCATCAACATTTTACACTGTATCCCAGTTTATTGGGAGATTGGGGTTATAATTTTTAGACAGTCTAATCTCACCTGGCAGTCACTGAGAGTTGTTCAGCAGAGAATTTCTTGTACTGATAAAAAAGGATGTGTCTTATTGTCTATCCACTATAATTAAAAAAGGGGGGGTTACTTTTGTTATGGCAAAGATCTGGTAATGGGTTATGAGCCCAAAAAGACTGGATCTGTGCATGAACCTTCAGTACTTCTCAAATGATCAATACACCTGGATGAAAAAAAAAGTATGATCCCTCAAAAGTTTCTCAGGATTTTTCCATGTCCCTTCATGGGCTCCAGATTTTCTGGTACTGTCTTGCTTGTTTGTTTGTTTTTTTAATTAGCCATACTCACCCTGCTTCATCAGCCATCTCACGCATAAGCAAATCCACTTCATTCTAGGGACCAACAAAGAAATTGTTATTTCTTAAATATTGACACAAAAGACTTAGTCAAACAGAGAGTCTGACCAGTGTACCTAGAGGAGCACAGTTTGTTTCCATAGGTCTATTCTTATTACCTGAGGTGTGGTCAAAGTGGTCGTGTTACTCATGGTGTCTTCCATCTGAGCTGTTTGCACATCAAGAGTTTCAAACTGGTTCTCAAACTTGTCCATCAGTGCAGAGATCTGCAGAGAGAGGTAGATACAGAAAATAACAGTCCAAACATCTCAGTGGCATAATCTCTCTTTCCTTGTCTGTTGAAGGTCTCAAGATATTTTTTTTACCTTCTCCAAGTTCATGCTTTTCAGCGTAGCATCCATAGACTTCACCACTCCAGACATGGATTTAGACACCTTTGACAAAAATAGAAATGTTAAAACGTTGAAGCCTCAACTGTCTAATGTTACAAGTTTAATTTGTTTTCAGTTCAAGCAGGATGTTAGTGTTTAAGATGAGAGGGGAGCGTGGCAAACATTTAGGTGCTGTATTCCTCTGCTTCCACTAGGTGTCACTTGTACTTTTTTTTAAACCTGACACGTCCTCATGACTCCCCTGCATCCTAATACTCTTCCACAATACCTATTAAACTTGTCACGAACAACTTATTAGAAGTCCAGTTTGCTATGCTGGAGATGTTTACCATTGTGATGATGTTTTTATATGAAAGGCAACTGTGTTTCAATGGCATACAGACTTTAAATGATTATTTCACACTGTGTACCTTTTTCTGTGAAAAAAACACTCTGTTCTATTATATGTCAGGGGGGTCATCCTAAAGAGGCCCAAATCAAAACCATGGAAAGCAACAGTTGCTCAGAGAGAGAAGCCATAAGCATTAAGTCTGAAGCCCCTCTAATGATGCTGGTGAATCAGAGCCTTTATTTGTATGTCCTGTACTCACTGAATCCTTATAAAAGACTACTTAGGTCATATTACCATGACAATTTCACACTCTGCAACCTCTCTAATATTAAAATGATTTCAACACATAGACTCAGCACAAGCACAGAAAAATATCTTATGTGGATACACAGATCTACCGTAAATTCAGAGTATAAGAGTTTTTTTTTTGTACTCATCAGATCCCAAGACTCATTTTCCCCTCAGCCTGTCTGAAATGAGATTAATAACAAAGATCTCAGCATCTGGTTGAAATACTGTTTCTTCTTTGCATGGTTAAGTTTAACTTTCATTTGTGGATGCAGCAACATATTATGATCACATACAATGTTTTTGGAAGCCCATGCAGTGATTCCCACTATAGAATTGATAATGGCTTTATGTGATTTCAGAATCTTTTCCCCTTTTTTCTCTGAAACAACCTCCAACTCTCTACCTCAGCCTGGTCTACAAAGGCTTGTGTCAGTCTCCCCCCAAAACAGAAAGATTTAAAACAGAAAGATTTAGAAGATCTTTTGTACCAACAGCCATCAGGCTTTATAACTCTTATGTAAATACTAGATAACTTTTATAGACATATTACATGAGACAACAGACAATTGAATTTCTCTTCGGGGATCAATAAAGTTCTTCTTCTTCTTCTCTCTCTCAAGACTGTAGCCAAGGTCAGCCACATGACACCGACAACACCTTTCTCTTCCTTTGTTATCTTTTATTATACCATAGCACTGATCCTTTCACACGTCTTGAGCTCATGCTCTGACTCTTTAAAGTATATTGTGTACTGAAGACAATGAAATCATCTGCCTTTTTTCTGCAACTCTTTTGATGATGTATGTTCTTGAATCGTTGCACACCTTACCGGCGCAATCACAGAGAGACAAAACACCCTTCTCAGATGATGTCAGTTCTCGAGTTGGGATCATTTTTCCAACTTTAGTGTGTTCATGTGTTTTCAATGTGGAAAGTTAGAATATTGTAACAGCAACAAACAACATAATGCTACATAGAGGAGTGTGAAATGTCTCAGTTACAAAGATTTGAACTGTGTGCTGATTGCCGTTTCCAGTGTTTTTGTGGCAGGGAGCAGCAAAAAGGAGAGCCATGTAATATGACAGATGTCATATATGTACCACATTAATTATAAAAACATCTTTGAAAAATTATTAGATGTTTAGCCTGTGAGAGATGGACATGCTAAGGTGTATATGCTAACCAGCCACAGCAGTCCTTAAGGACAACTGGTGTTCCTCTTCATGACCTTTAGTGGCTGCATGAGGTGAGAGTCATCTCAGCTGACCGTGTTCATGTACATTGACCAACTTGGATGCCAATATTTCTGACCTGTTCAACTCTACATGAATGCACCATAAACAGCAGAAAGACTGTATTTATACCGAATGGTGAACCTGTTGTCAGTTTAGAGTCCTATAGTAGATATTCCACGGTGTGTTTTCCCTTGGTATTTCATAACATGGACAGTCTTAAATCACTACTGTCTCAACTTTCTAAAGCCATCAAAATATAAAGCTCATGTAATTTTTCAAATTATCCAACACAATAGCAACATTTTGGAAACAGGGTTCTATTAGAGAATGAGCAGATTATCTGCTGACAGAACAAAAATTTGATTTTATGATTTTAATAGAATACGGGGGATCTTTGGAAATCAAACAGGCAGTTTTGTTGGTAAAGATGGGAAATACTGAGTCTGCTGCTTTTGCGATCATACAATACTGACAGTGGAAAGCAACATGTTCTCTTCACCTGGTTCATGGTGACAGCAGTTTGAACCCGAGAAGCAACAGCATCCACACGGGCACTCATCCTCAGGAAGTTAATGGACTGATGCTTCTGACGGATGGCATTTTCTGCATGGATCTTGGCAGCCTCCATGTTACCTTTCTGGATAGCCTAAAATCAAATGTAGTTCATAAAAAGGATACCCTGTCCAGCTGCTTTGTAACCAAGCTTGCTACTGAATATCAGGATTTTCACATTCACAACAAAGAAAGCCAACCTGCTTCACTTTTGATTTTTCTGCCTTTTCTTCCTTGTCACATTTCTTGGAATTGCGCTGCAGCTCCTTGGCAGCAAACTTGAGGTTGAACAGTTGTTCTGTTTGGCTATTAAAGAATGATTCCTTCAAGTTTTGGACATAAATTACAGTAATAAAACACATACAGGAGAGTGGGGTAAGTTGAGCCAAAGGGTAAATTGAGTCACCCCCTGTTGCTTGGAAATGGTAAAAGAAGTTGATCATGTGACCAAATATTTAGGAGATGGGCATCAATTCATGGAGTCTGTGAAGGTTAGAAGCACATGGGTGAAGGGGTTAGACATTTATTTACAAAAAAAAAAAATATTCACCCTTAAAAGTGAATTTAGTCTGTCCTAAGTTTTATTAGAATTGAGTTCAGACCAAAAAAGATCATTTTAAACTTGTTTTATATCAATTTTGGTATCTATGAGCTACAACATGAGGTCAAAAACCTAGCATAAAAGTCCACCATTTTAGTTTTGAGGACTAATAAATTCATCATAGTAGTTCAGGGGTAAGTTGAGCCATAAAGGAGTCTGATGAGAGGATCAGAGTTTCAGTTCAGATTGTTGAAATGTGTTACTTTGTCTTTTCAAATATAAAGCTGTGAATGTTCTGAATCACTTTAAGGCATTCTCATGTTAAAATGGCTTTTTTTACAAAACAGCTTTTTAGCAGTTATATGCAATAACAATAATAATAATTTTTGGACCAGTTGAATAGTGTTTAATAGATGAAAAACACACATGAATGTGAAGTTATTTAGGGAGAGAGAAGGTGAGGGAGGGCTGGGGTCAAGAGTGGGGTAAGTTAACCATAGGAGACCACTTTTTTTATGTTTACACTCATTCTGTTGGTTTGCAGATACAGATACACTAGTTAGAGACAAAACTATGATTGTCTTGATGTAGTGATCTGAAATATGAAAAATGACTCATCTTACCCCACTCTCTCCTACTGATTCATACACTGGAAAATCACTCGACATCAATGCTGGGAAGATGTTTTGTATGTCGTAAATGTATAATCATTGTTTCATCAAATTACTTCGTGAAAAGGCAAACAATTACTTTTCCCCTTTACAGTATAACGGGGCAGCATTACTGCACCTAACCTAGCTGTCATCACACTACAGCTAACAACCGCTACAGCTAGGTATCAGCGTTTACCGTTATGTATCTCAGACAAACACAGCAAAGGATACTCTCCATGTTGGGCATGGTGAACGTCTCTGTCTGCAGCAGATCCTCTTTCTGGTTGTGTACTCAAACGGAGTTGCATCCGGACACTCACTTATCTCCCAGGATTGTTTATTTTGAATTTTCTAGCTCGCGTAAATTCGCTACTGTAGTGAGTCAAGAGGGTTCACCGGAGAGTACTTCCGCGAGCAGGCAGCTCGGTTATTTAGACATAGTATTGGCCAAAATGACTTAAACTTGTGCGTTGAGACCATATGCAGAATGTGATTGAAACATGCTTTATTGGTTTTCATAATCATTGGTGTATAAATTAGATTAGCAAATAAGACAATAAATCCACCCTTGTACAACGCATGCGCAGTACAATGACGTTCACCCTTTTTTTCCCAGGGATAGTTTGCCAACATATGCATATTTGTGAAACCTAAACAGATAATTGCAAATAGTTAAGAGAATATAAGCCGGTGTGTGAATCCATTGTCACGTCTCTAGTTTGCAGAAATGTTGAGAGGTTCAAAACGACTCCAATCAGTGAACTATCGCAATATCTCGTGTCATCTTCGGATGAGACCGCTCTGATTCCCTTTCTCTGTCGTCGTCACTCGGTCACGATTTCGCACGGCGTGCTCGCGCCTCCTACGTCACGGCTGTTTGAGGAGTGGACGGGCACGCGTGTCCACAGCAGACAAGTTCCCATCCAGGGCTAAAAATAGTTTGTACCCGGTATCGGTAGGTTGTGGTACACGTCTAGTGACGTCATTTGTGCTTTTTTGGTGAAAGAGTAAATTGACCTTTTGTACTCGCGGTTAGCTGTGACACTTTTTCATCCTCTTCCGCTCTCTTCATTTCGGAAAAAACATGCAGGGAGATGTTATAGGAATGAAGGGGACAAATAAAGGGTAGAAAATACAACCAAACAAGAACAGTGGTTTTCAACAGAGGGAGGAGGTTCCAGTTTGTGTGTGGACAGCGGGCAGTGACAGGGGGCTTGGGATTGGGGGGTAGGGTAGGGGGGGGGATTATCGGCTGGGTCAGGGGGAGGGAGAAGCATGGATGAGTCATACTGTTGCTGATACTCTGTATGGACACAGCACTAGGTAGGCTATAATGATGTGTGCGTGGGGGGGACTGAAGAAGTAAATGAGAAGTGTTTCATAAATGTTGCCCCAAAACAAAAGAGGCCTTTTTTGGCTTAAAAGGGGTTTGCCTTGATTTTCTGCCCCTGTGATAAACTTAGAGCATCACCAGAACGCAGATACTCCCTTTAATGCAGACATAGGGCAACATTTCAGCATATTTTTGCCTGCTTTGACTCACATAAAAAAACAAAAACAAAGTCAGAAAAGACATTTTAAAAAGTGTTATTTTCTCTTCCAGCTAAACCAACTGTCCCTCAACAACTCCCAATGTAGAAGCTATTGATTCAGCGATAATGATCAAGTTTTTACCTAATGGTCTCACTCTCTCTGCTCTATATTTAGCTCGAAAAGTGTTGTTTTTTAGGGGGACACACACATTATTTTTAAACCTATTAACCCCCTCGCGCCACCACAACATCACACAACTCAGCCATCATTGTTGTGGCCAATGACTGTTGTGCACACAGATACACACACACTTCCCAGTCATTACTGAGTGACGGCAGGTCGCTATGGAAACTGCGTTACGCTCCGGGCGGCCGGAGAACAAAACAAGAGCGCGAGGACTCATTCCAGTCTTCATTTCAGCACCACGCGAGCTCCTGGACAGCGCCCGAATGAACTCGCGCGCAGCTTCTAGCCCCACATGCCTTGAAAGGGACAGAGTCGCATCAGCACCGAGACTAAGCGGAGTGGGTAGGGACTTTAGAGGAGAAACAACCCCTTCCATAGGAGAGACCGAGACTCAGCAGAACTGAAACTCGGTGGATGTTAAAGGTTTAGTTCTTCTGTAGAGCCGGGAGCTCCGTCAGAAGCCACAGCAACAGGTAAGACGATAACGCCACGTACCCTAAAGTACTTTGGTTGGTTGCATTAAGTGTCTATACTGGTATTTAATGTGTTTGCTTGGAATTACACCCACCCGTTATCGCACCAGGGACTTAATTGCGGTTAATTGGCCTCACCTGGTATCTCAGGAGTGAGTAAGCGCGCGATTAGGTGATTAGAGTGAGCAGCAGCATGGCTTTGGACCATTTTCAATGTTTCTAAACAAAACATCATACAGGGTCGATTCAAACAGAAAAACAACCACACTCATAGTTAACAAACAAAATAGTGTCCAAATACATGAAGAAGCAGTCTTTGAAAACATCACACTTGTGTTATAGCTGATTTTTTATGCATTTGGTCCACAATTATTGCACTTGAACTTGGAAATTGTTACTTTTTATAAAAAATCTTCTTGGAGTTGAATCATATTTGTCCAGGTGAATAGAAGAGAAAGGGGAGATGTAGGCATTGAACATGTGAAAACCAGAACATGTGAAAAAGTCAGTGACATGCATAGGTAAATTAGCTCTAAGAGGACACAGTAATTCTTCCCCAGTATACTACTTTTAGATTTCACAAGGTGAAACTCCGACTCACTGTGAGTGTTTGTACATATTTAGATTCAGTTCTTTGCATATTAGACAATCTGATTTGTTGGGTTTTCAGAGACCAAGGATTATATGTGTGCTGAGCCGATACGCCTGGATGAGTCACTCAGGCTGCAAGTTTGCAGAAGAGTGCTGAAGGGGAGGGGGAGATACAGGGGATAGCTGGAAAACAGTCCTGCAGTGCTTCTCTGCCTCCCGAGAACATTTTCTTTGTGTGTATGATCAGTGTCAACATCTGGGGCTACATTAACCACCTCTGGTTGTGCTCCTGCAACTTGAATTTTACCTTGCTGTAGCTGGACACAAACAGATGTCTCATCCATGGCAGTGTTTTTTAGGAGTTATGTGTTCTCAGACTTAACTTCAGTGTCTACTGGTAAGTGTTCTCTGTTGTTTTTGAGTGAGCAGACAGGTACTCCTCTTTAACTGCTATTGAGTAAAGTGCTGCCCTTAAGTGACTGTTGAAATGTGTGCAGCATGAATTAGACAGTTTATAGACACTCTCTTTGATAGATTGTTTGCGGTTGTTGCAGACGATAGCACTTAGATGTCAGACAAACTTACCAGAAAGCATCGCATTACTGCTCATTAGTATCACAGTGTTTACCTTGCTTGTATTGACAAATCATAGCAATCAGCAGCATTCAGCTGTAGCACTGAGTGACATCCATTGATTCGAGCAAACAATAGATCATAATGGGCTGCTATGAACCACAGTTGCACACTCAAATACAAGCACAGGCTCTCTGAAACACTTTTTGTGCACCTACAATTGCACTTGCACAAACATAACAGACTCTACAGACTGACTCAGTGATGCAGATTCTTTGTTTGGTGAAAGCTGGGTCTAGTTTGTGCCGATTGACTGATGCACCCTGAATGTAAAGAATTTTACGCAACTGCCTGAAAGATTACACGGACCAGCCAAATGAAAATAATTGGCTGATATCAAACCCCACTTTGTTCCAATTTGTGTAACAATTTACAATGATGTTAAGTTACCGCTTTCCTGTGCTCCCGTGAATGTGAGGGGGAGTCTTTGTTTGTAGTGTATATACATATCATGTGGTGCACTCAGACACAAAAACAGATGTGTGTCTTTAATTAGTGATGTTGGTGTGATTAATGCAGTCTGCCGGTGATGACTCATTCGGCTTAACCCTTGCTCCTCTGGTGGAAACAATCAATAAACAAAGATTCTGCTTGCCTTTGCATGTCATTGTCATATTCATTATTATAATATCCTGAAAAGTCATTTTAAATCAGTAGATTAGTAGGATTTTTCAGTTGTTTAAGTTTTGCAAGAATGTATTGTATTAAATTTTTAATATTGCTTGGGTTTGTTTTCTGTCATTTATATAGAGCAAATACTTGGTTGTGACCTGGTCAGTCGGGGGGGCGTATTTATGCAGAGCACATCTATGTGTATCGCACCATGTGTCATCTTGTCAACACAGCAGTTACATTAGCATTGTGGAAAAGCTGTCAGCCAAGCTGTGACTTACAGACAGCAGACTGGCAGGGAGTGTGCATATGAGTGTGAGTGAGTGCTCTGTGTGTGTGTGTGTGTGTGTGTGTGTGTGTGTGTGTGTGTGTGTGTGTGTAACAGATAGAAAGGGAGTTAGAATAAACTCTCACTGATGTCCTCCTCCCTCTCCTTTCAGGGCAACAGTATGTCTGAAACCAAAGTCAGTCAGCGGTTCCACAGCCTAAATGCTGAGCAGGTGGAGGTTCTCCATCAAGTTTTGTCCGAAGTTGTTCCAATCCACGGCCGGGGAAACTTTCCAACATTGGAGCTGCGTCCTCGAGACATAATCATAGCTGTGCGAGCCAGGCTTCAGAAGCAGGGAATCACAGTGAGAGATGTGCGTCTGAACGGCTCTACGGCCAGTCACGTCCTCGTCAGAGACAGTGGAACGAGCTACAAAGACCTGGACATCATCTTTGGGGTTGAGTTGCCCAGCCAGGAGGAGTTCCAGGTATGATTACTGTCCTGCTTGAAGAGCAGCTGCGTGTAATAACAGCTGAGCACTGGAGTTCATTCCCACTGACAGCCATTCATTTGTCTGTATTATTCTGAAGCACAACATTGTATCTCCAAGGTGCTGCAGTATTGATTATGTGTTGCCACCTCGATGTCCTAACCACAATTTGGCTGTTGTACACGGAAAATGTTGAATCAATAATATTGGTTTTAATATACTTAATGAACAGAAAAGCTAAATCATGCAAGCACTACAATTATCAGTTCAATAATAAAAGTAACAATACATTCAGATTGCAATCATCAGTCATGTTGTCAATTTCTCCTCCCAGGTGATCAAAGAGTCAGTGCTGGGCTGCTTGCTGGACTGTTTACCTGCTGGGGTCAACAGGGAGAGGATCAGCTGTGCCACTATGAAGGAGGCCTATGTCCAGAAAATGGTCAAAGTCTTCAATGAACATGACCGCTGGAGTCTCATCTCACTGTCAAATAACAGCGGGAAAAACCTCGAGCTTAAATTTGTGAGCGCGCTAAGGCGGCAGTTTGAGTTCAGTGTTGATTCCTTCCAGATCATTCTGGATCGTCTCTTGGAGACCTACATGCAGCAGGACTCAAGGCACAAAAACAAAACTGGCGAGCTCAAAGACCGGCCTGCAGACCAGCAGACCGAGAAAGAGCATAAAGACTCTCCCTCTCTCCTTAAACAGGCCAGCTGTTCAGAAACAGAGAGCCAGACTGGTAGGGACTTACCCAGCAAAGACAAGACCCCACCCAGTCTGACACTTCAGAAAGACAAGGTGCATGAAAAGGAGTCCCAGACAGATCTCTCGCATCAAACTGAACATTCAAACCAAACAAAACACACTGAAGTTGAAGAAGACAAAAAAGTAGAAACATCTGTGGATCTGGAAGGATCATCACAACACAAAGAAAACCTCAGTGAGACAGACTCCCCTGACCAGACATCCCTTAACCTTTTAACAGAAAAGAAGCAAAACTCAGAGAAAGTTGAACCACCAACTCAGACTGAACTCAGACACGGGCCTCAGTTGTTGGAAAAAAATAAAAACTTGGCAAATGTAGAGCAAACTGAGCCCTGTGATATCCAACAACCACCACACTCAGATCACGAGGAACTGTCTGTTCTGACAGACCAGAAACCCCCCGATGAAGAGAGAGAACTCACAGAGCACACAGAACAGACTGAGTCGCCAAAATCCTCCAATGAAACCCAGGAAGAGTCACTAAATCTTGCAGAATTGCACAGCACAGACTTCTCTAATTGTCTCACTGAGGATTCGAGCAGAAATGAGACAGATAAAACACCGTATGTATCTACTCCAGACTCGAGCACATCTTTACATGCAAAGATAGAGACACAGCCAGCAGATGAAAGCGAAGTTGAGACAGAGACACAGGAACAGACAGAGAGCAAAAATCATACCGAAATCAGTGAAATGGCAGAGGAGATTTCCGCATCAGAAGCAAAAAATGTAGAGGACACCGAGGGTATTGATCGCTCCTGCTCCAACTCCTCCATGTCTCTTACACCTCACAACACACAGCCTCCTGGCACACAGGACGCACAGGAGATTTACAGCACACTTCACACAGATGACTCTCCAGATAAAACACCTAAAACACTTGATGCCCTCAGTCCTCCAGATACTCAGGATATTTTATCTGCACCACCAAGCCTTGTTTCTGACAAAAAGACCTCTTCTCCTTCTTCTTCTTCTTGTAAGGCCACAGATCGTCTGTCTTACATGGTAGTGCTCAAACACTCTTCTCCTAAACCTCCACGGAGGATGTGCAGGAAAGTTACCCCCAGTCCATACCCCAGTCCATTTCCTGACAGTGATTCTGTTCAAGATACCTGTCTAGATTCAAACCTCTGCTCTGAACCTGGTATTGACTTTAATTCCAAGAGAACAACTCCAAGTTCAGACCCTACCACTACCCCAACAGCCGGTGTGTCTGATGAAACAGACCCCAGGCCTGAACCCAACCTTCCATCAAATCTAGATCTTACCTCAGCTCCTGATCCTGCCCCTGATATATCTCCCCCTTCTGTGGGTCCCATGTCTGCTTTACCTCAAGAGCTACAGCTTCCTCAGTTGATCTCAGAGAGTTCAGATGAGACAAGTATTCAGGGCTTAGAGGAGACTCAGTCTACTCATGTGGCTTCTGAAGAGCAGAGCCAGACCTCCCCTAGAGAACCTGTCCCTGAACCCAAACAATCAGAGCCTCCTGACCCAGAGGAAACATTAGTTTCACACACTGATATGTTCAATACAGCCACACAAGATCCTGCACATACCTCAGAAACTGAGCTCAGTGGTGAGGATGACAGACAAACCAGAAAGTTGGGCTTGGATCAGGCAGATGAAAACTCTCAAGAGACCACACTTAGTTCATCATCTTCCTCTGACTGTGTTACCCCTCCTGTTTCCTGTCTCCTCCCTCCTGTGCTCAGTCTTTCCCCACCCTGCTTCACTCCCTCGCCCCCAAGCCTCAGCCCCCCTCAGTGTGCCACCCCTCCCTCTCACTGCTTCTCGTCTTCGGTGATGAGCACTGTCAGCCCCGCTACTAGCTTTAGCTCTCCGCCCCTGAGTGTCAGTCCTACCTCATCCTGCCTCAGCTCACCTCCTTACCTGACCCCTCCCATGCTTAGCCTCAGCCCCCCTCCACTCTGTCTCAGCCCGCCGTCTCCCTGCCTCAGCCCACCCCTCCTCTGTCTCACTCCTCCAGTTGAGTCAGAGGACTTTGTACCTCAGGTATCGTCAGACATAGAGTCTTTGATGCTGAGCGCAGACAGCGAGGAACCAGTTACCGAGGCCTCCCCTCAGCCAGGAATTCCTCTCCTAGTGTTGGAGGATAAAAAAGAACCAGATTTTATCTCATCATTGCCTCAGGTTGCAGAGCCTGTCTCTTTTCCAATCACAATCCCAAACCCAACCTCACATGTGCTGCCTCACTGTCAGGCTGAAAACCCAGAGGAATTTGCTATTCCACCAGCAGATGAGGTATCCAGCTCCATGCTTGAGAACAAAGAGGCCCCCAAGGTACCAGCAGACATGCCTGAACAGAGCAACGGTCCCCAGGCATGCAGTGTGGTCCCTGCCGTTGAAGTCTTGGCAGAGAGCATGTATGGTGACTTTGAGGCAGCCATGGACCACCTGCGCTACCGTCTGATAGCTACAAGAAACCCTGAGGAAATTCGAGGTGGTGGCCTGTTGAAATACAGCAACCTGCTGGTCAGGGACTACCGCCCTGCCAGCGAGACTCAGATAAAGACATTGGAGCGCTACATGTGCTCACGCTTTTTCATCGATTTTCCTGATGTGCAGGAGCAACAGAGGAAGATCCTGTCCTACTTGAAGAACCACTTTATCGGAGAGGAAAGAAGCAAGTACCAGTACCTGATGACACTGCGCCGTGTGGTTGATGACAGCACTGTGTGTCTGATGGGACATGAGCGACGTCAGACACTGAACATGATCACAGTGCTGGCACTGAAGGTTCTAGGCGAGCAGAACATTATCCCCAACACAGACCATGTGACATGCTTCTACCAGCCTGCTCCATACCTTGCTGAGCACAGTGCTCCCTATTTAGCAGAACCCAGCTACTGCAGTTACTACATACCACAGGGGGGATCAACTCTGCTTTACCAACCATACCCGCTGCACCTGCATACACAGACCGGACTAGTCTGAGACATACAAACACACATGTAATCACATCAAACCTACAGTCAAGGAGGGAGGTGCTTGCCTTGAAGGGAAACTGTTGAATGGAAATGCAATCCAGGGATTAAGTGTTTGGTCTATAATAGACCTATGGGGGTGGGAATGATCAGGTTTTCAGTAAACTCCCCATGTTCTCTGTAAGGTTCTAACATGATTATGTGTAATTATCCGGGCTTTGTAGGAAAGTAATAATTCTTCCGATATTGTTCAAATTCCAGAAAATGCTGTATGCACTGCATGAGTCATAGCCCTTTGGTCTTCTTAGGAAGCCAGCTGAGCTGTTGACATTCACACACATGCACAGACATATTCACAAACAAACATGGACACACACAGACACAAACACCCACAAACACACTTCCAGGTTCTTGAAATCTTGTATACTCTTTTCATGTTCTTACTGTGTTGTTCTTGAAGGGTTTGTTCAGAATGTGGACCTTGCCTGTGGTTAATATCGTGCATGGATAAATTAGGACTGTTCTCTCACTGCCAAATACTGTGTGACTACTATGCTTCTTAAACAGTTTAATGTAACTTTGTTAATCCTTTACTAAATGGGTGTATTCTAAAGAAAAAAAACGGAGGGATAAGTCTGTACAGTACTTTTAGCAGAACATTCTCATGCATGCACAACACAAATACACACACATGAGCAGGCATACATACAGTATACTGTATGCACATTAATACAATGCATGAGTAGCTTAATACATAGATAACACCCTGAAGTCAGAGCAAAGGCTTTTAATTTAATAAAAATTGATCTATTTTTGCAAGACTTTCCAAGAAAATACTCAGTGTTAATCAGACTGGTTAGTTCCTACAGAAAAATGCCAACTACATTGCCTTTGCAATAGACTGTACAGCATATTGATTACAGTATATCTTGTGCGGATCAACTGCATTGTTTTCAGGTATTGTGTTCAGATGTAGTGCTTGATTCTTTTCCCTTGTGGAGTCTCTTCTGTAATCATGTGAAGTACTGTACTATCTAGTGTTGATTTTTTGATGCTAAAGTGTACTCTATGGAGGTGGTCAGGTTAAAACCATCTTTGGGTCATCTCTTAAAAAAAAGGGCAGATGCAGAGTCAATCCAACAAAATTAAAGGAAGTACATTGAAAGTCATCCAACAAGTCAGCATCCTCTAAATCGCTCCGTCAGAATCAACATGGATCAAGTTCAAATCCACCTCAGACCTGTTTGAATCTCAGTTCAAAGCCGTGCAACAGCAACTATGACCAAAGATGGTTCGGTAGGGAAAATCAAGTGCCTAAATGTGAGACATCATTGGCATGTCTTTATCTCACTGCACTGGGGTGTTAATGGGGTGGGCTCCGGTCTGGGTTGGGTATGTGTTCTGTTTTTGACCCCTGTTATTGCTGCCCATTTTGATGTCTTCTTTAATGTAGTCTTTTGTTGTAGTTTATTCATGTATATTTTGATAAAATAAACAAAAACTCAAAAATCTACAGATGTGAGTGTTGAATGTTTTTCAAAATAAGTCTTCACCTCAGAAAGGAGAAGATTTCCGACAGCAGCGTTTTCTCCTCTTTTTTGCTCCTCTCTAATTCATTCCTCCATGCACTCTCCTCCAAAATGATGCTACTCAGCTTATGCTTCCTCCCCATGATTGTGCTCTGCATTGATCCACTTAAGCGTGACCGTCAAATCGCGATGATGCTCAGGAGAGCGACCAAAAGCTGTGAAATTCTGTCTCTGTGAGGCCTCTAATCACAAATAACCTGTCCTTTAGATATGTTTGGACCTGGATGACGCACGTTTTACGCAACACAGCAGACTCAACAATGTGCTAATGTGAGGAGAATATGGTTTGTGAGGTGTGAGACTGAGAGGGGAGTCAGAACACGAGAGGGCCAGGGGGCGTTTGTGCACATGATTGTGTGTCTGGAGGTGAAAATATGTGCAAGTGGTCTCCTTTATCACCATGTAATTGAAAAAACAACAACATTATAATCCAACAAAAGGGTTCCCTCCTTACTCTATCACTGCCTCCATCCTTTCCTCCCACTTCACACCATTGAGAAGTCGTAGGCACGAGGGAAAATTAGGCATTTTCACAGTATTTTTGTGTGACACACCATTAATTTTCACACAGTATGGGTTTGCGCTTGTGTGCCCAATATTTAAAACGTGTGGCTCTCTGGGAGAGAATGCGAGCGTGTGATCTAATAGGGTCTGTATCAGCGTCTTGCAGACCTCTAAGCCAGTCTTGTCCACTCAGGGTTTCCATAGAGACAGAAACAGGCAGCGCAGTGGGCGCAGAGAGCATGACTGAAGACAGGGAAGACCCACACACCAAATGAGGGGGTGAGAGATGAAAACAAGCAAAAAAAAAAAGAGAGAGAGAGAGAGAAGGAGGTGGGTGAAACAAAAGAGAAAGATAGTAGACAGAGATAAATGGATGAGAAAATAGCACTGAGGGGGAGACAAAGCCAAGGACTAAAAGTGAGTGGGGAGGCAAGGTACAGATAAAGGGAGGGGAGAGGAGTAGGAGCAAGGGAGTTGATGGGGAGAGCGTGGGAGGTTGTCAGGCCTTCAGTCACAGGGGAGTCACTGTGAGGTGGCTGCAGTGACGACAGCAGTGATGTTAGAGAGAGCAGGAGCACACATACATTTATGTTGGAGTGTGTGCACACATACACACAGCTACACGCACATCAATTCTCCTAATGGCCTGCCCACCCATCCACCCTCAACAAACAGTTTAAAACTCACAGAGACAAAAAGAGAACGTCACCCACACATCTGTCACTCTGTGCCTTATCTGCTCTGGCCAACGCATTCAGCGTGACTTTATGACCATTTGGTATCACTCTATAATCTCTCACAGGTTAAAAACAAAATATTTGGTGTACAATTTTTTAAAATTTTTAGTTTTTTGAGCGCATAATTTCTCAGCAGAGTTGATGAAAACAAATACATCAAGTTGGGGTTAGAAGAGGCTTCAGTCATGAAGCATGCGGCTCTGAAGAGTGAAGTGATTTAATTTATTCCACCTTCTGCTCATTTTTATGTCCAAATGAATTCCTCTGCATCCACCCATTGATTAGCAGTTTATTTAAGATATCAAGTGAGAGTGGTGAAATATCAAGTGAGAGCTGGTTCAAACATCAGTGAATGTGCTATTGAAAACACTACAAAGCCATTATATTCGAGGGGGGGTTAATGATCCTTTAAGGGGATAATTACTGTTTTGGTGCCTCATAAAACAAGGTAATAGAAAAGATGCATAGTATGATCCATTCATATTTTTCTGAATCACTACAACGTCTCCCTCCTGAACCTGTACCACCCACATCCTCCACCCCACCCACTGTATGACTCCCACCCACCTGCTTCCTTGACGGCTATGACTCAGTCCTCTTCCAGCTGAGGGTACAACAGGATAAAAACCTTGATGAAAAACAGCCAAGAAAACCATTCTACTCAAAGAAATAGAGCAATTGGCAAGGCAAAGTGGCTGCTGCATCTTTAGTTCTTATGCCACACACACACACATACACACACACACTCACACACACACACACACACATACACACACACACTCACACATCCAGTCCCCACTCATCAGAAAAACACACACACCACCCCCACACTGAAATTGATGCACTCTTACTCTATCTGTTAATTCATCCTTAACAGCCAAATTGGGGAGGCAGTGTGGAGTGTTTCAAAAATAGTTTTTCATTTCTCTAGATAGAAGTGTGTGTCGTCACGACTCTGTGACATGGATGGGTGATTTCTTAAAGGCGAAGTTGCTGATACATGCCATACATGGAGCCTGGATCAGAGACCCCTGAGGAATCGAACCTGTCCATCAAACATCTTGGTGTGTCACTCACAAATGCAGCATGTGCCTGTGCTATTATTAGGCTCCAAGTGTAAGGCCCTAACCAAAACTTCACTTTTCACACTGTTCAGTGACGCAGAAAATGGTGGGAAATTGTGATGTTGTTCCCTGATAGGAGTCTGTGCCTTCTGTTTGCTTGATATTCAATTCATTCATTCAGGAGCTATCGGGTCACTGAGACCTCGCTTTGTTTATAACGCAAACTAAATGCAGCATAATGGACCATAATGTCAGCCATGTGACAAAGATGCAAACTTACATAAGAGGAGACCACTCAAGCGGACAGATGAGCAGATTTACAGAGGGAGGAACAATTCATAGAGAGATGCAACTCAGCTGTGGTGAAGCTGGCTGGGGTGAAGTTTAGGAGTTGGTGTACCAGCACAGATTACTTTGTTTGTCATGAGTCAAATAAGTACTCCCACAAGCTAAGACTGTACTTGCATATCCTTAAGGAACTTTTAAAAATCATCCAAGCTTTAGTTTGAGTCATGCCATGTGTTACAAAGTGCTTTGTCAATTCAGTTTCAAAACAACATTCATCCACTCCATGGAGGTGTAACATTAAATTGTGTCAACCCCCTCATTAAATCCCAGTACACTTGGATTAGCAGTGGTGGAATATAATTTATTGCCTTTTTGTTGATTTGAATGTATTTTTCACAGCTTTGTACTTTCACTCAAAGAAAGATAAAGGGTTTTTTTCCTCTTCACTTTCATTTGGTATACAAAAAAAGAGGTACCAATGGGCAAAAGAACAAGATTAAGTATTCCCAGTAATTCATTTAATACCCAATACAGCTTACCTGCTTCCTCTGTGATTTGTGACTGACTCAAATAAAGAGCTGAGTAAGTAACTTTAATTAAAAAATAAACTATCCCTGGATGTTATTGGCTTGATTTGCATCATATACTCAGGATGTCAGACCCCACTGGAAAAACAAACAACAACCACCACAGGAAACATTTAGATTCTGAAATGGAAGTCCTTGAAGCCAAAACTTGGAGGTGCTCATGGTTTAAGAGTACCCACAGCATCTTCACACTCGCTTGTACTTTTACAAGTGGAATAGGAAAATCAGAGGTCTGTGGATTTATTCCAACCTTTTGGGTTTATTCCTGTGTGATCACAATTTCTCCAGACTCTCAGGTTTTATGACTTATGCTTCATGTTTGCCTATAAGTGAAAACTTTGAAGGTTGTTTTATCCGATGACTAATTCTTCTTCTGGCATGGAAATGGTTTACTCTTTATCACTGTATGAATGAGAGAGCCTGACATCATATGCCAGGTCAGAGATAAGACTCAGATCTGCGTGTCTGTGTGTACTGCTGCTGTATTTGATGAGGGGTGGTGGTGGTGGTGGGGGCTGTTTGTGTGTGCTGATGTTTATGACTGTGATCTGTGGCACTGCTGCTGTTTGCACTGAAGCATGTAGTAGCATGGGACTATTGGAGGAGGGGAGTGTCTCAGCGTGTGTATGCGGGTGTGTGTGTGCATGTGTCTACACTGATTGACGTCACAGACGGCCACTCATTTCCATCTTGTCTGCGTGTGCAGAGAGAATAGATCCCCATCTGCATCCAGCTCATCCCCCCCCTGCACACTTCCTCTACTCCCTTACCCCCCCATCCCTCCCTCGTATTACCTCCTGGCACTTTCTCGTACTCTCCTTCTCACCCTGCCTCTTTCCATTCACTCAGGATTGTACACCCCACCCCTGAAGAGCAGCCAGTCTCAAAGAGGAGAGTCTCACACAAACAGTTTAAGTCATCCAGACAGCAGAGAACCTTGCCACTAAACATCTGCTCATTGCAGGCATCACAAGGTCCACTGGGAAGGGAGGACATACAGTTGGTATATCTCTGGCTTTTCCACTCAAATGTCAGTATGCCTACCTGTTGGCAGCATGTGTGTGTGTGTGTGTGTGTGTGTGTGCATATTTGATTATTACTAATGTCCCTCCTTTGAGTGTAAGCATGTGAAGAAAAAAAATTGAGGCGTTTTTCAGATGCTCATCCACATGCACACGCCGGTAACCCTGGTGACGACAGGACATCATTTAAATCACTTCCTCGTAAAAGGTCATCCTCGTTCCTTCCGCCCCTCCTCGTACGTTTCGCACACACTCTCTCGCACGCGCGCATACGCACTCACACACACTCCTGCGTGCCTGATCCGTCATGACAGAGTGATGCGGACAGTGGCTGTGAATGGATGAGTGCGGGGAGGAGACAGGGGCTGGGAATGCGTGGGATGTTAGAATAAGATATGCACATAACTTGAAAAGGGAAATGGGGCTGAAATCGACATATCATAACCCGTCAGAGTAAGAGAGGACGGGCTGAGGGTGCGCGTTGAGGGCACAGCTCTAAGAGACAGAAGAGGAGGAAGAATAGATGCAGACAGATGGTCTAACAGACAGTAAAGCAGGCATGCAAACATGGAGTTCAGGCGGTAAGCATGCACAGACGACAAATAAAACAATATTGGAGTAATAAGCTCTTTGATTTCAGAGTGCATTGGGAAGGGTTGTGTGTCTGCGTGTGAATCTCAGTATCAAAGCCGCTAACGAGTCAGAGAGCTGATCACAGGAGACAGGGTGAATGGACGGATCGATCAAGGTGGAGGAGCTGAGGGATGTCACAAGAAGTGCGCAGATGAAAGAAGGTGGCATGCAAAAATAAGAAACTTTTGGTCTGATCAATACTCTATTTCCTTTAATCCCCCACATCACTGCACGTTATGTATAGATCTGACACAGAAGATGTTGACCGTCTGGTTGTGTCAATGAAATCGCATTAAAAGATGATGCCAACAAAGACTTGAAAGAAAATATGAGGGAGGTACAAACCAAAGAGGAGAGAATGGTTTTAAAAGCCTGGAGGGTTTTGCTTTTAAGGTTTTGAAAAGCTCTTTACAATGGTGAGGTAACTGTTATAAAGGGGCTTGTAATAGCTGTGTGCCTCGGGAACAAAATTTAACACAGCAGTCAATAAAAAGTCAAGTTAACCCAGGCTTGATGGGACGCCACGAGCACTAAGCGTTTGCAGAATCAAAAATGGTGTACTGCTGCCATCTAGTGGTGGTGCGTTGCAATAACATTTAAATTACCAGACAAGAAAATATCGACAAAATGGAGCCCGGTGCTCGGCCATGACAATGCAGGTCATAGGGGCTGCAACAACTGCACTGAGCAGCAGAGAAAACCCACCATACCTCCAAACGCAGTAGAAAATACAGGCCTCGGTTTGTGGTTACATTATCATAAAGGGTGCTGTTGTCAGGGTATAAACTAGCTGCTAATAAGCTGGTTCAATCCCTTTTTTCATTGGAGGCATTGTTTGCACCATGCAGCTACTCATAAAACATTCACTTGCTATTTTTGACACAGGGCAGAGTGGGGTTTTGTCTTGAATGAACACACTAAACACACACAGGCTGCACAATTCCGATTAACAGAGCAGCAGAGCTCAGGGCAAAGACACAGACACAAAGCCCAGAAGGAGTAGTTCCTTCTTTTTGTGTTTGCCCTAATAGACGGCATGCTTTTTCTCCTGTCTGCTCCTGCCAGGCCTCTAACATGACCGGATAAATGCAGATTTGTGTGCACAAACCTGGCATGGCGCTCTCTTTATGTGATGCTGCTAAATAAATCTGGGGTATTTTCTTGGAGGGCTGAAGAGAATGTGGGTCAAAGCACTCACGCTTGAGTTTGTGAAGAGTTAAATGTGAGCATTTGAAGCCTATGGGGAACAAAGATGCCAAATGGATAGACTGTCTGCCCCTTTTGAGGGTAAAGGCCCCTGCAGGAAAATATACGCAGGGCTCTATAACCTCGCCCTTCTCTGTGAGGGCTGTTAAAGGAGGAGGCTTCACAGGGAGGCCCTTCCTGAGCAAGGACATGTAAAGTCATTCACTCTCATGCTTCAGCGCCTAATAACAGAAGTCAGTCAATCTGTAATTATGGAGGATATAGAGAATGTGTCACAAAAAGAGACACAGTCCATTTCAGGAAATCTTACAAGGATATCCCAACACTGGCTGGAGTGGCCTCTTAAGACACTCAGCACTTACAGATCTCAGGATAAATCAACTTCCTGAATGAATCTATATCCTTCTGCAGCTTTCTGGGAGGTAATGCTGAATTTGTGTGCTCTTAGATTTCAGTACTATTGTAGAGTTAATGGCGTCTGGACGCTATAACAGTCTGGACCATGCTTTTCACCTATTTGATACAGAAACAACAATTTCGAATACTCCTTTGGACAGGAAAGTCCTGATTTGTGGTTTGTAAAGGAGATTTGATGAATTCCAAGTTAGGGGCAAGACTGCAGACTGTTTTTAAGTTTTAGTTCAGTTTCAGATGCTAAATTGTAGTTTAAACTTATTCGGATCAAGCCTGACATTTAAAGTATTGTTAGGGATTGATCATTGTGCAGTAGAGCAGGCTACAACTTCCAGCCCTTTCATTTTTCTTGAAGAAACAAACTGGAGACACAAATTCGAGGAAAATTCCCAGGACTTGTTTTTATTAAGAGAATTTGAGAACATAAGAGAGGGACCAGACACCTGCATTTGTCAGAGAAGGTTTCCAAATTCAATTGTTTAAAAAAACCAGAGTGTTTAGAAAAGCCGACATGACAGCGTGGATGGAGCAGGAGCTGTTTTACACGCAGGGTCGTCTAGGAGACAGGTTGGAGGCAATCGCTGTTCCCGGAATGTTTCACATGTTCATCTTCCTCTTTCTTATGGACAACACACTTCAACACGCTTTTTTTAAACACGATTTCAATGAAAAAAAAAAAAAAAAAAACAAGAGACAGAAGCAAAGGGAATTCACTGCACATTTAGAGGTCTAAAAGAATCACCCACATTAACATGGCTGAACCGTTAATAAAACATGGATAAAGGCTGAACTTTAAGGGGGGAGAGAGGTCTAATCTGAGGGGGGAGGAAAGGGAAGGAGAGGGGCAAGATGGGGGGGAGAAGGAAAAACACAGGAGTACACAGCTCACAACATAGCCAATCCGGCAGGGACGCACTTTCTACACCACACAAGCCTTCAACAATCATGAAATGCCATTTAAAAAAGATTTTAGTGTGTTCATCTTGCTTGCAGACACTTGATATGACCACTGCAAATCTGCAAGGCGCTCCATAATCAGCTTTGCTTTTGTGCTAAAAATCTGTACGGATACTTATAAAATCATTGATAAAAATATTCCTCTGTTAACAATACGCCTTGGAGGGAAACCATGTGAGAGACTTGGGGGGGCTGGCTGGCTGGTTGGGGGTTCAGGGGGGAAAAAGGGATTGTAAAGGAGGAGGAAGTTTGGGCAGTGGTGCTACTCGGACTTGGCCTCCTCCTTTGCCTCTTCTGGGGCTGCCTCCACCTGTGGGACATAAGCACAAAGAGGTCAGAATCGCGGGTCATTTTAAAGCCGTGTTTCTACCAAGTTCCCCCTGCTGTTGAGAACTTTTGCTTTCACTCTACCCACCTCATTGGTCTTGGCCTCTCCATTCTCAGAGTGGTTTTCCTCGTTAGCCTCTGCCTCTGCGTTCTCCTTTGCCTTCTTGGTCTTCTTCTCCTCCTTCTTATCGTTCACAGCCTTCTCCTTCTGTGAGGGCAGTAAAAAAAAAACGTCAGCGCGCTCGATTCGAACACATGGCTGTGAGTCTTTTGCTTTGTGGTTCAAATAACAACATGTCAGCATCTCTTAATGTAGTATCTCTCACCTTTGCTGCTTTCTTGGCCTTTGGTTCAGGCTTGGGCGCAGCAGGTCTCTGTGAAATACATGAGATCATAAAAAGTTGGCTTAAACTCTTTTTATTTTCATATTAACAAACTTTCTCGCCTCTTTGCTCTTTCTGATAACTTTTTTTGCAAGGTTCGCTAAAGAAGTAACTCTTGGATGTTTGCTACGAACAAAACAGATTTTAACATCAGAAGGTTAATGTTATACACAAAAACACTAAAAAGAACAGATTTAGAAAATATAAAAAGATACTTGTTACCTTTGACAGCCTCTGCTATGTCTGCTCTTAACATTTCTGCTATTATCTGTTATATATCATTCTTTTGGGTTTAAAAACTATAAAATACATTTTATTGGTCCTTTTCCTTCTATTTAAGCTAGTTTAGACAACATTATTGGTATTTATTGTACTATGCATATATTCTTCACATATTCCGAAGCTAATTCTACACTAATTACAGTTTTTACATTTTTATATGTGAGGTAGTTTTGGTTAATACTTTAAAGGCTGAAACTCGGTCCCATACTTGTTTCTTTATCATTAAAGGAAAGTTTTCCACAATCTGGTCAATAACAAAGATTGAACTACTTTTTTGACTCCTAATATTGTTTATTATGGTTCTTATTAATCTGTATTAAAGTAAATGAGTTTCTCTTTCTTCTTACCGCCGATAACCGGGCTGATCTCCTCTGGGGCTGAAAAACAACAAAGATCATTATCAGATTTTTCTTTTTCAGTGATTGTGACTTTATTCAAGAAATAAAGGTTTAAATTTGACACAAAGCACTTTCTTTCCATTACTGCCCCAACATGTCCTACTCACTACTCTTTAAGGTTGTTTTATTAACATGTAAGGGGTGTTACCTCCCATATTCCCTCTTACCTCCTCCTTTTCTCCTCCTTCACCTCCCTGTAACAGAAAAACACAAATATGAAATGTCAAAAATGAAAAAAATAGAAAAATAGTAATATTGAGACTTTGGAGGTTGTTTATATTGACAAGAAACAGTTGTTGAATGCCTCAGTGACTTATTTTACATACTTACCAATCTGTTGAAAAAACTTTTAAGATTCATGTGAAAACAAAAAAATATTTCAAATACAGGTAATTTTTAAGGATTAGAGCCCAGAGGTGTGGGGCAAATGCATAGTTTCAGTTATAGGTCATAAGAGCTAAGCCATGTGGGCCACTGGAGCCATATTTCGAGGGCCCAGGCCCTGCTTTTCCCTTTCACTCCCCCATCTCTTTCTCTCATTCAATGCATGGAGCTCAGATTTGAAAGCTGGCGCGGGAGTCTTTGAGGAGGGGGAGGGACCTCCTAAAGCTCACAGGCGCCACCAGGCGGCAAAGCCGCGTCATAGCAGCCATTTGGGACTATGAACAAAGACAGAAAATATACAATTTTATCGAAACGCGATGGCTAATGTTTGTTTTTACGGCCAAAATGCAAAGTAAAGGCACCAAGGCATTTTCTGGTGGCACTTTTGGTCGGTTTGGTGGCGAAATGGCGATAAGCGGAGCGTTTGTTCTCGGTAGGTCGGCGACGAAGGTGGACAAGAGCTGCAAAGCATGGCTGCTGCTTGTGCTTTAACTGCATGGAGACCGAAAGAGACTTCTGACTCCCCAAAGGACAGCGGCTTCATGAAGAAAACGCGTTTTATAAGCCGTGAGCGAGCGGGAAAATATTCATTCTGACACACAAAAAATGTACATTATATACAGAAAATAGGCAAAAATTACCAGCGACATGTAATGGTCGTACATTGCGTTATAATTAAGTAATGTCTCATAGGGATGTCTTCACAATCGTTTGCATTGCATTTATAGCTTCTATCCCCTTCAAACTATTTTTGTTATTTTGAAAATACGTACCTTTCTCTTGGGCATGTTGATCTCTTGGAGGTTTTCTTACAAATTTAACTAAAAACTGTTTTTCTTAGTGGGTTCAGTGCATGTGAAGACGAGTGTCTCCCTTATGCTCGGCAGTGTAGTAAACACACTGGAACAGAGAGGCGAGTGGTTGAATGGGGGGAGGGGTGCGGCTAAAGGCATGATTGATAGGCTCTCAGCCAATCAGGTGACGCCATTCTGGGCTGCAGAACACTTGGAATTTTGGAGCCGGTGATGATCTGGGGTCTGCGCGAATGGCTTCTTGCAGGGAAAGATGGGAGGAAGCCTGCAAGAAAGAAAGGCTTGCATATGAGGACGTATTGCGTTCATGCGAGAGTGTTGAATTTCAACGGGAAAGAGGCCGCACGATGTGTCGGTGTGCACCGTTTCACAGGGCCCGTTAGCAGGCGGCATGCCCCGGTGGACAGCCATGCACTCGTGCTGGCTGTTCTTCAACCAGTGTTCACATCTGCAACGGCCAACAAGGAGAAATCACACCATAAATTCACTTCGTGTACGAGTCCAATATGGCGCCCACTCCTCTTCGACACATTTTTTTTGTTTGTCAGTCGGCTTTCCTAAATTCGCTTCAGGGAAAAGCCTTGCGTCGTCTGCCCCAGACGCCTGCAGGGGGCCCACAAAGCCTGTCTAAAGATGTGGCTGAACAAGTCGGCGCTTCACTGGCTGTGCTGTTACACAAAAGCACCCAGGCAGCAGCAGCAGTAGCAATGTTCAAAATCACAGCCAATTTGATTTCTTTTCTCTCTATTCACACACACAGACAGACAGACCCAGAGTTTACTGGAACACCTGCAACCGTGCACATTTGCTGAGTAGAAAGAACAATGGTCAAAGTCTGGTTGGAGACAATGGAGACGATGCTGAAATATTTAGACAATATCCCCCTATTTTCTTGCCATCGCCCACCATAGGCCCATTACCTCCCTGTGCGTGCACGTACGTGCCGCTGAGTGTGTGTTCTCGCTCTACGGAGGGAGAGAGGGGGGAGAGAGGGACTAGAAGGGGCGGGGTGCAGAGTAGAGGCGGAGGAGGAATGCAAAGCTCCATCCAGTGCTAGGAACTGGAGCATTTGCGCAGATAGTCTGCGCTGCCTTCAACAGACACACAGCTTATCAAGCAGGGAAGTTTGTTGTTGTAGCTTTCTGTCCCGCAGCCGAGCTATCCGCCTGCAAAGTGTCTGCGAGGAGCAAGGCGACCAAACCGCTGCCTACCGGACCCGCGTCATCATCAGGGATTTAACATGGTGATCAAAGTGTACATAGCATCGTCCTCTGGATCCACTTCGGTAAGAGACTTCATAAATGTTGTTCTTAATGTGTGAGGATTTAACTACACATATGTGCAGCATCCAGCGGTGTAAGGCAGGACAAAGCAGCTGAACTTTTATTGAACTCACTTTCTGATGTCCATCTGGCTGTCATCCTCAGTCTGGAGTGGTCTGACTCATCAGTAAGCATGCAGCTCTGCCCTCCCCAAGACGCTGGGCACAGATGGGGTCTCTTAATGCATTTTACTCCCTCTGTCTTTATGGTCTCTTACACTTAGAGAATGAGGCAGAGAGGAAGTTTGGGGCTGAGTAGGGCACACGTCTCTCAGCTGTGGTTTGTCACTGTTTCCTATAGTTACAGTTGTTTGTTTGTTCAGCTAAAACAGGGCTAAAAACAGGAAATGCAGACTGTAAAAATACATCTTTTTTTCTTAAGTGCTCCATTTTGTTATCTGATGTCAGGGCATGCTAGGTCACAGTGTGCATGATAGATAGGAGGAGAAATCTGACTTTCAAGTGAAAGTAATTAGTGTTGCATTCACAACTCTGCAGCCAGTGAGGACCTCCAGCTTCACTTTCTCAGTCTGCTTTCAGACAGGAGAGGAATGATGGTGATGCAATTCTCCAGGGCCCCTTATTGGACCTGCAGCTGCAGCCCAGGAACACTTAGGCTCTGTTCAGGACTTGTTGGAGCTCTCGATCAGAAGGAAAATTAAACTTTGCACAATAACTGTGCTCTAAGTCTGAGACTGCTGCAATAAAATTTTCTTTTCTTAATGATACCACAAGATTCTCAGCATACTCAGAGATGCAAATTACTGCAAGCACTAAGCTGGGTATCTGAGGGTCTAGATTTTTAATCCGAAACTCTGAAATGCAGTGCACAGCAAGAAAAGTCATTAAAGAAGTCATATTCCCTTGTGTCAGAAGAAACCATAGTCCCCTATAACACAGCCAGGATGATATACCCTCTTTGAGCAGCTCACAAACAGAGGTAGTGACCATGCACAGAGCCCCTCTTCAGTCTGACAGCATGAGTGACTTTATTGACCTCACAGTAGATGACATTCACAAAAGCTCTGCATTGGTCTTACAGGACGGGAGCTTCCTGTAAAGTCAGAGCAGACAGAGCTTAGTGCAAATGATTCCATCACTAGGCTGGATCCCGCCTGGGAAAATGCATTCCCACTTATTGATCTGTCTTTTGTAGAGTCTGCTAGTACAAGCATCAGGCTTTTGCCCTCCTAAAGGCTGCACAGTCGAATTCACACTGTAATCTCTCTTGTGTTTTTTTTTTCTTTGTCATAAAAGCAACAGTGTAAACTTCTGAAGTAAGGTGATATTAAAGTATTATGTAAGCTTTATCTCAATCCACTCTGCTATAGCAGCTTATGCTTTGACCTGGATACTCAGAATGCAGTCCCATTATAAGCTTACAGGAACCACAGGACTCAATATGTAGTGTTAATGTTATAATCTGTCTCCATGTACCAACTGTATAAAGGGAACATATGAAAGGAGATATTCACATAAGCAGAAAGCTGTCAAGTGAAAACTTGTAAGAAAAAGTCCTCTGCCCTGCAGCTTGCAGTGTGATTGCATCAGTGACCACAAAACAATGTGATCTCATTCCACTATCCAGCAGTGTCAAACTAATCACTCTAATCTAGTTCAGTATGCAAACTGAGCTGCAGCCAAAACAGGGAGACAACTAAGTAAGAGTTGTCTTTTTTCAATTACAGAACTCAGAGCTTACTCCTCTGAGAAAGTATTGGCAAGTCGGTGATGAAGAGACAGACAGTGGAAAATGAGTCCGGGGGGTTTATCAGATTAAGCTCTGCAGCTACATCAGCAAGCGCTGTTGTTTGCGCACGTAAATGTCTGGTGTGTGGGCATATTTTAAGCTCCAAATGTAGAATCTGATCCAAGGGAAAGCAAAATGTTATTTAGATTTGATATATTTAGTTTGATCTTGATGTCTTCCCTGGTTTAATGGACTGAACTCTTTTTTTGTCTGAAATAAAGCAACAACTGTTTTTTAAAAGTGCATGCTAGTGTGTACAGTATTTTGCACTGGGGCCAGTTGGAGGGAAGTACAGTATGGAAATGAGTGATAATAAAGACCAGAGGTGATCTGCATCAACAAGACTCTTCCTCCATTTATCACATTTGCATGAACAGTAAAAAGTAGATTAATTTGTGTGTGCCTGAAGGAAGGCTGTTGAACTGTTAATCAAATGTAAATTTGATCAAACTATATCTAGAAGTGTAAAATTAAGAACAAAGTCTTTTTTTTAAATCAAAACATCTGTGATGAAAATTATCCTCTCTAAAGAAAAATTGTGTCCATCCTGCTCACTGCCACAGTCACTTCAGGTTACGGTCCCTGAGCAAAGCCCTGATTGCTAGCTTAGTCACACCCTGACCCCTGACCTGTGCTGAGTTCCTTGTGGAGGCTGGCATCTGTGTTAACTGACTGAGAGCTGACATCATCTTATTTCCATCCAGTAATGAGAAGCAGAGTGTTTGAGTCACCTGAAGAAATGGTGTTGTGACTCGCTGTTAATCCTCCAGAGAGACTTCTAGTGTTACCAGCAGTGGCTTTGTAAAGATTAGGTCATACCATGTATTTACCTACATCCTCATGCTAACCTTAGTTGGGAGGAGACCATCCAATGGTATTGCACATACATTCTGGAGAGAAGAGTACCACTTTACTTTTTATCTGGTGCTTGAAGTTGCATTGAGACAAACTTTAACAAACAAACCAGCATTTTTTTGCACCTATCACAGATGTAAATGCACACATACTGTACACCTGTAGTGGTGCATCTAGACTGCTGGGAACTCGGCCAACATAAAACTGAAAGTAGCTTATGTCTGTAGAAAGTGCCAAAACATTGGCTAGCACAGAGACAAATTTACTACCTCATTTCCCTTGAAACGTTACAGACACACTTTGTTTTATGAAGTTCCTCATAGCCACAATAAGTGTTCAAAGATATGGTAAAGTTGTGCAAACTGTCTTTTAGTGTGTACAGTAAAGAGAAGAAAGTGCACAACAAAGTCTTAAGTTCTCTGCTTCAGATTTATTGCTGTTCTTTAGCCGTGGAGTTGACATCAGGGTCCATAGGTCAGATCTGATTTGAAGCTGAGTATGTTAGTGTGTCTATCAGGTCTTTTTCCTTTTGGCTATTCACTGTTTTTTTCACCTTTGGGCAGCAGTGTGGGAACTCAGCCAGAGCATTAGTGTAAGGCTCTTTTGTAACAATGTTGTAATGCTGACTGAGCTCAGGATTGGGTGGAGGCAACGGGTGCTGCTAAAATTCCTGTTAGCGACAGATTTTGATGAAGAACAAACTCGATTTGATCAAGAGAGAAACCTTAAGCCCTTCCAAACACAGGGGACTGAGACTTATGTATGTTTCATGGCGTCCACTTGAAGGATTTAGCTGCTTTTAAATGTCAGACTGAGCCTCTGAAAAGGTCAACTTAGTGTCACTTTTAGTGCAGGGAGACATTCTGCCTGGAAGCGAAAATTGAAAATGCATTGACTCTGACCCTGATTCAACTGATCAGTCTGCACTGATTGATCCGCGCCTGATACAGTGCACCCAATCAATGTCAGCCATTGTTTGATGAGTTCGGCCTTTTCTCAGTAATTGATCAGGTCTAGGTCAGATCTTAATGTCCTCATACAGCTCTTACATGCTGATAATGACATAAAGTGTAAACCATAGTTTATATGTTGCAAGATCTGCAAGTTTTTAGATTCTTCTTACAATCAAGTCTGATTTTCTGTAACAATCTGTGAATATCTTCCGTCAATCAATACCATTTTGTTTTGATTGAAAATAATCATATAAATGTGGGTGTTGATCACTTCAGACTCCCCTTTTTGATTCACACTGATTCATCTTATGACTCAGTTCTTCCATGGGTGTGTACATGGACTGTCTTGGGAATTTGATAACAACAAAGTGACGGCCAGTGATAAGTAAATTATCAGTGTGCTGTGTTTTCCTACTGCTATGACTGTTCGGTGGCATTTTTCCGTCATTTAAGCACACTTTATTACAGTTCGCTGTCCTTAGCAGCATTTTAATTATTCTTATTGTTGCACAACACGAATAACTCATGACATCTCTCACTGGCCCTGCAAGCGCAGAGGATTGTGGGTCAGCAAAGTCAAACACATGCCATCTTGCATGCTGAATAATGCAGAATGTTAAAGGGATATTCCGGTGTAAAATTAATTTAGGGTCTAACACACCATAACACCAAGTTAGATACCCCCCGTCGAGAGATGAATGTTGCCGACTGCTTGCTTCTCTAGTTATACCAACTTTAGTAATGACCGCAGATAGCAATACACAGAGCTACGCGCTCAACGAAAACGCCACTGTATAGCCACAAATAATGCTCAGAACAGCACCTAACTTCATCAACTGTACATATAGGGTCCCAGCCATAGCACTAGCCACCAAACATCTTTTTAGTTTTGCCTGATTTCTTTAGCAAAGAGACTAAACACAACTCACCGTCTCTCTCCTAGCAACCACTTCTTGTTTTTACGGAGACCTCTGGGCGAGTCCAACGACTGCAGCGGGGTGACACAGCTCAAGGAAGAACATTTATGATCATTTATTTATCATTTTCTAGAGTAATTAGCATCATATGAATCATTTTGCACTGCAGACAAGGTAGTTCTTCTGCCTTAGCGTCTCGGTCTGATTGCATTTCTATGAAGTAAGAATCATAAATGAGGCATTTTCTGTGTTTAGTGGACATGTATTTGGACTTCTTAAATGTTCTGCTTTAGCAAGTAATAGAGCATTATTAAGTATCGATATTGAGGATCACCCTAAAAGCCTGCACTCTTACTAGCAGCTCCATGGGGGCTTTGGTGTGGTGTTTTGAACCAAATGCTACAATCAGTATTGTAGCAGCAGCTCACATCCACCACTGTGCCGGAGAGAAAGTTAAGGACATGCCTCATTCATCAAATTCATCATCCGTACACTCGAGGTGTCTGGCCTCAAATGAACAGCTATCTATTATGTGCTTGATGTTTCAGTTTGGATCAGAGAGGTAGACCAACTGCCATTCAAATCAGAGTCCTGCAGTCACTCAGCTACAACCAACTGCCTGATTTAAATGTCCAACAAAGTGACAGTGCCTGTCCTTCTTTTGCATTTTGTTAAGCTTATTGTCAAGTATATTTCCATACCAAGACCAGCTGTTATGACCTTTTTATAAAGAGATCAGGGATGGACAGAGACCACATGCTGGACACTGGCTCTCCACTCTCTTCTGTGTTGTCTGTCTCAAAGGGGCTGAGGAGAAATTTCACGGCATTCCAAGGAGATGTAGTAGATAAGGCAAGAATAATACAAGGCTAAGTGAGAGGAGTGGTTTTATTACCTCACCCAGAGCCAGGCACAATCTGTTTTTGATATGAAAATCACCTGGAGCTCCACTCAAGACACCAAGGAACAGTAAGGTAGGCTGACAGGAGCTAAACCGGGAATTCTCACTGTGCAATTAGAGTAAGGAGTGGATGGCAAGAGGCCAGTCTGGTCCACAAATTAATTTTGCTTGGCAACAGTGATGCAGGCTAGCCGAGGGAATGGTCTGAGTGGGCCAAAATAAAGGGGAAGAGAGGGGAAAATAGATCCCTTTTAAGTTTTTGATTTTGAAATTGACAGAAAAGTTGGCTCAGGAACATTTTAGGTGAAAGAACCGCTGTAATGTGTACCAAATTTAAGACAGTAGAAGAGGCTGCAGAGTCTTTTGTAAAAGGACAGAGTGAGTTACAGTGACTCAGAGCTCACGCCGTTCCACACTGCTGCTTTGTCCCACTCTAGCTTCCAGAGCAGGTGGGGAAAGAGCTGATTTAAGGACTTTGGCCTAAAGAGTTCAACTGCCATTTAATGATTCAAATGGCAGGTTAAGCTACCAGCACTTGCTACCCTCATTTCCATGCCTGAGTGTTATTTCATAATTTGGCTGTTAAATAATCCACCTGTCCCAACTTCTAGCTGTGGAGCCGGGAGGAGAACACACAGATGTGTGTGTGTGTGTGACCAGACAGGAGGACAAAATTATCAATAATCAAGTACAGAGCCTTGCTACCTCAAACATATTGAGTGTGATTTTAGGTGTGTAAATGTGTGTGAGTCTGTGTGTGTGTGTGCCCATGTGTGCAGTTGAGTCTGAATGTGTGTCTCCTTGCAGCAGGCCTTATTTGGCTTGTGTTTGACCAGTTACCTCCTCTCAAGTCCCAGAGGAGCTCTTGTTTCCGTCTAGCCTTGTACGGCCATCCTCCCTCCTAAACACACCCACTGAGAGCTTATTGGGCCACAATTTCATACTCTAAATCACACACACGCACACACACATGAAGACAAGCAAAAAACAGAAGCAATACATCTGGACTGTTCTATCCACTCTGTAGCCTCTCCATGCTCTTGTTATTTGTGAGTGTATGTTAGACAAAGGGAACACTACAGAGTAATTCAACACCTCAAAGTACAGTCTAGACACACCTCTGTTTCCTGTTAGTTTATAAAGTTTATTTTTTCGCATCCTCTAATAAGAAAGTGTAGATTTACACCGAGCAGTTGGAACTGCTGTAGAATGGTCACAGCTGATACAGGTGATAAATACTGCGATGTGCTAATGAAACACATCTGCCTTTTGTGAGAATAGGGTGCCTTTTGAAAAAGAGTCACATCTGCTTGACATTCTCACAAAGTGAGAAAGAGTGTGTGGTAACTACACAGTCTGTCTCTGAGGGAAATATGCTCAATCTGGTCTATTAAAGCAGACAGGCTTTGGCAACTTTTCAGCGAAAAAGTATGCAAAGTGTCGTAAATGCTTTTGAAGTGCCTCTGTTATAAACCACAGAGGAAAATTTCCTGTTAAAAAATCAAAAGTCCAATTCAGAGAGACTGCTATCTTTCTCTTTCTCCCCTGTAGCCTCTTCATGCAAACAAAACACTCTCTGCTCAGCCTTGCTGGAGTTCACCCTTTTCACCAATCTTTTATCACTTAATTTATGTGTCGCCAAATGAGTGGTAACTTAGTAACAGAGAAGCCAGTTATCTCAGAAGTGTAATTTCTCACAGCAGAGAAGAAGTGTCCTTATTTTAGCAGCAGACTGACGACAGCATGCTGAACTGAGGCCCTTATGTTTCCTCATGAGGTTGAAGTTAACACATGTCTAACTGACAACTTCCCCTCTGTCACCCTCTCTATCTTCTCCACGCAGATTAAGAAGCAGCAGCAGGATGTGATGGGCTTCCTTGCAGCGAATAAGATCGAATTCGAGGAGTGTGACATCGCAGCCAATGAGGCAAACAGGAAGTGGATGAGAGAGAATGTTCCGGAGGAGTCCAGGCCGGCTACGGGCAACCCGCTCCCCCCACAGATATTTAATGAAAGCCAATACTGCGGGGTGAGTGAAACATGTACTTAGATCCTGTGAGTTATTGGCACATTAATGTTAATGGTAGTATAATAGTAATCCTCTGATAAGTCACTTTTATGGGGACATCGGTATCATAAAGCACAGTGGGTCTACCCTTATTATTTTTTTAAAGCTGTACTTATTTTTTAAAGCCCCTCTACATTTTTTTAAGTAAAAGAACAAAGAAATTACTTTGCACAATGTGAAGGCTATCACTGAAGCTAGCCCTGTCGATTTGAGCTCAGATTTGTGGCTCTTACTTTACAATTTCACTATAAAGCGAAATTGCTTGTTCTTACATACTGAACCCTGCAAAGATGTGATTTAGGTGTCCCAGTGTGTGATTTCACATTGCATTACTGCCCTGCAGAAGCACAAGAGGCATGAAATGTAAACAAACAGCAGGAGCTCCACATACACACACAGCATTGTTCTGCCCTGCTGGCTCAGCTGTTACACATTGCTACTTTCTTCCCCTCCTTATGCCTCTGATTCTACCTCTGAGGGAGGAGGAACAACTTCGCCCCACCATTCCCCCTCCATGCTTTGCAGACGAGGAGCAACTGGGGCGTAAATAACCTGTCTGAAATGGCAGTTTGTAAGAGTCCCTTGCTTTAGCGTCTTACTGTCGAGGTTTAACCTCTCTTCAATTATTAGCTCACTCTTATGATTCTCATACTGTCTTCATTATTAGCTGTATGTACCCGTCCAACTTCAGCATGTAAACCAAGTAGCAACTCAGCCGGTGAACATTGCTAAGCATTTAGCTGCTTAACAACCCTTAATTTAGGGTCAAACACACTGCAACACCGAATTAGACACCCCCTCAAGAGATAACTTTAGTAACGACATCACGATAGCAATACACAGAGGTCTAATGAGCCATAAACAAACCTCAACCAAAATGTCACTCTATAGCCACAAATAATGCTCAGAACAGCACCTAACTTCATCAACAGTACATATAGGGTCCCAGCCATAGTACTAGCCACCACACATCTTTTTAACTTTGCCTAATTTTTGTAGCAAAGAGACTTAACACAACTCACCTACTCTCTTCCAGCAGCCGCTTGTTTGTAGTGAGACCTCAGACCAGTCCATTATGGACTGCTGTGGGGTGACGCAGCTCAAGGAAGAACATTTATGATCATTACTTTATGGAAATGCAATCAGACCGAGATACTAAGGCAGAAGAACTACTGTGTCTGCAGTGCAAAATGATTAATATGGTGATTATTACTTTAAGGAAATGATAAAGAAATAATTATAAATGTTCTTCCTTGAGCTGCGTCCCCCGCTGTAGTCTGTAGTGGACTGGTCTGAGGTCTCACTACAAACAAGCAGCTGCTGGAAGAGAGTAGGTGAGTTGTGTTTAGTCTCTTTGCCAAAGAAATCAGGCAAAGATAAAAAGATGTTTGATGGCTAGTGCTATGGCTGGGACCCTATATGTACTGTTGATGGAGTTAGGTGCTGTTCTGAGCACGATTTGTGGCTATAGAGTGGCGTTTTGGTTGAGGTTTGTGCGTAGAGTGATAGACCGCTGTGTATTGCTACTGTGCGGTCGTTACTAAAGTTAGTATAACTAGAGAAGCAAGCGGTCAGCAACATTCATCTCTCAACAGGGTGTCTAACTCGGTGTTACGGTGTGTTTGACCCAAAATTAATTTTATGCCGGAATATCCCTTTAAATGCAGTAACGGACAGCTGTAACGTCCCCGAGGTACTTATTAGAGGATGAGGGGATGAACAATAACAGAAAAAAAAACAAATGAAAAGCAGAGATTAGAAAGCAAAAAGTAATTCTAAGACAAAGGCTGCTCTAGTGAGATACAAAATAAAAGGTCACAATACACCAAAAGAACTCAGAGACACTAAGTCCCAAAACACCCCTCTGTTCTCTCTGAGAGGAGACGAGCACAGCTCGAGCCAGAGTCCACAGTCAATGCATGAATTAAAGAATCATTTCAACTACAAGTTCTTTCTCCCTTTCCTCTCCTGCTCCTTATATCGCAGGTCCTGATGAGCACTCAGCCTCTGGTGAGCTTGATTGACTGGACTCAGGGTGAGAATGGCGCCTTGGAGCAGGACAGGGACAGAGAGAGAACCACCTGTAACAACAGGATTTGATTCATATTTAACATATATTTACACTGTACGTGCATCAATAGGAGTTTAGCTCTATGTCAGCCAGGTTTGAAAAACAGATCTTCTAATCTAAATTGCAGCAGCATTTAGTTAGACCTAACATGAATCAACCACAAGCAACATTTGGCAATAGTGGATAAACTTCCTTTTACAGGCAGAAACCTTGAGCAGCACTAGACTGGTGGTAAAAAATACAATACAAGAAAAATTTAATTGATCCCCAAAGGGAAATTCATGTGTCTGGATTCTCATCTCATTTAATATTAAATATTATTTAATATATTTATTTATTATTATTATTATTATTATTATTATTATTATTTATTAAATATTATTTAATATATTAAATAATATTTAATATTAATATTAAATACCAATAACTCCAGCTCATCACTTTTGTTTGGCAGAGAATGAATGTTTCCATGAAGACTGATGAAAGAGAGGGCTTATATCTCCATTCCCAAACGTTCAACTCTGCCTTCACCTGTGCACCAGCACGGCAACCACAAAAACACCTCCAGATGTCTGCGGGAATTGGATGTTGCCACCCAGATTTGCTCCGTTTCAATGAAAAAAGCTCCTCTTCTGAAAAAACTCCTTTCCCAGAAGAAATATCTATCAGAAGTGGACAAATTATGATGAAAATATGAAAAAAATGAGTAAGAATTGCAGAAAATTCAGAGAGACCAGGCTTTGCTGCTTCTTGGTTGAGTGCAGGTTCTAGGATTGGCTTTAAAAAGGTCATCTACACTTCATCCGCTAAGAGTAGGCGGTGAGACAGATGATGCAAACATGTGACAGCAGTGCAAATAATTATGGTTAAAATTTGTGATTTGAGCATTAATATCCATTGATAATGACTGATGATCATAACTGTAGCAGCTTTAGTCAAGCAGATTCCCAGTAGCAGCTGGTAGATCCACAGGAATCAACCTGAACTGTCAGGGGAAGTGATAAACTCGGATCAAAAACAGGATCAGAAATCACAGCACCCACTGAAGGTATAGGTTGTTGTTGTTCTGGCTGCAGCCCTGAACAGATAAACACTGTCATGTACTCCCATTAGAAAGACTCAGGGTCTGTGGTTCGGGTGTACTGAGGCGTCCTGCTGTGCAGCCAGTTGATGCCTGTAAGTGAGATTGCACATTTGGGATGGGCTGTATTGAATGTCACGGACAAAGAGAACAGCATTTCCCAGGATGCTTGCAGCTGTGTGTGCGTGTCTCCTGGTATGCATGTGGGAGAAAAGAGCAAAAAACAAAAGAAAGAAAAGGTTCAAGGAATCAGGAAGAGAAAGAGGGAGAGAAAACAGTTCTGCAGACAAATAAACAGCAAATGGTTGAATGTGTTTGCTTGTTTACTCTTGGCCACATTCTCAAAGACAAAACCCTCCTGTCAGTTTGGCCACTGAAGCCTGTCTTTGGACAAACAACACAACCCAGATAATGCCTGTGTCTCACAAAGAGGTCTCCATGTGGCAGTGCTGCTCAGATTGTCACCCTGAGGCGCTGCTCCAAACCTGATTTCCATGATCATTCTTGAGGCGAGAGCAGCTGATTTTCCTGATGGATTTGCACCTGAACTTCTCTCTTTCTGTGTGTCTTTGTTTTCTCAGAATTACGAGGCCTTTTTCGATGCCAGGGAGGACAATGCCGTGTATGCATTTCTGGGTCTGACTGCTCCCCCGGGCTCAAAGGTAATCTTATGAACACAAACACACTGATGTCTGTCCTTTCTTTGAACTGCATTCCTCCATCCTAACCATGTTTCCTGTAAAAACGGCTTATGTGCCTGAATATATATTTATCTTCACAGTGTGATTTTCATACAGAAAACACATATTACATAATACATCTGTTCATGATATTCAAACACCCAGGCTGGCCTCCTCTGCTTTTCCCCCTTTACTCATGCACACTGGTGCCTCCTCTCAGCCATTACAGGAACTGCAGGGAGGTGTGCCAGTTACCATAGAAACAGAGGGGCTTTCCTGTAGCTGTGGCAGGGGATTCATAAACCAATATCCTCCATTTTAACCTAACGCAATCTTCTCCTTCTCTTCCTTTGTCTCTGTGTCTGTTTGTCTCCAGGAGGCCGAGGCTCTAGCAAAGAAAGCACAGCAGTAGCAGATTTACACCGTTTCCACCTGAGACCTCAGTCTAAGACCTTTACCCAGACCTGGACCCAGACTGACTCGGAACTGATCCAGGAAAAAAAAAAAGAAGCAACATTTCACTCAGCTTACAAATATGTGGACGGTTTTGATTTTCTTTTTTTAAGTATGTTTTTCGTTTTGTTTTTTTTTATTAATCTGTGTTCAGTTGTGCCTTGCCAGCTGTTGTGAATGGAGGTACTACAGCAGAGCATTATGGGTAACCACAGACTGTTCTGCTTCCCCCCGTTAACCTCAGCCTGCCATCACTATTGGCCTAATGACATGTCAATCAATCATTAGCATAAATGTGTAGCTTCCTCCATCAGAAACAACAAAATGTTCACACTTTGAAAATTGTAATCCAGATTGATCGATGGCCGACAGATCGCCATGTCTGATCAAATCCTGTCCTACTACATGATCATCACTTTAAATACCACCATACAAAACAAACTGATTTGATTAGAGCAAGCCCTCACTGTTGAATCTTAAAACATGGACTCACATGTTGTGCTCCTGCCAGTTTGCAGCACCTTCTTTGAAAGTGAACTTTTATAATTCCATCATCTGTTATTGTTTTCTTTATATTGTCTTAATGCTGTTTTAATGGCAATCTTTTTTATACAATATAAGATGTATGTTTTGAACTTATACTACAAGCCAAAATGACAAATCTGCAAACATGTAATATGATGTGAAAGTGAGTTGTTGTTGTTGTTTGCAGTATTTGTGTGTAGGGGTTAAGGACAGCTTTTTCGTTTAGCTCGGAGCATCCTGTTTCACATGGTTTTGGTAATTCCTGTCTTACGTAAGTTGAAATCTTCCCGTAATAAAATTAAAATCAGGCTGCAAATAAAACTACAATCTTCACTCTTGTTACACTGTGGTGGCTGTCATGAAATGTAATGTTCGCGTGACTCAGCCTAACAAAATTTGACTGAAATCTGCCTTCTTATAACAAACTGTGTGTATTTTAAATGCACAATAAATGATTTTGAGTTTACAGATTCAGAATGATCTTTTTTTGCACATGGATTCGTTTTTGGTGTTTTAGTCAGGATCTGGATGGAGGATTTACAATGGTTTGGATACATTCCTTTATTCTGCCATCGTCCTGATTTACTTCATTTCACTTTTGGGATGGCAACAACATTCATGCTATCAAACCTGGCGATAAGATTTAAATGCAGAAATATTCACACACTGGACTCACTGTTAGTTATGTACAAAGCCCTTACACCAGCATTCTCAAACTCCTAAATGTTGTCATATTATCATGTCTCAGGACTCTCACTCTATGCCGTCTACCACAACTTTGCAGTGTAGCTGTTTTAAAAAGGGGTCCAGATTCAAACACATGATTCTTATAATGCATTTTACAGTTTATTATGGTATTTCGAGTCAAATTTGAAGTCATCTTGGCTTGTGCAATATGTTTTTAGTCAATCCAACCACCCAGAGCACATTTTCAGATCATGCCATGTGCACTTTTTCACACACTAATGGCAAAGGCTGTTATTACAAGGGGCAGTAGTAGCTGAGGAGGTAGAGTGGTCATCCAATAACTGGAAGATTGGCGGTTTGATCCCCATCCTATTTCTAGTCGTTCGTTGTGTCCTTTGGCAAGACACTTAACCCACCTTGCTCCCAGTATGTGTCCTCCACTGGTGTGTGATTGTGAGTGATGTTTGGTGTGTGATTGGAAAGGCCTTAGGCGTGAATTGGAAAACACATTTCCATCAGTCTGCCCCAGGGCAGCTGGGACTACTAAGGTAGTTTACCACCACCAGGGTGCGACTGTGGGAACAAATGAATGATGTATCCAATGTAAAGCGCTTTGAGGTCACTGATAAAAAAGCGCCATAAAATCTGATGCATTATTATTATCATTACATAGTGCCCAGTCCTCAGTTCTTTTCTATAAATTCATGCAGAGACACTCTGCAGGATCCGGTGTCTTGCTCAAGGACACCTCAGACTGCAGGATGCAAGGATCAAATCACAACTACAAAACCTGCTATTGATATATGACTCACTCCTCTACTGATGCACAAAAGCTCACCATGATCAATGCACACATGATGTTCCCAGGTTTTGTTATATGACCTTCTTTTATGTGGAGAGTATGAAGTAGGCTCCAAGTATGTTTCAGATCTCTGAGTTGTTCTGCCAAAGCATGTTTCCTCCTTAAACGTCACACATGATTTCATTTGAGTTTTGTAATAGCTCAGCTTCAATTTATGTAGCAAAGCTTTTTTTTCTTTTTCTTTCCTTGACATCCTTTAATCTCACAACTCTTTCTATCTGACCCTGCAAAGGTAGGGAATCCATAACCAACCCAACTCCTTATGAAGTAGTTAAAGCATAAACATTTAATGCTTGTCAGCCTCCAGGACTAGTATTTTCAGTTTATATTCCCGATACCTATAGCTTCACTGCCACACTTTTGCTTTTTGACATTTACTTTTGTCGTCAAGTATTTCTGTGATGTTTTATCAGGACTTGAACAACAGTAAAAGTATGTGGAAAATCCAGCTCCTCAGGGTTTAACATTTAATGTCTCCACTTGTGACGCTGATGCTGTTCTCTTTTCTCTGAACTCTTATTTTCAGTATATATTAATAAAGGAAGTGGGTTTGTTGAGGCGGAGGGACCACTTCGCAGATGCAGAAGTGAAACTGACAAGTAGAACTCTACTTTTACATGCTCAAAAACTCAGTGCCATTTGCGTCTCAGACTGACGATCAGACAACGGGAAGAGGGGTAAAAGAGGCAGAAAAGAAGATAAAAGTGTCCACATCATGTTGGCTGAAGGTTTCCTCCGAGCGCTGCATTACAGAGAGGAGAGGAAGCTCACCTCAGACTCCAAACTGAGGAAATCACAGACTTGCTCTCCAACAGAGCCCAAAAGCTGTACCCTCTCTGACTCGAGCTCAACAGACTCACAGACTGATGCAGCTGAAGCAGGTAAAGATTTTTATTAAATGCTAAATTAACTGTCTGATACACTGATGTCTGCGCTGAATCACCATCTACGCTCTAACTTTACATTGTGGTCTTCTTCAACTTCCCCATAACTTAAAAACACAGTGTTTGTCGGTTACAAGAGATCAAAATAAACTGAACTCATCTGAACTATATATTTTTTTCTCTGCAATCAGGTCCGGACCAGAAAGAGCTGGATCCACACCAGTTCCAGGGGCCGAGGGTTATGCCCCAGGGTTCCTCAGGCCTCTTCATCCCTGGTTCTTCACCCGCTCTTCAACTGGATCCTGACTTTCCACTTTGTCTAGAGGACTGTAGCCTCTTGGAACAATATCCAGACCTGCAGGTAGCTGACTCAGGCCGCATCTCCCAAAACCCAAGAGTCATCCTCACCCACAATGCTCTCCCTGAAGTCTCTGATCGGCCTGAATGGTCCGCCAGACAAGAGCTCCGAGGTGAGCCTGTGACATCAATACCAGACCAGGGTTATCTGGTCATGGGGGCCAGTGTGAACACCAGCTTGGATCTTCCAGGATCCAGATTGGAGCCCATGTCTAACTCTGTGCTGAATGGATTGCTGGAAAAACAGCTGGAAGAGGTGTACATGCAGCATCTAACTGACAACTTGGCTCGATGTAACTCTAATTTTGGGAACAGTCTCCTGCACGGCCTGGTCCCTCCGCCACAGCCCAGAAGCCAGCTGAGTGGGCCTGACTCTCTGGATGTCAGTCTGGAAGAATCAGCAAATGACAGCAGCAAGAAGATCAGTTATCTGAACACCCACAACTTAGCGCCCTGCTCATCCAACTTCAGCTCTCCTGTACTGAGGATTTCAGAGGCCGACACTCCTCATCTCCAGTGAAAGCAGTCATTCATACATCCTGTGAGAGTGTTTCATGTGAATCTCTGTTTCCTCTTTCTGCTTCTTTTCTCTTATTTTCATAGTATAACCACGTGCATCCAAAACATGTGACTGTGAGTATTTCATTGAATCAGTGCATGCTTTTATGTTTGTTCTGATAATGCCTTTGTTTGCTGGTTTGATGAAATAATGCCTCATACTTGCTGGCTCTCAAGTGCCACCTGCTGTTAAATCATTGTACTACATCAACCTGTGCATACCTGCCATAGATTAAAACTTATTTTATTGCCTGGAGATGTTGATCACATTGAAACCAAGTGAAACCCAAAATAAGCCTAAGGTGTTCACTGAAACTGTCTCATTACTGAAACGTGTTCTGGTGTAAGTTACTGCATGTCATCAATGTAAATTAAATAAAACCAAACAGTCCTGTGCTGCATTTGGGATTATTTCTGCTGCATTACATGCTGGTTTCTCCTAAACAAATATGATCTCTCTTTGCATTAATTTACTCTTAATTATACAACATATCTTTGATTTAATTTTTGACAGGAGAAGGACAGTTGTGTCTTCACGCACTTTGATATTGTGCGCCAAAGTCTTGCTTTTTTCAAATGTCTGTTTTGCAGTGGTGCTTGAAGAAAAATGGGTTGAATTGAAAAGTGAGTTAAAGTGTATATTTTAAGTCATAGAATAGATTCAGTTAAAACATGAAAAATGAAAACTTTCCTTTAAAGGCAGTTTTACAGTTGAGTCTCAAGTCCCCAGTGTTCAAGTCCAGGAGTCCAAGTCACCAAAGAGGAATCCCCTCCAGGAAATTAATATGTGTAAATAGAGGACAATGTTCAGGACACTTAATGATCTTCGTTAATAAATAAGTCTTATTCAAGTCATTCCAGACAAAGAGGAAGAGTTTGTGTTTTTCAGAAGGACCATGTTTTTGTCTTTTCCCAGGATTCTGCTTATGCCACGATAACAAGACTTCTTTAAAGCATTTGATACTGAAACACAGAGGAGATCAGCACTTTTCAATCAGTTTCCTGGTTTGAATATTGGCGGACATGCCAAAACTCTTCAGTCAGATCACAAAGTTAAATACTAAAAGCAAGTGCTGTAATGTCGCCAAAATATCTTGATGTAAAACTGAAACAAAGTAATGACAAAACATGTACGTTTATGGGAGTTAACTCAATCTTTTAAAAGTTTTCCAAACCAACCATACTGGTTTGATTTTACTGATCATTTTCAGAATGGCAAGGTAAAATAAAATGTGTCTTCATGCTCTAATGCAGGGGTGGGCAATCATGTGCCATAGAGGGCCGAGAGGCTGCAGGTTTTCTTTCCAACCCAAAAATTCACCAGGTGATTTCACTGATTACCTTACCTCCAAGCAGAGAGCAGGGACTAATCAGTGAAATCACCTGGTGGAGTTTTGGGTTGGAAAGAAAACCTGCAGCCTCTCGGCCCTCCATGGCACATGATTGCCCACCCCTGCTCTAATGTCTCAAATCAGGATGACCATCTGCCGGCTGAATAGATGTCAACCATACTGTCTAACACGAAATGGAAAATCTGGCTCAGGTTTTGGATTTCTTGAATGTAAAATAATGAGGTTTTTACACTCAAGTTGAGTTAGACTGAGAGCCTGTTTGTCAGTGGGTCTGACGGCTCACTGACAAACAAGATTATAAATGAATGAAACTACATGCTCCTGTTTGCACTTTCCCTCCCTGATGCTCTGTGTTTCCTCCATGCTGACTCTCTGACAGGTACAGTCCTAAAAATGAACACTGAGGTCCCACTTGAACTGATAAAGCAAAGGTCTTAAGACTGATGCTGAATCTATCTGCTTAAGGGTGGTTTGATGAAAAATCCTCACAGCTAGGCTCCTGACAGTGAAGGTTATGATAATCCATTATCACACAGTAAATCACAGAGCTTTTTGTTTGTTTGCTTTCTCTCAAGACGTAATCAGACTCATTAATCCGTGCAAAATGACAGAAACTTGATAACAAACTAAACTTGTTCTTGAATCAATGGGTTCGAATTAAACGCTTCAAAGCAGTCTGTGTAATTTTCAGCCTCTTTCCAGGAATGATGGCATACATAAAGCCACATATTTGATTCATATTTGACAATAGAGTGCAGCTGTAGCAAACTCAAATGCATAGTAACTTGATATCACTTTGCTCGCATCATGCCGATATGTCTTTAAAGGTATATTCAGGTGTTTGTGGTTAGTCCCAGCAGAAATGAACGACTGCTTTGGTGTCAAACTTCCTCGATTGTACAAATAAAAATTGCGACATGTGTTACGTGTTCTGTCTTCTACATCTTGTTTAATCTTTACTATTATCTTTAAGGTCAACCACACATTGTTATGAGACATTTTTAGTGACAACACAAATGGAAAAAAAATAGTACCCTTTGTATGCTACAAGTGAACTCAGCCAGACAAGTCCAAACTCTTGCAGGGCACTTAATCTGAAAGTCCTCTGCACTGAAAAGGGTAAAACAGAGGACTGACAAAACAAAAGGAGATTCAGAAATACAGACAAGTTCCCTTTTAGGATGAACTTTAAGTGTCAAGACCTTTTCCTGAGCTGGAGGACATCATGAAGCACTTCCACTTCAGTCTGTTAGTTCTGGAGGCTGAACTCCTCTTCTGTTCAAGTGTCTGAAAGTTCGGTGCTGACCTTTCTTCAGCACATGTTATAATCTGTTCTGTAATGTTTACAGTCTGTGTCATGTTTTTAGTGTAAAGGCACAAATACAGTAACATATTGTGAAAGAAAAAAGGAAACTATACATGATGAGATGTTCTCTACCATTCATGACAACAAGCTTTTTTGTCTCACAACAGGCTGTTTTAATTGTTGCTGTGGAAAAAGGCACAGATGTGTTTAATAATACGAACAATAGCTGAGTGTCTTTAGGTGTCCCTGCAAGACCTTTCGGCTGTTCCTCTCAGACTGAACGCATGTGTTTTATTGAAGACTGAGAAGTGAAAATTCCTGAATTTACTCTGTGCACCAGTAAAGAGTTTGCTTGTTAATCATCTTTAAAGACACAAAGAAACTCTTCTCAACAAAGCCTGTTTATTCCATGAAAGTATAGCTCTCAGGATGAGAGGGGTTATACGGGGTTGATGAAGCAATACAAGGTGCTCTAAGCTCTTTTCCATTAGACTAAACTGGTGCATCAGATAAAAGACAAAACAAGTTTTTCTGGACTGAACTTTTTGCAATGATGCTACAAATAGAGTATTGTTCAAAGCATGCCTGAAAACATGCCTGACATGGTTAGAAAAGTTGTCTACCTGACTTTTATCTTTTATTTGGACTTTGTTTCACTGACTGTTGGGAATGTGACCGAGTTCATGGAGCTGTTTTGCTACATCAAAACCTTTTTGTAATATTGACGTAAGGTTTCTTCAATTTTTAATCATTTATATGAAATCAGAATACAATAAGGACTATTCTGTGAAACACTGGACCAATAGTAAATGTAATTACTAAGAGTAAAGTTCACACTTTAATCTTGAAAAGAGCGTTTAGTCAAGTGTCGCTATAGAGTGTCAATTCTGCTTCTAGCTGTCAGTATTGGCTGATATGCCACCTTGAGTAGCATAGCATCACATTGATATTTTTCTCTCTTTAAATATCTGTTTCCTATGTGAGATAAGACACTTTAAAAGGACGTTTTTTGTGTTTTTCATATTTGACAAGGTGGTGTTTTCTTTGTAGATAACTGTTTGACAAAGACAGGATGGAGATTTGGTTGTGAGTCGGTTGCAAAACAATATTTTTTGACACAGTTGTATTTGTCAGTAAGCCACATAGGCTACATACTGATTTCCAGAATCTTCACAAGTCTGGTGTTGACCAACAAAGGCCCCCATCTGATCCCTCTGAAGTCTGACTGTTGAGCAAACAGGTCTGCGGGTGAATACAGTCAGCATGAGACAGAACTACATCCTGCAGGACTCAGGTCCTCATGAACACTATCTAAGACCATGTTTGTGGACCACACTCTGCCTCTAAACATCATCATTCTTCACTCATAACCAAAAGTCACTCAGCTCACTGCAACAAGGATTTTTGAGTGTACCTGTAGATGCTGGTCACTTCTTTCTGCTAACAGTCCCAGATAAATCAGGATTTTCCTCCCCATACTTGTGCAGCAATATCCAAACAGCATTGTTATTAATAATCATTATTTCCAGCAAAATTCATGAAAATTAAGTTTAGTCCGTAAAGCCTGCTTACAACATGAAAGTATAGCTCTCAGGATGAGTGGGGATATACGGGGTTGATGAAGCGATACAAGATGCTCTAAGCGCTTTTCCGTAAGACCAAACTGATGCATCAGATAAAAAATTCATAAAAATTAAGTTTTTAAAATGGATAAGCACTGAACTACTTTCAAAAACAGAGGCTAATTGGTTTTGGCATAGAACAAACGGTCCTGTCTAATTTGCACAGGAAACCAAGTCCCAGTTGGTTTATCTTTGATTCACTGGTTACTGACTGATTTCAAAACTAGAATGTCCCAGATGAGTGTATTTACAAATATGCTCAGTTTTTAGGTTAATGAATTATATTTGTCATAATTGATGTTCAATTTTATATATATTTTTTCACATACTTAGTTTATAGAGTTTTAAAATTAAGCTTAGTTGTAATATTTTGAATTGACTGATATTGAAAGTGAAATTCCAGCAGAAGTTTAATGATAAAAAAAGGAGAAAATTTGAGTGGATTTACTCTATTGGAGGTATAATTTGATGTTTGTATGTGAAATATGAGGTTGTTTTCATTTTTAGTACCTGTTATCTAATCTGTTGATGGTTCAGGTGTCCCTGAAATGGGGTAGTTTTGGCGTGTGCCCCAAAAAATATGCCAAAGTGATTATGTGTGAGTGTGTGTGTGTCTGTGTGTTAATCTCTGGTTGGATATCAGTGCTAGCTCAGGGATTCCTGTGCACATTAGTGGCAGCAGAAGTCATGGTCAGGTTGTTTTGAATGAATACGCGTGTGCTTGTGTCTGTGTGCATTTGTGTGTGTGTGTGTGTGTGTGTGTGTGTGTGTGTGTGTGTGTGTGTGTGTGTGTGTGTGTGTGTGTGTGTGTGTGTGTGTGTGTACATGTGTACCGCTTGCCCTCCCCCCTAAAACCCCTGTCCCTGCCTCTCCCTGCCTCTCTCTCCTGTTCTCCCAGCATGGCTGCAGGATGGCGGCTTTGTGGACTCTCTTGTTCTGCCTGGTTTGGCCTGCATGTTTGGCCCTGACCCCCCCTGCTGAGCTCCCTCAGCCCCACAACCTGCCCCCTGTGCTGGGTATGAATAGCAGTGATGGCAGCCCGTCTGTGGATGTGCCAATGGCTCTGAGGGTTTTCAGCATGGACTATCACCATGTGCAGGCTCCCTTTGAGATCGTGCTGTGGATCATGTTGGCCTCACTGGCCAAGCTGGGTGAGCTTCACTTGGTTTTTCCACTCATACTGTAAATTAAATAGGAGATTAGATGATGGAAAAGTTGGTTTTATGTTATTAGAGGTGTAGACTCTGAAGTGAATTGTCCATCATCTGCTCTGATACTTGATCAAATGTATGGTTAAGGTTATGTAGTCTATTATCCTAGATTTTATGTATTCATATTTATTCTTAGATGTCATACTTCTTCAACACTAAGAAGCTCTGAGAGAAAAACAATCATGCAAACTATAACTTCATGGATTTCTGACCCTAAAAGTTTCAGATTTTGTTCCTTTTTTAGGGTGTGATGACTGAATAAAGGCCTATTGAATTTAAGTTTGAATGTAGACTATGTGTATTGAATTATTAACACATGCACACCTGTCTGGAGGGAAACTCCTGAAGTTCCTGTGAAATGTAAAATGATTGTCTCTGTCCCTCAGGTTTCCACTGGTCAGGTCGAGTCCCCGCTGTTGTCCCTGAGAGCTGTCTCCTCATCATGGTGGGCCTCCTGGTTGGAGGGGTGATCTACGGCGTTCGCCACTCAGCTCCTCCGACTCTCAGCGCTGATGCTTTCTTCCTCTTCCTGCTCCCGCCCATCGTTTTGGATGCTGGATACTTCTTGCCAGGGAGGCTGTTCTTTGAAAACCTGGGCACCATCCTCTGGTCAGTTGTACTTCAGTAAATGTGTGCATGCTGGAGTTCATCTTTTTGTAAAAAGTGGCACACTTTTCTTTTCTTATTTTTCTCTATTTCTAAAGCTGAGATTTGTTTTAAAATTAAGTTTGAATTCCCCCTGCTGGATTTCAGTTTCTCAATGTCTCAAAGCAGACAGCGGTATTTTGGTCACACATAAAGATTTAAAAGCAAAACAATGTTTTTATTTTCAGTTTCATTTTTTAGTAGTAGTAGTTTTACCCAAGAGATGGTACATTGTTGGTTATTAATCATGCCAGTCCTGACTGAGATTTCATAACCACTGATGAAAAGCTACACAGTTTTGATTTTGGTGACCATCTAACTTCATTCAGTGTTGTTATCAGGTCAAATGTGTCCAGATGCTTAAAAATGAAATAACATTCTGGTATCATTGTTTTGTCTTTAGCAAGTTTTTGCCTGCTATAATATTACCTTAAGGGTAATCGTGGTTGACATGTTTGTGGACATTTACACTCTAACTTTGGAAGGGTCAGCATGGCATCAACAAACATACAAGTGCATCTGAGCAAAATTAAATATCACAAAAGAGTTATTTCTGAGGCTCTTTTACCACATATCACTGCATCATTATAGTGTGGCCTGGAGCCCAACACTGCTGAGGTGTAAAGCCCGGGTTGCTTTGATCGCGGTCTTCAGCTCATCTGTGTTTTTGTGTTTTGGGTTCTTCTCATCCTCCTCTTGTCAACACCCCTTAGAGTCTCTATTGGGCTCAGGTCAGGCCACTTGACTGGCCAATCATGCATGGTAGTATAATAGTTGGCAAACCATTTGGTAGTAGTTTTTTTAGGCACTATGGGCAGGTGCCAAGTCCTGCTGGACGTAGATCAACTAAGCAGCAATCCCGCTCTTCCTAAGCCCAGATAAGAGGTTTCTGGCATTGTCTCTAGTTCAGGAATGGCTTAATATCAGGAATGTGACAGTTTTAGCCCCTTCCTGAGGACATCTGTGCGTGGCAGCACTTACATCAGCCTCAGTGAAGCTTTCCAAAGTTTTCATGTCAACTTTTCTTAACAGTGATGACCACAATCTTGACTCTCAATGTGGTCATCCCTGAAGCTTGTGCATCTTTGCCTTCCGGTCAACTTTCCATTAATATCCTTCGATACAGCTTTTTGCGAACACCTGGCCTTTTCAGCAATGACTCTCAGTAGCTTTCCTGTCTTGTGGAGGGTGTGGATGATGGTCTTCTGGACAACTATCAAGTCAGCAGTTTGCATGATTGTGTCTGCATCTAACTTAACATTTGAAGACTTTTTATCTGTAGGCCATGGTTGTCCAAACTGAACAGGAAAATACTTTGAATGATTTAGTTTTTATGTAGAAAGTCAAGAACACGTCACCTTTTTATTGTCTCAAAAACTAATGCAAATAGAGCTTTTGCAGGATCCCCTTATTTGTAAAAGCATCAGTTATCATTTAGCAAAGTGTAAGATTATAGTGGAGACCCAGCTTCAGTAACCTTCTGCTGAGTGGAGAATTCATTCATTGTTGTAAATTTGATGCCCTTCAGCCTCGCCATGCAGGTTCTTCCCCTCTATTTTCATTTGCGTCATCCTGAGACATCAGGCGACTGTTTTCAGTTAAAATCTCTTATATGTTTCTTTGAGGAATCAACAAGGTGTTTTACTGCAGCTTATACATGCAGAGTTGTGCAAATTAGAACCAGAAGTAGAGAAAGGACAATAATGCATTGACACTTATCAGATATCCAGGTTTGACTGCTGTTTTTTTGGCTGTTTTACTGTTTAGCAACACTTTTACTATAAAACTGAGACCATACATTTTGTAAGTGTCCTTTTTAGTGCTCACTAAATAATAGTAATCACTGCTGGTCAAAGCAAAAGAAATATGTTGTGTTTTTGTCACCATTGTTATTGTTTTTAGTAATTACACCACCTTTCTATCATTCTCCTCCAGGTATGCAGTGCTGGGAACCTTGTGGAACGTTCTGGGCATCGGCTTGTCCCTGTATGGCGTGTGTCTGCTGGCCCAGAACTCTCTGGGTGATGTGTCTCTGCTCCACTGCTTGCTGTTTGGCTCTCTGATAGCGGCCGTGGACCCCGTGGCCGTGCTCTCCGTCTTCCAGGAGATGCATGTGAACGATCAGCTTCATATCCTGGTGTTTGGAGAGTCGCTGCTCAATGATGCTGTGACTGTGGTGAGGGGAGGGAAGGTCACCAGCTGTGTCTCAGAATCAAGGAAAATACAGTAATATTTGCATGATACGTCTCTCCTCTTACATGCAGGTGCTCTACAAGCTGTTTGAGTCCTTCCTCCGCCTGCCCACAGTGTCAGGGCTGGACGTGCTGCTTGGGGGCTGCAGGGTGGTTGTAGTGGGTCTTGGTGGCCTGTTTGTGGGCCTCTTCTTTGGTCTGTTGGCAGCTCTCACCTCACGCTTCACCTCCAGAGCTCAGGTCATTGCCCCGCTTTTTGTCTTTCTCTACTCCTACCTGTCCTACCTGACCTCAGAGATGCTCCACCTTTCTGGGATCATGGCGTGAGTATGACTTCACCCCAAATCCATGTTTGGAAGTGACCAGCACACCAACATTGAGTTATAGGTCATATTTTTCTCCTTTTATTTGCAGCATTGTCACCTGTGCCGTGACCATGAAGCAGTATGTGGAGGCTAACGTTTCAGAGCGCAGCAACACCAGCATCCAGTACTTCCTAAAGATGTGGAGCAGCGTGAGTGAAACCCTCATCTTCATCTTCCTGGGTGTGTCAACAATCCAGGATGTCCACATGTGGAGCTGGCCCTTTGTCTGCTCCACTCTGCTGCTCTGCCTCATTTGGAGGGCCTCAGGTAGCTTTAGTGTTCTCCTGATGTATCGGTGAAGCTGTTGGCCAGGGGGGCGCTTGGTTAAAATGATCAAACCTAACGAATCAATATGTGTCCCTGCCCTGAAGGTGTCCTCCTGCTGACTGCTGTGGTGAACAAGCTCAGGAGGAATGCTGTGACCTTTAGAGACCAGTTCATCATTGCCTACGGAGGCCTGAGAGGGGCAATCTGTTTCTCTCTCGTCTTCCTGATCGATGATTTCCCAAAGAAGAGACTTTTCATCACAACTACGATTGTGGTCATTCTCTTCACCGTCTTTGTACAGGTGTGACAACAAAACTCCTTTCAAATTTTGACAAAACACCACCTCCCTAAAGTTTTTTTTTGTAATGTTTGGTTACATTTTTTCAGTTTGTTGTGTTTGTTTGCAGGGAATGACCATCAAGCCTCTGGTAGAGCTGCTGGATGTGAAGAGAAAGAAGAGAGCTTTGCCTACTGTCAGTGAGGAGATCCACAGCAGGGTGAGGGGGATCAGAATTGGGAGAAGATATGTCCATAATTTGATCATATACAAAGTATCACTTAAAAAGTAATGTACGACCTCAATTCAGCTGGATAAGTTGAAAGTTTGCAAACTACTTAAAGACAGTTTTAAAAAAAAGAAATAATCAATGCTGACATTAAAAAATGTTTCAGAAAAATATTCACTCATTTTTATCTAATGACAGCAACACATATCAAAACAGCCAGATCAGATCAGTGAATGAGAGAGAGAGAGAGAGAGAGAGAGAGAGTGAGAGAGAGAGAGAGAGAGAGAGAGAGAGAGAGGAGCTAACCTTGAGCTGATCCTATTAGCTTGCAACAAGTTAGTAACATGACTAGGTGCAGTGTTCCTCAGGGTATAATTGTGAAGAAATAAGGATTTACCAACCATGATACACACTATTATTCAAAGATGAGGTAAAATCGCAGTTCAAAAAGGAAAAGGCTGATAAATGATACTGGATAGCTATGATCGCTGATCCCTCTGGAAGCATTGCATTAAAAACAGTCATGACTCTGTAGTGGAACTCACCATATTGGCTAAAATCACATCAAAAAATCATCAGTTTATCACTTCATCCACAAGCACCGGTCAAAAGAGCAAAAAAGTGCACCAAGCACAGATTCATGACAGATCCTTGAGCTCCAAAAAGAGGAAGGACCACTGCAAAGGCCAGCGTCCCTTAATCAGGCTCTTTAGGTGGTGCAAAATTATGAGTGTCTGGGGACAATTACTGACAATGTCCTGACTTTTGATGCAAACACTGACACCATATGCACAAAGACCCACCAGTGTATGCACTTTTATCTGAGTTTTAAAGTTGACAGCTGTTTTATGAAAATGTCCTACTCTTGTTTTATCAAATCTATTTTAACATTATTACAACCGTATTGTAGCTGTTTTTAGATCACTTTTATTTTTAGTTATTATTCAACTCTAGAGTGGAAATTTAAACATTTCAATTTTATACTTGTAAAAATCGTGCTGTTTACAGAAAGAGTTTAAAGAGTAATAATAGTAATAGAGTAATAAAGCTATATGATAAATTTACCTATTTTTTTATTGATTTTTTTTTTCCTCTGATAGGAGAAATGGACAAAATAGATGATCTGAAGCATGAAAACTAAAGAAGAAGAAAAAATACAAAAAATAACGAGAGAAACTCCTAAATGAAACTTTAACACTGTGCCTCCTTTTAGCTCATTGATTACCTGCTGGCAGGAATAGAGGACGTGGTTGGCTACTGGGGACAGCACTACTGGAAAGACAAGTTAGTTTTTTATGTTTTACCTTTATTTTCTGTGCTCAGATTTCTGTGTCTAAGAATTTGAACCTGAGATCACCTGTAGGTGGCAGCAAATACCAGATTCAAAAGTTCTCAGTTATGGTCCTGGTTCGGGACGACAGTATGTCTATTCAATCTACTGTGGTGTTTTATAACTGTGTATGTATGAGGTTTGAGCAGTTCAACAGGAAGTACCTTCGCCGTTTCCTCATCCGTGAGGATCACCAGGCTCGCTCCAGCATCCTCAGAGTCTACCAGGAGCTGGAGAGGAGGGAGCAGAGGGGAGATGAAGAGACACCCCCTCTGTAAGAAAACTATTTTTAGCATTATTTGTTCTCTCTTTTTTTGTGGCAAACATTAAGGACTTGAATTAGGAGAATTTATTGTCTGTGTACCTTAATCTTTTTAAAATAAAATGCTTCATAATGATTAAAGTGTGCCTCTGAAATATCTTCATCTATTCTGCCATGCAGGAGTTCATTTATTGAAGAGTTCTTTCATTGCCTCTCTAAACTCTGTGTGAACTTCATATTTCTGTGTCTCACATATTTCAGAGTGGACCCTCGCTCCCACAGCCGCCCCCTCTTACCAGGAGAGATGGACAGCATCAGGCGTATTCTCTCCAGAAACCTCCAAAGCTTCAACAACAAGGTAAACTCACAGTTTGGTCTTAGTTTGGGGAATCACTTGACATGAACCAAAGTTATGTCTTGTTAATCTACTCTTCTGGATGATGTTTGTTTGTTATTCCAGCAGACACCAGCCTACAGCAGACACACTCTGAACCAGGACGCCAACAAGGACAGAATGAGAAAGCCCCTGCACAGACATCAGAGTCTGGGAGAGAGATACACTTTCACCCAGGTGCTTTATTTTAGCTCATGATACATACAGTATGAGTTAAGGTCAAGTTTCTGTTTCACTTCCTGTGAACAAACAAAACAGACAAACTAGTAACATGCATTTTTTGTTTGTATTGAGTAGCTATGTAAAATGCTCCCAAAATATATGTGCTGATCATTTTTTTGATGGTTAAAGCTCAACAATGAGGAACATACTTGTCATGCATTGCAAGACTTTTTGTCCTTGAAGGCCAACATTGCTTCACTGACAAAAAGAATGAGCAAAGCAGTGTTTCAGTCCTAGATCTAACCACTAGATACCCCTAAAATTTTTCACTTCTTGCTGTTTCCTCTTGAGGCTGGCTGTAAAAGCACTGGAAAGCACGTCTTAGCTTGGTTCGAAACCAGTTTTGGTCTGAATAGCTCAGGGCTCCCACAGCACCGACTGTACAGTGAGAGATTTTTTTCTTTTGTGACACATTCATAATGGTTGTTAAGGTTACAAGATCAGCAAATCAGAGGCAGGACTAACTTAGTAGCCAGAGGGGCACACTGTAGCTATCTGAAAGGAAGCTAAAGGCCTGTTTCTGGGAGGTTGACTGAAATTTAGGTTGAGTAATCATTTCCAATATGGTGATGTCTGCCAGTAGACGTCAAAACTTCAGAAACAAATTGGTGACATTTGTCCATTTATTATACAGTCTATGATTATTACACACTGTACCTTTAAACTTCATACAATAAAGAAAAGGTTGAGCTCCCAAAGTACAGCACACCGTATTCATCCTTGGGCTAAAAAGGCAACTTGAGATCACTTTTGAAATTGTCCGACAAAATCCTCCTTATACCTGTTTAAAATATTTACTTGCTACACTTCCTTTAGATTGAAGCACAAAGGAAAAGGAATATGAATTTAAGAAAAAACAATCTCAGTATCACTCTAGAAGAGACAAGAGCTTTTTTGTCAAGTCAATGGTCCTGTATTTGTTGCAAAGCAAAAGGTCAGACAGCATCAATAAGTTTTTGAATCAATGTTATTTAAAATCAATGTTACTTTTTGGATTTTGGATTACACTTGCGATTATTCTGCACCAAACATGTTTTCATGTGTCCTTTTATTGTAGCAGGCAGAGGATGGAGAGTTCAGCGGCTCAGGCAGACCAAGAAAAGGACTCAGCAGGTCTCACACAGGTAAAATCACCATTAGTCTGTAAAACCATGTTTTAGATAAAGTATGGACACTCGTGCAGACTAAGCGTGTGTATGTATTCATGTTTATGGATGTTTTTTAGAAAGCAGACAGTTATTGGTCAACATAGGGGCTGAAGACAAAGAATAACAGTATATGCCCATACAGTCAGCAGTTTAAGTTTTGTCTCTCCACTCCTGGTCTTATTTTTCTGAACTTCTGTTTTGTGTGAAAAACTTGGAGACATATTATCAGACCACCCTTTGCCTCGCTCTACCTCCTGACCTTTGACCCTGACAGCTCTGCTTTGGCATTTCTGCCTCTGCCCTCTTTGCTCTCTCTCATTCCTCTCTCTGCAGTGTGCTCCATAAGCCCGAGGCCCGTCTTCCAGGAAACATCAGTCTCACCAGCTTCAGCTCAGACTGCAGAAACTCCAAACTCTTCTTCTACTTCCAGAGAGGACCCGGTCTCTGTGCAGAACCAAACCACTGTGGGAGGAGCCCCCAGGAAACACCTGAGCTTTGTTTTAGAGAATGAGGAGAAGTAATGAGTAAAGACTGTGAGAAAGAGAAGAGCAGAGGAGAATAAATCAAAGAATTCAGTGTGTTAGGTCACTTTAGGATGGCTTCATACTGTGATACCTGGTATTTATTCAAGCAGGGAGCTGTGGGCTTGAGGAGTGTTTGATAAAAGGCCTCGCCAATTTCATGGATAACCTCCAATTAAAGCTGTGGAGTGCATGAAAAAAACTTCATCCTCTGGTTTTATCATTACGAGTGTTTTCCAGCTTCAATAAAGCTCCTCTTCCACCTCAGGAGAACCTTTGCTGGAGGTCTCAGAGCCATCCGCGTCCCTTGTCTAATTTCTTTTCAAAGTGGCGCTCAGAGTGTAACACATACCTCAGAAATACCTCGCAGTCATAAACGCTGATACTCGCTGTCCACACACACAAACCAATCCTGCCTCTCCTTGTTTCTTTTACAAATGCACAGCACACCGCCAGTAATTTGACAAGGACAGGCTTACTGCATCCCAAAATAACTCCAGTCCCCCCGCCTGACCCCCTCAGTCACGGAAGCGTCTTTGCCCCACCGCTCCCAGCATGCCAGGGAGTGGCTGAGGGAGCCAGGCTATTTGCTTTGGGACTGGGGCTGGGCAGAGGGCTGCAGAGTGGGCCACAGCGAGGAGCTGAGGATTAACTGACCTGAAGAGAAGCAGCAGCACAGTAAAGGAGGTGATAAACTGGAGTTATGAGGGTGGGAGCTGCAACCTTGGCAGGGGGGATATTTGGCATATTGGGGACTCTGTGTTTCTTTGTAGCCTTCAGTACAGACTATTGGCTGGTGGCCAGTGACGACTGTGGACCGCACACATGGCCGACACAAACAACACTAACTGGTGAAAAAGATGCCAATGGGACTGAGGTAGGACAGATGTGTGCACATTAGACTTGACATTAAAGATACACTGTGTGTTTTTTTTATACACAAGCAAATGCAAAACTTACTCCCTGCAGCCAGAATTGCTCCTAACAAGATAATGGTCACAGCAGCACATTATTTTTAACACTGAAAAAACACATGCAGGGACCACAAAAAGACCGGAGTGGAACCTGATCATATGGCGTGTAGACAGTGGCTTGCATGCAATGCCACTACAAGATATTTAAAGAACTCCTAAAGATGAGAAGTCTTACACTGAAAGGTTGGAAAAGAAAAATGATGATGAGGTCGAACATACAAATAAACTTGAGCGGAAGTCAAACTTGAATTTAACAAGTTTTACGATGGGTTCAGCTCACAACTCTCCAACAACTCGGACAGCTTTTCTTTTCAGACCCTCCATGTGTGGTTAAGGGTCCATAATTTCCATGTTACAGACTTTTTCAATGTCTACAGCTAAAGTAAAGCTGCTATGAACAGCCATGCTATGAGATGGATGCTGTAGTCAGTATGCATTCATACTCTCAGACAAACAGGCTTATATGAAAATACTTTTATTACTTTATTCTCCTTCTATAACTGCAGTATCTTAAAGTTATCTGCTCATGACAATTGTTGGAAACAAACTACAGCTGAGGATTATATGAGTCATGAAAGTCAGCCCATAGTTTCATGTGAATTAAAATACAACAGGCAACATTTGTCGAGATATTTCATCCTGGAAAGAAGTGGGCCACCCGAGCAGCACGGTTTCACCCTGGTGGTCTGGAGGTAAGGATAGCCAATGACATCACCAGTGTTAGTTTTTGTCCGCCTTCACAAAACTACAGCAGAATTACCACATAACTGTTTCAACAAAGTACCCAGTGAGTCATGCTTTTATGTGTAACTTCAGTGAAATGCCCCTTTATTTTCCCAGCCATTTCTGTATTATTGAGAAAGTGCCTAAAATGCAGAGTAAGGGATATATTTCCAAAAGCTAATCCCTCAGTGAACCTCTCCCCAGCATCATGGCACAACAAAGTCTTTCATTTTCAATAAAATAGGATGATTAAAGTTGCTGTGTGTGTTTTTCAGCACCATCCATCATATTTTTGACAAGCAAATGGAGAGTATCACTCATGCGTGTTTCATAAGTTCCCCTCGAAAACCTCACAGACAGCAAACCATAATCAGAACCATGTTTGATCCTGTGGCACCACTGAAGTACAGAATCACACAGACACACACAGCTCGCTGATACGTGTTGACAATGCTGACAGAAATAAAGGTCCATCCATCAGGAGGAGTTTTAGTGTCCATGTCTCTGTTTGTTTTACATGTACATTTGTTTCTTTTCTTCATTTTAGATCCCGGTAGTGGAAGTCATCACTGCTTCTCCACCATCTCTCACTCTGCACCACGAGGGCTTTTTCTGGAGATGCGTGTTTCAGGTGGAGCCCACAACACATGCAGTCCTGGCCACCCTCTTCAGTATGTCAACCTTGTATAGACAGAGTGCTTTTGTTGGGGCTGGTCCAATGTGTTGCATGTCTCATGCTCAGAAATGTGGTTGGCTTGACATGCAAACAAGTGCAGAGAAGAAAAATGTCTGTAATTTGAATATATGACAGAAATGTATGGGGGAAGCCAGAAAAATGAGCTGGCATTTGGCAGAGTCTGGGGTGCTTTTTGCTTTTCCCAAGATATAGGCCTCATTTTCAGTTAATGTTTCTTGTTTTTCTGTATTTCAAAACATTTTTTATTTTGATAATATGAACGTTTTTTTTTTTAATCTTTTTTTTCATTTGTTCTTTCTGAAGCAAACCAGCCAGAATCTAAGCTCTGTGTCCATGGTTACCTCTTCCCTCTGCCTGTTGCGCTTGGACAGGTGCCTCACCCAACCTATGATGCTACAGCAGGTAACATGCTCATACACAATGCAACAAACTTCTGACAATTAACATTTAGAGATTTGGAAAATTGTGAATTTTTAAACAGTCAAACCTCAAAAATGCATCTGAATAATAGAGAAAACCAACAATGCAAAAGTGGTGTTTACATTTCATGGATCAGTGTTTGCTCATGTAGCTAATTTGAGAGAGAAGCTGAAATACTTAAAGACCCACTCCGATGAAAATCATGTTTTTCTTGTTGTCTACATGTTCATATGGCATTTTTCTGATGCTACAGGACGTATCATGGGAAAAATAGGTGCGAAATTGCATTTTCAAGTATTTCTGTGTTCAAATCGCTGTGAATCTCTGGCAGACCCAAACAGCAGGTTCAGACGCAGTGAGATTTCTTACGTCACAATTCCAAGCTCCGCCCCCGGAAATCCGCTCTGCAGGCCAGACTCAGAGAAGAGGACAATCGCAGAATTAGCGTGTTAATAAGTCAGCGGATTGGAATACCTGTAAGAAAGCTTATTATGATTTTAGCTTTCATCATGTCCCTAACGACATTAAAGTCCGAGAGCTGAATAGCTATGTTAGGCTGCAAGCTAGCGTGAAGATGAGTGTGCAGATCAGTGCTGTCTCCACCCACGACTCAGAGGCAAATCGCTAATGAGCTACTGGAGCGCTGCAGAAGAAAAGCCCTTAAAAATGACACAAGTTACGTGATTTTGGCTAAAAACTTCATAATCACAATTTAAAGACCACTGATAACACTTTAAGTAATAACAAAAAAAAGAAAAAAGAAAAAAAGAAAGAAAAAGATCGGAGTGGGACTTAAACACTTTACAAAATCCAGCAATGAAATATTTTGACATTTAGAGAATTTATTCAATTCTTTGTCAAGAGTTAAGATTGATACCTCTCTCATATCTAGCAGAGACACCTTGAACCTACTGACTTCATATAAAGTGAGATACAAACACTAAAAGAGAAGAATGGCTCACCTGGTTCTATTATAGGTGACAAAATACACCTACAGATTAGTAATTGACATGTTTTATCATGACTTTTTCTTATAGAAGTCATTGCACTCAGCTAAGACAGGTTCTGGCATTGTGTCTATAGGGAGAACTGCAAATCTTTAAACCATCTTAAGGAGTCGTCATACACGTCAAAATGATGTGATATGGGTTTTCTTTAGAAATGATGATAGGCAGGTGAACACGCGTATGTCCCATGTGTCGCATCTATGAATAGAGCCAAATAAGAACAGGCTTTCTGACAGCACAGTGCTGAAATATTTTCTAAATAAAGCGTACGCTTTCAGTGACATTTGTGTTTGTGTTTCTTAAATTAGCTAAATTATGTGGTAGAGCTAAGCCTATCTGTTGCAGTTGACAGTGAAGCTCCCATGATAGCTTTACAGAGAGTTTCTCAGCAAAGGGGGGACTGGGATCACTTGTGGGTAAGAGAATTGACAAGTACCTCCTAAAAATGAAGAATTTAATTTTTCCATGTAGAGCTGGACAAGCTGTTTCCCCACACCGAGTTGTTTTTTTCCTCATTCATTATTGGCTCTGATTTGCAAGGAAGGGGCAGTACTAGCGCTTTGCTTCATTCTGTTCCTTCTCCAACTGCTTGTTTTTGACACACATATGTTTGTGTAAATTTATCTTTGACATGTACAGTTGTTTGGTGTACATATGTATTACTTTGTTCAGTGTTTTTGTTTTTAGTTGTTCTTTTGTTGTTTTTGTTCATAAAGTTTGAGATAAACAAAGAAAGAAAGAAAGAAAGAAAAGATTTTTTTTTTGAAAGCATGTGGGGGCAGCAGTAGCCGAGTCCACCAGAACTTAGATAGGAAGTAAAGGATCATTAGGTAAAATCTTGGAGCAGGCCAAAGTATGGAAATTGGGGCCAGTTCACAGGTTGTGCCAGGGGTTTACTAGGTTCCCAAATTTTCTGAAAAAGCAGAGTGTATGACCTTGGTGGTGGATACAGATGCACAGTATAGTGGTTTTATGCAGGTGCTATTTCTCTCATGGTGTCCTGGTTCTATTTCCTGCAGTGTTTCGAGGTTTCTGGACCGTGCTGATAATCCTCGCCCTGGTTGCTGCTCTCACTGGAGGCTTCCTCCTGCTCTGTGGCGTCCCCTTCTACAGCCACAAGCTGTACAAAGTGGGTGGTGCATTCCTCATAACTGCAGGTAAAAACATAGCCCGCGCTCATGGGTGGAGTTTGAAGTGTTCGTCTGCACTGTTAAATATACTTCCACAGATATACTGTATGTGTGTGCACAGACACAAACACATGTTGCTGCAGTCAGCTGCTCATACCTGTCACATGATAGACACACTCTCAACACTGAGAGCAGGAAATGTCACTCTGCAAAACTGTCGCTATAACAACAGTAGGTTCAAACAGTGCCAGTCTCAGTGGAGATGAGTAGGTGCTGCATTCCTCTAGTGTTACTCACAGCAGTAACTGTGTCCCCCCTGACACTCGCCTGTCTCTCCACAGCCTGCTTGTTCCTGTTCATACTGCTGCTCTACGTTCTGTGGATGGAGGCGGTGGAGGTGAAGCGCTACATCCTGCAAGAGAGAGGAGAAACCTGTCCCAATGCAAACGTATCAGTCCTGTACGGCCTGTCATTCATGGTGGCAGCTGCCGGCGTGCCTCTGGAGCTCATCTCTGGGATGGTGTTCATGCTGGTGGCTCGTGCGTTGCGTGCCAGCAAGTGAGTCTTCCACTTGCCCCGAGGGTTAAGAAAAGACTGACCTTTTTAAGTTGTGGACTCCGCCGCACACTTGTGGGATGTAAATACTGGCTGGAATGACATGATGGATAAATCAGCACCACTTATATCAAGTAGCATGCTGTCAGTGTCACTATTGTTTTGTATCAGTTTTCTGCAACTATCTCAGCTTTATCTCTGAAAAAAAAAAAAAAGCAGATGCATTACTGACTAATGACCACAAATCACCATTTTATTTTATTGGAACAACAGTGTGAAAGTTTTATAAAAGAACATTATTTATTGTGCAAAAATGTTTTTTTTTCTTTACATGGAGTGGGTAAAAATCTTCTTTTTTTCTCACTCATTTGTGTCCGTCTGTTATTCATTTTATGATTGTTTTATTGATGCTGCAAATGTGGAGTCCAAAGAGATGGAGGTGAGCGGTGCATGATTGAACCAGCTGTGTCCTCTGTCCTGATTTTGGCACATTATCAAAGAAGGCTAGCTAGAGCCGAGTGAGGTTGGAGGGAGGACTGGATAGATGGACTAGACAGAAAGAGTAGGTTTTGATAGAGGGTGGGGGTGGGGCTGGAGTAAAAGAGGGGTGGATATAGGGGGGATAGAGGGTGAATTGATGCTTGTAGGGGGGCCACAAGGGGGCTTTGAGAAATGAACAGCTGTTTGTGGGTTTGGGTGGTGTACAGCAGGCCAGCCACCTGCCTCCCTCACCCCCATCACATTTCACCCCCTCATTGAAATCTTACTTCTTTCTTTTCTTTCTTTGCTTTGGATTATTATGTTCCTACGTACACAGAGACCTTAAATTTAGAAATCCAGAGCCCCCCCTCCCTCCCCACACTTGTGATAGATAATCCACTGACAGGCATCCACGCAGACAAAAAAAACGACCCACTCTATTCTTCCCTCAGTGTTATCCAAATGGGAAGCACAGACTTGTGATAGTATCATAACAGCCACAATATTAGATCGTTCTCCTTTTTCATGAGTATGAATGGGCAGCGTGTGGAGACAAACGGGTGGACTCTCAATCACACATATCAGCTTTCATCAGCTCCTACCGAGGAGCAGGAGCGGAGGGTGGAGGGTGGAGGGGGCGAGCACGTTTGCTTCAAAGAACTCACTCATCAAGTATGTAAAGATACGTGTTCAAACACACAAACACAATTACTACTCTGTGTGATAAGACTTTGCAAAACAGAATATGATGGTGGTTGTAAATTAATGTAGACTGCACATACACAGCTGACTGTACATGTGACTCATGTACAGTAAGTGTACTTCAGGGTGTAACTGTAATGTAGCACCATGCCATTAAATGTCAGAGGTCAGCTGGTTGTCTGTGACGTCAGAGGATATCCATTAACTCAGCAAAATATCACTTTTTTATGATGAAGTGGTTTATTTCAGTCTGTGGTGGTACACAAGAATATAAGTTTAAGATCAGAGTATATTTTTTGCTTGTCCTTTACATGTCTAACTAGTGTCTTCTGACAAAATATCCAATTTTGCTGTAGTAGTCCAATCAAAGTAATACTCGTAGTAAATTCTGGTTTGGTGCAGTTGTAAAAACATGGCTGTTTCTTGACTAACTCCTACCATCTTCACTGGTTTGAGGCATTAAGAATTGCATTAAAAAAATGTCCCTCTTGTTTTTGTTTTTTTTTCTTTTTCTTTGTACATCATAAAAAAAACGTCAAAACATCAATTTTATGAATGTGAAAAAATACATTGTGTAGTTAAAATACAGTTGTTTCATTGGCTAAATTAAAAAAAATAAGATTTATTCTTGAGAAACAGGACAAACATCTCAGTTTCTAAAACTAGCAGCTTCATAAGCTTATATTGACAGAATCTGAATATCCCTAATATCATTGTGGCCGTAATGGAAAAAAAATAGACCTGAGTAGTTTTTATGACTATTTGGTCAATATAAGCTTGTATAAATACTATGGTTTAAAGATGTAGAAAAACAAATATGAGGATAAAAGCAAAGTAAGCAGAAGGATTTGTCTATTATATCTTCAGTGTCTCTGAGATTTGTCTAACCATCCACAAAAATAAAAGTAAATGACAATACGGCATGTTTACATTAATGCTTGAGCAGCAGCATGTCCTTTCTGTAACACCAATGCGGTGACTTGGTATTTCACAGGCCACACTTTGAAGGGTTGAAAAGGAAATTTTACCTGTTAACTGCGATATTCTGATGATTCCCAGCTGCCAGAACACTGCCCATACAATACGGGAAATACTTAGATGTTTTCATTTCTGTCTATACATTTAAAACTGTCCTCTAAAGTTGTTCTAAGCCTTTACAGAAAAAGTGGAATGAGTATTCATTGAATCAAAAAATGTAAGTGATCACTTCTATGTCAAGTATAGTTGGGCTTGTTTTAGCTGGAAAAACTTCAGTTAAAAATGTACATACTTAATAAATAAATAATAGCTCTGTCAGCTGTAAAGACAAGGAGCTGAAGCCATGGTGTGCTGTATGACTTCTGCAGTTAAGTGGTCGTGTCTTTACCCCACAGCAGCAGACTACACTCCTTATTCTTTATGAACTTGTTAGACTGCCAACAGAAGACCACAGGTTGTAGCTGATGGTGTATGCCATAAGTTTTCACGTTTAGTCACAACCACCATGGGTAAATGAGATCCTAGTGCTGGAGTATTGTCACTAACATTGATTGGTGTGGAACTGCTGTCCTTGATAGCTCCCATTGTGGAGTTTAGTGAAGCAGCTGTGATTTACAGGCTTTTGGAGTTGTTAGTTAAGAATGAATTATCTTTGGGTCCTTTCAGTCAGGCGTGTCTTATTAAAACTGGACCTTGAGTGTCTAAACAGGTAATCCCCAGAGGATAATGAAGACCAATCCCCCTGAAAAAACAAGCATACTTGGTTAATAGTTGTTCTATTTATCCATTTATTAGTTTTTTTAAATTGCCATGCTTTGAGTCCCTTCTGAATTTTAGGAGGCCAGTTTTTCCAAACAGGGGCTGTGTTGATGGTGATCCACTGTGATTGGATTTATAATCATTAAGCAGCTCATACAAGTGCAGTTCAACTGTCACAACTCCCTCTGACAGTCATGGGGTAAGTAGTCTTTGACTCCTATAAAAGAGGAAGAGTTAGCTTTAAGGTCACTTTCTGTCCTTTATCAAGCTTGAAGTGAACAACAGTGAACCAGAGTTGGGATACAAAGATGGTCTCTGGCGTGAGGGTCTCAAAATGATAAGACAATAATTTGGAATTTTCTCAGAATGCATTAAAATAAATTATTTTGTTACTCTGGTTTATTTTTTTATTTCCAAAATTTGAGGTTTATCTATTTTGGTTGATATTCAGTGTGAGTGCTCGACCCATTTGCCTTAAGGGAGACTTTATAGAGTTACTGGAATAACTTTGCCGAGTCAAAGCTTTTTCCAAGAACGTGATGATTTTAAGCAGCTTCTCTGGATTTTAATCAGAGCAAAAAAACACGTTCTCAAAATACTCACCCACTGAACATTTTTAGGTCTAAAAGAGATCTAATATAAGTCTAAATGTAGCCTTGATGACTGGTCTAAAATCAGGCTACCACAGGTATAAAAATGAACGTTTTTTAGACGTCTAAATTTAGACCAAGTCTAAATCTGGGCTTTATCTATACTACACTGTATGTTACTGAACGGCTATTATAACTATTTTGGTATACTTGGAGATCAGCTATGCAACTCACAGTTGCTTTTTGAAATAAATGGTTATCGAATAATGGGAAAAAGTGCAACGTCTAAATTCTGTCTTAAAGTATACAGGATCTAGACTGTTGAAATTAGGTCTAAAAAAATTGACGTCTAATAGCTGTCTATTGCTCAGTGGGCAGGTGGCCTACAAACAACTCCTCATCTACTGTTGAACTCATGTTGTTGCATTTCTACATCTGGTCAGCAGAGGGCTCTCCAGTTCTCTCTTTTTAGACGCAAATCTCTCACGCATGGATGGACAGAAGGGGAAATACTGAGTATGAGGGGGCAGCGAGTGGAAAGGAAAGGAAAGGAAAGCAAAGTGAAGGGAAGGAAAGTGGAGGAAGCAATTACTGAGGCGAGTATTGAGCTAGAACCCCGGCTTGTTCAGCGACTGTAGCTCTTCCTAATCATAGTTAATTAACTCTTATGTCTCCTCCCCTGTCATCCACAACAATGGAAACACACTATCACTTCATTTAAGGAAGAAATAATCTTGCACTTGAAGTGTCAGCAATTATGGCGTTATAATGTTATGCATATGGCATGGCGAGCATCACGTGAATAAAGACATGACATGATAATAAAGTAATAAATGCTTTGCAAATTAACCCCAACAGACCCAAAGAACCCAAAGCGCATACATCTTGTTGATTGGGGGTAATGAGTGTGCATTTGCATGTGTGTGTATGCGTATATGTTTATTGCATAGATTTGTTATTTCCAGGCATGCTAGTCTTCGAAGCTGGTAATTGTCCACCATTTGCTTAAGGTCCTGTATATATATATGAAGTGTCAGACAGCAAACAGCAGGATGTAGCCTCACACTAGGTTGGGAAAATTAACCCTACATGGACCCCTCACCCCTCTGTCCCCCTGGAGCACCTGGTCTGAATGCTGGTGGGCTCTAAGCCAGTCAAAGAAAAGGACACACTTAGTGAGAGCTCTTTACCTCCTTTCTCTGACTCCCTAACTCTACTAGTGAGCCGATTACCTTCTCTGTGTGTGAGCCTGAGAGCACCAGGCCCTAAGCATGGCTCTTGCACGGGGCCAGACGGACACAGTTCCCTCCAGATAAAGTTTTTTTTCCCCCTCCTGTCAAAGATGACAGATAATAAGAGCTGATATGTGAGAATAGAAAGCCTTATGGCATCAGTCTTGCTTTTTTGTTTCTTTTGTACAATCCAAATCCCTAGAAACACCCTGTCAACCCCCCTGAAAACACTCACACACACTTATACACGCACATGCTGCTAATCTGTATTGCAGGGTAGTTGAGGTAAAGAGGGAGCAGGTGGGGTAATAGAGAAGAGTTGCTGTGTGTGTGTGTGTGTGTTTCTTTTCTGTTTTTGAATAAATAACTAGCCTGGTCTCATTAAACACAACTCTCCCCACTACACACACACAGACACACACACACAAGCACACTCACTGTTCATACAGACAGATTATGTCTCAGACAGTCAGGACTAACACCTTCAATTAACCTCACAAAGACAGGATCACTTACACACATTTGATGATAGCAGGAGAGAAACACCAAAGAGGTGTGTATGTCAGAGTGATGGGCTGATATCTGTACAACACACTGAGTTAACCAACTACATACTGTAGCAGGGCATGAGGAAAACTGCCATGTTATGGGTAAAGGACATCATGTTGTACAACTTGTTTGAACTGCATGTTTCCAAATGCTCAAGCGTATCCACCAGATGTGACGAAAAACAGTTGAATTTAAAGATTAAAATATATATATATTAGGCACGCTGAAGTTTTCAGTCTCCACTATTGGCAGTTTAATTCTTGAGACTGGTCTGATGAAGTCCAGAAAACCGCTCAGTCAAATAAAAGTGCTGAACACGGCACTGTTTTTGAGATGTTGCCAGATTAACCTCTCTCATCTTGCCGTGCTCCTTTTTAAAAACCTTCTTCGAACCTGAACTCATAACATGATACGTATCTCACATCTGTGGTTTTTTTTTTAGAAACCCACACCAAAATAAGTGTGATCTTTGCTGTTTCTGAGTCTATCTAACCACAGTTGGGGACTCCAGTGAATGGTGTGACCGTGTGTGTTGCTGTGAAAAACTGCTGTTCTGCAAAACTAAATTGGTTTCTTTGTTTGATCAAAGAAAAGGCATTAATTTTCTGCAAATGAAGTGCTTGTTTGATCATCAAATCTCCTCTCCAATGATAGTTTTCACTGTTGCTAATGTTTGTTAGTGTCTGAAACACACACTCTGATAAGCACTTCGGTTTTACATCATGATTAGGAAGGTTTGAAGAGCACTGCAAATGTGTTTGGGGTTTCTAAATTTCATACTGTGCACCATTATCTAAAACATGGACATGGAAAAGACATTACTATGCGGTAAAGCAATAACTCTCTGGTTTTAGTTTAGATGTTTCAAAAACATTACATTAACCCTTAAGGATTGATGAATCTAAATGAGGAAAATCACCTGTTTGCATCTTCAGATAAAATCTATTAATGTTATTATTAAAGCTCATGTGTCTTTTGATTTGTGCCAGTTTTGACACTCCTTTAGACAAAGAAGTCGTTCCTCCACAAACTATAACAGACTTGCCTGATGAAAAAATCTCATCCTGCTGATTTTTGACAGTCAAATGTATCATTAATTATACGTATTTTATGTGGAAGTGGTAAAAACAGGGCTGTTTCTTGAGCTGCTCGGCTGATGCCTACCCCCTTGCAGCAGTTTCAGATGTTAAAAACAACAATATAAAAACCATCAATCTTGTTCCTGATGGTCTTCTTGCTTTTCAATGTGAGTATCTGTCTTTTTCATAAACATCAAAAACTCCTCGCAGTAGCTTAAGAAATAAAATCAATGTTCCCCTCTAATTGACAAGTTTTATGCTCCTGACAGACAATTCAAATCCAGACCGTCCTCTGGGACCCCGAGGTAGTTGCTGAGTCCTCATATGTGGATGTCAGTGGTATGTTGTCCCACTTATGTCTTCTCCTTCCTTTCCAGCCCTCTAATATCAAATAAAAGTAAGAATATATCTCACAGACTGTTTTACCCACTTAAGTCCCACATTAACTATGAACACTAGTCTTTGTGCCTGAGATCCACTTTTCATGTCTTTGTTTCATCTGGACTGCTGCCTCTATATTGGTACTACCAGTAAATTAAGAGACAGGTATTTTATTATGTAATGCTATTATATCCAAAAGATACCCTCACAACAACCAGCATAACAGCAGACTGAGCTTAGCTACTGTGCAAGTGGTGAGCAGAGTGGCCAGAAAACTCAGTACGGTAAAAAGAGAAGGAGCTTAAAACAGCTGAACAGCTTCATCGGACAGACACTGCTCGCTGTAAACACTGCAGATTGCAATGGAAGACAATCAATCACAGGGAGGAAAATGGTTGGTCATTAGTGATAAATATATACTTTAAAAAAAAAACGATTTGTTTTGTGAATGTGTATTCAATAGATAAAGGTATGACATTATGTAGTTATATGAGCAGTTTGGACAAAGCAACAATTGGATGACTGAGAAAAAGGTCTGTCATATAAGGGTTCCTTACTCCCCAAGGGTTGTTTACTCATACACAGTTATCACTACAACTATGCAGAATGGGGTAGCCCAGTGAGTGACACAATATGTCAGAAAGCTGCTGTTTATTTTACCTCTCTTCTTCACTGGGAATAAGTTTCTTTCTTCTAAATAGGTGAGTCCAACATCTCGCATGCAATGTTCCTACTGTAGCACAGAGTGGACAATCGAGTGACATAACCCTGTTTGCAATAAGTGAGAGTGAACTCCAACAGCAGGGAAGACTAAAAAGGAAGTAGACAGAAGTATTGTTGGCAAACAAATGTGCACCTTCAGATATTTTTCAAGTAACATTGGAAAAATGATGAATGATACTTTTGTACCACAGAAGCTTCTTGTCCTCAAAGGCCTCCATTGCTTCACTGGCAGGAATGGGGAGCAGGGGAAACATTTCAAACTGGGATCTGATTGCCAAGTATTTCTAAAGAGTATGCCTTTAAGAAATTTAGCAAAAAGGGAGTCCCCTCCCAGATGAAGTTATAGAGTCCATTGCAGTTTAAAAAGCATTTCTGTGCTGATTTATCTGCGTCTGATCTTCCGGGTCTGTGAAACTGTTCTTTTTACGTGTTTTGGCCATGCACATACGAATACTAAAATTGATGTGAATATTAAGTGTTCACTCCTTTAGCTATCTTTCGAAGAAACCAAATCCAGTGCAGGTATTGTATAATCCATCTGAAAATACAAAAAAATGGTGCTCACCATAGAGACAGGCATGAAGCACTATTTGTGTGGACAGACAGAACAGAAGAGTCATTGCTTTAGGCTTGTGTCTTAACCATTCCCTTTCTTCTTCTCTACTGTACGTCTTTATTTTCCTTAAACACCCCCCACACACACACACATATACACACACACATGCAATACACACACAACACACACACACACACACCCAACTGAAGGAGAGGAGACAGGGGAGAGAGGAGGGGGTTGCGAATTGGTTTCAGGGTTCCAGCCCACTTGATTGGCAGCTGGCAGCATATGGAGCTGTGAGGAAGGTTTGCCCACGCTCACTTCTGAGGAAACAAATATTTGCCTGAAGGGGAGAGAGAGAGAGAGTGAGAGAAAAAAAATATTAATTAGTTTGCAGACGCGGCAAGAGATAAAAGTCGGCAAGACGTATCCATCAAAAGGCTGCAGAGTTAGCTGCAAAATGGAAATTTTCCCCAAGTTGACAGATCCAGTAGGCTGCTGGCAGAGCTGAGGGGGAGAACACATGCGTGCAGGGGGGAAGCACTGAGGTGCACAATACAAGAGCCCAACATGGAGCCTACATTAACATCTGTGCATACGTTAACATATTCTGAGTGGAATTAACATTTAGGCATGCATCTTTCACGGATGAGAGATGTTTCTCTAGCCCCTCCAATTATTTCTTAATTATCATCTACACATCAAAACACAGCCGAGTGGAGATATAATCAACACGTACGCAACACATCAGATGCACTTAAGGTAAACATACCAATAACAGTCAAGTGTTTTCTAGCTATACAACACCAGCGGAGTAATGCTGTATTTTCTAAATATCATGTTTGCTGAGAGATTTCTCCATCCTTTGAGTCTTTGTGATTTTGCTCATGAGTTTCATTGACACACTTAAAGCTCCTATGAGCTTGATTAGATTTTGGCCCACTCTGTGAAGAACTGTGCATTTTATCTTCATTGATTTTCATCTGTGCAGTGTGAGTATAACCAAAAATGTCATCCTGCTTTTTTAACAGTCACTCATCATTAATATTTGCTGGAATCATTTTTAAAAGGCTTTTTCTTCACTGATCTGTCTGTTTCCTTGTCTGACGCCTAATCCCTTTGCAGCAGTTACAGATACAAGAATAAAACAGACATAAAAATCATCATTCGTTTAGCATTTTTAGTTTGTTTTAGTCTGTAATGAAGTCTAAACGGATTTCCCTTTGGGGATCAATAAAGTTCTTGTATTGTATTATTGTATGGCATCACAGTTGAGTGTGTTTGATAACCAGTTAAAATGCCTCATAGGAGTTCAATGGTTTTGTTTAAGCCTTGGCTTGTATGTGAATGTTGGAATAGCTGAAGTCACATAAACATTCTCTTCTGTATTGTGAAAAGGTTCAAGCTGGTTAGAGCAGAAACAAACACTTTGATTTTTTGCAATTAGTAACATAAAGGAAAAAAAGACCCTCACCAAGGTCATTTGTGTTTTGTTTTAATTGTTGAAAATAAAAGTTACAAAATTGAGCACTTACGCACTCAAAGTAAGTCCAATTTTTCATGCTGCAGTGACTGCTTGCACCTTTTTTTTTGTCTTTTTTTTCTCAGATAAGTTTCCAGTAGTTGTGCCTGTAAACACATTTATATGACTGTTGCAATATTATTTTTTTCTCTCAGGATTATTGTGGTCATAACATATTCCAATAACAATATTATTACAATATTTTTGAAAATCTGAAATTTAAAACAGCACAGTTTTAAAGGCTTGACAAGAGTGACGCAACAGAGTATGTGTTTATAAATTTAAATTCGTAAAATGTAATAATAAACACAGTGAATATACATTCCTTCATCTATTTCTAACTATGTAAAAAATTATGATTTACCCACATTATTAGCTGTAGAACTGAAACTTTTTTAGAGAAGTCATTGCCTCATAAAAAGAATATTTGACAGGCTTTTATTTTGATATTTTTCCTGTCTTGCATTTAGGCGGCTTTATTTAAAGCTACTTCTGGCCTAGTGTAAATTATAAAACTGAATTAAACAATTAAAACATGGTTGGAAAGTGTAAGTGTTAAATTATTTAGCAACCCGTAGAGGCACATGCTCTAACATTGCCTTTGGATTTAGAACAAGTCAAAGAATTTCAGTATTCATCTTTTCAAGAGCTGCTTCAAGCCAGTTTACAGGCAGTCTGCTGCTGCTTCTTGGACTTCTCCTCCACTTTATAGCTACCAGTGTAAGTAACCTCAGTAATAAACACTAAATATACACTTATTTTCATTAAAAAGACGATTACCATCAATACTGGGTTATTGGGACAGCCCTACACCAAAACCAAGGACTGTACTGATCAGTTAGACAATATTTGACCCTCACCTTAGCTTCAGATGCTGCTAAGAAACACCATATTGAACGCCGTCGCTCATCAAGAAATCCATGCAACTCAAAACCTCAAACTGCAACTTGTTGTCTTATATTCATCTTTGGGGCAACTGAATTCATTAATCAACACCCAAAAACACATGAAAGAGCCATTCTCAGCTTTGATACATGGTGTTCAGACACTGACCATGGGATTATGCCGCACTGATAAGGTAATTAACAGACTATGATAGTGTAATTAAGCAACATCTGAGAAGAAAGGCTGTTGGAGTGGCATGTTGGTGTGGGCGCACATCAAAGCCCGTGGCACTGCTTTAAAGGCAGATTGGCTGTGCAGAACATTTGGTTTAGCACGGTTCCTCCGCTAAGGTATCAACAGGGCTGAAAGAAAGCTTGTTATGCCACAGAGAATTAGCTGACAACACCAAATGCCAGTATTGTGATGGAAATAAAATGCTTTTTTTGGAGCGGTTGTATAAAATGGACTGAGATCATATCAGGGGAGCACAGAGGCAGTAACTGATCGCCTCATTGTTAGAGAGCCAAACGGCGTCTCTCTCTATCAGCGCACAGTCTCAACAGATTTCTCTGAATAAATGGAACTTGCATGAATTCACTTAGGTATTTACCTTGCTTTGCTTTATTGAGAATGCATCTTTGTGAGGTTGGTCGTCAGGCCTTGCAGAGTGTGCTTCCCCCCAGTTTCTCTCTCCCCCTCTCCTTCTGTGTGCACTGAACCAGCACAAATTCGGTTTTATTGTATTTGTTTGTTTATTTACTCTTATCTCTTTTCCATTTCAGAGGCTTCCTATCAGAGACCTGCAAACCTCAGAAGCCGAGTGGCAGGGGAGCTGTGGGTTTACATTTGTGTGCTTAAGAGTGTGAGTCTGTGTGTACGTGTGTGTTTCAGGGGATTGGTACAAAATTAAAATACAAATAGAAAAGAAACATAGGAATCATCACTTTTGTTATCACCAGCTATATGGTTTTTTAGCTCCCACTGTTCACACACCCCTCCAGGGTGATGAAACCGAAAGCATTGAAATGTACTCATGACTCAGAGAATATCTTTGAAGTCACATTACAAACACTTGGCAGGGCTGCAAAGGGTGTGAAACTCATTTTAGGCATTGATAAAACAATGCTGCATCCAAATACACAGGGTTCAAACTCCAATCTGTACACTTACAAAGCGGTTTCATGTGCTCAGTTCTAACCCGGGCCTGCAGGACTGTTATCCCTCACCTTTAAAACTGGTCTGTCTTGAATCCCAGGGCTTACATCAGTAAGTCCATCTTCGTGTTCAGTGTTGCCATAGACTGTATATACTATGGACAACTTGGTTCCGCCCCCCATCAGTATACGGATTTCAAGCCAAAAAGCTCTCGGTATTTCCGTGATTTTTCTTCATTTCTTGAAACCAACATTGCGCAGTAGCGTTGTACACAAATGTCGCTGTGATGACACTCAGCTCTAACACCGTATCCCCTGTGTGAGATACACAATCTTTGTACACCCATAGGCTGTATCAGGTGTCAATCATAGCAAACATGAACCCCCTAATAACTTTTAAAAACAGAGCTGCACAGAAAAAAGAGGACTTGAGCACAAACCAGTCTTACAATAACTACATGTCAACATCGCAAGCAGGCGGGAGAAAAATGTATATTCTGTGTAATAAATTTCTAAAGTTTGTCCACAGCCCCATAAGCTTTTCTGGTGGAGGCGGGATTTATGACCTATACTGCAGCCCGCCAACAGAGGGTGCTGTTCTCGGAGTGGCTTCACGCAGCGAGTAGGCAGAAGCTGTCCATTCTATACAGTATATCAGTGTTGCACACTGTTGAAATCTCTGTGCCTCTGTTAGAAAATACTGTGTGTCACAGTGTATAGTCTAGACCTTCATAAATCAAGTGCATTGAAATAATTCTGGTGATTCGGTGCTTTATAAATAAGGACAAAAATTATATGTTGACTTCCTCGATTCTGAGAAAGCTGTACACATGACTGTAGTAATTACATTATAATAAAATAAAAAAAACTCCTTAACTTGCTTTAACTCTTGTCTTGTTTTTTTTTAACCAATAACCTGTTTTTACATACCTTTATTGTGAAATTTATTTGCTTTTAAGATGTAGCCCTCTGAGGTTGCTTGATGTAAAGGCACTACAAATGAAATTTATTATATTATTATTATTATTATTATTATTATTATTATTAATTAGCCTGTTAGTGAATTAGTAGCCTGTTAGTTGAGCTCGCACATTGGCAAATGGTCTTTCCGACATACCTCCCCAAATTTCAATTTTTTTAAAGGTGCTTGAGGCAGATTCCTGACCGAAGTATTAAAGGAGCAACACATATGTTATTACATCATGAAACCACCATAATATATGTTAAACTGAAAAACTAGCTTCTCTTGTAATGCATTAGGCGACATATCCTCCAACGTTTTGATCCTGGAACTAAACAGTCTGAGATATGAAACCAGTTCTGAGCAGGAGAACTGTTTTGGATGTCCCGGATACTGATTCTACACAACTTAAACAAGTGTCAGCATTTTGCTTTATGGCTTGTGGCCAAACTAAGATAAATGTTAGAGATGTTTTTCTTACTTGACAAAAAAGAGCGCAGAAAGGCTTCAGGACCAATGCAGAGCTGGCTAATTTTCTCCAGATGAGCAGACAGGTAAGCAAAATCTGTCTTATTCTAATTAAACGTGGCTACTAGGAGAGATGGGCAGTAGATCAAGTAACATTATATAACCCACATACAGTCAGTCCAGAGACAGTTAGCTCATCATTCTAACTCAAGCTAATTGGTAATTGCTAGCCAGAAGGGCTCTGATGGTTAGAATTCATAAAAGTCCTATGTTTAATACACATCAGGATTTACTTATGAAGTAGAATCAAGAAGATCTATTCATGAGCATGAGGCTGGAAGTTGAGTATTTTTCCAATATGATAACAGCCATACTGGCATAGCCAGGCATGCAGGCTGAAGTCAAAACTTAAACTTTTACGCATTAACCTGTTAGCAAAAACTTAAACCTTAAAAGCATGTTTTCCTCTACTTCTGTTTGAAATTAGTGAGAGTTTATATTAAAGTTCATACCTGTCAAATGCCCAACTGTCCGCCCTCCTCCTGCTGCAAAGGAAAGAATCCCATTGATCCAAGTCCAGTTAAATATTTAATCCAAGCACATCCCATCCACAAAGATAACTTGAAATCACGTCATCTGTGGTTCATGTAGGAGCAGAGTTTGTATCTTTCCTCCTCTCAGGTAAACAGCCTAAATTTAGATGTTCTTAGTGATGGGAATTTCAGCTCATTTTAGTGGTCGAGATTATCTGGCTCTGCAAGAAATGACTCTTTTAGAACCTCAAATTGCTGTTACTAATATTGTTCACATACACCAGCTGGTTTTAAGAGCCTAGTCAGCCACAGCACTGAACTCCTCTAGAGATGATTATTTTATTAGTTAATGACCACCAAAGATAACCAAAAGTATCACTGATCATTAATGATTAACAAGTTATTGGGTGTGTCTAGCTCAGTTTACAACCAATATTAGAAAGTTATAAAATGCGACAGAATTAGACTGTGATTCGCAAAAAACAGGAACAGTATGCATATATTTAAAAGCTTATCAACCTGTGGTGAAGAACTCCAGGTATATTTTTAGCTTCATGGCAACTCATGAGAGCATTATCTTTAGGTAGGAGGAGAGAGACTGAACTAATATATAGGCAGGTATAGTAGATATCACTGACAGATATCTGACAACACACAATGCATTTTATGTATGTACATATATGGTAACTACACCCACCTTCTTGGCTTAGACTTAGTTTTTACTTTAAAATAACCTGAGGCCTCTAACCAGTCCAAGGTCCAGTGGTTGTAGATCCCTGTCTAAGGCTCCTGTATACTCCTGAAACCAAACTGCAGTCATACATCAGTGCTCTAAAATAATCCTTAACAGTGTGAGACTATCATTTTTGTAGGTGAAATTATCATCAACATTTATAATTGTGTGCGCATCATTTGATCACATTCAGGGCCCAGCAGGACAATTCAGCAGTGGGTTGCAACAGCTGTGCACAAGTTCAAACATGGCCAAGTTTAGACTTAATTCCTAATTTAAGACAGAGTCATGGACTACTTCTACTCATATTTTATGGATTGCACCAGCTAAGGAAGTTCCAATTGAAGCATAAATTACAGTTTAAATCTCACTTCTCCCTCTTTGAGTAAATGCAAGGTTTTCTGTAACATTAGCTGTCACAGTGGGTCATCATGGAGAGGTGAGAAACCTTGGAGGAGGTGGAGCTTACTTTACCTACAGTACCTGCATAAGAAATGTAGATTAACTTTGATTTGATCATTCCATCAGTACCATTATTTATGTTAAAGTTTCATGAGGGACCGTTGCTTATACCCTCCAGGAAAATAAAACGAATTGATCAGTGCAGGTGATGCCAGGCTAAGGTGACGCTCGACTGATTAAGATGAACCTGCTTTCTCTGGTGTAACCAAACAATAATACAACCCAAGTTACAAACAAGCTAATATTATTATTTATTTTTGAGTGGACTTCTTGTCTGAATTGAAGATAAAATTCATACAGGGCTGGCTTTGAGTAAATGCAAGGTTTTCTGTAACATTAGCTGTCACAGTGGGTCATCATGGAGAGGTGAGAAACCTTGGAAGAGGAGGAGCTTACTTTACCTACAGTACCTGCATAAGAAATGTAGATTAACTTTGATTTGATCATTCCATCAGTACCATTATTTATGTTAAAGTTTCGTGAGGGACCGTTGCTTATACCCTCCAGGAAAATAAAACGAATTGATCAGTGCAGGTGATGCCAGGGTAAGGTGACGCTTTACTGATTAAGATGAACCTGCTTTCTCTGGTGTAACCAAACAATAATACAACCCAACTTACAAACAAGCTAGTATTATTCTTTACTTTAGAGTGGACTTCTTGTCTGAATTGAAGATAAAATTCATACAGGGCTGGTAAAATTTACTGTAAGAATGGAGGTTTAACAAGTTTAGACCTAAGAAGGAGCTGGAGAGCCACAGTATAACTCCTCAGAGAAAAGAGAAGTGAATTTACACGAAACTTTGTAGGACTAACAATGTAAAAAAGTACAAATTTAACCAAATCAGAAAATCATTTCCTGGTAGAAGCAAATTTCTGGTCTTTTTCTGTCTTGTGCACACCCCTAATTTCTTTTTATGTACTCAACTACTGATGATTGGAGACAGCAAAGACGCATCGATCACTGCCTCATTACCACCACCACAGACGTCCTCACTCGTCAGCCCAAGTGCTTGAGTGTGTGTGTGTGTGTGTGTGTGTGTGTGTGTTAGTGTGAGCCTCTGGTTTGCTCAGGAGGAGAGAGCTCGCGATCTCGCCAGGATCTGAACTGCTTCTTTGATCTCCCAAAACCAAACAGAGGGAGAGAGACGCTCGCCCCTCACAGAGAGGATTAAATATCCCTGAGTCGGGACATCACAACTCCCTCTCTCCTCCCCCCTCCATCCCTCCTTCCTCTGCTCTCTTCCTCCTCCCGTCCACACTGGTTATCACTGAGTCTCAGAGGGGCTAGAGGGAAAGGAGAGGGAGTGAGGAGGAGGAGAGGAGAAAGTTAAGGAGAGACTGTGTTGTCAAAAAAGCCGAGAGGACATCTGGGTCCGTGAGGACTTTGACTGTTTCACCCACTCAGGTCAAAGTCTGGATAGGTCACTGCTTAGCCCTGGGGCTCTTGATGTGCGCATGCATTTTCTTGTTTATGCGTGTGTACATTAAACCTAGAGAGAAAAGGTTTTGTTTCAGAGAGCAGAGTGCAGAGAGTGGAGGAGATGGAGCGACGTTCAAACAGCCAGATGAAAGAGTGCAGGAGGTCTGAGCTGTTGTGCTAACCCCCGTACACTCAGAGGTGCCCTGTGCGATTTCCGCCCCACTCACAACTCAGAGAGACTCTTCCATTAAAGGCTTTGACTTCTCCAAAACAGGAATATGGTTGGTTTCAGCATACACGTGTTTTATTCTGTGTGTTAGTCTGTTAGTGTGTTATTGCACCGAAGGTTCAATCCAGAGCAAGATGTTCTGCCTGCTGAATATTTTACTTATAATTTAGGTTTCCTTCTTTTGCTCATGTCAGGCATTTTTGACTGGATATGGAACAAATTAAAATGAACAGTGATGCCTCTTAATGACCTGTTAAAGCAAACGGGTACATGACAGACAAGACAGACAATTTCCACATTTGAATATTGTAATTTTAAAGCCTAGGCATCAGATGACAATTTACATTTAAGTGAAAAACCAAGTTTTTACACATTGAGTGACTGTGATATATTTTGTGACTCAGACAAAAGTTGATGAGAATTTTGGTGGAGAAAAAATATTTGAAATAAAGGATGAAATAAATAAAAATGTAAGAGGCGCCACTTTGTCCACAGGAGGTTGAAAATGGGCATGAACAGAAAGTTTCGCAGGAGTTTTAAAGACCAAAGAATAGTCTGTGAAAGTGTTGTGTTGAATGTGGGGGACATAACCACAGGGAGAGGGGCTCACTCTCTACAGAAACACAAACAACTTTTTTCATGCTAACCTCTCTGACAGAGAGTATGACAGTGACATATGGTAATGGTAATGGTATGGCCTTATGGTAATGTGGAGGAATAGTCAGAAACCAGAGTGGATGGGGGGAGGGATGGGAACTGATTTAAAAAGATTTTATTGATATCGATGCCATTATCAATTCTTTAACGATTCCCTTAACAATGCCTTTCTTTGATAAAAAAAAAAGAATACTATAGGTTTTCACCGTTAACTCAAAATTTTATTGAGTCTCTGATAGCAGAAAAAGATGTATGCCATCTCCAGTGAGAGTCTAAAAATAATCAAACGACAAACTATTGGTACAGCATTTGCTTTGGTTGGTATTTGGTCAAATCCATATGTGTTAAATCTGACATTGTGCTTATGTTAACACAGGACATATGTACCTTCCACACCGTGCTGAGACGGAGCAGCAGCAGCTGATGACTGACGGAGAGCATCAAATACATGTGACTCCCTATATTTGATGCTGTGCCCCGTTGACAAATGTTTAAGCATTTTGCTGGCGTTTCCCCATTTGCATGTTATCACTGCTTGACAAACATTGCACTGTTGTCGTCTTTCTTAGTAAAATGAAGGCACGCTTTAGATTGTTTCTGCCTAATTTTTGCACTGTCCACCATGTTTTTTCCCTCAAAGTCTCCGTTCTTGTTTGCATAGACTGGCTCTCGTAAGACTGTTTTTCTAGGCACCCAGAAGAAAGGAACCGTTCAGGTAATTATTAAGATAAAATGTAAACGATGTCGATGGATTGAACCATTTGGAACAGGTTCTCAACAAGAACCGGTTGTCTGTTCCCATCCCTAGATGGTGGAAACCTGGAGTTGTAGAGCCCTACTATGAACCTCTTTAAAGGTGGAGGTGGGGCAGGACAAACTTGCATATATCATTTAGCTGCAAACAAGGCTATACTGCACTGATGCTCTAAATATTGTCGCAGATATGTTGTATTAATCCTATGACAGCTGATATTTATTGGTGCTGTTGTTTAGGTTGTGACCACAGGTTCAGCCTATAATCATAACTTTTGTGTGTAAACCAGGTCTAGACTAAAGGTGTTTCCAACAGGTTGTTTTCCCTGCAAAAACTAGTAATCTGGATTTATGGGGGGGCTCTAAGGTTTTGTTTCCCGTGGCTTCTGTATTCTTGATCCATGCCTGTGTAGGACTAAGCGTAAATGAGTCTAATGAGAAGGTTAGTAATAAATAAGAAATTGAACTTAATTTGAGATTGTGTTGCCTCTTTGACCTTTTTTCTATACAAATATTCAACTGTGGAGATGTTGCCTTTTACAGTGAGGCAGTTGCATCACCATCATGACATTGTTTCACAGTAACTGAAGGTCTTAGTCCTGTTTCATCTTTTGTAGTAACAGACCCTAAAATGTTTAAGTAGCACAAAGCGTATACCTTGATTCAGAGTATAGATTAGCAGCAAAGTAAAAATACTCGTTCCCAGATATTAATTAAATGTTCAGTTCAGCATTAAGCATGTATCGCTACATGACTTACACACCACCCTTATCTATTTCATACACAAACCAGCCTACATAAGCCCCTGATATTACTTATCTAGCTAATTATTAAAGCCCCTTACTAATTACACAGAGGCGCTTACAAAGATGAAAAAAGTACATGAAACAAGCAACCAGAGATCTCTTACATATGCTTTATTTAAAAACTAAACATGACATCATAAGTGGTTTGACCTTAAAGCTGAATTTTGAGCATCAGCTGGTCTAATTATCTAAAAACAGTGGTTTGGTATTATTTGGTACAAAACAACAACTTCTTTTTCCAAACATGGGGATCTGGTATATTTTGAAAATACTCCTTAAATCAAGATAACAGGCTGGGCTGATAGATTTGAGGATAGGAGGCTTGGCATCAATAATTGGCTCTAACAGGACGGACAGTTTATCAACTTTCCATCAACACTGTCTATCTTTTTTTTCTGTGGAGAGGCTCCCCTCATTTTTCTGAATGCTCATCTGTATTTTTATGTTAGAGATAACTTGTATTCAACCAGTGGTTATTCAAAACAGAATTTTGACGTGGTGAGATAAGACCAGTAGCTGAACCGTGTCTCATTTGGGACTCACTTTTGCCTAACTACTGGCTGACGAGATATTATTCCAGATACCAAATATATTTACAAACAAGCTCACGCCAAGTGGGGTTTAAAATTATCTATAAATGACAAGCTAACTGAGAATTATTTGCCATGTTTCCCATTGATGCTGTCAAAAACTGTTTTGATACATTATCAGCAGAAAAAGGTGAAATCATGCTCAGGATATTAAATGTGTCCTAACTCTTAAGTTGTTTCTGTACCTGTGTCCAAATCAAACACCCATTCTTAATAAAAATCTTTTTCTGCTAACACAAAAACTTCAGAAACACCCCAAACTATGACTGAATATGTCAAAAAAGTACTTATAGTACATGTAGTTATAAATAGTGATATTTCTATTTGACTTTCTCTTTTTTTTTCTTTTCTCCTCATTTGTTCTTTTCTCTCTGAATATAAATCAAGGACAAGTTTTCAGTGTAAACAAGATCATTTTCTAAAGCCTAGCCCCAAACAAGCAGGTTCAGCAAAGTGAAGTGTATTGGTATACTGTACTTACATTCACTGAATATAATTAAAAGTGGATTACACACCACTCTTGCCTTTCCTATGGGCATATTAATTGATCCTGATGACTAGAACTTTAAAAAGTTGATACTTTCAGATCTTATTCTGGATAAAACCAATGAAAAAAGGCAGCAGCAGCTCAGCATGCAGCCAACAAGAAGACGAGAAGAACCTGGTATGAAAGCTGTGATTGCGTCACATTGCAGCCGTTATGCAGCTCACATCCACCCTGTCTTTAAAAGAGCTTAGAGAAAACACCGGCACACTTCTGGATACAGAAAAGGAAGTCCAAACATGTTTTCAGAGGGGCACTGCCACTTTTGGACCAACCCAGAACTAACACTTTGAACCAAACTGAGTTTTCTACAACAATGTCAGACATTTATCAAAAATCTACTGAAATGATGAACTGATTTATTTTATTTGTTCAAGTCCTCTAAATCCCCATGTCTGTCTGAGTACTGTGTGTGCAGACAAACGTGTGTGTGTGTCTGTGTGTGTGCGTGCGTGTCCGTGTGTGTGTGTGAGTTCCTGGACTATTACCTCCAGCTGAACAGAAGCAAAGGTCAGGGCTCTCTACCAGGGGTTAATACAATCACCATTACTGCTTCCTGCTGCTGTGCCTGCCGAGAAGGCAGGGTGAGGTGGAGGAGGGGTGTGGGTGAGGGAGGAGGATGAGAGAGCAAGCAAGGGCAGACAGAGAAAGGGGCAACTTTTGACATGACAGTGACAAATTGCCTTGTATTTATTCAAATAGTGTAACGTGATCTTTTGCCGTGTTGTAATGTGTATTTTCAGTGTTTGACCCTGCTGATGAGCCAACACTAACGAGCTCTTAAGAAGAAGAAGGCAAGGTGAGCAAAGACAATGAAGCTGGTGGAGCTTTAACTTGGAGGACATTATGAGATTGGACACACTAATGCAAATATGTAAAAGATCTGAAAGCAGCTTATTTTCACATTTGACAGATGAGAGTCTAAAGAGTCAGTAACAGTGATTTCTTAGGAGCAGCTTTTCTCTTTAAACTCTGGGCGATTGCCTTTAATGTCACAAACCTGTTGGGTGGCACACGAACAGCCAGGGACACTCCAAGGTAAGTTGAACATTCACATTGAAGAAATCTGTATTTGCACTCCAATGTAAAATGTTTTTAGTCTGTGTGGTATCAACCAATTACATATCCACAGACTTTGGCGTATACAAGAAAAAAAAGTCTATGACGAGAGCATAAGAAGGCAAAACACCATCAACAGTGATGACATCCAAGGTTGATTCCGATAACAAATATTTTATCACTTTTTATGAAACTGCATCATGGTGCTGTTATACCAGCAAATGTTAAACCATCAATTACAAGTAACTCACAAAAAAGAGGATTTCTTCTTCGGGTCTTACCTTCCAAAATAAGCAAGAATCAAGTGTCTGATTTTCCGAAAAGAGGACACGACGATGCAGGGGCGGAGTCGCATGAAGTTAATTTTGAGATTTTTTGGGGGGGTTGGATGGAGTGTCTTTTACACACTTGCAACTCAGTAAGTCCAAGTGACACAAAATTGAAACTTACATACAAAACCGCAGACATTTAAAAGATTTTATACACTTCCCCCAGACAAAGCCAGACAAGCCCGCACAGCCCCCAAAAAAGAGGACATGTCTGGGTAAAAGAGGATGTATGGTCACCCTAATCATATCTGGAGGGGCACTTTGTTTTAGATCTGCAGACCCCTGTTCAAGTTGCTAACTGGACTGGAAACAAAATGGTGAATGAAAAGGAGGTCTGGGCTAGAAGTGTTGTATCACGATCACGAACCACTGACAATTGTTGTAGATGAACTGAAGTTGGGTTGGCTTGGTAGTTCAGCTTTAAACAGGAGCACGTCACTTTTTCAGGGCCCTACATGCAAACATGATGTACAGGTATGGGAACTTATTCACGATGAAGTATTGACTCAGTCTTTCCTCACATTGTAAAATTAAGCGACATAAATTCAGCTTGAGAAGATCAATATGTTTCTGCTAAGTAAAATGTCTCTCTGGATTCAATTGTTTTCCTCAGTTTCTGGGCGTAGACTGTGACTATTGTAATCATGCTGTTACCTTAGCTAACATAGACCAGTAAATAGCTTCACAGAGTAAAGCAGCTGCCCGTTACGCCAAAATGTCTTCCCTGTTGCTTTGTTACCCATTTGAATGCAGAAATGTTACAACAGAGAGAGGCAGCTTGGACTTCTCTGGTTTGTCCATTTGAATAAATTATCATCAACATAGCAGAAAGTTTTCATCTCTTTATTAAAGTGATCAGGGAGCGTGTATACAGAAACAAGTTGGCGGACCACATACCCAGACTCTATGACATAACTTTCAGACAGACCCAAGTTTGGTGGACAGACTAAACAGCCTCTGCTGAAAACAGCGAACAAAGCCTCTGCTGGTTCTCTTCTCTCTGCCCTCTGGATTATTGACACAGACACCTGCAGGGATCCGGGAAGTCGACACACACTGATGAACACAGCCAACACACATACTGACTAACAGAGCCAGCACACTGCGGGATGAGTCATGGATAGCTGAGGTCAGTGCGGAGATCTGGAGACATTAGCGGAGAAAGAGGGGAGGCACCTGCTCCAACAGGCCTGAGGGGTTAGACGGGTGAATAAGTGGCGAAGAGTGATGCAGTGAGGTAAGTTAGTGGACAGATGGACGTGATATGAAACACTTAATGGCAGAAGACTTATGTGGAAAATTAAAAAACAAAAGAGAAAACTCATGCTAAAATTCAAAATTGCTTTGCAGTAAAGTTACACAACTGATGCTATTTCTAACCAGTTTCCAATCATTCATCTAAATCTGTAAACTTTTACAAAAATAAATAAATAACTTTTGTCAGTTTCTGTCAGAAAATTGACTTCAGGAAATATTTAAGAGATTTATTAAATGTTTTTTTTTTCCTCCATGTTATTATTGTAATATCTGATTTAACACTTAATTCTAAAGTGATATACAGTATACATTACTACTTGATTCAAAGTGAAGGCCTCAGTGTGGAAGCAAAGTCCTCATCTCTGTAAATCGTAGATGATTTGAGACATGAGATCACAGACATTTGAATTTCCCTTTAAGGATCAATACAGTTCTTCTTCTTCTTCTTCTTCTTCTTCTTCTTCTTCTTCTTCTTCTTCTTCTTCTTCTTCTTCTTCTTCTTCTTCTTCTCCTTCTTCTTCTTCTTCTTCTTCTTCTTCTTCTTTAGCCAAGTTTTGTAAGTCATAAAAAGCTGATTATTTCACACTTTATGGGGTTGTTTTCCTGACAATGCTTTGAGAACAGTAACAGGATACCCAGTCAAAAGAAGGCAAGAGGAGATTTCCATTCGAAACGTTGGAATCAGCACAAAAATTAAATGTAAAGAAGTGGCAGAAGAACAAAGAAATGCTGTGTCAGATGGTAATTCTGTAGCAGCCGATTTAAAGAGTGGTGTAAAAGTGCATGGCAGTGAGAGCATGATCTTTTATTCACCTGTAGTGGCTCCAGTTAAAAGAGACCAGTGTCTCTCATAATAGAGTTTCTCATGGTCACCTTAGTTTTTCCTCTTCAACCTGCAGCACTTGTCACAGCAGTCAAGGGCATCCTGATAAATATCTCAAAGGAGTAACTGCTGAAACTGCAGTCATTTCTCTCAGTAGTTTAATTAAGTTGCCACCACATGTCTCATCAAACAATGGGCGTGGTCTAGACCTGCTCTTTTTTGGAAAGCGTCTTGGAATAACGACTGTTGTGATTCGATTAATTGATTAATGTCTGTTAAATGTGGACAGGAGTTTTTATGAACATGCTTTGACACGACATTTTGTACACGTCTGTTTAAGCAACCTCAGGCCTTTATTCAAGAACTACTTGTTGGCACTCAGTCTCACTCGGTGAACATTTTTTTCTCATCCCTGGATAACTTCTCAGAAATATCAGTATGATATGTCAGGTCTTTTGCCCCTCTCAGTTGAGCAAATGTTTCCTCCCTCTTCCTCCACGTCCTTCCTCTCCCCTGCCCTCTCTGTTTCCCTCTCTGTGTCCCTCTCGTCTCTCTTCTTGCTGAAGTCTTATCAGTGCTCCGGGGACTAACTGACATTCACACAGACGTTAATGACACCGCAGGATCCGAGGCTCAGCGCTCTCCTCTCTCTGCTCTCTCTCCCTATCTGTTTCTCTGTTTCTCGTTCCTGCTACTTTTTCTCTTGTTCTCCTTTCCTGGGCAATTAGATGGAGGGAGAAGTCCCAGTTGGCTCACGGTGGTAATCAAACATCTTTTTCTTGTCCATTTAACACTGGGATTAATTTCCTACAAGGTTAATTAAAGAGGCCCATCAGACAGAACTGATTATTGCAAAGGTTACTGTAGCACTGCTGCTCACTGTTTCCCCTATCTGTGTGTCTGTGTGCGTGTGTACACAAGCTTTACTTACACACACATACACAGATATGCATAGGCACTTAAATGCACATTCCTATACTGAAAACATGTACACCAAGACTGCTGGCATGAAGAAGGATTATTCCAGGACTGAGGTTGGGATAAAATACTGTTATCTAACATATATTGTCATTATAGCTTGTGTGATACAATTATTGATATGACAGTGGCAAATATCTATATTTTAATTGAAAAATGCATTGCTTTAGGGGGGTTCCCGTACAGTTCATGATTTCATGACTTCTTTAACTGGTGCTATGACACTTGTGTGCTATGGATGGAGGTTATGAGGCTGAAGAAGAAGTTGACAGCAGGTTTCGAGGGAAACATCGTGGGATATGTGTTGATAAGAAGTTAAAAAAATGTTCTGGCCACATTCAAAAACAAAAAACAAAGACAGAAAGGAAAAAGCGTTGCCGTCTCATCATGCTGAGACAAGAGGAAAGGTGGAGGTTTCACTTGAGAGAAAGTTTCTCTTGCCTGCGATAGATGTTAGCGGGGCTGCAGAGTCTGCCACGAAAAATACAGCCAATTTAATGAAGAGCAGGAAATACATTCCTATGTGCTTTAAACCAGCCTCATGCACGAGTCTTACAACAGTCCTTATATAGCAGAATTTTTTCTTCAGGGTACAGAAGAATGGAAACTGACTGAAAACATGGCCTTAAGAGAATCCTCTCACTGCAAGTTTGTACATAAATACACAACTATGTCTTAACACTGGAGCATTAAGTGTGAACAGGTTTAAATGCCCACCAAGCACCAAAATTTCTATTTACTGTTCTTTTAAGTGTGCCTCTTACTGTGTGATTTTATCACTGATTTTGATATAAATAGTTTCATCTCTATCAAACTAAACCAAAGCACAGTGAATACAGTTATCCTGCCCTTTGCATAAGAGACATTTATTTTCTTCAGTTTATCAGAAATCTCAATTTCTCTGTACAGTGTCCCTTGGTTATCACAGAATCACTGTATCATAATAATGTTGTTATCCTGGGCTTTGTGTCACATATCATATTGTGGGTCACCTGGTGTGATTTACCCCGACTCAATTCTGTTGTTTGTTTCTGTGGTTGTATTGAGTTAGGTGATAGTGCACCAGTAGAGCAGGTGAGCTGCTCCTTATTTTTGCAATTAAAAGACTAATTCATTCTTTTTTCTGTTATCCAAGCAGAAGTACCCTGATCAAAAGGAGGTTTTTGTTTGTTTTATTTTCGTCGATGAAATGTTGGGTTGCTATCTTTTGCATTTCGGATGCTGAGCTGTGCAGTTATAATTCTGGATCAGCACCACAAACAAAAGCAGAAGGAAGTCACTTTGGGGAAGTGTTTGTCCTCCATAAGTTCTGGTGTTTGTCTAAAAATAGAGACCATGTTTCCTTTTGCTACATTTGAAAAAGGAGAAACTTGAAGCTTTGCTTCTATATGTCCTACCTCCTCCTCCTCCTCCTCCTCCTCCTGTCTTTGTTTCTCCTTTCACTGCAGTCATTGGGACAAGCACGTTCAAAGTTATTTCCTCCATAATCTGTCATCTACCATCTGTTTTTATTTTCTTTGTTCTTTTTTTGGCTTCCATTCTTCTGAGTAATTCATTATGTTTTATGCTGTTGTGTACATTTGCTTGAGAACAGAGGATTTAACTTTGGTGAAACCAGAAAGTGTTTGCTGGATTTGGAAGGGACCAAGCTGTGAAAAAAACTGTGGTAGCAGGAGCGTGTAGCAACACTGTTAATGCTCATCACAACAAAATAACTATCTACTATTCTTGTTTGACTCCACTGAAGGTTCATGAATCGATCCTGGGCATAGATTTCAAAAGTACTGAGGTAGACAGACCAGCGGGTTAACCATCAAGTCATTTTCTATTTCGGAGTAAATCTGAGTGAGTCTACTTTCGGGAGGAAATTTTTTCATTTGATTTATTATAAGCCAAATTCATGTAACAAGTCCAGATAAACATTTTATTTTAAAATATCAGAAGTAAAAATATGAGTCATCAGTCAGCCGATACACTTTACTTTATTGTCCCCAGAGGGAGATTTGCTTTGCAGTCAGGTAAAACCATAAAACAAAGAGGCACTCAGTGTGTTTACATGCTCAGTAAAGGGTTTCTGTAATATAACATGATAGTGTTAATGTGTGGGTGTTTATGTGCTCACTGTGTATCCAGAGTCATGTGTTTACAGCATCAGGATATTTGCATATATCGCCTGTGACATGGCAGAGCAGTGAATCATGTCACCCAGGGAGAAAGAGCTGTGACTGCTCATGTCCACCTCTCAGCAATCACACCGAACAAAGGTCACCATGACAGGTATAACCAGGCAGAGAAAACATTCCTATTCAACCCGTTACCATAACAGCAGCTCGAATAAGGGCTAAGGTCACAATCCATAACACACACACACACACATGCACATGTACACACACACATGCACAGTCTCAATTAGCAGTGCAGCAACCATTCCTTTGAATGCCAGCCTGTTTCTGTTTATGGTGAACAGTGAAAGAGGGCCCTCAGGTGACACACACACATCCACACAGTCACACATGTACCGGTTCATTAGCATGCTAATTGGAGGTGAGGACAGTGTGGTGTGGAGGTGGTACGGAGCAGCCCCAGTGTATTAATCACAAGCTCAGAGAGACCAGCTGATTCTCCAACCTGGTCCCTCAGCCCCCTCACCCTGCTCCCCCTGCCCTCACCCCCGCACCTCCTTCCACTCAGTCTGCCCACCTCCCACTCTGCTGCTCAAGCTGGCCTTCATGACTCTTTGGCCCAGCTGGTACATGGTGATTTGGTGAATAAGTTATGCTGTATTCTCATGGGTTCATGATAAAAACACTGTTTTTTTTTTAACTCGTATTATGGATTGTAATCTAGCTTACTTTTCAGACAGTTTGTAATCAGTGTTTTTTTTTTTTTTTTTTTTTGGTATTCAATCTTGAACACAAATTTGAAATTACAGTTTGTATGCTTCATCTAGTTTTTTTTTTTTTTCCTTGGCCAAAAGACAGCTGGGAAATAACTTTTTAAGCTCCTGCGAGGAGTTTTTAGCCAGTTATGAAACAGACTGAAATTTATACTGATGTTTAGTAATGACCCCCCCAAAAAACGCAAAAAAAAAAAAAAAAGAAGAAAAAAAAGAAGCTTTGAGACTGGGTATTTTAACTTTATAATAACTAGGACTGGATATTTGGTATGGTACACAAGTTGATACATTATTGATCCAATCCATTGACGATACACATGCAGCAACAGTACAATGACTGATACCCCAAATTATGATGCAGTGAGATTTAACACCATCTGATCCAACACAGAGCATCTCCATGTGATAAAATATGACTCTACAATGATGCCATGCAAGCCTATTAGTTTGATTATTAATCAATAAAATAACAAAAACAATCAAGTGCAAAATAAAAAACTATCTACTTAATTCTCTCTCTCTCTGCAGAAGGTAGGCTCACCAGTGAGCAGCAGAAAATTATTTCTATATTATGAACAATAATAGATAAACTAACCTCTCACATCAAGGTTTTCATAACATCTCAGCAGTCTGGAGCTGAATATCTTCACAAATACAAACAGCTAGAGTGTCGGCTTTTATCTCTGAACAACAAGAGGAGTTGTTAGCCAGTGGGGTTTGAAAGAACTCATGGTACTTTGTCCTGCCTTCTTGAGGCTAGTAGCAGTAGATACATAAATAACTCTCTTCAGAGTGATGCCGGGGGACTGGCAGACACCTCCACAGTCACATCGAAAGGTGAGTTATAAGGTTAGTCATGCAGCCTGTATAATTTGAAAAAGCATGGCACATTTTGCGAGTTGCACCTGACTTGTCAAATTGCCTGTCTCTAAAAGCTGTAGTGTTCCCAAACCTTCAATTTGAAGCTCTCAAGTGGTGGGTACACTCTCTCAGCCTCTGCCAGCACAATGTCTCCGCCAATCTCCAATACAACAGTGTATATCTGCAGCGCACGTCAAAGTAACACGGGTCTATAAAGAGGAAGAATAACATCAACACAAAATATTAAAATATTGGATCAGTCACATTTATAAATAAATGCATGAACATCTAATCTTGAATAGAAGTTTTTACCGACATTTTATAACAGGTGCGTCTAGATTTTGTTCCAAACTTGCATTCATACACAACTGTTTTAGTGACATCTGTATGTATCCATATACATTTCTAAATTCAACTAAAAGCTAAAGTTTCTCTGGATTTTGAAACACTGTTGCCTTTTATTTTTGTGCTTTCGGATCAATCAGACTTAACCTGAAATACAATGCTAAAATCAATGAGATGAATTTAAATGACTGAACAGTGGAATCCCAAATACGCCAAACAATCAGTGTTGCCAACTTCTCAGGAAGTACAGTCACTAGTTGCTGTCACATTTCCTAACAAGAATTATTTTTCAGTTTTCACCTGCTACCCGTTGAGAAGAGTAACATCGATTCCTGCTTTCATGTCAGAGTCTCCAAACTTCAGAAAAAGTCACTAAATTTGTTGCTAGGCGCTATTTGAGAATAAGTCGCTAGGGAGATCTAAGAAGTCGCTAAATCTAGTGACAAAGTGGCGAGGGAGGAGCACTGCAAACAATGAAAACACTGTCGCTTTTACAGGTCTGTACTGTTTGTTTGCACAACAGGAAAGTTTCATTTTTTTATTTCCTTTCTTCGTCTGTTTCGGTTTTGTTGATTTCCTGGCCTCCTAACAACACATCCATGCTATTCAACTTTAGGCCTAGGTGGCGTGCAAACACTGGAGCATGCTGCCTAGGCCAGTTTTAGTGCAATTGACCCTCATACGTGACAAAGAGAATCAACTCCGAACAACATTACCCAAATATGCTAGTTACATTTTCAGTCACTTTTTATCAATAGGTTATTAAATTTTAGAGGTTAGCAGGACATATTTTCACCATACGAAGTTTGAACAGCAAGTATGTTAGTGAACAGCCACACTCAGCCTCATACAAACAACAGACAGAGAGCCATGTTAGACTTGGAGTACAGTTTCAGGCCAACCAGTTGAAAAAATAAGGGCAAAATTCACCCCCTCTATTCGCTCTGTTGGAGTCTCTACCAACTTTTCTGGCCCTTTGGTTGTTAAATGCTGAGACGTGTTCTCCAGCATGACCCTGTGAGCCAAACTATAAAGTCAAAACTTTGCCCTGACAGATTCTGAGGAGCTATGAAGAACCAAGAAGAAAGGCAGAGCTTTGTGAAAATTCCTACACCAGTCTCATGGTTTATTGAAGGTATGTTTGATAATACAACATGTTGTTATGTGTTGCCGTACCTGTGTGAGTGAGAGTTGCTCTTAATATTTACCACTGTAATTCTGCCAGGTATTTAGAAGATAAGGAGCCATGCCAATGTGTAAAACGCTCCAGTTTAAAGCAGGCAGAGAGAGACTGAGGGAAAAAGAGCCGATGAAGCAGCCAAAAGTAACCTGCTGTTATAGTAACAAGGGACCCTGATAACACAGTAATAACAGGCTAATCGTATTTGGGTTCAGAAACCACAACATGCTAATTCAATTAGCTTAATAAGCCCCTGTAGATAAAGGGCTTGTTTCTGCTGTCGTGATTGGCTCAAGGTCCCAGGGAGGTGCTCCTCTGGGGCTGTGCATCACAGCAACCGTCACCACCAGTAGAGGGGGAACTTCCTGTCTACCTGTGTACTGTTCACTGTGGGGAAATCCTGCCCATGTGCACTTTTTCTGCAGCTTTTAAACATGTATCCAGAGGGGCTCTTTTGATGGTTACGGCTGTGTGATGTGTGGTTGAGCACGTTTTTGTTGATTGGCAGGTAAATTGGCTTTCTTACACAAAGTGATAGAAGTCCTTTCAAGAGTAAAGCCTCTGATTATGTCATTCAAAGAAGGTGCTGGAAAACATGTTATTTCCAGGTTTAAATCCTAGAAGAGTTACTGAAACGCTTAGATTGAGAGACACACATGAGTTTGACCATCAGAAAATCCCCGTCTCCTCCTTCTGTAAACTTTGCATCCTCTTAAAGTTGAACAATGAGGAAGAAGTTGCTCGTCCCTTGGAACTTTCTTTATTGTTTGTCTCAACAAACACAAAACACAATGCCGAACAAAACCATTCTCAGTCTATTGTCCTGGTGCCGTGTCTCAGTTCACTCTGAGCGTCTGTCTCAGCGCTGGGCTCTTTGTGTGGAGACGCACAGAAAGGCTCGGCAGCATTGTTTCAGCGGCTGAGGAGGAGAATGGGACTGTTACAGTGGAGAGAATTGGCAGCTGAGCCCAGCGAGGAGATTCTCCACACAGTATTAGGGAGAGGGATCACGACGCTCCACCGCCGCGCTGGCCCCGCTCACCCCTCACACACACATATAACGCACACACACTCACACTCCCCAAAAGTGGATGCACAGCTTCGGCTCCCTCCCCTTCTCTGTGAAATCTGCATTCTCTCTTAACCCTTTGTTTCTTAGCAGACGAGCTAATCTGTTTACGGGTGTTTGTGAGGGCGGCTTTGTTTGAGCCATGCACATATGCGTGTGCACACATACACATGCACACATTAATCTGCAGGCCACGAGCCAGCTGACACCAGCAGAATATAACACCAATCCCCATAGACACCTCTCCTACACACACGAACACACATGCACTCCGTCTTTCTCTCCGTCTTTCTCCAATGTTCCAAGATGCATGTGTGTGTCTGTGCATGCAACATGCGACAACATGCATATTCCTACCAGCTTTCCAGCTATAGAAAGTGGGGGATGGTGCATGTGAGGAGCTGTACGTAAAGCAGATAAGAGAGGAGGCAGTGTCAAATGAACAGAGGCAGTGTAGGCAGAGAGAGGACGGTGTCTGGAGGCAGAGAACTGCTGTAAACAACACAGCTCGCATTTAAAGGAGGATTTGTTCAGAAGCAGAGGGCACAGCTGGATCTGTACTGTACACATCAGCAAAAAAAAAACAACAACACACACATAAACACTCTCTCCTTCTCTGACTGGGCCCGTTTTTCTGTGCACACCAGCCCGATCCCCTTCATCAAACGTCACAGCAATTTGAGAGATTAGACAGCGCGGATTAGACACCACAAGGCAGCCTCTTTTTGAGGCGTCGGATGCCTTTGTGCTTCTTTCTTTGCACCTCTTTCATTTCATAAGATGATATTATATCAAGTGGTGGTAAGACTCTGTGAAATTCACAATAACAGCGTCTCAGTAGATTCACCCACCATAGGATAGGAGAGAGTAATTATGTAAGAGGTGAACACTTCTCCTGGCTGGTATTCCACCTTGCACTGGCACACTTGTTTACTGGTTGGCCTTACTAGATTTCCTGCCTCTACTTTTGCTCTGATTAATGAGATACACACACACACTCACACTAACTCAAACACACACACACACACAGGCACGTGCTCTCAACACCAGCTCCCCTCTCACCAAGTTAGCAGCGCTATTAGTAATGATTGAACCCTATCCAGTGGATGTAATATATTAGCAGGGAGATTATACTGACGTTAAAACATGTTCCCTGCGCTGACAGCATCATCAATCACCCTCACACTGCCTGTAGAAGACTCACACACTGGACATAATTGCTTCACCATGGGGTCGGAGGGGGAGGAGGGGTGGGGGCAGCGTGTGTGTGTGTGTGTGAGTGTGTGAGATTCAGCGTGAGTGTTTGTGTTTGCATGTTGGCCATACAGGCAAGTGCAGTGCTGGGAAGAAAGGACGCTGCACAGCCCAAACTGGCATTTGATGATCCAGATTAGTCCAAAATGAGCTTTAATCTGAGTCATTGCCCAGGAAAATGACTCCAACAATTACTTCTGATAACTTCAGTTAATGGAACGAAATGTCTCTATTACAGGCTGCCTTATGAGGATGAGTCCCATTCAAGTGAATAGAGATCCTTTCTTTTACATCTCAAGTCTGCTATCAACAGTGGCAGGGAATATAGAGATCCAACTCTTCAGATAAACAAACGCTACATCAAAACTGCATTAGTGTAAATGTGTTATAATGAGAAAAAGTTTAAAAAATCAATCGACCAATGCACGACCTGTTCAACTTGAAAAACTGTTTTCAAGCTGTCCAATTAAAACAACACTTTTTTGACCCAATTGGCAACAGGTAGCGTTTGCTTGATGCTCTCTGACCTCTCCCTGCTTCCTCCCTCTCATATCCTCGCCAGAGAGGTGAAAGCCGACACCATAAATAGACTTTGAGACGTCCTGCATACATTGACATTGACTCACTCTCCTGCAGCAGATGACGGATTCTGCCATTTATTGTCTGTTGTTCAATTATAGGAGTTGTTTTTCCAGCTGTTCATGTAAATGAATTTTAAAGGGTGAAGCTTCCAGGAGAGTTCTGGGAGGAAGGGTAGGTTTGTTTTCAGATGATATGAGTTGAAATCTATATTTAGTTTGAATAAAATGTCATTTATTTTTTAAAAATGGGTTACTCTGTGAAAGAAAATGGACTATTGGACAATAGTGTAAACTAAAACTATGAACTTATACTCATAAAGACTAGTTACAGTGTAGAAGTATATGACAAGTAAAAGATAAAGATCCCTCTGTACACAGTTATGTTCAAGAATGCTAAATTTGAAGACAAGCAGGTTTGATGTCATGTGAGTTTGTTGAAACTGAAAATGAGATTGGTTTTTTGTTTTACCCCTGTCTATGATGAAATAAGGGATGTGCTTTTTAGCAAAATGTCTCGAGGTAAAGCTGATTTTTTCTGGTTGAATGATTATGAAAAACTCCAGTTGTGTTTCAGAAGAGGAACCATTTTTTGTTGCTGATTTTTTCAATTGCAAAGCCTGATGGGAAAAAAAGCAGGATAGAGTGTTTAAGGCTGAGATGTAAATGTGATATGCAACTTCAAAAAGAGTCTGTTATGAATTATTGAACCACTGCAACTGTATCTTTGGTGCCTTATACACATCGGGCACTTTGTGTAAAGATAAATATAATCAAACAGCCAATGGTCGAAAATCATGGTAAAGGCTGAGTAAATGAGCATTTCTAATTTATTACATACCACTTTAAGGCAGTGCATCTGGCAGACAATAGCTGCTGAAAGATTTGAGTCTTAGAGAATCTAAAAGGGAAAAAAAATAGGATTTTTAATGCTAAATGTCTTTTTACTTCTTTTATAGTCATGAAATGCTGTTGTTTTTGAAGTTTAAATGGTAGGCCACAAAATAAAATTATTCTACTCTACTTAAGTGTTGATGGCAGCATAGAGAGCGGTTTAAACGTATTGGTTTTAATTGCAGCTTTAGGGAATAAGTATATGGCCATGTTTCTGCAGCAGCTGCCTGTTGTTGAAGACTTTCTTGGAGGATGACAGAAGTTCTCTTCCTTTTCTCTCATCTCATCTCTCTCTCTCTCCAACATGTTTCCCTCCCTGCTGATGCTTCTGCTCTCACCTGCCTGTGACATTACTTTTTCATCAGCAGCCCACAGTATCTGCATGCTGCTCACAGGAAGGTGTGGTGGATGTGAAAACACACACGCATGCACGCACACACACAAACACACACATAGTCTATGAAGCCCACCTTTGTATATCTGTTATCTCATATAATCCATATTATTCCACGCCACTGCTTCTCCTCCTATAGCTGAACTCTCTTACTCTCTTTCTCTCTCTTTCTACATATTTTTCTTTCTCTCTCTCGCTCTCTCTCTTTCTCTCTCTCTCTCTCTCTCTGTAATGTGATCCAGTGATTAGTATTCTGCTCAGGCGTTAGGATGGAAAGCAGAGTGGCTGCCGAGAGGTGTCCTGAATCACATCACTCATATTCCACTGTGTGTGTGTGTGTGTGTGTGTGTGTGTGTGTGTGTGTGTGTGTGTGTGTGTGTGTGTGTGTGTGTGTGTGTGTGTGTGTGTGTTTCAAAAGAGTGAGTGAGAGTGAGGGAGTGAACCAAATCAATCTTATATCACCGACTGGCCACTAAGTGTTGTGCGTGTGAAAGCGTCACTCTGCATTGTTTAAACACACATTTACCATCTAACTGAGCTGCTGAACTGCCATTTGTCAGTTTTTACCCTACATGGTGTGGGTGTGTGTATGTGTGTGTGCACCAAGGTCATCTCTCCTGGCTGGTAAATGCAGATAGTCCTTTTACTTGCTGTGTAATAACAGAGTTATTCCACAGATGAAAAGCTCATAAAAATACAGGTTATCTTGAAAAAGCCATTTCAGTAACAGTTCTGCATGTGTAAATGCATTAAATTGTCACACAGACAGGCTGAATTTACATGACTAAATAAATAATATGCTTTGGTATCCAGTCAGGTTACAGTGTAACACTATTGATTTTATCATCACTTTTAATATGCTATAAATACACAAATCCCAAATAAAATTCTTTATTGCCTCTAACAGCGGTGTGAAATACAAATAGGGTTTCGTTGGCAAACTGCCGGACGGACTAACAGCATAAATTAAACGTTCAGTCTAACTTCTCTGACTATGTATGCATGTATTTCTCAGAGGGAAAACTCAGCAGGGTTGAGAACAAACTCCTTTTTGCCACACACCACATAAACCATTCAGAGGCCGCACCCAGCCGTGTATGTATTTGACTCTGCTCAGTTCATGGCCACTCTCCGCACTACTGGAAAGAAGACTTTGAGTTAAGACCAGAATCTTACCATTTTGGCGCTGTTGCCTCGCAGGGAAAGATTATGTCATGGGAATGAACAATTTCCAAGAAAATATTATGTTAATTTCGCTGCAAAATGGAGCCATGAATCCCAGCAAACTGCTGTTACTGAATCAGACCTTTTAAAGGAGAGAGATGCAGAAATCTAAAACAACCAAACTCCTAACTCAAGCAAAAGCTGAAATGAAATCATGTTCACCTATCTTACAGCTGAATTAGCATAAGTGCCTTTGCAGCTTTACCTGTGGTGGAATTAATGCACTAGTGTTAACCTCACAGGGTTACATTTTTATAAAACTGTACATGTTTCAATCATCTTTGAAGCTGCTGTGAGGGGCTGTCGGCATGCGTTGACCCTGGTCCCCCCTGTGGGCAGAGATGTACTGATCTATTATGGCTTTGCTGACCTTGTCCTGAGCATGACGTGGTTTTATTTGCTGCCAAAAAGTGGCCTCCTGCTGTCTTTCACTGTCTAATGTGCTGTGAATATTTGCTGATGAAAATGCAAAGAAATGTTGCTCAGTTTGCTGTCTGTAATGCAGTCTAACACCTGCCCCCAAGCCCCCCTCATGATTTCTCACAGAGAAAATAACAAAGGAGAGACTGTGGGTCTTATTGGTGGTCTTGTTTGTGTTAAAAAGTCATAAAAAGGTATCAGTATTGATTTCATTTTGTTTCACAACCAGTTAATACCACTTGTAGGAGCTTTAATACAAATAAATGTATGATATGTATTCTAATATCAATTTTAAAAGTAAAAAAAAACAAGCATCAGCAGAAAGACATTTAAAGCTCCTGTGAGGAGTTTTCTGATGTTTTGAAATAGACTGAAATTCATTTATCGATGCTTTTTATTATAAACAAAAGCAAAAAAAAAAATCCATTATAGCAAGACTGACAAATTTTATATTGTGTTTTTTTTAATGTCTTAAATCTGTGTGAGGGGGTAGGTGTCAGGTATATCTATTTTCTTTTATTTCAACATGAGAAAATTCACTATTAATGACACATTTTCATGTCAAAAGTCAGCAGGATGTTTTTTTTTTTTGTCAGATGACACGACTTAATCTTAAGCTCAGACTGCTCTGTCCACAGGGGGCGCCGAAAATGACACAAACACAAATTTTAATAACTACATTTACTTTATTTTAATATTATTAAGGCTAGAAACTGTATTCAGTTATTTTTTTACTAAATAAGGGCATTGTGCTGACAAAAGTTTAGATAAGACGTCATTAATTTGAGGGCTTTGAATGTACACCAACAACATTTCTACCTTTTAATGTAACTTGGCCACAAGTCATCGACATTCAACCCTTTATTTCCTGATCAATACTTTATATTTTTGGGACAGATTACTTTATGTACCTTTTAAACATTAAAATCACAGATCTGTTTAGACTTAAGAAACAAAATTGGATAATTTTGTCTCCAAAATCCTTTTTAGTTACAAAATACCTCTAAAACGCTCAGACTACAATATGAATGAAATCATCCTGGGCCATTACAACCATTTAGAAAAACTGTGGCAGCATTACTGATGCTTTATATCAGTCGCACAGCGCGGCTGCCCTCTTTTTCAAAAACACAACAGTCTGTTATCTGATTAGTTTTCTTACAGTAAATGGACCGTAACTGATTTTATTTAACATTTCCTGACAGCCTCTAGCATAATGACACTGATGCTAAATACAGCCTTTGCAGGAAAAAAAGAGATTTTACCTTAGCAAAATATCACAATTGGAGACTTATACACCAGACATGCTTTGCTAAAGGGTAAAAGGACTTAAGAGAAGTAGTGTACAGGTACACAGAGGGATAAAGAGGGAAAAAAAGAGTGTACGTGTGTGTTTGCGCGACTGGGGTGTGTGGCCGGGGGCGAGGGAGGAAGATGGAGTGTGTGTGTGCATGCATTAAAATAGGGGATTTTCTTGTCAGAGTAGCAGGGTTGGGGATTAGTTTAGGATCTGACTGAGACAGAGGAGAAGAGGGCTGGCCACATAAAGAGATGACTGGGCAAATATGGGCACATACATCAATATCAGCTCGGTGCACATTATAGCAACGCACAGCGGGGCGAAACACACACTGCAGACAGCCGCTGAGATTTTCTTTGTTTATGCATGACTGGAGAGAAGGAAATTAATATCAGTGAATTGAATCCGCTCCTATGGAAGATCTTTATGCTTCCCCAAACCTCTGACTCACACACCAAAATAGATGCAAGTGACACACACACACAAATGCGCGCACACACACACACCCTGCTGAAAGACAGGCACTAAAATAACCTCTGTTCCAGCTGGTGGACTGCTGAGGCTCCTGCTGGGCTGTTTTAATGGGGAAAATTAGCCAAGCAGAAAGGTGGATCCTGTTTGTTATGCTCCACTGTCCCCCTTCCACACAGTCGGCCAAGGAGGCATCCTCTGTTGTACCCTCGCTCTGTCTCTGCGAGCTCTCCTGACATTGTGTATCTGCACCAGCTGCTGCTGCCTGCATCACTCTCCTCCTGCCTCCATACTCTGCCAGGCACAGATACAAACAGGACGTATATCACACACACACACACACACGCACACACATACACGCACACACACACACACACCAGGAGTAGAGTTATCTCAGATATGCTGTGTCTTAGTCCAAATCAAGGAACTTGCCAAAGGATCTAATCTTTTAATAATCCAGCAGTGACACCATCCTCATCTCATTTACTTCAACCTGCTGCTGCACCAGCAACTGTACATACCCCACCCACCTACAGCTGCCAAAACAAGAGTGAGAAAAGGGAAGGATGTGGGGAGGAAAGGTGCAAACAAATGAGAGGTTTGCATGGTATGGAAGTCAGAATGAGGGGCATTGAGAGAAATGAGAGTGAGAGGTGAGGGAGAGGAGGATGATGAGAGGAGGATATGCAGAGGGGTGAAAAGCCTCTTTGTTCTGGATGCCCTTGAGACAGCTGACATCGCCACAATAAGAGCTTCTTTCAGAGGAAACGAGAGGAAAGCTGAGCGAGAGAGAGAGAGAGAGAGAGAGCGAGAGAAGAGGAGGAGAAGGGTGTAGTACTTTTGGCATCCTGAACTGTAGTAGTAGTTGTGGAAAGTAGTAGAGTTAGTGCCGCTTGAATGTGTCAGCATGTGGGTGTCTGAATTTTCTCAAACAATTGGCTGGTTTCATAAATCAGTCCGATCTGATATTATGTGAACTTCATGTGCTGACAAGAGGTGAGACTGGGCAAAAAATGTGCAAATAGACTTCAGACAATGGACAGGTTTTAGACACACCTCTGGAGAGCTCTTATCAGACATGAAACAGCTAATGCAGGTTTTATAACTATTAAACTGTTCAGATTAAGGTGGTCTTTGTGTAAATGCTCAAAGCTTTTTTACATACATAACAGGACTCTTGAGGATGAGAGGGCATCATTTAAAAAAACATTTAAGAAGCAAAAATGCAAAATGAATGCTGCCAAAACAGATACGCCAAACAATCCATGATTTTAAACTTGCACAGAAAATTAGACTAAAACTGACTGAGTTACGGTTTCTTATTCCTGTGATTTTGTTTTTTAATCTCTGAATCTTGGGACAGGGATACAAATAATCTTTTTAAAAAAACATATCAGTGAATAGGAAGAATTATTCTAATCTTTTTTACAGCCTATTTGAGTGGGAACCAATTTAATGACAGAATTTTGTTTAAAAAAACCTTTGATTGAACATTATTTTCTGTATCTGTATCAGAGGTTTTGTACTTTCATGGAAAGGTTATTTACTCAGAAGATTTTTTCAGTATGTGAACAGCCCAACAAAAACCTCCTGTCCTGAAAACTTAAAAAACTCTTGAACCAGAATGAAATGCACTGATTGTAAAGAAGTGTTAACATTTAAATAATGAATATTCAGACACAAACACTGTTTTCATTCAACTCTTGTGTTTTTTTCTGTCAAATACATTTTAATTTCAAAACCTCACGGAAGGCCAAAACGCGGGGCAAACTAGCTCACCATCGTTAAAGTAAGGCAACAAAGCAGTTGTTTATAAGGTACTGACATCACTGTTCCCAGATTATCCTCTAATGTATATCAGTCAATACTCAGCTGATATATTGCTGCATGTTCATGACTCTACTTATGAAAAATCAATAGTTGACTGGAAAGTTTATGAACAACACAAAGAACAAAACAGAAGTGCAAAGAGATATTCACAAGAGGTTAAAATCTGAATCTTTGTTTATCAAGGTACCAACTTTAATCTAAACCTTAATCCTTGGATCTGACCAGGCATGAGGTCCTTCTGCTGATTCCTGTCAATGGTGTGATTGTCAAAGACTCATTTGACTCCAACATTTTGAATTTGGACCCTTACCAAAATTCCTGGTATACTCAAAAACACTTAACCTTCAGAAAACAAGGTTGCAGCCATCTCACTAAAGGCATTTCTCAGTGAACAAGTTTGGCGTCTTGGGTTCTTTGATTTCTTTCTTCACTTAGAAGTGACATAATCAATAGACGTGAAACCCAGCTGTAATAAATCAGAGTTTCTCATATGGCATTAAGGTGCAGAAACATCAGAGCTCTGAGTGTTTTCTCTCCACTTAACCCCACCAGAGGGATTAGATTCATATTTTTATTTCCTCTTTGTGAAGCAATATCATAACTGAGACTCCTCCAGATTTAACAGCAATTCAGTCCAACTTCAAGCCTGCTGCCTTGATTTTGTCACATCCTGTATCACACACACACACACAAACACACACACTATAGAAATCTGAGAGTGTGTTACACCTCTCTTCCTCCTCACCCAGAGTTCCTGGCCCCAGGAGGTCGAGGGTCTCTTCACCCATCTAGCTCGTCCAACCAAAACACAATGAAACCTGTGCTCACACACATGCGTGGAGACACACACTGGCAGCAGACCACATCAGAGGGGGTCCATTCCTCCCCAAGTCCACAGGTCTCTGGATAAACATATTATTCTGGATTAAATGTTTCCCATATTTGTTATTCTTCCCTTCGAGACTCCAGGTGGAATTGGTACGAAACCAAAAATCATATGTTCATTCCTTTGAAGGAAAGACCAGGCCGAGGGGAACGCTCCGAAAGGGAATTCTGGTTCCCCGTTTGCAGCGAGAACTTGTAACAACATTTGTGCAGATTCTTCGATTGCCCCAGATTCTTCGTTCCACATCCAACAAAGGCTGTTTTGTGTTGCGGAGAAGTGGTCTCTTCCCCCTGCAAACCTCTACCCAGAACTCCCTACACAGAACTAGGAAGTGTGTGTGTGTGTGTGCTTGAAGGAGGTCCACTGCTGGCTCGCTTTCAGATCCAATTGGTTCAAGAGGTTCTGATCCTCACAGGGACGAGTTCGTCAGTTTGAATGGAGATGGAAGCTGACAGCCGAGCTTTAAATCGAAAGACTTCAGAGGCAGAAGCTGATGATGCTGGAGTCCTGCTCAATTATGCAATTATGTCCAAATTACTGCCAGAGCTTCTTGCCCTATCACAGCTCAGGTTATAGCCTTGAGCGAGCCAATCGGTAAGGTGATAATGTGCAGTGAGGGATCATGGACTGCCAACCTATAACCCCTGTAGCAATGGTAATGAGCTTTCTACCTGAGACATCGTGGTGGGTGGATGGAGCTTTGTGTTGCTGGACAAAACATTATCATCGTTTTTTTTATCAACCAGCAATTAAAGAAGAAACAACTTCCCCAACTAAAACCCAGGACAGAACTTTCCTCTGAGATGTTTCCTTCAAATATTTGCAGTCAACACATCACCCTGTCACAAACATGTCAGAACATCATGCACGATCTGATGCTCTTGGATGATCCCTGCATCAAACGTTAGCTTGCCTGCATACTAATGCAACCGTGGGCAACAGTGGAGGCACACAATAGGCTGAAACCCGCAGCATGCGCGTTTGTTTCTTCCTCTCGTGTTTATTTTTGTAAACTGCACACACTGGGACGTGTGTTGTGGACAGAGGGTTCTCACTGCAGCATGTTTGATGTCTCTCTCTCTCTTTCTCTCTCTCGTTCTCTCGGTGGACCCTGGAGACTTTCCTCATGCATAATCGCTGTGTGTCTTTCTGATCTTCCTCTATCTGCTGCTGCTGGAGGTTAACGTGCAGAGCTGCACACACGCCGAAACACACACACACACACATACACACACTTAAATTGCAGGCAAACAAAACACAACAGTCTTATTCCCCTCAAACAGCAAAAAGAGTGAAGCACAAAAGGCAGAGAGGAGTTTTGTAATGTTTATTGATGTTATATACCAACCACAACAGCTTTTCAGGCTCCTGTAATCTTCACACATATTCCATTTAAGACACTATGCTGTGCTAAACAACTCCATCGAATATGGTTTTTTAAACACAGTTACAGTATGCTCAGCTCAATAAAAACCACCTCCTCCTGTAATTCATCATCCTTTAGCAAACATTAAGCTGAGAAATCAGGGGAAGTGATGTGATTGGAGGGAGGGACGCTCATGCACGGCTCAGTATTCTGGTGAGGACTCTCTAACTGTAGAGCAGAGGGGGCAAAGGGGTCATGAGGTGTGTGCATGTGTGCGTGTTAATGTATGTGTGTGTGCGTTTTAGGGTGTCTGTGTTTAAGTGTGTGTGTGTGACGGCAGCATCACCAGTCCTCCAGGGCTCAGCAGGCTAATTAATAATGAATCCCAGAGAGTCTGTGTTTGAAATGCAGATGTGCAACTCCCGGCTCCGCCTGCTCCTTCAGAGGGAACCTGTGTGTGTGTGCGTGCATGTACAAGTGTGCATGTGTGTGTGTGTGGGGGGGGCCACAGGGGAAAGTATGGTGGTTGGTTATATAGCTGCAGCTGAGTACACGCTCATATTCTGCATGAAATTCGCCATGGTTTGTTCATCAGACAGGCCAGTTTCTGAGAGAAAAGGTAGATTTTTTTGAAGCGCAGAGGTTTCCACAACAAGTCTGTCCTCTTGCTGCTCCTGAGTCTGTTCTCTTCCTCGTTGGTGCCCGGCTGAGGCCTCAACCCCGAGCTCTTCTCTGCTCTCAGCGCAGGAGAAGAGAAGAAGAAGGAGGATGTGGGAGAGGAGCTAAGAGGGCCTGAAGAGCGTACATTACATTTCTATAGACTCTCTACTCTTCTTCACAGCTCATTGTTTACAGGATACTGTGTGTTCATCCGCATGTGTGTGTCTGTGTGTGTGTGTGTGTTTTGTGTGTGAGCAGTTTGAAGTTTAACAGATGGTAATGTTATGTAGATTTTTTACCAACCTTGGCTCCCTCGCTGACCCAGGGACAATACACTGGCTTCTACTGCAAACAGCACCTGTAACACAGACACACACACAAACATTACACACACACGCACACACACACACACACACACTCAGAGCAGAATGAATTGAATAATCTCTTTGACAAACACTGGCTTTGTTTAAAGAAAGGCAAAAGGGACAAACAGTTTCATTTTTTTTCTGAGGTGTTTCAAATTCTTGGAGATAATAAAAATAATTTTCTTGGATTGCTTGTTTGTTCTTGGAGACATTTCCAGGAGCTGAAAGACTCCCTGACCTCAGGCCTGTGTGTTGTTTTGATTGAATACATTTTCTAATTAACTCCACACCAAAAATAATTTTACGCTTTTTTTTCCCCCCCACCACAACTGGAATACTAATATGAAGACCTAGGACATTTAATTGAAACTTTACTTTGCACTTTGGTGTCTTTTGGTTGTTCCAGGAAATTAAATGACCTGAATTTTGAGGTAAATTCGAAATTCAAAACACCTGGATCTGATTAAAAAAAGCATCCAGGGTGTTCAAAATGTATCTTTACTCTGGCAGTATTGTTATGAAGGTCAATAAAATGACACTAAAGCTCATTCAGATTTCCATAAAATTCAAAACCCTCTGGGTCTGATATCTCTCCGCGGATCTACTTGAGAAAGATAGCGAGGCTCGCTGTTGTATTTTTCCTTGATTTATTTTTAACTGAATATGATTCTTACCCAGAGATTAAAACACGGTGTCATTGGGGATCCGGTGTCACTTTAAAAATCACCAAATATTAGCGCTTTTCCAGGGCGTTGCTGGTTTGAGATTGGCTGGTGTGATTTTCTGTGCAGTCGTGTAAAGTAAGAGGTAGAATCTTACTATGTATTTTTCTTTGAAATATAAAACACACACCTATCTGATCACATGAATCCATAACAGCTTTGTAAATCTCTTATCTTTAATTAGTTGCTTTTCCTCCGCGGGATTAATTAGTGCGTAAAATCCGCAATCAAAAATAAGATTGCGCGCCTTTGTAAGGAAAGCAAACCAAAACAATACAATTCGACTACTTTAAGAAGCTCGTTTATTTGTCTTGCATTAATCCAAAATATTATGAGATTTTTCAACCTTGAATTAAAGTTTCATATATATCATCTAGATTTCCACAGGTCGAGTTTTTCATTGCTAAAATTCGTGAAAACGTGCAAATTCAACCAGTTTGAACAGATGCTGCCTGTGGAGGAGGAAAACACTCAAATGAAAAGACATTTGATATTCTGTTTCCATACGTAGAGTAAGGTTTTGTAAAAACTCATGAACTTCAAGGTAGTGTTGAAATCAAAAACTCATCAGCTTTGACGTGAAAACACACACGCACCACGCACACACAATCCAATGAACAGGAGTCTCGCGCTGCAGACCAAACAAACGCACCGGGCCTCATGCATTATGAATGTACATTTACACTTGTATGCTCTCATGGGATGATTTTTAGCTTCCTTTACATTTATTCATTGCTGTGTCCAATGTATTTCCTCTTCTTAACCGCTGCTGGACACACACACACACCCCACACTCACATTTACACACACACACATGAACACACAGGCAGAGGTGAGGCTTGCATGACTGACAGATGGACACCTAGGACAGGCTGCTCTCATCCATCAGAAAGAGCTGAAACACACGCTTTTTGTTTCAAGTCGCTGCTGAAAACAAACTGGTTGTCAGCGACAAGATGTGAGATTAATTTGGGGTTTGTTTTTGAAGGGCTGTGCTGTTCAAACACGGTGTCACTGTCCTTTATTAGCGACGTCACGGGTTAATGGGAATATCGATTTGACTGTCTGGGAGCCTGTGAAGTGAGTGTCGGTGCCAGGGATGAGAAAACAACTGCGTTTACCATCTGATATGACACCGATGCTCGGGATTAAAAGAAAATTTAAACTCTTTATGGCAAATCAAACTAGAGGATTAAAACCTCAGACTTGCGCGCTCTTTAAAAAAATACTAAAGGCCCATTTTCTTCCTTTTGATCCACTTCAAACCTGGCCCAGAATGAAGAGGTTTCCCACGTTAATAATGAGAGAAAATACGCATTGATTTGTTGCAGTTGTAAAATCTTTAACTTGAGGCCATATCTTGCGCGCAGGAGCAGAGATTTAAGCTTCATAGGGAAAGTTTTCAAAGGTCATGACACTGCGTGACAGGTCCCGCCCTGAGGCCCACGGCTGTCTCTGCAGCAGACTAAAGCTGATTTATCTAAAGGCTGCAGCATGGCGCATTAAACCGGAGAGCAGAGTATTTATAGGCAAAAAAAGAAAGTCTTTAACGGGACAAAAAAAAAAAAAGAATAAAATTTCTCTTAAAAAAATCTTAAAAACGCTCCACTAAACTGCGCACATGTTCTCGTGATATTTTATAGATTTTCACAAAACGCTTTAATTGTCTAAGAGAAGCAACAGCAAAATACCGTCACCACTGAATTATGACATTGAGAGAAAACATTATGTAAGGGCTTCCTCAACATGACAAGCGCTGAAAAAGACAGACAGTCAAACCTCTACAGTAAAGAGTATATGTTTTCAAGACTGAATTGTGTTATTTAATTTAGAAAATCAGTGCTCTGCAGAAATAAGTTTAAGTACATTTCAATCGACTCGGATAAAAACGCACAGGTTCCTATTTTGCAAACAGTGAACAGTGGAGATTAAATTGAAGCAGCCTTTAAACCAGAACAACGATTGTCTGTGTCATATCAAATGAATACAATGCAAATTTAAGCGTTATACTCTAAGAGCAGAGCGTTGTTTCAGAGTGAAATGTGTCCAATCTTTCCTTAAAAACAGATCCATTTCATTGTTTGCATGTTAAAGTTCACCTGCTGACGGTTTACATTGAACAAATCTTTGTATTTACCCCACTGCCTGCAGCAAATAATCTGAGTCAGAAGATAATCACCCAAAGATTTACTCAAAGCCGACGAATAAACAGCAAACAGGCAGCTAAACAAACAGGACAAACAGCCGTAAAGTGTCATTTTATAAAGACAAAATTACAGAAATTATGCGTCATTAGTTTGTGTTATTTTGCAGTAATGTGCAGCTCGGCACAGAGAGCCTGCAGTGCTGCCTGGTGTAAGTGTAGCAGGGCTGGCTCGGGTTATCTGTGAATGGGCTCTTTATTGGAGGCGCGGAGCGGGGATTTGCCTTTTATTCGCCTCGCTATGGAAACGCGCTCGACGGCAGAAAAATGTTGATGTGAATAAAAGGAATCAGCACAAGGAGCGTTTCTAGAGAAGCATCTGTTACACTTAGAAACTTAGACTATCGAGAGCAATACAACCCCCTCTCCAACTCCTTACCCTGTCTGCTTTATGCGCCCTAAAATGCACACTTTATTTTGTAACGAAATAAAAATATTAAATGGATATCTTTTTAGCGATCTGGGGCGTAAAAGCTGTTTGGACGATTTTAGAACTTTAAAACTGTCTCATCACCTGCTATGCTGGCTCAGATTTCATCAAAACAGTTTTTGGAACACATTTTACTCTCGATTGGAAATTCATCCTCCAAAATCAATTTGCTTTGGCTGTCACTTAACATGACAGGCAATGAAATGGAGGTATTGTGCTGGAATACCACTGCTTCTATTCTGCTCAAATTTCATAATTCGTATAAACAATTCTGCACGATTTCATCCCACAACGACTCCAAAGAAAGAAATCCAGTTCAACAAACTAGGCCACCAGAAGAAGAACCGTGCCATTCCCATCAAATATTCAGTCACTTTCACGGAAATTTCAAAGAGTAAACCACATGAAGAATTCACGCGTGGCACCACACTGGAATTAGAACACAACAACTAATATACAACCGACATGTTTTGGATAACTTCACATCCATCCACAGACCGAAATCCTCCAACAACACGAGGCTACACACTGGTCTGTCATCACCCTTCCCCACAGCCGCTGTCTGTCATTCCTTCGGTTACCGAGGCCCCGTCCAGCCTCCAGCGGCCTTGTCCACACATTCAGCCCGCGGTCAGCTCACCTGCCCCGGCCTCCTCCTCCTCTCTGTCCCCTTCTCCACCAGCAGCTCCTCGGCTCAGCGCTCTTTAATGACTTTCTGGTGGCTGCAGCCTTCTTTTATTTCTCCTAAATGTATGAAAATGTATGCAAATTTAAATCAAGCTTAACCTGGGAGCTCGAGCAATATATTTAATGGAATTTCAAACCAATAAGGAGAGTGGGACGCAGTCTTCTAATGGCAAATATAATTACGCAGCTAAGTTAGCTCTCAGATATGCAGATAGATCTTTTTCATGTCTAAGGGGAGCTGATGAGATTCTTAAAGACTGCCTGAGCGAGTGTGTAGTGTGCAGGGACAGTTTCACTTCATAGTAAATGTAAAAGGAGAAGTTTTAATTTGCAAACATGTCCGATGAGTGTATGAGCTCTTGTGTGGGAGCAAAACTGTGAGATGTGCTGTCAGATAAATGTTTAATTTTTCATATCCTGCTGAAATCTGATTTTAAAGACCACATTTCAATTAAAAGCCCGTGACATGTTAGTTTTTTTTCTGACTAAAGGGTTTATGACTGAAAAACGTTCTGTGCGTGAAAGAGAGCTAATGCGTAAAAGGCGATCTTAAGAAGCTCATCCATAAACACAGCAGGAAGTATTCGCTAAAAGTTAATAATTAACAGTGAGAACTGCTCCTGGTTTGATTGTATCCTTCTAAATTAAGTGCTGGCACGTCTGACAAATACCACTGCGCTTTAATCTCCTCCTTCGCACGCGCTCAAGGGTGACAGGAGCAGCAATAAACTCGTGCGTAAATCAGTTGGAAACTTTAATTAATAAACAGGAACTGCGCTCCACGCGCACATCGTTCCACAACCAGACCCACTGGACCAGCATTCCGTCTCACTTCCGGTTCGACTGCCTGTAACCCTTTCCTCGCCGCGGCTCTGCTCGCGGAGGCTGAGGTTTGAGTATCTGCGCCGTCATTGGTTGACGCTCGTCGTCACCGCGTCTCAGCCGCGCTGTGAGTGGACGTGGAGGCTGTCAGTCAGTGCCAGGCTGCTGCCGAGACTCCAGAGAGAGGGAGATGTCAGAGGCTGAGCAGCTCTCTCCCTTCAGTAGCTCTAGTGGGGTTCAGCAGCCAGCATGGCCACAGCTGCCTCCAGCCCCTACACCCTGCTCAGCTCAAGTCCCATGATCCACCCGGACAGCCAGGCCATGCAGCCTGCGAGCCCCTACAGAGGACACCAGAAACTCCTCCAGAGTGACTACCTGCAGAGCGTCCAAAGCAACGGACACCCGCTCGGGCACCAGTGGGCGAGCAGTCTGTCGGAGGGCAGCCCCTGGTCGGCCTCCATGGAGCAGCAAGACGTCAAACCAGGCCGAGAAGACCTGCAGCTTGGCATCATCCATCACCGCTCCCCGCACGTAGCGCATCACTCCCCTCATCACAACAACCATGGCAACCACCCAGGAGCCTGGGGTACCCCGGTGTCCCACAACTCTTCAATCACCAGCGGGCAGCAGATCAACATCTACTCCCAGACGGGCTTCACTGTCAACGGCATGCTGGACCACGGGGGCCTCACACCTCCACCTAACCCGCAGGGCCAAGGCATGCACCCGGGCCTCAGGGACACACTCAGCCCCGAGCACAGCGACCTCGGCGGGCACCACTGCCACGACCACTCCGACGAGGAGACGCCCACTTCGGACGAGTTGGAGCACTTTGCCAAGCAGTTCAAGCAGCGGAGGATCAAGCTGGGCTTTACGCAGGCGGACGTGGGTTTGGCTCTGGGCACGCTCTATGGTAACGTCTTTTCCCAAACCACCATCTGCAGGTTCGAGGCTCTGCAGCTCAGCTTTAAAAACATGTGTAAACTAAAGCCGCTGCTGAACAAGTGGCTGGAGGAGGCAGACTCGTCCACAGGCAGCTCTAGCAGTATAGACAAGATAGCAGCTCAGGGGAGGAAGAGGAAGAAGAGGACGTCCATCGAGGTCAGCGTCAAGGGGGTTCTGGAGACGCACTTCCTAAAGTGTCCCAAACCCTCCGCGCAGGAGATCACCTCCCTGGCGGACTCGCTGCAGTTGGAGAAGGAGGTGGTGCGCGTGTGGTTCTGCAACCGGCGGCAGAAGGAGAAACGCATGACGCCGCCGGGGGAACCGCCGCCGCACGAGGGACCCTATTCTCACAGCGGGAGTGCGGGAGACGCCTCCTCGTGCCACGATCTCTGACCGATGCACCGGGAGGGATCCCCCCGGCACAGACTCTCGAGCGCAGGGCCGCGCGGTGGCACCTCTCAGCCTCCGCGCCTGTCCCGGTACAGACTCGTCCAGATGCCTCCAGCACTGAAAGACGACAATAACAATAACAGAGATACCTGTTCAGCCTTCGTCATTTTCTAACTGTCATGAGGGCATTATTCTATATAGCTGCATATCAAACGTCACATTTCAGATTATGGAGCCCGCCAAATTCTTCTTCCTTTTTTTCCTCTTTCTCCACATCATGGATATAAAAACAAAATGTGCCTAATAACCTGCCAGCGCCTTTGGTTTGTGTCTCCACTTCTCATCAGCTCCATAATAACGATCAGAAGGGACTGGTGTGCTCTTTGGGTTAGTTTGGGCTTCTCCCTGCTTCTGTTTGTATAATCAGTGCGGTGAAACAAATAATAATATCACTTTCTTTAATTGATTTTCTGCAGCACCACGAGGCCATGTTACAGTGCACCTCACGCTACCCTCGGGCTTCTACAATGCTTTACTTTCATATTTACATTCATTATTTTGTAACTTACTCGTAGCAGATCTGTAATTATTTTTGCATATGCAAATATAGGCCCTCATTCCAGTTGTAGAGGTATTGCTACCAACATAATAGCACTTGGAGGGTTTGTCTGTTTTTTTTTTTTTTTTTTTTTAATTAAATTCCTCCCTTATGGCCTGTAGCCACACACACTTACAGCTATTTATAAATCCATGTGTTTGATTTCAATCATCTCCGACCATAGAAACTGTGTGGACTCTAAAACAGAGCCGAGACTAGAAGAGGAGGGGTTGACGACGCTATACACCTGCCTATAATTTTATTGTACCTTCAGTATCAAAATTTTATAATCTTAAATACTCCTGTTATTGGTTTATTTCTTAAGTATTTTTTCCAATATTGTACAGTTTTATATATTACCCTTTTGAAGTCATTAATTTAAACAAATGCTCTTAGTTATTCATGCACTTAATTAGCAATGTAAAAACAAACGAACAATATTTTCAGTAAGATTGAACTGTTTCGGCGGTTTTATTCCAAATTTCGATGACAGCTCAAGTAATTATTTATTTTCAGTATAAAGCTTGTATTATGTTTTGAAATAAACTATGTATGTTGTAATAAACAATTTCTTGCTACAACTGTTCACTGTCCAAAACCAAACTTTTGACGAGTGTATATTTAATATTAAGTGAGTGAGTAGAAAGCACACAAAATTATCCTTTTATTATTGTTATTATTATTTTCATTATTATTATTATTATTAAAGCAATAACCTAAATTATGACTATTTTTCATGCAATATTCCTTTAAATTCTTACTAAAATGAGAGATGGGTTCAAGTAAATTTCTGACCTGGTCTTATTTAGTATATTGGGACTGTAATGCTGCACACACACACACACACACACAGGTGAAGCTCTTGTTTAGCAGCACAACCTTCACTCTGTTTTGGTGTCCTGACAAAAGGGAGACTTGGTGACGTCACTCACAGCTGTAAAACATCCAGAGGTTCAGCAGGACCTTGGCCTCAGCCGGGTCCACATGGGCTCTACGGTTCACAGCAAACTCAGACGCTTTCTCCTGCAGTTCCACCCAAATGTTATTGTCCGGGCCCTCTGCCCTCCTCAATCAGACATGCGTGATTTATCGCCTGGGCCGCTGGGCCTGACAGCAAAACACAATGACATGCACGCACACACACTTACACACTCAGACACACACACACACACAATCAGAAGCAGATGAATCTCATTTCAAAGACTACAGCTGCGTATAATTGGCCATGCAAGGACAAAATAGAGCAATATTCTCCCCCAAAAATCATAATGCCTAAAAATAATTTAGGCATGGTTTGGAAATAAGTAGGCCTGTATGTGCAGGGCTGCTTTAAATGATTCAAAAATAGAGCAAGAGAGGGAGAGTGAAGGAGGGGAGAGAGGAGAGGAAAGGAGAGGCGGAAGGGTGCTAGGCCTTGCCTTGAAATGGAGAGCCTGACTGGAATACTAATGCGTCTGAATTTATGCATCTCCTCAGTCTGCAGCCATGAGAGGGGGGTGGGGGAGACAGAGAGAAAGAGAGAGAGAGAGAGAGAGAGGGAGAGAGAGAAGAGAGGGGGAGCAGGGGAGTTAGAGGGGGGAGAAAAGGGTGTGAATGTGGAGGTGAAAGGGGGCGGTTATGTAGAAGAAGAGAAAAGTAAAACCATGGCTGATTGATTCCATCCATCTATTTTAGTTTGAAATAATCCCTGATTTCTGGGGGGAGGAAAGAAATAACCCCTGGATGGAAGAGGAGCCAGCAGCCGAGCAAACAAGCAGAGCAAGCCAAGGTCCGGAGCAGCACTGCAGTATCCTTGAGCCGTTTCCACCTCTTCTACCACGATGTGGGGACACAAACCTCCCCCTCTGAATATTTCTGATTTCTTAGAGTCTCCAGCAGCTAAGCTCAGCACAGAAATAACTAACCAGTGGAAGAATGATTGACTTAGGAAAATGTTTAAAGAAGAGTTAAAGAAATATAACAGGTGAAAGATAAAAGCACATTTCAGGGTTTTAAATGAGGAACTTCAGGTAATTATTTTCCCAAAATGCTCAGGTCAGGTGACTCGACTCTGCATCAGCGGATAATTGAGCCTCTGAATGGGATCCTGAATGAGAGCGGACTGATCATCAGACAGGACAGCAACAATAGAGAAGCAGAGGAAGAAGAAGAGGAAGTGACTTGTGTTGAAGTTGTTTCCAGGATGTGCTTGTTTGTTTACTGGCAAGGGATAATGGGACCGACTGACTCACACCTTTTCTTTTCAGAAGCATCTCATCTCAAACCCTCGACTCTCTTTGAATTTGTTTTGTTTCAAAGACTTTTGTGAAAAGTTAAGAAGTTAAAGGTTAAAAAAAGCAGTTACCCAATTCTTCCAAATTGATATTATTTCCAAAGCTTGTTATTTTTCCTGCTCTTTAAAAGAAAGATGAGGGTCAATAAAGCAAGTAACACACATTCAGATTAGAGAGATAAAACTAAACAGCAGGGCAGCTCCAGTTTTTTGGAGTACGGAATAAAAGTTTGAGAGGCCCTGCTAGGTTTTTTTTTTTCAGCAAAACCAACACCGAAGAAGTTCACAGAGAGGACAGAGGACATCACGAATCTCTTAAATTAGAAAGAAAGTGAGCAGAGGGCTGCAGACAGAGAACACAGACAGAAATCAAACAGCAGCCCACATGAGAGCGTTCATACATGGAAACAATCAATATCAGCTGCCAGGAGCCTGCTGCTTCTACAACCACACAGACCTTATCTGATCATTTTCTTAGAGTTTTTTTTATTTTTATATTCTTTACAACCCTCACTCCCCTCTCAAGTTCATGTTAAGTTAATGAATATTTTTCACTCTCCTTTATGTCAGTGTCAAAGTCTGATCCTTGTTTTCAGGCTGCTGGTTGTGTTTTGTTGTAAAGTAGAGGTTTTAGCATTTTCTTCAAGTGACCCCAAAATTCAGCTGTGTGCTCTCTGTCAGCTTTCATGACTTCAGCCAAAGACTTCAACAGTTTTCCCTAATGTTTGGAACATGTTGAGTCCAGAACCTTTAAAAAAAAGAGTCCAGTAATTTACTCTATGTGTTAACTGTTAGGTTTGTGCAGTTTTTTTACTCTGATATATTGTTAATAATTTTACAGAATATAGTACTCTTTACACACCAACTTGTCAAACTGTTAAATTTAAAAATAAATAAATAAATACATGAATAAATGAATACATTTAATCCGTTAACTTCAGCTTTTTCTAAACTGAGGGTCCTGGATCTTCCTTCTCTTTCACGTACACAACCTCAGCAGAAACGCTCACACTGATGGGAATCCCAACTCTTTTTAGAGATCCGATTAATTTGGCTCAGCAAGAACCAGCTCTTTACACTCCCAGTCTACTCCTCATCACCTTTTTCTTGGACTTACATTAGTCAGATCTCAGAGTGGAGTGACACACACACGACTCCCCACCTTTGTGTAGTTGCTGTCTATTACCACAGTGTTTAGTGTCGCCTCTACAGCTCAGTCAGGGAAGCTTAAAATGCCAGTATTCAGTTTGGGCGTGTCATTTTCAAAAAGAAACTTGAGAAACAGGCAGAGGGGGAAAGAGGTTTCAGAAAAATTAATTTACAAAATTGACTTTTTTTCAGATTTAATAAATACCAAATCAAAGCAAGTTTGTAAATAAATAAATAATAATAATAATAAACAAGTTTTCTTAATTGTTAAGATACTTTGGGGATATATGGCTCATTTTTTTTTAAATACTTATATACCCAAACAGACACCAGATTTGTCTTTTAGGTCCTTAAATGAACAAGTTTGTTCCTAAAAGATTCACAAAAACACTTTAAACAAAAACACTTTAAACAATAACACAGATGTGACACATCGGTGCATGAAGGATTTAGAGCCATTGATTTTTCCTTTTTAGAGCTCCCTGTGTTGATTTAGCGCCCCCTGGCTAAGCAGTCTTTGCTGATTTTGTTCTGTATGTGTGTAAAAATTTGTGTTTCTTGATTAAAAACCCTGCTTTATTTTTTACTGTAACGCTCATTCAAAAAAATGCTGTAAAATGTCGACAAAGGCAGTCAATCACTTGGTTTCAGACATTAAAAATAACAATATTGAAGTAGGGGCTCTTGTCTCTTTATTTCGGTCATGAAAAAAAATCAATATTAATTCCAGTTTTTCGAAACCACCTTAAAACTCCTTATGGGAGCTTTAAATGAAGATTCAAGTATAGGCATCACTCACAAAACTAACGTGAAAGAAACTTATATGCTGAGACAGAATTTTACCTCCTGGACGAGTAAAATTAGAAAGTTTTACACAACCGTTTCACAAAGGATGTAAATATTTTTGACAAGTATTTTTATGTCACTTTGTGAAATAAAGTTCTCAAATAGGATTAGAAATCCATACTGATATGTTATGCACATAATGAGAGGGAATACATTATTTACAGCCAAATCTATTATCATAATCAATTTCTTGTGCATACTAATAAATGCAGATTCAAAGAGAAAGTGCAGCAAGAACTGCAGATCAAATTACAGTCACTTCTGTACAACGCTTCTCTGCACGTCTCCTACAGTAATAGTGTAACCCAGTGGTTAAGAAATTGTTGCTTTCTGTATCCTCTCTCTGCGTTTGACAGTAATTGAAACCTTCAAGTTAAGAAAGTCAGCGCACAAATCCCTCAAACTCTTTAGACGCATTTTTGACAATTATTCATACACTTGTTGCGAGTGGAACATGCACACTGGTTCATCTCATTTTTCTTGTATTTGTGCTCATGGCTGCACTCTTGAAAGCAGCTGCTGCAGGGCCTTGACAGGACTTCAAAGTGAATGTGACCAAAGTTAAGAGATAAGTGTTCACTGGGGGGCAGAGGACCTCTGTTGGTAGTGAAAGTGTATTAGAGGACAGATTCAGAAGGAGTGTAACTGAGAACATGGAGGAGAGAAGAAAGCAGCACAGATGAGGAGAGAAGGGGAGGTGGTATTGAGGAGAAGAAGAAGAAGTAGACCAAAGATGGAGCGAGATTTATCGCATAACCTAAAATCAATTTCACATCCTCAGTTCTGGCGTCCCCTGACTGGGCGGGGCGGCTTTAGCTGTAGTTTGAAAGGTGGGGGGTTGGTGTAAGACTTTACATCCAGCCAAGAGGATTCCTGTGTGAAACTCTAACAATTATCACAAATAGGAAAAAAAAAAATTCCATGCTGCTACAAAAATCCTTTTTTAAGATAAACAAGACTCCACACCTGCTCATCATATTATCATATCTCTCTGTTTATTATTCAGCCTCTTCCATTTGAGTGTAAAAATGGTGTCAGTAGAACAGCTGCCTCTCTGATCTTATTGTTCTCTCTGCTGAGGCTGTGCCACTCATGTCTTTGCAATTACTTTGACAATTAAAACCATATTAAGGTTGTGCAGTGTGATAGCTCCATTAAGGAGCACAGGAACTCTGGTTTGACATCCACACTCTGTCATTTTGAGGCTGACACTCCTGCAAACTTTGATGTGATGTTAAGTGGTCACGCGTGTCTGCACAACTGCAGTTAAGAGGTCTTGTTTCAGAAACTACAGATCCATGTAGCACGTTTGGTGTTAGAGAGGGAGCTCTCGCCATCACACTTAGCCTGCCTGCATGTATATTGAACACACACACACACTCACACACACACATGCATGCACATGAAGAAGGGTTGTAAGTGAGAGGAGAAAGGCCTGTTTATGGCTCTGAGAGTAAATCACTGTGTCTGATATCTTCATTTGAGACAGAGGGCTGATCACTGCTCGTCCTGCTTGTTCCACATTAACTCATTATCACACACGCTCACTCCATTAATTCTCTTGCTTTTATTAGCAGCAAGAGTGGATGCACACACTCACACGTATACACACAGTGGACCGATGACAAGCACTGCCTCTACCTCATCTGACAGCTAATGGCTTCATTAGGAGCAGCGTGTTAATTGGCTGACTTTGGGGAGACGCTCGTTAATGAGGATAAATAGATTCACACCTGAGCGGGGTGCTACTCAGCCACAGCAGCACTGTGGGAACTCTGGATGACGAGCGAATGTGGACTGAAACTATGACTGCAGCACCTGTCCCGTTTTTACTTCCCCCCAGTCTAAACACTGGGCTGCTTCCCTCGCCAGGCAGACTTATTAGCCAAGTGGTTGATTAGCACCAGGAGGCCAAAACAAAGAGCAGTATGTCAAAACAATTAGCCCCACTGTTTACCTCTCAGCTCCCGGGCTGACTGCAAAATGCATCTAATCCAGGAGAGAGAGGGAGAGAGAGGGAGAGAGGGGGCATGGAGTCAGCTCAGACAGTTGCAGAAAAAGGACAACAGCTGGTCCATAGGCCAACGAATGTGTGTGAGTGTGTGCATGTGTGTATTTTTGTGTGCATTGATGGGAGCAGTCCTTGTGCCTCAATCCATCTGCCTCCCTGCCTAGATCTCCATCCTCTGCTGCTGTCTGGTCATGACAGCTCTGACACACACACCACACACGTACACAATACTCTCTCTACACACCACTGGTTAGAGGAGCTTATATTCTCAGGGGAGCGGGGGGTTGGACAGACAAAATGGAAGCAGGCGAGACTGATCATTTACATAAGGGTAGGACTGAGACCCTGTGAGGGCCGCTGTGTGTTCCTCAAGCTCAGGACTTCTTATGTAGTGGACATTGTTACCACCTAGTGGTTGATTGTGCACCTTGCATCTCATTTGTGTTGGTTTGGGGATAACAGAGAAATACAGCTGCTTTGAACGTGATCATCATTTCTTTATTGAGTAAATAAAGGGGTTGTAAGCTGTACAACCCAATACTTAGAGTTCACAATGGATCAGATGACCCCATGTAACGTAACTGTCTCTACAGGTCAGGACTCTGTCTTTACTACCTCAGGAATCCTGATTCAATACAAGTTTGTTGTTGAACCACATCTACAAATGTGCTCTACAGAGACCAATCTTCAGTCCATTATGAGAGGGCTCCAGTAGAACCAGACTGGATGGTGAACAGCCATCTGTCTCAGACTGAGACTTATTACACATGGCATGAGTGACCTCTTCACTGAAGTCTAGCATTTGGATGCTAACCCTCTTTAACCTTTTCAGTGTGAAATAAAATTTCCTTCCTTTAAAAGTTAAAAATCTTTTAAAAATGTACAAATGGTTTTATCTTCCTCTCCACAAATCTCTCACTGATTCTCTCTGTGGTTCAGGTCAGGTGAGCTGGCTGGCCCATCAATCACAGAAAAATGATGGTCTGCAAACCATTTGGTGGTAGTTTTGGCGTGGTGGGCAGGTAACAAGTTCTGCTTTAAAAGGAATTAAGGGTCTGTGTCGGCAGATACAAGCATGAAGTCAATGTAAGATTTTGGTGCTCTAAAACTTCTCTGAAGCCTTTGCTAAGATGGCCGACCGTCCAGCATTAGCCGGGACGTCCCGTATTTGAGCCAAAAGAGGCGCGTCGCCGCACGGGTAAATGCTAAAGCTACATGCTGCTCCGGAGGGGGATTTTGTCCCCCGCCGCCGGAGTTATCGGGGAAGAAGCCAGCGGCTAAAATACGGGAGGATCCGGTAAACCGGCGCGGATCCGGTGTGTTTATCAAAGCGTGGTGGCCGTGCTGAGGCACCGGGGGGAATTTAGACTAAACAGTAAGTCAAAATAAAACGTTCACACTTACAGATGCCACGTTAGTAGTAGGATCATGGATAGTTGGTACGGATACATTCTTTATCTTCAGACATCTAGCAAATCCAGCGTTGAACTGTCCCTCGTTGATAAAACAGTCCGGAGTGAAACGGTGCGCACATACGTACAGATATTTTCGAAGTGCCGCGGGTATAAATATTATAAATAAAATCCACCCATTGAGTCTTCAAATCCTCCGACGAGGGAGTTTTCAAAAGAGTTTTGTGCTCGTTTGTGCAGCCAACAACAGAGCAAACGCTGCCTCTTTTTCAGATCGTACTTCCGCCATGGTTCTAACCGGAGCTATGTGAGCGAGCGGCCGGAAATAATGGCGGTGTTTTGATAACTTTGTGGGCAGGGCAGTGGGCGGCTCCATGGGTAGTACCATCAACCCGCCACCACTGACATGACGTCATGTCAGTGGAGTTTTCAGAACGGCTCTGAGCACACAGTTCCTAAATACGGAGATAACTAATAAACGACTGGATGGTATTTTTTTTCGAACTTAAAGGGATTGTAGCAGTTTTCTATCCCTGATATGCACCCCCCTCCCATTAACAAAGTCAGTTTTTCATGCCATGGCCCCTTTAACTTGAAAAAATGGCCAAATTGTTATGCAGTGGATAAAAGCACCAAATTTGGTACACACATTCTTTAGAGTGTATCTCATCATCATCTCAGAAGGGGTGCCCAAAAATTCGGACCCCTTAAATGCCTTTTAAATAGCCTGGCTGGGCCATCCTGTTGCGTGAATCACTTGCCGTTCCTTCCCACAACAGTTTGGACTTCGGCCAATTGGGAGCGTGTATTCCCGGTCAGAAAATAACCGGGCCAATCAGAGACCGTGTTTCCACTGTTACCCGGACAACAGGGAAAGGCAGTCCCTGATTGGTCCATGTGTAGATGGTAACGTCTAACACATGCTGCGGGACTTTTCAAAGCGCCGTTCATTGAGAACGCCGTTAATTCTGCAGTTGACTTTGCAAAGTCGGCAGAAATCGTCTAGATCCGCAGAAGACGACTTTTTGTACAGCTATACAGCTTTTTTCTGTTCAGCTCCATTTTTAAAAGTTATTAGGGGGTTCATGTTTTCTATGATTGACACTTGATACAGCCTATGGGCGTTCTCTTGGCGACTCTCCCGCCAAATGCGTACAATGCTACTGCGCAAGTGGTGGTTCCAGGAAGTGGAGAAAATCCTGGAAATACCGAGAGCAATTTACCTTCGAATTCGTATAATGATGGAAGGCAAAACCAAGTTGTCCATAGTTTATACAGTCTCTGATAAAAACACACATAAGCATCTCCAGCAGAGCTGAACACGGCACCCAGAATCAAGAAAAATCAAATGAAATGCAAAACTGAATTTAATCTGAAAAGAGGACTTTGGACCACCGAACAACAATATAGATGTTTTTCTCCTCGGCCAAAGTGTCATGTTTATGACACTGTCTCAGGTTCAGGAGGGATCTGGAGATGTGGAGGCTCTTGGTGCACTGACACCAGCCTCACTCCTCTCCTCATGAAGCTCTTCCAAATTTGGTCAAGGCTACAGTCATCCATGATGCTTGTGCAACCTTTTCCTACTAATCAACTTTCCACTGATATACTTTGATACAGTGCTCTGATCGAAGCAAAGACCTTCTGTGGCTTACTCTTTTTGCCGGTGACTGTTCTTTAGGCATCTGTGATTGTAGTTACCTGCTTTGTGGTGGACTAAGAGATGTTGTGTTTATTCTCTTTGAAAAGTAATCATCTCAAACTAAAAAGGAAAGGTTGTAAAGATATGGTATTTGGTTTTATCAAAACTGAACCAAAAAACTAAAATCATCTGACTTAACATGAAATGAGTGCAGAATACATCACGTTTCCCATCTAATAAATAACTAGTAAGAAATGTTTGAAGTCATGATATTGATCTGCTTCAAATTGTCTTATGGTTAGATGACTCTACTCTGTTGTAGTTCTTAGGGATTATCTCCCCTTATAGAAGGTAAGGTGCGCAGTGAAAGCAATAGTACAGACCACAGTCAATGCATGTCAATAATGATCTTTAATGTCAATATATACAGAACTTGAAAGAAAAATAGAATCTTAAAAATCAAATGAAATAAATACAATATCATACAATTTCCACAATGTCTTTTTGAAGAGATATCCATGGAAATTTTTTTTAATTCAGCCTCTCTGGTTCGACGGGGTGCGTCCCGTCCCCCCCAGAGAAATCCATTCAGCTCCCCCACATGCTCTTCATCTTTTTCATCTTCATTTTATATTTTCATATATTTTTTTTTTGCAAACTAGAATTTCTGTTATTGTTACCACATAGTTTCACCTTCAAACTCTTTTATTAAGTCCATTGGCAGCTTATTTAACCTCTTTCCGTACATTGTTAGCATCACAGAATAACATGAGTCAGATGGTGAAATTTGAAGGAAAAGAAATAACAGGCTCGGTCCAAACATGCATTTATGTTTCCAAAAGTGCTGGCAGATGATTGTGACACACGGGGACTTCCTTAATCTGCCACAAGCAGAAGCATTTCTCTTCACTGTTACAGACGAAACAGTCCAGCAGAGCCCCTCAGTCTTGATCATCCTGCCAGCACTCTCACACATAAACCACTTCACTTTGAAGAAAACAAGTTAAGAGAGCAAAAGCAAACAAGGTAAGGAGAGAGAACTGAGGAAGAGGAGGATGGCAGGGCGCAGATGAAGAGCAGTGGGGAGTGGGGCACAGTTTACCGAAGCAGCTTTGAATCAGCCAATCACAGTGAAGGAGAACATCAGCTGGTGCGTTTCTTCCCCACACGAGGAAGAAAGAATGAAAGGCGAGGAGGGCAAGTGCATATGAAAGCTGTGGAAATAAATACAAGTCTGTCTCCCCAGCAGTAACCGATATGTGAGTTTCCCCTCTTCCTCTTCAGCTGACTTCTTCACAATGCAGCCTCATCCAGTGTGAGAGTGCATGTATGTGTGTACGTGTGCATATGTTGGGTACGTCAAATAAATAGATTAAAAAAAGGAGACAGTAGGTCTGACTGGCCGGGACTTAAGTCGATGTGTGTGCCTGAATCTGTGTTTGTGTTGGAGTCCGACTGAGAGTGAGGTTAAAACTGGAAGGGTGGCGGTGTGTGTGAGTGTGTGTGTGTGTATATGTCTACATGTCTGTTGAGGTGAGTTTCTTCATGCTGCGTCTCTGAGCTAGACTGGACGCTGCCACAGGCTCCAACACAGGTTGACTCGTCTTCTGGCTCAGTGCTGAGTATGTGGCAGCCATGGCTCCCTGGAAAACAACATAAACACTCAGTTGAAAGCCGAGTCCTGATTTCATTACCTCTCTGCTGCTGTTTCTGAGCCCCTTAAGCTGCCAAACAGACTACAAAGTCAGTCAGCTAATGTCACACCACAAAACAAATCATATACTGTATATGAAGCTCATTGTACCATAATGATTAGCTCAGTTATAAAACATCACATGGGCCTCAACCCGATACCCTGGTTACCACTAACTGTATAAAAGAGGTGATCTAAACCAGTGGGAAAGAGCCATCAGTTTGTTATCTAATTTTAATCTGAGTGTGAAGCTGTTCATCCAGCACAAACTTGGAATTTGAAGCTCTTTGGTTGCAGTAGAAGAAGGTTTAACCATTTTCCCCTCTCAATAAGGTAATAATTTATGTCAAAGAAAATCTAACTAATGGATCATATTGGGATGACGATATATATTGAGTAAATGAGACCATACATTCATAAAGGTAATGTTCACTGAGGTAATAAATCAACCCTGAAGCATGTTCTTCGGTCATCTGATCCCTTTCTGCAACTGGAAGAGTCATTTACCCCGACTATCTAGATCAAATTCACAGCGCATTCTGGGTTAATGATATTCAAGTGCAACAGTGCTCACAAAGTTCTGCAGCTCTGCACATTTCACTCAAGTCCTGCATCTGACTGTGGAGATGAACCATCAGTATCTCCACTACCTGCTGTGCAGAGCTGTGTGGTGCACTCTCATTATCAAACCGATAATATGATGTAGTATGAGATTATGAAGACTGTATGGGTAAAGCTTCAAACTGATTTAACACTGGATTATTAATCACGTAACATCGAGTTTAAATTAGCTAACTTTATGTGCAGATTTTTTAAGAGTTTTGATCATTGTTCTGATCAGTGTCAGGTTTAAGTGTGCTGATGCCTCTAAATACTGCAGAGCAGTAACCACTGCTCAGCAGGAGGTAAACATTTCCCAACAACACAAGGCCATTTATGCCAGTTTACAGTTTGGTGTTCTCTGCAGTGAGGTTTATCTGCGTTTAAGGAGCATATTTCCCTTCAATGCTTATAGCTCATGTAAATGTAAGCAAACAACACTGGTACACAGAGATGTTAATTGCTTTGTGGTGCAGTGTGTATATATATATTTGACCTTAGGTGCATACTTAATGTGTAGGACGTCTTTTTGTCCCAGTTGCACAAGTTTAGGGTCGGTGCTTTAGTGAATCAATGGATATATTGTTAAAATTACAGGGCTATCACTCTCATTTACACCAATACATTCTACATCATTCACAGTTTTTTTTAGAGCGCACTTCTTTGGCCTTGTGGATGGGTCACAGAGTCAAAGTTTGGAGACAATAGCTCTGAAGCAGGTAGTCCTGGTTCATTTCCAACCTGTGGCTCCTTTCCTGCATGTAACTTCCCACCCTCACCCTCTCTCCTGGTTTCCTGCTCTATCCGCTGTCCCATCCTTGCTTAGTAAAGGCATTAAAAAAAAAAAAACGCCTTCCTTGGTAACCTCTCCTGTTGTCTCTTCCACTTTTTGTTTTCTTCAAGATTTCCTAAAAATCAATCCAAACAGGAATTTTTTGGAGTAGCACATTTAACGGGTATTTGGTGCGATAAATGAGGAATAACAGGCTGAACAGTCAGCACAAAAAGTATTCAGAGCAAAGAGCTGAGCAACGATGCATGATCACCACTTACACAAATAAAGTAGCACCGAGAGCAGTATGGATTTACTCAACTGGATTTCTGACTCGACGGTAAAGCTACAGGGTGTTTACAAAGACGATATTCTTCTCCCAGCCTACAGCACACCTGTTATCGGAGCTGTACCTGGATGTCAGAACTGAGGGTTTACTGAGCAGGTGCATCCCTTCATTGTCATCCTGTCTCTAGATAATGTGCTGTGTCACACCTCATGTGTTAAATCTGCTTTACAGACTTGACCAAGACCCTGTTTGTGCTCCTGGTGCTCACAGGCCACAGAAATAACAGGAGTCAGACGGGATCTTCACTGTGTGAAAAATGTGACAAAAACTGCTAGCTCAGGCAAGATCTTTTTAAATTTGTGCTTTTTTTTGTGTGAAAATTTAAATAAAATATTCCCTATTTCTATTCCCGTGACTGACAATCGTTTCATCTCAACCAAAAGTGTGTTTGCCTTGTCTGCTGAACATGTGCGCTGAGGAGTGATGGCACCGGCGATGGTTTTTTTTAAGGTCATCTGTTAAACAAGAAAAAGACTTTGAGATTGTCTGTTGATAAAGTGTTGAAGAGAGAGCTAAGCTGTGAAGCAAACCTCTAAATTTACTGTTGATCTTTGTTCCCGTGATCACAGGGTTTGGGATGTAACTAAAAGAAAAACATCACAGACAGAAGAGGATCCCTGCGCAGGGTGGCTGGCCTCTCTACAGGACTGGGTGAAGAGTTTACTTCTGAGTGCTTCTATATACAGCCACAGCTCACTGAGATTAAGAGAAGTCCACTAAGGTGGTTCAGACGCTCTGTAGGGATGAGGTCAGCCTCTGTCTGTGAGAGGCTGAAAAACAACCGACTTGGAGAAGCCAAACCATAACAAAGAGAGGACAGGAGAACTGTACTGGGAGACATGAGGGGTCTGAATAGAGAAAGACGAGCAAGCTGCCCTGATTTTCTCTACCTTAAAATCACACTGAGAAAATCCCAATAACTTCACCTGTGGAGCACATCTGTCTATTAGTTTATGCTACTCTTTATGTTCGTCTGGTCCAACTGTACACACAGTACAAGATAAAAAAAGATGAAAAAACACTGCTGGTGCTGAAAAACTACCAGATGAGCCACATTTAGAAGAAGCATCTGTACCCAACATGATAGAGAGTGGGCACATCTGCTCTGTTGGATCTGGTATTAGTAATAGATGAGATTAGAAGTGTGTGAATCACAGAGGATCGGGCCCCCTTTGATATTTCAAGAGGCGCACGCCTTGCAAAGAGGATGACTTCATGTAGGAGAGTAAAGAGGAAAAGAGAGACGCTGGGTACCATGTTTAGAAACACTTGAGTGTCATTTCTGATAAGGCCAACATGAGCTATACTAAAATATTATCCTACTTCAGCTCTGTGCAGCTTCTATTCTGGGAGTCTAACAAACTATTTCTACACATTTAATTTCTACGTCTCTGAAGAGGACTGTTTCTGCTCAGATGATCCTGCGTCTGCGGTATTCACTGGGATTCATTCTCACCTTGACGAGATGCGGTGCGTCATGGCGTGTGAGCTGGAAGTGTGGTAGAGTATCTCTGCAGGTGATCCAGGAATGCTTTAGAACCTGTTCTGCTGTGTATCGCTGGTGAGGGTCCACATGGAGCATATGGGACAGCAGGTCCTACATATGTAAAAAAATATATATGTCTCAAAACTTGTTTAAAAAAAAAGCAATTTATAAGTTTTTTTCTTACTTTGAACTTAAATCCTACGGTTCAATTTTTGCTCACTTTCAGGTGTCAGTGGATTTCAATAATACATGAACACACAATGGGTCTCAAACATTGGAGATGGAGGTGTGAGTATACAGTGCAAAGTTTCCATCAGTGTACCTTTGAGCTGTCTGATACAGTATCCCAGTTTCCTCCTGTCAAAGAAAACTTCCCAGAACCTATCCGTAGTAGAATCTCTTCTGGTGTGTCGTTAGGCCCGTTGGCAAACGGTGTGTACCTGAACAGAGGTAGGCAAAAAGCCGTGATTGTACTTCACACATTTCATTTCACAAAAATATTAACCTGTCGCCCAAGACAAAGTGGGGAATAAAAGTGGAGTGTGATCTTAAGACTTCTGAGTTCACAGTTTAATCTGCTGCTCTAAAATTGAGCTTTAGTCACACTCAATATTCATACTAAGACATCATCTATCTTTGCAAGACATTGAAGTTCTCAGTTGTGCATGGGTGAGGCCTTACCCTGCCAGCATGGTATACAGTAAAACTCCAAGACTCCATATATCACAAGCTGCATCATAACCTTGCCGCATTAGTACCTGGAATGACAAAATCAATGACAGTCAGACTATTAGAGCCTCACACTGACAGAGTTCTCACAGTCTGCTGCAGATTTCCCTCCAGCTATTGTCCTTTTTTTGCCTTCAAAGTTTCCTCCTCTTACCTCTGGTGCCACAAAGTTGGCGGTGTAACAGGGGGTGAGGAGCAGGCCATTGCCTCCCCGGAGCTGCTTTGCGAATCCAAAGTCACAGATCCTGATGGAGTCAGGATTTCCAGAGTCATCCATATAGAGGATGTTACTGGGCTTCAGGTCTCGGTGTACCACCTGAGCAGGGAGGGAACAGGGATGGAGGAGAAAACATTATAAAGAGTTGAATTTTCCCCTCATGCTCATAGACAGAGAAGGGGGTCCTCACCCCTTGGCAGTGGAGGTAGTCAACAGTCTTGGTAATGGTGTAGAGCACAGCACTGGCCTCTCTCTCTGAAAAAAACTTCTGCCGTAGGATCTTGTCCAGCAGCTCCCCTCCCTTCATCAGCTCCGTCACCAGATATACATACCTGCCCTCATCATAGACCTGCACACACGCACACAAACACACAGAGCACATGTTAGTGTGGAGCTCTAAAATCAACTCTAAAAGACTTCAAGAAACTCTTACACAGAATGATACTGACGTCTTTCAAAGTGATGATGTTTGGGTGCTGTCCGTATCGCATCAGGATTTCAATCTCTTCGGAGGGGTCCCTCTTTATTTTGTCTATAATCTGAAAAATATAAAAACAGGTTTCAGCAGATCGAATCAAAGAGTGTACTAGCAGAGTCAGAAATATGACATCTCCTTCAGTTTGAGCTTGTATATCCTAAATGGGAAAATTCCTATACTACTTTAGTCCATAAGAGTTACTGCAGCATGGCTTCAGTTGTGAAGCTGTGCTGCCCTCTGCTGGTCTGTTTGCAACACTGCGTACAGTTAACATGCCTACTCACTTTTCAAACACTGATGACCAATATTCTGACACCTAATATTTAGTCATCCACTTTTATATAGTAAGAACACTTTTTTTTTTTTAAAGCTGCCCACTCACAGAGTCAAACTGGCTTAATAAAATACAGTCAGGGTGAGAAAAAAATATATACACAGGAGTACTGAACAGGTGGAGCACTGACTTTATATAAAGGTTGTAATAAAGACACAGCCAGAATGCACTTATAAATATTCAGCATTAAAGGTGTCTTAGCAGAGGCGATGATAGAGAAGCACAATTCTAAGTGAAAGGTCAGCTCTGATGTAGTTATCAATGAAAAGTACACCCACGTCCTTCGTTTGCTACTCTAACACCCCTCAAGGAATCCTTCATCCTTCCACCCCCATATAAGGATGCTCAGTGGTAACAAACATTTAACTCTGATGTGTAACTCTGGGTAAAGACTCTAAAGAGGTGTGAGTACCTGCATGATAGCTCAGTTACAGAAAGTGAACACTGTGCAGAGTGGTTTTTGAAGTACCTTCACAGCATAGTCCATTGCAGAGACTCGGTGTACACAGCGTTTACAAATGGAATAGGAGCCGACCCCTATGTCCTCCTGCAGCTCGTACAGGTCGGAGAACTTGGCCGAGCCGCCGTGCATCTGAAAGGATCAAGATTTCGAATAGTTTTCAACAACATTTACTGATTCAATTTAGATGTGCTCCAGTACCGGCTAAGCACTCATGATTGAAGAGACGGCTCATGGTCCACAACAATGTCACAGCATGCACTGTCAGTTCATACAAAACAACAACGTGAGTAGTCCAGGCTGTGATGGTGATATGTGCTCCCACAGCATTAGTTTCAACAGTTAGGTTCACACATAAGCCACACAAAGTGGAACTCTAGCTAGTTATTACATACTCAGCTGTGAAACTGTCACAGCCATTGTTGTAAGGCCATTGTAGTTGTGGTTGCCAATTTTCACATCTCTTAATGGAAATGTGTGGTTCAACTGACAGTTTCTGAGTCGGGGAGTGGGAGTGGGAGTGGGGGGTCCTCGATACCAAAACAGATATTCAGGAGCTACTCAGTTGTATTACTCAGGTGTGTCAGTCCAACTTTAATGTAACTGCGTTTCAGTTTGACTCATATGTTTACATGTATTTAAAAGTCCAGTTTTAATTTTACTTCAGCGATTAATAGATTTTTGTCACACTTCATAAATCATTTTTGATTTTGTGCAGTAGTAAATTCATAACTAGGAGGCGAATGTTGTCAAATTAAACAGAAGGCTTGCAGAGCCAAACAAAATGTTTTCTAGTGAGTCTGTTGACTCATGTGTGGTTATGACTATTCAGCAACGCTGACAGGTGTGTTGATGGCAACTCTAATTCTTTAACAATGTAAACAAGCTTTCTTCAGGACAATAGCCGCCTCAAGGTTAAATCTGTGTAATGCTCATTAGGAAGGCTGTAAGGTCGAGTCATTGGTAATGTGTTGGAAAAGCTAAGTCTCTGAGGTGAATGCACATGTTCTCTGAGTGTTAGTGATAGACAAGTTAAAGAGTAAATGATGGACCAGAAGCTGATATAGAATGATTAACCTGTGTACATCAGGGCTGAGTGCAAACAGGCAGTAGGGAGGATGTGAGTTTACCTGCACAATAGGGAGTATGCTGAGCAGCGGGGAGCTCTTGTTCTCATCCATAGGGGTGGGAGCGACGAAGCTGAAGCCTTTGAAGAGCTGGTGGGCGTTTGCACTGGGAGGAATACCTGGAGAGTCTAAATAAACAAAGATCATTAATAAAACAGAAACCTGAATGTATAAAGCACCCATTGAAATTTGGTGATATTTCGTAGTCAGCGCTCGGTCGCAGTTTCCATGGCTGCAGGATTGGCTGTTGTTTTTGAGATCAAAAGCATGAGAGAAGAATTTGTGTTTTTGCAAGTGTGTGTGTGTGTGTGTGTGTCTTAGAGTGTGTGTGTAGGTGTTGATTTACCTTTCGGCGTTTTAGCGGTGAACTCAGGGTCAAAGCAGAACGTGTCATCTGGTTTACCTGCTGCAGGCTTGAATGGGGGCTGCAGCTCTCTCCTGAACAGTTTCTGAGGGACACACAGGTGCACACGTGCAGGAAGACACACGTACATGTTAGAGATTAAACTCTACTGCAGGCTGCTTGGATTGTGTGAGCATATGTGAAAGAGAAGCCAAGACCCCTCCCAGATGAACCCCTTCCCATCCCTCTATAGCCCAGTCCAGCCAATAGCATCATGCTGGCTGTTAAACACTCACACAGGGCTATTAGTGCACACACAGTGAGAACTGGCCCTCTGCCCAGACACAAACACACACACACACAAACATAGTTGGCGTGGACTGATGGCCGGTAGTCACCAAGCCAACCGTTTGGTAGGTGTGAATCCTTAACAGAAGCTGCAGAGTTATATGAGTGTGTATGTGGGGCTCTATGAGAGATGGAGGCGTGTGTGTGTGTGTGTGTGTGTGTGTGTGCGTGTGTATGAGCTCACATTCCAGTCGATGGTGGAAAAGAACGCGTGGCGTTTGATCTCCTCCACTCCATCAGGCCCGGCACCTAAAGACACAGATCACCCTGGTTCAGTCAACCTGGCACGTTTGGTTACATTGTTTTCAAAGCGACAACATGCTCTCTCATTTTTCCCTCTGTGGTTTTAAGCTCGTGATTTAAGTGGATACCAAAAAGCTTAGCAAGCGACCCCTTGGCGAGGTTCAACACACCTTGTTGTCCATTATTCTATCAGATCCACTGATACACCTTACCTAGCCTGTTAGCAGGATTACGTTTAAACAGCATTCTCAGCAAACTCTGGGCCTCCAAACTGAGGAACTGAGGCATTCCCAACTTAGCTCTGAGGGGCAGAGAAGAGCAGAGTGAGAGGTGAACAGAGACAAAAAGTTACAGTGAACTGTTGAAGAGTTTAAGATCACAGACACAAAAGCTTTATTCTGTAAAGTCAGATGGTCAGAAGATGGTCTCTGCTATTGGATAAACTTTCATTCTGTCAGGCTGGACAAATCTCCTTAGCAAATCGAGCTTATTTTGAAGGATTTTTTCCCTCTAACTTGTTATTTGTATCAATGAATCAGAGGAAAATTGAATAGGAACAAGTTTCTGCTTCACTGTGATGTGTACAAAATAATGCTCAAGGTCAGTCTGGTTTTGGACCATTTGGACAAGAACTTGACCTAGAGCAATCCAAAAATGTTTAGAGGCCGAATCCAGGCATGACTACAGTTCATAAAAAATAAAAAAAAATAAAAAAGAACTGAAAAAATTAGGGATGTTCTCAACAAAATGTGGGATATTCACTGCTTAAGAGTTCCAGCATATCGTTTTCCTCTGGAGGCCAAAACTACCTCCAAATCAGCAACACATTTATATTCTGGTGACTGTTTCTGTGTTTGATAGAACAGCCAATATTCAATCGATGAAGAAAAACATGGAAAAAATGGTGATTTAAAAACTTGTTTTTCTGACATGTGGTTTTGATTTTTAAATTAAAACTACAGTAATAGAGATGAAATATGGTGTGACTCACTTGAGAATCATGTTCATAGTTTCATTTCGGTCTTTCCCTTGGAATGGTAACGTCCCCGTTAGCATCTCAAACTGCAAACACACGATGAAAGACATGAAACATAATACACAATATTTTCTGTTTCTATAAAGCACAAATGATGAGTGATTGAGTGGATATCACAGGCTTTTTTTTTTACCATAAGTACTCCCAGAGACCACCAGTCCGCACTCTGTGTGTGTCCTCTCCTGTTGACCACCTCAGGGGCCATATACTCCACCGTACCACAGAAGGAATAAGCCTTCTTATCAGCATCTACAGACTCTTTACTCAAGCCAAAGTCTACAAGACAGAAATACAGAGCAGAGGATGGCTGGGTTAGAATATTTATTTCATCCCTCAAATTAAAAACTATTTTCAACCATTTTAAACAGACGAGTCAAACATTTATATGTAATTCAACAAAATCATACCTGTTAACTTAATGTGCCCAGCTTCATCAAGTAAGATACTGAAAGAGGGAAAAAAAAGTATCATGAGATGAACCTCGATTTTACTGAAAAGTGAAATAACGGTAAGAGTCAATCCATTTTATAGTAAGGTCAGTGTCAAGTACAGAAAAACACTCCAACATTTAAAAGTGGATAGTGCTACACTTTTCAGTTTATTAAAAATGTGTCTTTTACCTTAAACTGGATTTTCATGACAATCAACAATTTATGTATTTTTGTTTTGAGAAAAACTAAAAGCATAAAATCTTGTCAACCAACCTCACAATTCTGATATCAAATCTCTGTACCTCCTTTTTCTTTGCATACAGTGTGTTGTCTTACAAATTTCCTCTCAGCATAGTTTGATTTTAATGCTTTAAAGAGAACTACAGATGTCTGACTAAGGTAACTGCACTGGTCATTAAATACCATATTTTGATCAAAAAGAGAAGAGGTTAGTAAAGTGAGCAGGTTAAGAGTGACTAATTTATTAATAAAATAATGTTTTAGTGTGAAATTGAAAATATATGGATTATATATTTCAGATGAATTGGAGAGAAATAGGCTAACTTTTGAGCTTTGTGTAAGTTCTTTGTGGGTCAGAGGGTAAAGGGTCAAAGTGAAAGTAAAGGTCTAGGATTCGTACTTCTCTGGCTTGAGATCTCTGTAAACTATGCCCAGGTTGTGCAGATGGTCGAGGGCCAGGGCCAGCTCTGCAAGGTAGAATTTCACATCTTCCTCTGTAAACATAACCTGATAAGAACTGGACAAATTTACTCTCTGAACTCAGAAAAGGAGAGAAATTCAGCAGAAAAAGCAAAAATAACACTTCAACATTGAGCTCCACCACAAAAGAGAAAACAGAGTATTATTACTGACACAAAATCAACATTTCAAATAGGTTATATGATTCAGCAAGCTGTTGATTTGACATTGCCAGCAGCTATCGCTTTGGTTCTGAGACATGCTTTCAACACAAGGTCTATGCAGAGAACAATCACACATTGTTGAATTCCCTGAAAGCATTTGAAAAGAGCTGATCAGAGCCTCTATCTGACAAGGCACTGACGATCTAAAAAGAGAATATTGATTCCAAGAGAAGCTTTCACATTTCCAGGAGGAATTCAAGTCATTATTTAAATGAAGAGCTTACAGAGTAGACGGCTAATGATACTCTTGCTCGTATAAAAGGAAAAAAAAAAAAAGTGTTTGCATACTTTATTTCCACCTGTTCTATTAGTAGTTGTCACCCAAAAAATTCAGACAGGTTGTTAAGAGAACATAATGGCAAGTGTAATTTGGATTTTCCGAGTATGTTTAAAACATAAGGGAGTTTAAAATTACATTATGTTTGCAAGTAAAAAAAAGGACACGCTAGAGTCTAAAAAGATGCAAAAATGCTTTAAGTGGAGTGAAATGTGAAAAGCAAAATGACATCAGCTTACCTCTTTGGATAAGCGAGTGAATACATCCCCTCCCCTGAGAAAGTCCAGTATTAAATACAGTTTCCCTTCTGTCTGAAAGGCTGGGCGAGAAGAAAAAAAGCACATTGTGTGATTTTTCAGCCATCTGTATGCTGGTTAGATGGAGAAACTCCAGTGTTTGAACAACAAAGGTTTACATTAGCAAATACAGCCACATATGTAGTGATTTACTAGCAACCTGAAATTAACAACAATACTGAAGTGATCTTGAAGACCTGTTTTTAATCAGTAATAAACCATATTTATATGTATATACTGTACACATGTATATAGTAAAGAAAACTCAAGTATATATCTTTTTTTTGTGATCAACTTTTTTATTTCTTTCTTTTTGCTTTATCTCATTACATCCATACCCATTGCCCCCACCCTTGTCCCAGGAGCAACATCAATCCCCCCAAAAAATAAATAAATAAAAAAATATATCTTTTTTTTTACTCTAAGATTCTCTATCCTTTAACTTCTCCTTTGTATTTGTATTTATGCTGCTGTAATCTTGGAATTTCCCCCTGTGGGACCGATAATGGAATATCTCATCTCATTTTTGTGCATTGTTGACATTTGACCTTAAAAATAGAGCTTCAATAACTGTGAAAGAACATTCACAATATCTTGACCAGTTATGTAGAGAATGTAAGCAGTTTAGTCATAGAAAGCGTAGATGTGAGCTGCATAATTGCATGTCTCTATATTGCTGTCAATATCCAAATAAGTTTTCTTACCGTAGTGCAACTTCACTATGAAGGGATGATTGACTTCCACTAAAATGTCTCTTTCCATTTTAGTGCGAACTCTGTCCCTGACTGGAGAGACCAAACAGGAGGAGATGATGAGACGAGGAAATTCAACCCTCAGTACAGGACATACTGGGAGCTTTGTTTGACATTTTTGTTTGGAACATGAATTGATATCTAAGTTGCGTTACCTTTCAATGATGCCTTTTTTAAAACTTTCATTGCATATAACTGACCAGCATCTGGACCCACGATCTTCCTGACAAGAAATACCTGAGAGAAAACACGACGAGACATTTGGAAAAAGAACATCTGCCTACAATTGCACTGATAGCAACATTTGACTGCTGTTTCCTCACCTTGCCAAACGAGCCCTGACCGAGGACTTTCAGCAGTTCAAACTGAGATGGATCTGCTTTCTCACAGCCTTCTTTCACGTGGTGAGTGATGGGAATCTCCTTGTAGGTCCCTTCATCCTACACAAACAGCAACAGCATGAGACAGTTAATGACACTGCTGCAGGTATGTCAGGCTTACACACACTTGCTCTGAGGAGACCACCGGCCCACTATTACTTACACAATGTGAGAAACACTCTCCCTCCTCCATAGGCTCGTCCATGATCTGATGCCCATTGACCTACAGCAAACAAACAAATAACATCAGGAGAGTCGCAAACAGCAAAGACTTTTACAAAGCTTGTTCAGCTCTGCTTTCAGCTGAGCAAGAGTGTGACTGCAGCTGCAGCACGCCCACATGTATGATGGAAGATTCAACAGATGAAATCAATGAGTCACATGCAATAACTGTGCCGTTTCACTCTCCAAACTGCAGGTCTATTTGTTGTCAAACAGTATGGGGTCCATACTTTAAGCCTGTCCAGCTGTCCAGCTCTCATCCTGTACATCTAAAGCCCCTCATTATTAGCATTCTAGCTTAATCCCTGGCCAGGGCAAAAACAACATGTCTGACTGGCTCTGAGAGGCTGATGTTTGCTGGAGCTGCTGTCAGCATTCGGCCTCCTGAGGACAGTCTAGCTCACTAAGGACTTCAGGGTGATGATGATGACAAGACACTTAAAAACAAAAAGCTCGAACAGAAAAAAAAAACAAGCCTTCCTCAGACAGAGTTGCATTAAAGAGCCAATTCTATGCCTCACTTTCGAATATTTAATAGCCTATTCTTTGTCAGCAATGATAACGGATGCTGCAGCATCTGCAAGTAAATTAGACAAACAAAAGAAACTGACCGCAATAACATTATCCAGGTCTACATATTTCAGTTCTGTGCTGAAGCTCTGCCTGCATGATGTATTCAGTCCAGTGTGTTTGTGTGTTGAATTCCATCAAGCCTCTGAAGAGGGGGGATGAGTCATAGCGCTACGCAAACCCACTCAGTGGGTGGAGCCACCAACATACACTCACATACATCCTCAGAACTGAGGCCAGCAAACACCTTCCTGATATCTTAGCACTTAGGAATAACATAAACAACATAAACACTTAAATCAGTTCAGATTTACACTTCAAGGAAATATCTAACAACATTTTATGTCAAAATGCAAGCTCTGCTGCATCTCTGAAGTCGAACATCCGAGCTTGCTGAAGCCAGGGCAGTGCTTGTGTCATAATTCACACATACATTTTCACTCCCACCTTTGCTGTGGCTCATCTCAGCTTGTAACAGAGTGCAGCCTACACTTGCAGCGCAACTAGGCAAGTCTTTTTCAGCCATTTAAAAAGATGTCTGACAGTCATGTATAATATCACTTCACAATCTCTCGAACGGACATAAAAGATCACCCTCATAGTTAGAAACTAACACAAGATCAGGTTAACGTCAAGTATACCCACTAGCCCTGTTCAAGTGGCTGTCCTTCATTGTGCTCCTACACCTTATTTAAGTTCTATTGGCAGTTTACAAGAAGGCAGAATCAAGTGTGCAGTTGTTCAAAGTGGTTCTTTGGAGCAGAAATATGAAAAACTTTCTAAAGCACAAGTATTTGGGGCATATAAATTCATCAATTATTCAATATTTCCATGTAACCTACATTACACTTGGTGCTGCAACAGCTTGGCATATGCCCTCGAACTGATCACAGGAGTTTACTTTTACAAAAAAAAAGCAGGCTTGGTGACAAGTGTGTGTTGCAAAGGTTTTCTTTTTCTCCCTCTCCACCATGAACTGTATATACAGTCATTGGTTTCCTCGGTTAGACAGACAGTTTGTACTGTAGGTGTGAAAGACTCCAAAGAATCCCAGAGATGTGGAGGTTTAAGATGTCAGTTTGGGGTAGCTGCACACGAAAAACATGCCATAAGGAGGCCAAACACAGGCAAACTATTTCACAGTTAAAACAGTACAGTATTTTCTACACCTTTAAATTGTTTCACTATTTTCAACCCAAAACTGACTTTAAGTGTGTTTGTCATTTATACAAGGTTGAAACGTCATTATAATCATGCGGCTGACAACTTTATGATGCTAATGCAGATAATTGATTATCGGAGCTCCTGTAATCTTATTCAAGTATATTATTAATCACTGTATAGCCCAGAAAACACAAGATATATCTGTGAACTACATCACTAGTTCACTTGTGCCACTGACAAGCCATCCCCGGGTCCGAGCGAGTAATACCCTGAGAGTTTCACTTTGGACATATTACAATGCTGCCGACAAAATAAACACTTAGGATAAACTGTAAGTCTTTGAAGCGGTGAAAGTGGAGGAAAAACTTGTGTCCAAGTTGCAAACCTGCATCTGTCAGCTAGCAGGCGAGCTACACGCTAATGCTACATGCGCTAAGCTAGCTATGAGGCAAACTCCACTTGAGAAGTGTAAATAACAACAAAGGCTAGGGTGAGGTCGTGTTTCTGTGGAGGAATTTTTTGCCCGCTACGTGGAACAATAAGCGGAGGGGAAATGTCGGATGAAAGGCTTAAAAACTCGTAAACCCGGGCTGTGCAACAAAAATAAACATCTAACCAGCTGTTAGCATGAGCTAGCGGGTTAGCATGCATCACGGTGCGCTGCGGGTCGTGACGCGAATTTAAGCACCACGCAGCTTTTTAAGACAGGCTAAGTTAACGGGACAGATAAAACCACAACAACACACCTGAATAATAACGCGACACGCACATTTATCAACTCACCTCACTACTTACGCTGTTTACCTCCATCTTGTGCCAGGATTCCTGTCTAAATCTACGGCATCGTAGTCAACCTAAACCTCCGCTCCACGTTGCATGTCTTCCCGTCAGTGGAAGTCCGGCTATTCTGCTGTGATGATCAGACACAAGTTGCGTGGCCGCCGCCCGCTATCAGTGTGGGATCGGGGGGCCGGTGCGGGGATTAGCCGATGTTGATGACTGGACCATACGCTCGCCGATAGCACCGCTACCCTGCCATGGATGCGAATATGGCGGCTATCGTGGTACCTGGTCGTCAGTGAATGAGAGTTTATTGACGTATTTATGACGCAATTCAGTTAAGGATTTCCCCCCGTCCACACCAAAGTGAGATAGAGGAGGGAGAGAGAGAGAGAGAGAGAGAGAGAGAGAGGACGTGGTGGCGTGGGGGACTTGATGCTGAATGACACGGTGCGTGTGACGGGCATGTATCCGGGTGATGGAGCATTTTGCTTGCGACAGAAATGGTCACAGCAATTGAGGCAGACAGTGAGTGGAATTTATTGTCGACGCAGGATAAAATTAGAGAGCACAATAGCCCCCCTGTTGTGGTGAGCTATAAATCTGAGCCTTTGATCTTAAGGTTGTAAGTTGAATGTTTTAAGCCACTGTTTCATAAGCCTGTCCATCCCTTGTCCAAGTGGAATTAAGAGGCTTAGGGCTCATCCACTTTCTCACCAGCTCCGCCACTCCCACACAGACACAGTCATTGTGCGGTGAGGTCGTGGGTCCATATTACATGTCAGTGTTTTTGTCCTCTAAAGTTACAAATTTTACAATGTGGTTGTCAATCAGATTTGTCAGATTTCCCCAAACTGTGAACACCCTTTTACAGGTGTGTTCAGTGGCATAATGGTCATGAACTTAGACCTGGACTGAGGTATATTTTGCATTCAAATTTTCTTTAGCCTTTACAAAAACAGCCAACCCTGTTAATGTCCTTGCAATAACCATGTATTTAAGGGATATTCTGGCATAAAATTGATTTAGGTTCAAATACACCATAACACAGAGTTCTTCCTTGAGCTGTGGCACCCCGCAGCCGTCCGTAATGGACTGGCCTGAGGTCTTGCTACAAACAAGCGGCTGCTGGAAGAGAGTAGGTGGGTTGTGTTTAGTCTCTTTGCTAAAGAAATCAGGCAAAGTTAAAAAGATGTTTGGTGGCTAGTACTATGGCTGGGACCCTATATGTACTGTTGATGAAGTTAGGTGCTGTTCTGAGCATTATTTGTGGCTATAGGGGCGTTTTGGTTGAGGTTTGTGTGTGGCTCCTCACACCGCTGTGTATTGCTATTGTGCGGTCGTTACTAAAGTTGGTATAACTAGAGAAGCAAGCAGTCGGCAACATTCATCTCTCGAGGGGGTGTCTAACTGGGTGTTACGGTGTGTTTGACCCTAAATTAATTTTACGCCGGAATATCCTTTCAAACATGTTTGGATGGGTGGTGTGTAGCCTATCTTCAGACTGCATTTGTTTTAAAAAATTACGGTTCTCCTTCCTTAATAAATCACACTGGCACACAGGTAAGTTAGAGGTCATTTATTGTTCTCTCTGGACTTGTCCAGAACAAGGCGGATGATATGCAATAAAAAAGGCATTTGTCAGCCCAACAGTCATAGTGAAGCATCAATCCACAGGCACTGGGCATAGAGCATGAGTGTAACAGTGTTTGTGTAAATGCAAGACCATAAAGTCCCTCTAGGGTAAAACCAGCCTCTGTGCGCATGTGGAAACATCTGTATGTGTCTACGTGAGCTGATGTACGGGTGATAGTGATTGTAGTTCTGAAACTGCTTCCTGTATCTGCTCCTCTGATGCAGAGGGCTCAGTCACTTCTGTAGCAGTGTTGTCTTCATTTAAGGTGACCATAGGGACTTTGTCCGAAGCTGAGGCTGGTGTAGGCTCCATGTTGTTAGCTGCTCCAGCAGCTGCTGGGGAGTCTTCGTGGTTGAAGGAGACATCTGGTGACACAGCTGCAGGGTGGGCTCCTTTCTCTACAGTCATGTCCCAGTCCTGGTCTGAATGCTGAGGTAGACTGGCAATAAGTTCCTAAACCAATGTACAATAGCAGACAGTGAGATTAGAAATGCCCATGATGTTTAACTCCAGACTAATTTTCTGATAAATCTTGTCAATGTTTTAATAGAAGCACAAATAAACCTTCTGTCTCTCCAGGTCATTATTCCTCACAGCACTGAGCAGATTCCTGGTGAAGTTTGAAAGCTCCTGGTATCTTTGTTTTTGGTTCTCTAGCTCATTCTCTAAGAACTGCACTTCTTCTTGCTGGGACAGAGGGATTCAAAAAGGCAAAAAGTTAATTACAGTCACTGCACTTTAATTGTGCTGGCTACCCGGTTGTTCAGTCCTGGTCCTAAATCCTGTCTCACCTTGAATTCCAGCAGGCTCTGCATTTGTTCTAGGTCTGAAGCCACCAGTTCACCATCATAATCATCATCCTCTTCATCCTCATCAATTACTTCAATTTTCTGTTAAAAAGACAGAAGGTTAAGCAACACTGTGGCATAAAAAATAAAAATAAAAATCAGGATAAAGATAACTTTTGACTGTTTTTCTGCAATACTATTGTTAAAACAACTCAAACCAAGCACAAAATAAGTGATAAGCTAAGACGCAACTATCTGCTGTGATAAAGTATTTCACCAAAAGTAATGGTTATCATTATGATATCAGACACACAGTAGCAAGCAGAGAACTAAGTAGTAAATATCCTGACTTAACTGAAAGAAAAAACATCGGAAGAAAATCAGCGCCTCATAAAGTTTGGACTTTTCGGTCAAAGTCAAATCACACAGTTTATACTCATATTGAACGTAAATTGTGCATTTCCTAAGCAATCTGGACAAGCATGTCAACTAAATCTGATTCCTTAAGTAACCAGTTAAAATTATTCTGTCAAACAAGTGACTCAAAAAGTGCACTTTCACACAGAAGAGGATGTACTATTCAGTGACAGGTTGAACTGGATGAAAAACGAAATGGTTTGACTTGGCAGCACACTGTTCTCCAAAGAAACTGCTTTAAAGTGAAGGTGTCTTCATTGGTCCACAGCAGACCTTCTGAAAATTGATATGAAAAATAGTAAAAATCAATCTATTTCAAAATAATCTTAAAAAAAAGTCTTTTGCAGTATATAAATACAGTCCTGTTGTGTTAAAAAAGTGCCCATATTGATAATACACGACTTCTCTTAAAATAGGTTGCTCGCCACAACAGACCTTCTTTAGTTGTCTTGGTTTAAAAAAGGAAGAGATAGAACAAAAGAAACTCAGAATAGCTCTGCTTTATTCTTGTGTCCCGGTAAGACTCGACAGTGTGTCAGTATGCCACCACACTCCATACCAGGAGCCTGAAACCAACAAATTAATTTGTTGTATTATGCACTCGTGTGCTTATCCTTCTGGGAGATATCAAAATGTCAGTAAAGCCGGCCTGTTAAATAAAACATTGATAGGCAGCTGTAGTGCAAAACCAAAAAACAACAATGAGGAGAAAATATGCTGAGTTACTAACTGATTAATGAAGTACACCTTGCGTAGCTCTGTTGCTACACACTTATACACTAATATGCTTGAGTAGAAAGTACAAGCTGCGATCCAATTTGGTGCATCTGAGTAAGAAAAGTTTCCCCTACCAGCACTCACCTAAAGTGGCTACATTTAATGAGGCTGTTCTGTGCTAACAGAGAAACAATGAATTACCACGTCGTTGGCGAGAGAGGCAGCAATCGGTGTGTCTATTCTGTCTTCTCCATCTTGATGCTGTGAGTCAATGGTGCCATCTAGGAGCCAGAAAGTGGTATTATTGTTAAGACATACATTTACACAGAGGTAGTTTGTTATTGTTGTTGTGTGCACTGTTTTTAAAGACATACCTTCAGACAGGCAGATTGATCCACCATCATTCAAATCATCTCCAAGGTCAGCTGTTCTGAGCCGCTCCTCGTCAGGACTGAGAGCCACTGGAGATTCTTTACCTGGGGAGGAGGTGAATACAGCAGGCCCACCTTTAGGTGGTGGGATTTCAATACCCATTAGATGGTACTTCCTCCGTCTGTTGCTGATCCATGTCTGCCAATTGAAAAAAAACATAAACAATAATATCAGGTGTGATATACTGGAATAATAACACTTCAGTTTGTCTTTCACTATAAAATGGCTGATAGAATAAACGTGAAGGCTATAGGAACTAACATGGCAAATAACATAATCTAAATCCTGTTAGTGATTACAGTTCATACAGTTAACTGGCAGTGACGGCAGTTGACTGTCAAGCCTGGGACCAGTGAGGATACATGTACCAAATCAGGACAGAAATAAATTGGTTGTAAAATGTTGTTCAATACTTGCAATGATTTGAGGGTCATCCTATCAGATATTGTTTCTCTGAGTAGGCAAAAACTTTACTCCTTGAAATAAATATCCTAGTAAGAGATATGGTAGTGGATCATGTGTGTGTCAGGCCCAAGAGTCTATATTTAGTCCGTCAGCATTCCTTCTGCAGCCCTGATATATAACGGTGTGACTTTTATTCAACTTTGAGAAAGTAAGTTTGAAACTTCTGTGACCTAGAAAACTATCTGTTTTCTTTTTGCCCACTAAAGTTCAACAAGTCAAATATCCTTGTTGCTACTAAATGTCAAAGACAAAGTGGCCAAACCCTGAGAACAAAGTTCAAAACTCACACACTAAAGAACATCAGATCTCTCTTGAAATGAAACTTCAGTAGTTGAATGTGAAGGGAACTCTTTTTTACAGATTTCAAAACACTTGTGGTTTGCTGGTCACCTTGACTATTTCAGTGTCTACGTTCAGTTGGTTTGCTGCAGCAGCAATCTTTTCCCTGCAGACTAAGCCAAGACTGGTCATGCCTCTGTCCCAGTAGCGCTTCAGTTGGATGAGGTCCCCATCACTGAACTGGGTCCGCTCCTGCAGCTGAAAACACAACCCTCTGCTTTTAATAACACAGCACCCAAGCTGATTTTGGAGGAGACAATTTTTATACAATTGTATAAAATTGTTATACTTTCACACCAGGCAAAATCAGGGTGAAATTCAATGTATTTAATTATTTAAAATACTGTTTTTAAAGAGATAAAAAAGCACTGACTGTTCTCTTTCTGGAGTTGTTGATAACCCAGGGGGCAGCAGACACACCAAGTGAAATCTTCACACAATGACAGGCACAGTCAGGTGAACTTCCAAATTCACTTTGAATGAATGCAGCAACAACAACAAAAGCCCTCTTACCTGTGAGCTGGATTCTCCTGAAAGTGAGGTCTGTGCTGTGAGGGAGTAGCTGCCCTGAAGAGTTGTGTTGCTGTGATGCAGAGTAGGTCTGGAGCCGGTCGCAAGAGATGTATGTCCACCCCTCACCACAAATACTTCCATCCTGGTTGGACTGGCTGACGTCTGCTCCCTGTGGATATGAGTCTGAGCAGCCATAGTGGCCAACTCCTCTTCTCTCTGCCACTCATCTTCCTCATCCCCAGTTTCCATAGCAATGGAGAAGTTATGACTGTTGTCCAGGGGTGTTGGCCTAAAACACTCCTGGCCTTTCCAAGTAGACACCTGATTTTGCTTACATCTGTCCTTGTCTGCTCTTTCTGACAAGGTAAAGACCTGCTGGATACGAGGTGAAGGTTCAGAGGCAGGTCCAGAGTTCTGTATTGTGGGGGAGACTCTAGTCTTCTGAGGAGCTGTTGGTTGAGGTTGAGGGTTGGAGTGAGGTCTAGGCTGAAGCTGAGTCTGGGACTGTGAGGCAGAGGACCAAGGGCGAGTTTGCACAGAACCATACTGCCTAGTCCAGCTGTGAGGTACTGCCCCTGCTCCAACACTGACACCTGCCTCCCCAAGGGGTAAAGTCCCCTTCTTGACTGCAGTGTAGACTACAGACCCTGAGGCAGATGTGAGTGATGGGAGATTCTGAGACAACGAGACCAGCTTGGAGTGTCGTGGTGTGGAGGTGGAGCTGCTCCTGCTCTGCAGGGCTTGAGTGATCAGTGATGTGGATGCGTGTGCAGAAAGCTCAGAGTCAGAATGCATTGGAGGCGCTGTTGCTTTTGGTCTGGGATGAGGGGCGGGGTTTAATGAGTAGATCCCCGTCAGTATGACGTCATTGTTGTTGTTGTTGTTGTTGCTTCCACTGCTGATGGGAGAAGAAGAGGAGGGAGAGGAAGATGCTGAAGAGAAAGAAGGGAAGGATGAGGATGGAGGAAGAAGGTGAGCACGATTCTGGATGGTGCTTCGCACTGCAGCCATTTCAGCTGGAAGTAGTGCCCTTGCAGCCAAGCTATGACTGGATAGAGCACCACCACCTAAAGTGTGACTGGAGAGGAAACCTCCAGCAAGTCCATGACTGGATAAGGAATGAGACATGCCTCCGTTTTGTTCCACCTTGGAGGCAAGCTTTCGTCTTTTGTTGCCAACCCATGTCTAGAGGGAAAGAGAAAATCAGATCAGTTACATTACTTGCAAACATTGAGCAAATATGACAGAGACAGTGAGGTTAATAATTCTTGACTTCTAATAGTTTTAGGGGAATCTCTTTCAAATCCCTTACCCGGACAACACTGAAGTCCAGTTTGGCCTCCTGAGCACACTGCAGTATTAGCTGGAAGCAAGCTTTGCTCTGATTGGTCATCCCATTTTCATAGTAGCGTTCTAGAATCCTCTGCTGTTCAGCTGTAAACACTGAACGCAGGTTCATCTGAGGGAACACAAACAGATAATAACCATAAGGAAAATTCATGGTATTTGTGCATCTGACTTTTGCTTATGCACTGCAAAAAAATTTACAGCAGATTTGAAAGCACATTAAAATAGCCAATACATCTGTGCAACTATTCCACAACTCTGTACAATAATGTCAGTCTGAAGGCCAAAAGTGCAGCAGGTAAAGCAGTTTTTGTTTTTAATTTTGAGAGAGTTCAAACCATGGAACTATTTTCATCACACATTAGTTTACAGTAAGCTTACAGTCTGCAGGCCCCATCTCTGCGGCCATGCATCCATTCTGCTACTGGATGGGGAGGGGGCTGCCATGCAGATCACAGCAAAACCTCCATGTAGATATGCATGGTTTTGACTGCACTCATCCTCTCCTGCTTTACCTGACGCACTGCGAAGTTAGGTGGCTGAGGAGAAAGAACAAAACACTATGTTAAAAAAGAGTTGGACAAAAAAAAAAAAAAATCAATCTTCCTCCTTATGTACTTAAAGTAATAAGTGACGGCCCATTGTTCAATGCTTAGTTGAGACTGAAGATATTTTTCGATCTCATTGTAGAGAATAAGTCAATGCTTTGAGTAACAATCATGTTAATATGTTGTTCATCCTAAGGGTTTTTTGTATGGTGGCCGAAAAAAAAAAGAAACCACAACAGAAGTTACTGATGCAAAAAAAAGGAAAGAAAGACAGCCTGCTGCAAATAAATAAACAGTGCAGATAAAATAAAAAATAAAAAATAAAACACAGCAGAAGTTAACGACGCAAAAAAGTGGTGATTTCTTACTGTGAAAATAAAAGGATGCAAATAAAAAAAGCCCCAACGGAAGTGAGCTGCCAGGGACCAATGATGATGATGCACCAGTGTTTTACGATCCAGGCACAGAACACGACAGCGAAAAGACGAGCAAAGAAGTTAGTGGAAAAGTTATTGTTTTATTTCGCTTCGTAAACTTTTCAATGTGTTGTTTGGTTGGGCCATGTAGCGCCTGAGTCGATATGAAATTGATGTGGAGGATGCCAGAGTAGCGTTAGCTTCAGTTCAACTTCATATCGACTCAGGCTTTTCAGACACATTGAAAAGTTTACGAAGTGAAATTAAACAATAACCTTTCGACTAACTTCTCACCGTCGCCTTCTGCGCCTAGATCGTCAAACACCGGTGCATCATCATTATTGGCAGCTCACTTCCATTGTGGCTTTTTTTCTGCACCATTTCTTTTTTTTATTTGCAGTGGGCTTTGGTCTCTTTTTTTCTGCATCAGTAATGTCCGCTGTGGCTCCTTTTTTTTTTGCATTCTTTTTTTTATTTGTAGCAGTGGCAGTTCTCAGCCACCGTATTTTTGCCCTTGATCAAGATATTATGAAAAGTAAATGTAACTACTTTGCGGCAAAAATAAACTGTAAAACTTTTTTAATAAACAAGTTCAGGCAGGAAAAAGTTCAACCTGAAATGTCAAATCTGTTATGAGCATTTATTAAACTAAGTCACATCCTAAAGTGAATCAAACTCTTGCTTTATTAGTAAATTATATTTATTAAAGTGCAGACTAAACTGAAACTATGATGTATTCCACTTAAAGTAAAGGTTTAATTGGAAGTATCACAGCTTCCAAACCAGAGTGCATAGTGTTTTGGGACTGAGAAAGAGAGAGGGAGAGAGAGAAAAACAACAGCAGCAGCCAGCCAAGTGAAAGTAGTCACGGCTGGACTCGGCTCGCCTCGCAAAGAGCTGGGAGTCTCCAGAGTGTACGGTTAATATGTTACTGAAAGAGCTTTTGGCAAACAGAAATAGTCACATACGGGAATGTTGAGCGACCAATAAGCATCCGGCAGGTTTATTTTGGAAGGCTGACTCAGGCAGACTGCGCATGGCTACAGTCAATATGGAAACATTACGGAGAGAATTAACCAACAAATTGTTGGCACATTCGATTAGTGCGCCACCAAGGCAACAGACTGGAGATTTAGAAACACAATTCTCACACAGGAAGCACATGCCATAACTTTACGACAGCGAGCCAGACTGTAAACAAACCGGGTAAGCACCGCATCTCCACAATGGCCATGCACAGCACTGCTCTCCTGTTAGCTTGCAGGCCTGAGCGGCCATAACAGAGCCAGACACTCAGCTAGCATTAGCATAGCTCTCCCAGTGGATAGCTGCGGCTGAACTTTTCCTTCAAATCTGTGATTTTCCGACCCTGCCGTGGCCACTCTCACTGACCCGAGCTTCCAGCGGATATGGACAAACACGGTAAGGGATTCCCGGAAGCGAAACGAGAAATCACTTTCCTACTCACCATTTTTGATATCAAAATCAGGCGACCGTTCAAATTCAGTTGATTTCTTCACCAGTCCCCTTTGCTAGACAATGAAATCAGCACGTCAGATCATCAATTCTAATCATGATTGTGACGTATCTGGAGACAGGAGCCAATGAGAGCTTAAGATCATCGCTGTGACATTCTGAAAGGGCTGAAAACTGAGCACCATCGTCCCGCCCACCATTGACTTTGTTCTGTGGCTTGCTGGAGGAGGAGGAGGTCACAGACATGGAAGCAGGCAGCCAAACTTTAGATTGAAACTGCTATGTTTCTGTGTCATCTGAGGATGTTAAAGTATCATTTGAAGATTATGTTTTTTGAAGAATGTCTTTGTTTAGTTTTTGATCTGTACTTTTGTTATTCCAGATGTTTAGGTTAAGCTAGAATAAGCACACATTTGGTTTACAGCACATGCACAGTCAGACACAATTGAATCAGACTTTGTAAATATTTTACCACCCACTTTAGTAATATTACTCTTACCTATAGTTTTGCAAAAATAAAAAGGTCAAATGATTTGAATTTGATAATTTCTTATCATAGAAGGCCACTTTAACAATAACAGTATTAAAGATTTCTTTCTTTCAATTAGAAACAAAAACACCGAACAAAATAATACGTATGTAAACCAAACAACTGTACATGTCAAAGATAAATTAACACAACATATGTATGTCAAAAATAAACAGTTTGAGAAGGAACAGAGTAAAGCAAAAGGCTTATCTAGTCCTGCTCCTTCCTTGCAAATGAGAGATTTAAAAAAAGAAAAAAAATCTATTTGTAAAAATAACAAAGATCTGTATAAATACATACATTTTATACACAAAGATACCTGCTCAACACTCAGTAGGTCACTTATTACAATTACTTGCACATTATAATAATAACCTGTCTTATGATATTCAGAATTAATATTACTTTTATGCAATCAAGTATATCTAATATAAACCATATTTTTTGTTAATTTACTTATATGAATCTTGTAATTCTTCTCTGTCAAACAGAAATGCACATACTTTTCAGAGTTGTATGGACAATTGGACAAATAAATTTATGTTCCCCTCTTAGATTATAGATTGATTGATTGGTTGAAACTTTTATTAACGTGTCATGCACAGACAGTGCCCAGCCCGAGTCGGCTAACAAGACACCAAAAGGAAAGGAACATATAATAGTAGATGAAAACCAGAAAACAGACATTAAGTCATTTTAGCATATAAACAAACCTGACGTTTTTTCCTAGCTTCAGAAACAAAATGAGCTAACTAAAAAACATTGAGGTTAAACAGCGAGTTTATTCTAACATCATCAGAATACCAGAAAATTGTGGTTTTTTTAAAGACATTGCAGTAAATAATGGAGTTCTCAGTTCATCATATAAAGGGCAATATAACAGAAAATATGACTCACTTTCCACCTCATTCAGTTCACACAACCTATCATCTTCATGAATGTTTTTAAGTCTGCCGAATTCAAGATTCAAGGGAAGGATTCCTGCTCTCAGCTGTACCATTAAAGACTTTTGATTTCTTCAGAGGTTTGCTTTAACATAAGGTTCAGGGCCATAACTGTGCTTAATTTGGATGTATGTTCGTAATTTGGGCTTTTAAAAAATATGAAAGATGTCCCTTTAACTGATAAAATCCCTCTATTTCTACAGTTCTCTTCATAGTACACACTGTTGTTATAAAGAACTGAGGAGCTGTATAATTACATGGTTTTAGCCGATTAACATTTTTGCTGTAGTTTGGCAAACACTGAAATAGTAGTTTATTTTGTTTGGTCCAGTTTCTTTGTAAATACAATCTCATACACTAATGCAACATATATTTTAAATCTCTATGAAATAAATTATTGTGTTTCTCTTGTTTTTTTTATGTAATTTTGGAACCTTTTGCTCTAAAAACTGACCTGCAAATAATGCAAATCCAACAGTGACTTATTCATTTTCATCAATGAGCCTATCAGATTGCTGTTGGTACACTGTCGGATAACCTGTCTGTTTGAGCTAATGAGCATCCTACTAAATGAAACAAACTTGTTTTGACAATTTTGCGTTAATAAATAAAGTCAGTCCAGCTATCAAGCCTGTGTTGTGTTTTCTGTACCAAATGTGTGAGTGTTTGTAACTGTGTGCATGCTTTTTTGTGGAAGGTCACTTATGTCCATTGTCCAAGGGGTTTGTCTGTTCCACCTATTTTAAAGCACAGGCGATGACATACTCATTATTGTAAATGCGTTTGGAGAATTTAAAGAAAATCTGCTCTGGAAATGTGCAACTCATGATGACAAGCTGTTGAAATATAGGTGGCATCGTCATTTGGAGAATGTGTTCACCTATGCAGACTTTGAATGTAAAAGTCCCCATGGGGAAATCATTTCCACAGCACTGTCTCCATTCCACAAAATCCTCCAGAACAGGACACACACAGTGAAACATTTAAGAGACACACATTTTCACAACAGCATCATACATAAACGTTTGTGTTCCTCTACAGATCTACTGTTTCGTGTTTTTTAATCTACCTGTCTGTGTCCAGATTTGTCAAAAGTATGAAGTAAGCTTTATCAGGGTGAAGGTGGTGGTGATGGTAAATGGAGGGGGGCGCTGCTGTAATCCATGACGTCACCTGTGTCTCAGGTGCGCAGCAGGGGGCGCTGTTCGTCAGAGCTGAGCTCATGCACCGAGCAGCAGCAGTCAGACAACTGATGCTGATCTCCTCATCCACGGATTGTGAAGTTAAAAAGCAGCTGACATCTAAACAGCCGTCATCTCAACAACAGGGACATCTCATGGGGAGATGCGTAAAGATAAAGTTCTCAAAAAGACCCTCACATGTGGTGCTTTTGAAGGTTACATAGTCCATTTGAGGATTTCTGGAGTTGGCATGAAGCCTTCTTTGCTCTCTGTATACAGGGCTATACGTGTGTAAGGTGGGGGGTGGTAAGGGGTGGGGGGTAGATCCTCCCTACATGGTATGCGTTGCACCATTCCCTGGTCTGTATTATGAGTGGTGGCCCTTGTGATGCTGCAGCGAGGCGGGAGGGAGGAAAAGAGGAGAGGGGAGGGGTCGCTCCATCCCCTCGCGCTCTCCGAATCCACTTCTCACAGCGCGCGGGCTGCTGGCGGGAAGGCACGAGAAATAGAGAGAGAGAGTGAGAGAGAGAAAGGAGGGAGGGAGGGAAAGAAGAGAGAGCGTGTGTGCGCGTGTCTCTGTGTGTGCGCGTGGATTGCACCACCGCATCCCGTTCACCGTTTCTGCAGGCGGCCATGCTCTGATGGAGAGAATAAAACTGAGAAGAATTTCTTTTCCCTCAGATCGAAACACCGCTGTGTCATTCCAGATGTGACTGACAAGTCGTTTTATGTCGCCTGCATTGAGCGCTGTGCTGTTCACCTCGGAGAGACTGTGACACCATGGCTTTGGTTATGGAACCTATAAGTAAATGGACACCAAAGCAAGTGCTGGACTGGATGAAAGGTACATTTCTATTCTTTCATTGGCATAAGGCGGCTAAATGTTCGTGAGTGGGGATGATGATGATGACGAGGGTGATGATGGTGAACAGCGGAGGGCCACACTGTATGCATGTGTGTTCTCCGTATATCAACCTGCAGGCTGACGTGTGATTAAGCTGCTGTATGTGACCAGTGTGAGGCTAATTAAAGTCATTAAAGTAGTGTGAATGTGCTGGAGCAGGTGCAGTGAATGGATGTCCCCAAGAAGAAGCAGGGAGTGGAGGCTCAGCATTCTGACACCTCTCTTGCTTAAGAGCCAAGCCTATAGGCTTCTGGCTCTGTTGCTGCTGCTGCTGCTGCTGCTGCCTCTGCTCCATCAGCAGAGCTCTCATCAATGAATGTGGAAGATATGTCATCTGCTCTTTCACACACTGCCAAATGCTCTAAAACCCATATCACCATCAATTGTTTGTGTGTGCGTATGCCCACGTGCATGTGCGCGTGCCTACATGATTAATGTAGTTAGCTGCATGCACCCATATCCCCCCCACCCCCATCCCCAATGCCAGGCGTACAGTCAGTTTCAGCACCCTGGACAGCGCAATGCCGCCTGCCTTATAAGGCAAACGCACCGATCACGCTCGCTTTTCCTTTTTTTTTTTTTTTTTTTTTGTTGCTCGCTTTGCTGGCGAGAGGTACGAACAGTATGAATGAGTAATCACTAATCATCCGTGTGTGTGTGTGTGTGTGTGTGTGTGTGTGTGTGTGTGTGTGTGTGTGTGTGTGTGTGTGTGTGTGTGTGTGTGTGTGTGTGTGTGTGTGTGGTAGGAGCTGTTCTCACACACTCTGGTCAGCTACAGAGCTGTGAGACAAACTGTGGTAGGCCGATTGACAGACAATGAAAATGGGGAGGGAGGGTGCCCGCAATCCCTTACTTAAGAGAATGACTTAATCACCACTGTGTGATGACTCAAACCCACAATGCAACGCTGCTATAACCTATAGTCACTTGTGGTTTTGTGTCTGCATTTATCACACAAACACAGAGCAGTATGATGAATTTCATAAAAAAAACTCCACATCATTTATGTGTGCAGCAATGCCAGCTGGATTTGCTCTCTGAAAGCAGAGCACTCATGTCTGCAATTAGAAGTCAAGGTGGCTGACAGACCCTCAGGGGGCACGATGAGGAAGTATTTGAGATGCTTTACGATGAGTGATTAGGATGATGTTACTGGTTTTATAATTGCTGTCTTTAGCTACAGTAAGCAGCTAGAGGAGTCACGGCTTCACCCTCTGATTCGTCAAGTGTTTCCTTGGAAAGCTTTGCACAGTTTCCTGCACAAGTCATAAAGGCAGGCAGGACTGAAGTTTGATCAGATAATAGATTAGTTATGGGCCGAATGTGGTTGAAGTATGTCAAGTAAAAGCATACATATCTTGCTGTTGATTTTCAGATGCACATTTTATCTTTAACCTAAGAAATAGTTTGTGTGGAACAAATGATCAGAGCATTTTGGAGTGATCCCCTTCGCCTCATTTAAATACATGAAAAATACTCTGGACTTTGTGTATTTAACAAGAAAATTCTCCTTGTTCTGAAGCAGATATCTGTTAGTTAATGTAAAAGCAGTCAAACACATAGGCTACAATCATGCATGATACAGCGTGACACATCCCACTAAAGGTAAACTAATGGTGTCATATTATTTGATATACTAAATCCCCCTTGTTGTCAGCAACAGTAAAGACAAAGAAAAGAGTACACGCAGCACTTACTCTTGAAGATGTTTGTTCCGTCGTGTATCTGCTCCACATTTGGCCTCCTCATGTGTTCTTTTAAAAAGAGCCTCCTGGCCCCTTCCACATGAAAAGCTCCTCGACTCATTTTCATACAGACGTTAACCAACATCTCAGTGTTCCCCCGGTTTCTGTGAAGCCCTATCTTCCTTCCTTTGGGGCTTCAAATATAGACCCTCAGTGGCAGGCTTATGCTCAGATCTTATATTCTTATGAATAAAGTGAAAGGCAAAAGGCTAGAATTAATCTCTTCGCTTACAGGGGGTTCACTTTGGCCTATTTTTCTGGTAGCTCTTCATCTCTCTCATGCTGATCTGAGTTTCGTGCTATTGTAGGGAGCAGTGACATTGAGACCTCCTAAAGAAGCTCTGTAATGATTTCTTTTCCTCGCCATGGGAGTAGAAGTACTTTGAATGTACACAGATATGAGCCAAAGAGGTACTGACAGCAAATCTTTAAAACCAAATCTCTTTAATATTATTTCTCTATAAAGGTTGGAGATGACAATTCGTAATCATAATCTTAAGTGTTTCTGTCTTCCAGGGTACTGTGCTTTTAAAAATGTTTTTGGCTGTACTGATAACACCACCATAGCAACATAATTTGATGTAATTTATCCCATTTAATGCTTGGACAATTTATTGTATTTAGGATAAAGCACTAGCAGAGAGTTGACAGGAAACATAGTCCCTACGAAGCCAGACCCAGCTCCAGGATACTGTGACAGTTTCCAGCTTCCCTAACCCCAAAGCTATTGGGGTGCTCTTGAGGAGTTTTACAAGTACTAGCCTCAAAACCCTCAAAATGTAATCAATAACATATACTGAAGTTAAAAGGTTTTCACGGTTTTTGCACACTTTACTTGAAGGCAAGATTTAAAAATTTTCTAAAACATTTAGCCGTGTGGCGCCAGTTTGGATCAGAGATTATTGCTTTGATAGCAGGAGGCCCAGGTTTGACTCTCACCTGCAGCCCTTAGTTACAGTTTGTTCAGAAGTAAAGTTATGAAATCAGTAAAAGTGTATTAATATATTGCAAGAGCCACTTATGCATGAACCAAATATATTACTTTTCCTTTTTGCTTTTTTTATCATGAAGAATATCTCTTTTCTGTACAAGTGACATTTGTACTTGATTTGTGTATCTGATATTTATTTCTGATAAAAGTACATGTTATGACATATTTGGAAGGTTTGGAGAAGTACACAGATGTTTTATTGAACAACCATTTGTGTTTGTGTTTTAGAGGCCTGAGTAGGTTTATGGTGGACAGATTTAACTTATAACAAAAGGCAGTTTAATGCACATTATTATGATCTGCAATTACCCTATAGAGTATTTTATATTAATGACATTTTAAATGATATTTTTTAATTTTTTAGAGTAAATATTTGTGTCATTAGCCTAAATTCCTTAAAAATTAACCCAAGAAAAGAATTTGAGTAAACTTATTGAGTTACTTTTAATCATAGCTCCATCTTTGTACTAGCTATAAGATCATGAGCTTAAGAGCAAAGACTCAAGTTTTATTATGATGGTTGACTGAGGTAGAGATGCACAATATATATCAGGCCAGCAGGTTTTCAGACAGATAAAAATGACATTTTCGTGGCCTTTTAATTTTGACAATACAATTCAATTCAATTTAATCTAGTAAAAATTACAGATTAGGTTGCTTTGTTTTACTTATTTTATGGGCCTATATATTCCACCACAGGTACACCATTACATATAGTGGGAGGAACAAGCACAAGCTGATGAGAAAGTAAAAATGGCATTCCCTGTGTGGATGTTTATTGCTGTTTCAGAGGAGGATAACACAATTTCCCTTGCAAAATGTGTACTACAACTATTTAGAGAGGTGGGGAAAAGTCCCCAAGTTTGCATTTAGGGAATATTAGGCAGCAGTAGCTGTAGCTGTGCAAAAAAGGCTGAGTGTCACAGCGCTGATTTAAGGGGTTTACCAGAGAGCTCAAAACCAGAGCAAAACAAAAAATCACATAATTCACAGCACTTGATAGCCAACTTTTTTTTTTTAGGTATAACGAACATGGAATTTCACCAGCTTATGGTGTTCTTCCTCTCCATGCATTAACAGTTGCAAAAACTACACTTTTTCAAATACAAAAAAGTTTATTAATATATTGGTTATCGCATCAGGATCAGCCAGGAGCAGGCCAGTACTTTCTGTTGGTATTGGCTAAAAAGATATCCATATCATGCACCTCTAGCCCAAGTTTTTGTGTCAGTCATTAGTGGGAAAAAATAAGGGCTTCACCTGTTCAGAATCTATCCTTCCCTATAGCACAGCTCCTCTTCCTCAATGTTCCAGCTGTCATAGAAAACAATGTGGGACAGAGTGATGGAATACTCTGCAAGCCTATCAGGGAAGCCTGACACAGTCAGCCACCGGGCCAGGCAGCCTGTACCATAGCTGCAGAAGGACTGCTCCAGCAGCACAGCACTGGTGAGGCTCACAGAAAGATGACTCATCAGCATTTGTTGTGATTCGAACACCCACACTGGAGGAGTTTCCTCTATGTGCGTGTGAGGGTATGGAGATACAATTGATGTGTAAAGCATGACGTGGACAGATCAGTGCTTTAACATGTTTGGCAAGACAGAAAAATTGATTGCTCCGGGTGCTCTGTGTACCTCATAATATCACTCAGCGCTTTCAAGTGCACAGCATTGGCAGCCTGCTGATGCATACTGTAACAGGGAAATGAATAAGGCTGTTTACTCTTTCTGCAGTATTTTCACTTTTCCTCTTTGTGTGGTGATGTATTGGCTCAAAAAAAAGAGATTAAATGTGAATCAAGATATTTTAGTTAGGACAGGATGGCTGTGAATGGCTGCGTTTATTGTATCTACATATTTGAAAAGAGATAAAAGTCATTCATGGGAATTTAAAACAGTCAACTTGGGCAAAAAGAGCTAAATCTACAGAGGAAGATGTGTCATATTATGCTTTGTGAGAATCTCCATGGTGTTATTTTGTTGGCTGAGTGTCCTCTGTTGTAGGGAACCATGTTAACTACCATTCCATACTCCTGCTGACATGGTAAGGAAGTCGGTGCAAGAAAACACGCTTCCCCTGGCTCTGACTGTGCGCTTGTTGTAGTTTCAGCTGCATTAAAGATTAAAGAGCGTGCCTTATTGTGAGGAAACACACATCCACACACTCACATATGCACACAAGTTGAGAAAACTCCTCCAGTGCTCAATTTTTCAGACAAAAGAACTGCAGGGATACACTCACTGCATTTAGATGAACATTCATATATGCACAAAGGCGAATGCACATAAATGTACAGTATGGTATGTATGTATGTATGCACACTGACACACATGCATAAACACAAACTCTGGAGCAGCAGCTTTAAGTGGGGCATCAGTAGTCATGGTAACCAGATCTGATCGCGTTAGAGTCACAGCACGTGATGAGATGGGGAACCATCAACACAGATGCTTGTTTATCCAGTATTCCTCCAACTCACTCTGAGCCTCATAACAAGGTGCATACGTACACAAAGTTTGCACACATAATCACACAAGCTTTCTCCCCTGTTTTATAGCCCCCAGCTGAGAGAGCAGGATCACCAATTTAGGGATCGGGAAGCGAGGAACAAAATGAAAGAAAGGCTAAAGAGGCTAAGATGGGGGAGGAAACGAGCGAGGGCATGATGGAGAATGAAGGGGGAAAGCACAGAGGGGATGGCAGAGCGAGAATGGGAGATGCAGTGGGCATCATATCAAAGCACCCGCTCTATCCGGGCACTTGGACAGAGGGGCCTGTGTGTATGTGTGTCCATGTGTGAGTGTGTTTTGATTTTGCACCTGTTGTTCCAGGAACTGCAGTTTTACGACCTCATAAATCACTTTCAGATAAGTTTCTCCAACCTGAGGTCAGTGCCCTTTAGAAAATGACATGAGGCACAGACGCAGTCATTTGAGGTAGCTGGATAACAGGCACAAAAAAAAGGGACAGTGGACATGAAAAAGCCTGCCAATGTCAAACTAGTCCTACCTAAAAGATTACACCAGATTACATAAAGTAAAGCTTTTATTCTGTTTGCATTACTACGATGTTTGTCTGAAGTAATCAACTCATTTTGGCTGAGCTTTCAGTGCTTTAATCAAAGCATGTTTGTTGGAAATTTGAACAACTGTCCTTGGTAGTAGCATTTTGGGACTTTTTAGTGGAAACTCATGTCAAGGTGGTACAAAGACCATTTTATAGTTCGAAGTTATTCGATGAGGAGTGATTATTTTTCACCTTTTTAAGGCCACTTGTACCCAAACAGCAGCTGCCAGGAGATGAATAAAGTAGACCAAGGATAGTTGGGCTTTTAAAGTTAAGATGAAGTTCGTGTTTATGTATTCCCTAACTTATGTAGTCATGTAGTCACTTCTGATTCTCTCTGGCTGGTTAGATCGTCAGAGTCGAGCTCTCCCACCAAACTCTTTGTATCCTCCCCGTTGACCCTGTTTTCCACCCCACCCGTTCTTTTGGATTGCCTCTTGACACCTCCCTGCTAGCTGAATTTCAGAGAAGGGCTGCAACGCATTTAAAACTTGAAAGCTCACGTACTGAGGAGCTAAAATGCCACAGTCTTTAGAATATTCTGTCATGATGTGATGAATATTTCACAGTAAGAATATTTTTAGTAAGTGTTGTGTCTTTTCTTTGCACTCACCAAAGTACTTACTCCAGCTGGAAGCTCACAGATGGGGGGCAAGGCGACGGGACAGGAGTCTTTACTGCCTTCTTCTGCTCTTAGCCCAGCTCACTTGACCCAAACATGGTCTCAATGGGGAACACAGGTTTGAAAAGCCTGATTTCAGTTGATGTTAATGGCAAAGCAGAGAGCAGAGCTGAACTATATCCAACTGTAGAGGCAGTCTTTTTATTGTGGCCTTCAACAAGCTTTCAGTCAGTATGTGCAGTGCAGTTTGTGTGGAATTTTAATATGTATGTGTGCTCCTTAGCCTAGCATCAGTGCAGGGTCCTGAGGGGCAGCAACTGCTGATCCCTCACTTTTGCTCCGAGGTCCCTCTCTCTTTCTGGTTGCCTGGCAACCCCTCCTGTATCAGTGGAGAAAAGCTTTGTTTTGCACAGAAAAAGACAGAAAAAGAGAAAAAGATTTAAGGGTATTGCATGAAATGTGGATGAAGTTGTCAACATGAAGTGCTTGTTCAGGCCTCAGCACACTAGTATATAGTGATAGCAGGCATCAGGGGAATCTCCAGCGCTGCTACATCCTTCAATTTTATAAAGGGAGACATTTGTATCTCACATAAAATCAGGGATACAAAACCAGAAATGTGAGCAATGATACAGCGCATTTATGGGAAAATTGTAGTTCAGCAGCATTTAGAAAAAAAAATGGGATTGGGATTTGGGATTGTGGGATTTTTTTTTTTTTTTTTTTGGAGTTGGTGAAAAAAGGGGGACTCTTTGCTGCAGCTGTGAGAAACTGCAGTTATAAACATACCACAGTTGTATAGTCTATTTTAAGATTATCATAACTTAATTTTCTGCTTGGCCATAAAAGTAGCTGGTTGTTTTTTTGTATTTCTTGATATTTATTTAAAAGAAACAGAAAAATAAAATAAAAATTCCTCAAGATAGTTGGAGCACTATTTCACATAATTAACATCTCACAATATATAATCTTTTATATTACCTGGTTGCTAACAAAAGAAACAATTTGCAGATGGTTTTTTTCTACATAAAAATAATCCAATAATCCAGCTAAAATGAGAAAAACAGTCCCTTAGATGTGATGGTTGGAAGCAACAGTTTTCTCAGCATTTGTTTGGGTTGCATTGACATTAAAATTAAGATTTAATTTCATGTCCACGTCTCAATGTTAGTTCCCAAAAATAACACTTACCTGGCATTATTACCAGATGCAGAAAACAGTAGCAGTACCTGTGCATGTTCAACTTCACTGTTTGCATTGTTTTCTAACTCAAACAGCTTTGTGACACTGCCAAAATCCAGACTGTGTTTCAGTTCATGGTTGCTTTGTGTGTGTTTTCTTCCGTTTGGTTGATGTCTGTCTTTTGGCTCCTTGTGTGTTTAACAGCCCTCACTTGTTTTCTTATTTCTTTGCTGTTGAATGGTCAGTCATCTATCAACAACTTTAAGTCTGTGCTCTCCAACTAGATTGAGAGTAATGAAAAGAATACCCTCCATGTTGTTTACCAATGCTACTGAAAAGTAAGAAATATGTCCCAGTGTCTAAGAAATTAAATTAAAAACTGTATCCTCAATGCAACTTTGTAGCTCCTTTCCATGGGCTGATTTGCATACATGTAAGTTGTGTGATCCTAGCTTTGCCTATTCAGAATTAAAAACTGAATCAACTATTCAACTTACAAAAACGCCATGGCTGATAAGAGTTTAACACACACATAAAGATATCTATGGACTCTTTTCAGAGGTGTAATTTGAACAGATTTGAAAAAGAGCGAGCTGACTTTGTTAGCAGACAATCCCAATCTGATTCAAATGCTTGGATCATGATGTGTTCGTTTTTTTCTTTGACTGTTGAAGGTACGGGTTTCATCATGCAGTTACATATGAGCCCAGGTCATTTCAAACCAATGAACATGTATAGCAGTGTATAAATGAAATCACAACAAGAAGGAGCATGGGAACAAGATTTAAAAAAGCATTGAGCTCACTACAAGTCTGAAATTGTAAAGAGTCAAGGTAATATCAAGGACATTTTGGGAACTTGAGAATTGTCGTTTTACATCATGCTGCAAGCACTTATCGTTACTAGTCCTTAAAAATGACAAAAGACCCAAACTGCTGTACATGAGAACTACCTCAGAATGTGATTTCTAAATGCTTTGGCTCCGCAAATACTATTCAATATTGTCTGAACTGCCAGTGGAAAACCAATATTTGCACAGAACACATTCATGTCAGTAGCATTGCTTACAGCATCCACTCTCTGTGGAAGCCAGTGGAAACATGGACTTCTCTGTTTAAGCTCTGGTACAATATCTTTTCCCGAAGTCTGTCTGATCTCGTGTCCCAGGGGAAACTCGAATAAGCTGCTGACTTGATTGCACAGAGACACTTGTGACATTACTCATGCAAAATTACTTTTTGTTTATTTCAGCTACACGCAGGCAAGGATTTGTCTGCCTCTTATTACACTGCATGGCCTACTTAAGCGAGGGGTCAGTTTTTATATTTCCTGCAGTGAGCAAAGTACACAGGCTGATATGAGAAGAGACAGCAGAGAGCAGAGGAAAGAAAATGTTTGATACAGCAAATAGGAGTAATCATTTCTACATTGTAACCGTGGGGAGGGGTGACGTCCTCACAAACCTGATCCATATGTTTTTGCTCATTTGTGTATGTATGTGTGTTTGAGGCACCATGTGCTATTTTCAGCTGGCATTTGAAGTCAGCAGATGAACCCAGATCAGCTGTTTGTCCTCGAGGAGGCTGGAAGCTCTCTGATTCATTTCATTGGCTGGCAGCCGTATGTCACGAGGTATATGTTTATGTGTGAGTCTGTGCCTCTTTGCCTTTGACTGCATTACTATGCGTGTGCTCACAAGAGCAAGTGAGTAATTATTCACTATTGGAAAACAATAAGTCCTGCCCCCTTTTATGTTACAGAGAATGGGTGCTAAATGTGGCGCTTTTAAATCAGGGAGCCATTCATCTGTGTGTTGGAGTACATACTAGTTTGGCAGTTTAATGGGGATAGCTACAGCTGTCAACCTGGACACCTTTTATTTTCTATTCATTACTTTTTATATAAATTACATATATGATTGTGGGGCAAAGAACGAGGGGGCAAAGTTGCAGCTATGACTCACACCAAGAAGAAAACAAATGTTAATGTGTATTATTAAGAAGCGTGACTGCAGACAATCTTAGATGTACGATGGAAATGAAACTGTACATATTCTGTAAATATAGTTTTACATTGAAATCAGGAAAAAAGAAGCCATGTTTTGTCACACTTTATTCTTCTTATGAAAAAGGGGCACAGGTGTAAATGTGGAAGGACAAATGTCAGAGTGAGGAAGCAGCTGAAGGAATCAGAAGGTTGTATTAAGTCTTCCATTTTAAGAGGTAGTCTTGTCTTTTATATATATATATATATTCTCTCATATCTTTGTTCTAGTGAGGGTTTGGAGTCTCATATTCAAAAATCCTCCTTATCAGCTGCAGGGCTTTCTCTCTGCTCTGCCTCTGTGATCTCTGCACGGCCGTCTCCGCTCCCGTAGCTGCTGGCCAGCCAAAGAAATCTGCACGTCCAGTCTACTTGCTCATATCTCTGCCAACACTGCTGATGATTCATAGACTACGCTACACGATTTTTCATCTGAAATAAACATTTTACACCGACAGGGATGTAAATGAGTGAATTTCAATATAGCGCTAGAAAGCAGCAGTGCACTTTACTCTCATTCAAGAATTTGTCGTCATGAGCATTTTTGTTTGAAAGGAAGGAAAAGATGTTTTCAATTTTTTTTATACCTGGACAAACATGAGAAACGTATGTGGGCGTGAGAATAATCAACAGTTGAAAGAGAACCATACAGATCCACACAGGGGAACAAATCACATGAAAGAGCATGACTTCAAATATGAAAGGGAAAAAAAAAATGTTGTTCTGAATTGCTAGTGGAGAGTAACTGAGGACATCAGTATGATTTGTATGACTGCTTTTTAAGGTTAATTTAAGACAAAATAAGAAAAATAGAGTTTATTTTTTTAGAAGAGCATCAATAATGAAAATCTGGGCTGATAACAGTACCCATTTTTTAGTTTTTGTATTACAATTATTACTTAATAATTCTTCTTGTCCGCTCTTCAAAGGAGGATCTGAGATTCAGCGTATTTCTCTGGTAGTTCCTTCTCTTCAAACATGCCTCACATGCAGCTTGTCTTTCTTTAATTCTCCTACAATGGCAACATATTCTTTCACATTTTGCCATGAAAACAAGTAAAAGTTTGCCAAACAGCAGATCTTCCCTCTCTGGATCAGCAGCCAGGTGAACAAGATTGGCAGTATTAAATTGATGGGGTAAAGATACAGATAAACATCAGCGGCTGCCTTCAGTGCATGGCCAGGTGAGCTAATATCTGTCTGAAAGGTTATTTACCAAGATCAGAACATTCACAGTTTCAAGTTTGCAGCTCCAGTTGCAAATAATGTCTAAATTACATATCTCACATCTTACAGCACATAAAATTAATAATGTCCTCTACACTAAAAAGGTAACACTCCCACACAAGCAAGAAGCAGAGAACAATGGAGAAAATAAATAGAGATAAGTGTTGAAAAATTTTATCTGTACTTCTCTGTGTTAATCAAATATTTGTCACAGTATTGGTTTGAGGTTCACTTGATTGTTTTTTTTTTATATCTGCAGGCATGTGCCCCATTTTCAAAGCTAATCATTAGACCACGTGTAACACATTATGACCACTAACAGTGTATAGCACTGAATATCTCTTTTACAATAGCGCAATGTAGAGCAGCAGCAGAAAAACTGATCAGGATGTGAGCAACTTTGATGAGGGCCAATTTGTGATAGCTAGATGTTAGGGCATCTCCAAAACAACAGATTTAGGGATGATCCCAGTCTGCAGTAGTCAGTATACCAAATGTGGTCCACGGTTGGGAAACTGAAGAACCTGCTACACTTTCATGGACAGTCGAGATTCACTGATGCAAGTGGGCCCGTGTGGTTCAATCCAACAGAAGAGTCACCACTTCCCAACTTACGGTACTTGAAGGATCTGCTGTTTGATGCCAAATCTTTGGTGAAGCTCTCGTGTTCTTTTGACCCATCCATTTCTCCAACTGTCATTAAAAGGATTTACCCTAAATGTTCTCCACATTTGTCATCTGAATCCAGTCCTTTCTAACCAGAATTGCAACTACTTATGAGGGTTTCCATCTAATCCTAAATGTAATCTTTTTACAAAATGAACCTTTAGTTATACTTTGGTAATAACAGTTACATGAAAATTACTGCATATTTGTTAAATTGCTCAGTGACATTTAACTTAAGTTTCAATAGTTTATGCCTGAGAAGATGCTGGAAATTTCCTTTTCTGTTTAAATCATAGCCACTTGTTGGTCTACCACTAATTTTGTTGATTTTGTACTCTCTTGTACTCTGGTCATAAATTGCAGTTTTTGACCGTTCGAGGTGCCTGAAGTCACAGCCATGCCCTCGGAGGTCTATTGGAGTCCATATTTTGACAGGTCAGGGGGCAAAAACAGCCCTGACCTGATAAGAGCAGGGCCTATACACAATGTAGAGTTGACTTGGTTCAGTGCTTGAATAAATTTTCTTGATGATGGAACATAATGGCTATTAAAAGTGTTAATTTTCACAGCATTTACAAACTTAAACATCTGCTTGGATGTTGTGAATTAGTTCAATTAAAATCACAAATCACTTGCAACGCTTGTTTTCACATGTTCAGTTTTCACATACTTTATGCACAATCTTGATATCTTATCAGCCTGTGGTGAGATAACACTGTGTTATCGTCTGTGAAACACATTTTAATGTGTGGGATATGAGTATTAGCCTGCTGGGAATGTATTCCATTAAATAGTTTTCACTTGTTATGCCACAGAGCAGCACTTCTTAGCAAAGTGTTAGACTTACAATTGCTCTTCTGTGCTGAATATAACAAGATTGTTTGTCCGTGTCACTCGGGGTAGCAGTACGCTTATATTTTATCTGTTGTGTCCCATGGTATACCAAGAGCAAGATGCCTTCTGCTCATTCTTTTCAGCAAATGTGTGTTTGTGCATGTGTGTGTGTGTGCGTATTAAGGTGCAACCACACTGTCTGCTCTCTGTCAGCTTCACTTCCCTTGGGCATCAGTGTTTTCTTCGCAGCTCCACTCGGCTTTAACAACATGCCTCGGCAGAGGCGATGGGACCCTGAATAACAACAGCAGTTGTAATTGTATTTGTGTGATTTTGTTGAAGCGAGTGTTCACTGAGAAACAAAGTGTAATTGTTGTGTTCCTCTGCAGCTCCATGCATGTGTTTGTGTGAATGGATTTACTTCATCTCACGCGTTTTTGCTCTGCGTGTGCTTATTTCGGGGCAGGCTTGTTCATTAGGTCTGTGGGGAGGTGTGCTTTCTGCTGACTTTGTTTGGTTCAAACCCTGAGGCTGGTACTGATCAATAATATCCCGGACCCACCACGTCTGTGTGCAGCTGATTGGCTCTCTGCATAGCAGGCAGCCGCAGCTTTACAGCAGAGAGTCAGATGTCGATATGTTATTAGCATCTTTTGAGGTAGATCCTGGACACACCCTTAATCACTCTGAATGTGCATGAAATTCAGTCTGATCACAGAAAACATTCAAAGGCGTTACTTTTTTCTGTTTTTCTTTGCAAAAACAGCAGCAGCATTAAAGGAAATCTTATTACTGCATGGTTTACAACATATTAAGAAGCTAAACAATCTATCTTTTCTCTGTGACAGTATCTAGTCATTTAAGAATCTAGGAAACTTCTGACTTTCAACCTTTTTTCTGTAAAGCAGACTGGGATTCAGGGATTCAGGCACTCACATTTCTGTTTCTCTCAGCCAATGACCACAGAGCACAGTGACAGTAGATAAGCATCAACACCTGCTAACCTGTGTGTGTGTCAATGCTCTCCTCAGGTCTGGACGACTGTCTCCAGCAGTACGTGAAGAGTTTCGAGCGGGAGCAGATGGGGGGAGAGCAGCTGCTGCACATCACCCATCAGGAGCTGGAGGAGCTAGGTGTCACCAGAATAGGACATCAGGAGCTCATCCTGGAAGCTGTCGACCTCCTCTGTGCCCTGGTCAGTCAACTGCTGCTACCTGCTGACTTATTCCTCTTGTTTTATGTGGGAGGGAGATAAACACAGTCTGGATGTGTTCACTACTGTGTCTCTGAAGGTGTCAAAGCACTGGTTAAATATACTTGGCATTATATTATTATGAGACAAGTATGGAGGCCTAAAAGGTAAAAAAAAAAGAAAAAAAGGCAAGCACACAAGTTGCATACACTGATTCTGGTGTAACATTGTCTTGCTTAATTTATTCTTTATGTAACAGTGGTGGAGCTGTAAAAACAGGTGATGGTACATTGTTATAAAGAACAGTATTTGGATGAATATGAGCCGTTTAAAATGCGTCATCTGAATGGGGGGAGTAGCAACAAAAGGTTTTGTTTAGCAAGACAACGAACTGAAGAGAATAGCTCTGTGTTTAGCTACAGAAGTTTTTTGATTACTCTAACACGCCATCGTTCATACCCCACCAACACACACACACACACATATGATGACGTAGATAAAACTGATTTAAACGAAAGAGAGATCAATAAAGTTTCCATTTGTATTGTCAACTCAGCAGCCGTAAATATGTCGATTGAAATACTGTACTCGTGTCTATTGACAGGTTGGAGGTTAAGTGAAAAGTCAAAAGCTGTGTATTTCTGTTAACTCTCTGAGTTGCATTTCATTGTTGATATATTGATTTGGTTCTTTTGGAAATTTGACATTGTTTTTTCACACTCTGAGTGACACCCCTGCGTTGCAAGTGACTTTCATCATAGTTAACCTTGAAAGGGTTTTGACACGGGCGACACATCAGTTCTATCCCAGGTCAGACAGGGCTGTTCTGTGTGAAGTTTGCATGTTCTTCCTGTGCATGCGTTGGTTCTCTCCGGGCACTCCGGCTTCCTCTCACAGACCCAAAACGTGCTCATTAGGTTAATTGGTGATTCTAAATTGTCCTTAAGTGTGAGTGTGACTGGTTGTCTGTCTCTCTATGTGGTCCTGCAATTGACTGGCATCAGGTTCAGGGTGTACCCCGTCTCTTGCCCAATGACAGCTGGGATAGGCTCCAGCCCACCCGCGACCCTGAAAGGGATAAGCGGTATAGAAAATGGATGGATGGGTTTTGGCGTTATTACCAAGATCCTAATGGGAAGATCCCCAGTGGGAACTGGCTCGTAACTCAGAAACATATGGTACAAGTTAGTTCAGGCAGCTCAACATTAACAACTTTCGAGTGTTTGGCAGAATTTTTTTTGTAGAAGTTATGACCATAGGTGGCAATTTTAGGAAAACATATGTATAACCAAATTCTTAACATTGTTTTGGTATTGCTGCCCAGACTTAGCTTTTATCGCAAATCCAGTCCCAAACCACATCTGGCTATTTTGCATGTGGGTTATTTTCTTATTTTTCTCTTAAGTAATTCAAAAAGAGTAAAGATATTCAAGCTGAACCTGCTGGGATTGCCATAACTATGAGAGCGACTTTCTTTTGTTAAACTGCTAAAGACATTTTCACAGGTGTATTTGTGGTTGTTTATTTTCCCACACCAGTTATTGTGATTGACTTAAGAAATAGCTTGAAAAGTCATTTTTGGCGCTACTTTGTGTGTACTTCCTCGGTCACTGCTGACTCTCTGTGCAGTGGCCCTGCTCAGGATTAGGGAATTAGGGGGAATTAGGTGCTACTCTCCCAGAGCGAGAAAGAGAGCGAGAGAGAGGAGTGGATGGAGAGAGAAAGAGAGGAGGAGAGAGAGTATGTAGAAAGCGTATGCAGGATGCACCTTATCTCCCAGGCACACACGGTTGGATTAGTTGGGGCTGTTTAAATGTGTGTGAATGTGTGTGAGAGTGTGTGTAGGCGCACATACTTGTGTGTGTGTGTGTGTGTGTGTGTGTGTGTGTGTGTGTGTGTGTGTGCGTGTTAATCAGGACCTCTTCTCATTCAAATGTTCCAGCATGGGAATGAGTGTCCCAGAGCAGCAATCACCCCTATGTCCCGGAACTGGACACACGCAAGTGCATGGACACACACACACACCCACTTGCACAGACACAGACATGCACACACACTACACAGGAATGCCAGGTCCTGAAGATGTATCTCTAAAATTACTGCTGTGAGGCATCGTTTCAGTGTGTTACAGCCTGGCTCTTGGTTTTTGTAGTTTCAGCTCCATCTCTCTTATCAGCTATAGTGATGCTTCACTCACCAAGTTAATTTCAGGATGTGTTTCGGAAAAGATCGGCATCTGGGGAGAAAACATGAGCAAGTCAGACGTGTTTTAAGTACGAAGCTCTTTTTTAGCTCATGAAATATGAAAAAGAAATTTAAGGTGGACAGTATAATAACCATACTGTCACCAAACATAGCCGCAGGTGAAAGCGTCAGCAGTGCAGCTGGCATAATACACCAGGGACCACATGCCTAGGGGTCCACAATGAGACCTCCATATCAGTTTTTGTTGATGATAACACTGAATTTAAAGCTGCCTTCGAATTGTTGCATGACAATGCTATTAGCTTAAGTTCTCCTAAACTTAAACCAATCCTGTCATGTAAAATTTATTCATACCACTCTGTTAACAATGTTGGAGCAGATACTTAAAAAGAGAGTTATGTTACACATAACTGCTCAAGTTTTTATAAAGAAAACATGTTACATTACTTAAATACTCACTGCCAAAAGTAACTGGTTACACTATTAGTTATATTTCTTTTGCAATACTCCATAACATCGCCTGATTATTATGGAGAGGATATACACAAGCTCTTTCTATTATGCTTGTAGATACACTAAAGACAACAGCAAAGTTGTTAACATTGGTTCACATGACAATGCACTAAATGTGTTAAGATCAAGCCGACATCACCAAGGTTATAATAGTCTTGAAATATTTCTATTTCAGTTGAATTTGAATTCCCCTGTATGTCAGTCCCATTGGGCTACCCATAGACACATATAAGAAACCATTTACAAATAGTTTTGTTTATTACAGACCTTAATAATGTGGCTATGAGTTGGGATGCTTAGACATGTTGAAATGGCAGCTTTTCTTTAAGAAAAAAAAAAAAGACTCAATCGTGCAGCACTTTGTTTCACAGCTATTTGCGCGCAAGGGCTAACTTTTGAGTCGCTTTGCGCGAGTCGTCAAGGCAGATCACAATCGAGATTTTAATTTCTTGTATGACAGTCTATTTATTTATCCATTTAGTCTAAGTGACAGTCTTTGTGGATGTGCTTGTGTTTATCAGCTGTCTAACTTGGCTAACAGACTCGCTGTGAGTGAGACCAAGTACATATTACTAAGTTGACCCAGCAATGTTACATTAGTTTGAGAGGCAGAAACGCTCTTTTGATTCAACATAACTTAAGTTGCACATGATTTCCAAGCTTTTTGCCTTGTTAAAAACATCTAAAATGGCAACGAGGCAAGAATTTATAATGAAAATAAATATTTATATATGTTATTGCTATATTTTTTTATAGTTATCCCTATAATAGAAATATTACTAATATAACATACATGGAATGATTAAATGTTTTATATATAAATGATTTATATAAAATTGCCTTGTGTGTGTAGGCCTATAGCTATTGCTCTCCATATCTGCTTAATGTTTATTTATGAAAATCCATGGTTAAAATTATTCTTGAATATGCAGGAACATAACTAAAACTCTGAAGTTTGTTACAAACCAAACAGATCGAAAATCGGTTTAAAATGAATCAATCTATGGTTATTTTTATGCTACATGCAGCGTCCACTGTAATGTTATGAGTGGGCGATCGTCCCGTACCAAAATGGTCGCCACTGCGCGGACGACGGTCTCCATTGGCTAACAGCGTGAGTAAGCCATCTAGCGTTTATATATATATCTGTGGGGCTATCCCTGTCAAATAGTCTGGCCACGCCCCTAGTTAGCATACCTCTTAGCAAGTATGTTATGTTACTTCGCAACAGGTGGACCCATGCTGAACTGATGGTACGGGAGGCTGCTATGCAAGACTTCCACTTTCACTCAGGTAGAAGTCAGGAAGACATTTACTTAACTATTTTATGTCGATGTAAAGTAACTTGTTGATTTAATGTCGAGCTCGGGGCAGTGGAAAGTTGTCACACAACATCAGAGTAATGTGCCCAAAGAGATGCCTGAAGCTTAACCGGCCTGTCGTTTTAGCTCTTCATCTTAAGGAGTAAAAAACATATCCCTTGAGAAAAGGTCAGACAGTATCGTGAAGTGCATGAAAAGGAGTGCCTGATATTTTCTTTAACCTTTCATTAAGCAGACATAAGAAGTTAAAGTGATGCTATTAACGAGATTAACATTTGATTAACGGTAGGCTAATGTAATCACTGAAATAACAACAGTAACTCGTTACATTCTGTGCTACTGGAGTAATGCGTTACTTTTTGACGTTTTACCTGCCCTCTAACCCTGCTGCTACACTGACAGGCTTCAGTCTTAGGTAATTTTGTGTGTTTTTGCTTCATTAGCTTTTCTCACTTGCCACTAAATTATTTATATTTTTGACGAAATTGGGCTCCGGTGGTTTGAGGGACATTGTTTGCTCAGCTTAAATAAGTATGTCACTTTAGCTACTGTCAGGGGTTTGATCATGAGCTGGGTTGGATGAAAGCTGCACTATGTGTCTCTACAGGGTGACATTGATTGGGGTGTTTGTTTTCTTTGCCAGTGTGTGGCACGAGTGTGCCCCCAAAATTTGCACCAGGGCCCATCACCGCACTACTGATCTCAGCTTTCAGATGGACTTCGGGCTTAAACCTGTCATTATGACAGATTTGATTCCTTATAGACTTTTGAACTTTAAAAATTCATTTGTGAGGAGGGACATTTTGGGTAAACTTGAAAATCTGCCTTAACTGCTTGCTGGTCCAAATTCAAGTGCTCATTTCTTGCATTGTTGACCTTTGTTTAACTGCAGACCTGACCTAGTCCTATGCTAAGTAAAATGTATTTATTTTGAAAATAAAAGAAAACCCAACTACAAAAAATTAGACCCTAGTTATAACAACAGATTTATGCATTAAAATTGCCTCAGGACAGAAAATCTCCCTAGTCTTTCCTTCATTTACTGCACTTCCAGATAACAAAGACACACAGCTCTGTAGTATCTGCAGGCACTGTGAATATTTGGACAGTATAGGTTGATTTTATACAGTCAGCATTATAGGCCATCATATAGAAAGCAGAACCCTGCTCCCCCAGCTCAACCATTGTGCTTTTCTGGTCTTTCTTCAGCTAAAATGAGGAGCTTCTGTGGACCTAGATCAATGCAAGTTCCAAGCGCTGACTGGGCTTTCAGTCTCGCTGTAAATGTGGAAAGCCCCTTCTTTTATGTCTATGCAATCGAGTTTTTGCCCCTAGCGTCTATGCTAAGTAGGTTTCTGGGGGGTTCAACGAATTTTCAGAAGAATACACCAAGGAAAGGACCTAACTTAAGAATGAAATGCTGCCAAAATCAGGATTGAAAGACCTATGATAATGACACTGGCATGGTTAAGATTGTACTGAAGTTAAAATGTAGAGAATTAAAAACACAAACAAAACTAACTCAAGAAAAATACCCCAGATGACTTCAAGTAGACCTTTCCAGAGTGGGCTGTGGAAGCCAGGTGGCAGGTCTTTGGGAGTATCATGATGTAGCCTCAACACTGCATTATATTATTATTTTTTTTACTTTAACCTTCTAAGACTAGTTTAAATTTGAGCTTGTAGAGCCAGTGTTTAACTAGGACCTGGCTGATTTCTGGTTATCTGTCGTGACTGTTACTTAATCTGCACCATCAGAGTTGGCAGAGCTTTTTTGAGGGACGCATGATATGGATTTTTTTGAGCCGCCACTGAAAACCAATAATAACCTTCACCCTGTTTGGAGGATACTCATAGGATTATCAATAATTTTTCAATTATTTTCTCTGGATATTTTTTCAAATGCACCCTTAATTTCTAGGGCTTCCTATTTCTTCAAGAGCTTCATCTTCTTTGTGGACCTGGAGGTAAACTGAAAAAATTGTTGCACACAAACGTTTGTACCTTTTTTTTCTCCACTTACAATACTGGGAGCACATTATAGATTGCATTATGTTATCCACTTCTAAAACAGTAAAAAACATTCACATAAGTGATGCCAATTTTGCGTTTCTTAATCATATCTGCAGATAAGATCACATATAAAATCACATCTGCATAATTTAAGAACACTAGGCCGACCTTTTAGGGTGTTTCATACCCAATTCTTAATGATAAACATTTCCATTACCAGCTGAGTGACGTCATTCATAACTAACAGTGACTTATGACAAAAATACACTTTTTCTGTGTTGGTTTGAACATGGTCAAACATATTGGTGTAAAAAGTTTTCAATGAATCAGACTATTATATGTTTCGATTAATGAGAGTAAAACAAAGAACCTGGAGGAAACCCGTTCGGTCAATCAGAATGTTTTCCCTCTTTATTATCACTGTATCTTTCAATTCAGTCAAGTCTCAAACAACTCTGGAGCTGAAAATATCTCGGCATATTCCATGATAATAATGAGTTGGCTGTTTTGTGTTTGGAATCTGTCCTAATTCTCCTTTTATTCCGCTTTTGTTCTGAGAAAGTGATTCATGCTGTCATCTTCTCCTTTCATGCAGATTAGTCAGCTTTCTATGTTGGTTTCCTTTGAGTGCCACACTGTGTGACTCAAACTTGATTTCAAAATCCTCTTGGTTATTATGCAAAAGTTATTAAATAGTTGGCCATAATTTACGTTCTGAGTCCTTTTCATCTATATTTAAACACTTATGCTAATTAGACAGGAGTCCTCAGATGTTCCATATAGGAGAGCATAAATGAATTTTGAATGTTCGGTTTCTTGCCCCTGGATAGTGTTTTGTTGATGCCCCTTTAACTTTTCCTCTCGGAGTTGCTGTGATATTTAATCAGGTTCCAAACAAATCAAAATATATACATCTTTTTAATTCGGATAAGTCACAGGGTTAAAGAACGATTGTGTTATTCTGAAGAAAACCTGCTGCAGAAATGTAACACTCAGTCATCATGCAACTGAAAATATTCCTGATCTGAACCCAGATCTTCTAAGCTGAAAGGAACACGTGCCAAAGCCGATATTCTTTGATAAATAAGATAAGACACTACACTTTGGTGCGGGTTGTCTGTGAAAGCTGAATGTTAAAATCTGAACTGTGAAGCAACACTGATGAATGTTTTACTTAAGCAAAGAAAAGGATCAAAGGCTGAAATTTCCCTCCTTGTTGAAGTATTTCATAAACGCTGTTTGAATGTGATTCTCTGAACAATGGTAGCAATATCAGCATAGAGGAGAGGCCACTCCACACATGGCTGCTATGGCAACCGCATCGACATGAAGGTGGAGGGGTGGTTGCGCTAATGGCATCGCCCTCTTACTGTATTGATTTGACACACACACACACACACACACAGGCACACATATGCACGCACTGCTCAAATTATTTCTCTCCTTTTCTCCACGCATGCACATGCACACGCACACGCACACACACACACACACACGTACACACTCATGCACAAAGTCATTCAGATGGCCGACACAGGGCATTATTCCTTCGCTTCATCTCAGCGCTCTGTCCCCCCGGAGAGAGCCGCACACAGCTTTAGATCGAATCATAGGACAGACTAATTACAGCTGTGCAAACATGCACGCTCTTGGTTCATGTATACATATACATTCACACACACACAAAAACAGAAGATTGTACAGAACACAAAGTATGCATGACCCAGTTTCAGAGAGATTCATAGCTGGGTGCTCTCTCTTCCTCTCTTCCCCTCTTGTCTTCTGCCTCTTTAGTTCCTCAATTCCCTCATTTCTGCCTCTCTCTCCACTGCCACTGTGAAACCCTCTCCTCTTTGTAGTCACTGCGGTCGTGACTGTGTAGAATAGATCTAGAGGCAGAGGAGGAATAGATACGTCTAGCTAAGCCTGTGCATCTCGCTATACAGGGGGAATGTGTGTGTGTGTGTATGTGTGTGTGTGTGTGTGTGTAGCCTTTGTGTCAGCAGGAATCAGGCTCTGTCAGGCAAACATGACTGTAGGTGCCTTGGGACACTGAGCAATGTGGCTCAGTGGGTCTGTTTGTGAGATTGTGTATGTGTGTGTGTGAGTACGTATGTGTGTTTATTTAATAGGGTCGCAAGCAGTAATAGCCTACTCAACGAGCCCAGTATTCTTATTTTGTGCAGAGCCGATGTTTTGTGAAAATCCCGATGCCTTAGTTTAAGTGGTCATTACTGGTTCAGTTTTTCTCACTGACTACTATCAGTAGAATGAAGAGGTCAGCAGTGTCTTCTGTTGTACCAGTAAGAAGCGAATCTTGTGTATTTTTATGGAGACAGATGAGCATAAATGTTAAATGTACTGTATGTGATATGTTGTACTGGCAGTGGTTGCATGTGACTCCTCTGCAACCTGTTTCAAAGAGCGAAAGGAGGCAGGAGATGATGAGCCTAGCTTGAGACAGGTAGTCTTGCTCCCTTAAAAAAATCAAAAATGTCCCTTTAGTTCAGTTAAGTTTTATTTTGGATCCCTATCAGCGGACGCAGAGTTCCAGCTAATCGTCCTGGGATCCATGAAACATCTTTAAACATCTCCAAGCTCTCTTACCCTCATATTCAGTCCTACTCTGATTATTTTGAGCCACACACTAACAGAAGTATCTCACTAGTGTTGCTAAGTGGTCAGGCTTGTATTGTTCCCGTAGTTACTGGCTCTAACACAGATTTTATGTGAAGTCCTACCATATTTATAAAAAAGTGAACTTGTAATCGTTGTAATAGTCTCAGTGTGTACTGATATAAAGACAAGCCCAAGCTCCTATGCCACAGATGTCCGATTGATAACGTTATCTGAAATACTTCCTGTTTTCCAGAATTATGGCCTTGAGACAGAGAACCTCCGGACTTTGTCCCACAAGCTCAATGCTTCGGCAAAGAACCTCCAGAACTTCATCCTGGGTCGGCGGAGGGGTGGGCACTACGATGGACGAGCTTCCAGGAGGTTACCGAATGATTTCCTCACCTCGGTGGTGGATCTGATTGGAGCAGCTAAGAACCTGCTAGCCTGGCTTGACAGGTAGGAACTTCCCTGTACTTGTTAAAACAATGTGGTAATGTTCAAGTCATCCAAATGTTCCCTCACCGTATGTTAGCGTAGCATGATTTTTTTTTTTTTTACTTGTATAGTATGAAGCACAAGATGGTGTCTTTTCCTAAATTTATATCTTGAAGCATTGCCCACGCAGGCTGATTATGTATTTGTTGGAGTTTAATTTATTGTATTTTAATAATTAATATAAGTTTTAAAATCATCCACTGGCACGTTTACTTGGCTCAGCATAAATACTGAACTTTCAAAGCTAACAGTCTTCTCCTTCTTTGTGCTAAGTGCACTGTCAGGCAGACAAGACAAGTGTGGCATAAATCCTCAGTTTTCTTGACTACAGAGAGGCACGCGTCAGTGCTGGTGAAGTTTGATCAGCTGATGGAACCATATGAAGCTATGCACTCCTACAAATAAAGTAATGTTGGGCTTTGGATCCCTGGGTTTCACAGCCTCCTGGTCATAAAACAAAAGCAAATATCGCTGTTTGTTTTCATCACTCCTGTGCTCTGTGAGGAACATAGAACAGCTTTTATTGCTCTATTTCTCTGCCCCCATCACAGCTTTGAAATCACACTGTTAGCAAATAAATGAAATGAACAAAATCAAATAAAATAGCCAAAATTGGGGGGAAAAATTGCTTCCTCTGGGCGAAATAAACAAACTCAATTTTCTTCATAGAATGGCAGTTTACTCTTTTATATTCATTTACATGCAGTTTCATCCTTGAGAAAAACACTGTCTTTGTTTTTAAGTCCTTGCAGGCGGGAGCGTCTGATGAGAAACAACAAAATTTAGAATGAGATCATGGCCCGTATTTTCCGAGGTTCAACAAATTTTCAGCATATTTTTAGGGTCTCAAATGAGTTTTTGAGATGATGAACTCTATTTTCTTCTGTATTATTTTGTCTGCTCAGGTCTCCATTTGCCAGTGTAACAGAGTATTCATTACTGAAGAACAACATCGTACAGCTCTGCCTGGAACTAACAACCATCGTACAACAGGTAGTTGCACACACACTCACGCTCACGGCACGCATGCATGTTGAAATTTCTATTTTTATCAGATCTGTGCGTTAAACATCGTAATTTTAAAGGAAAGGGCAAACTAAAGTGGATTTGTAATTTCAGTATAGATTATTTTGGCCTGTGGCTCATTTCTATAGATTTGATTTTGAGTGGAACATATGCCCACTGCTCCAGGCTGTTTGCAGCATGGCTGATGGGACGAGTAGCGCTCTCTAACACCCTCAGGCAAAGTACTCATTGACTCATCCTTTGTTTAACTTATGGGCACTGATGGAGAATGAACAAGGGGTCCCTTCATTTCCTGTCCGCTATCTGCTCCCCCTCTGGCTCTCTCCCTCATGTTGATTCACCACAGTCACACACAAATACACTTAAAAAAAATAAAGCCAGAGCTACATGCACACACTCTGATATTGTGTAAATCTCATTGTTTGGACAAAAACTATGACTGCTATCTTGGACCCCATCCATGTCCTCCCCTGTAAGAGCCTGCTCAGAGTGAATCAGAGTGGGTTTGTATGTGTGCCCAGAGTAAGTCCTGGAGCTGCACAGATAACACCCATTCCCTCTTGTAAGGGCCAGAGGAGAGGGGGGAGAGGGGGGCCACTGTAGGACCACAATGGGCCAAATGTACATGTGGTTGCCAGGGTGCAATGAGACAGACAAAGGTGGCAGCAGAACCCGCAATAATGCATCACACAGATGAATTAGCTGCTACCATGCACATCTGGTGGATTCAGTGGGCTGCTTTCCCAGAAATAGATTAACTATCAGCTATCGTTAAATAACAATCTGTCACATTCAAATATTGTCGTTTCCAAATCCTGAGGAGGCTCATCGAGCCCACGACAGTCGAACGGATCCAGAGCATGTCTATCTGGTGCTTCAGTCTGCCCAAATTTTAAAGAACTATGCAGAATGTGTAAAGTTAGAAATTAAATCACAGAGAGTTTATGTTCTCCTTTGAAGAGGGAGTCACCTCTTGTTCTTCCTGATGGATGTGTCGTTTCTCTTATTTCTGTCTTTCCTGGTTGGAGAAATTTGAGCCTGATGTTTGTCTCTGCTCCCTCCTTACAGGACTGCACTGTGTATGAGACGGAGAACAAGATCCTCCATGTGGTGAGTTTCATTTTATCATATCAGCTACGACACTTCCTCCTTGGCCAGTAAAGTTTCATCTTAGCTTGCCCTCATTTTTGGTTCTTATGTGAAGAATTGGGCGCCAGTCATATTCATATATGACTATTTTATCTGTGTTTTAGTTGTAACAGTCAGTAGCCACTAATTTCATAGTCAAGGTAAAAAAAAATGAGGGAGACAGCTAAACTGGCTTTTCTGAGGAAGAAAAATCACTTCATTAATTGAACAGTGAAACTGAGTTTTTTTGACTTGGTTTCTAACCCACAAAAACTGCTCTGTAACAGTAAAAACAGTTGCAAGCATCCGTGAAACTCCAATAGGATGCTGCTCCATACATTATAGATCACAAAACTATGACTTGTTTTAAAAATGATGTTAGATTTTACATGTTGTAAACATGTTGAAGGTCAAGTTAGAGATTTTTTGACTGACTCCAGACAGAGCCGTGTTTGCCATTTCCCACTGTTTCTAGTGATTGAAGCCAACCAAACCGGCTCTAGGGAGGTATCAGTCACCTCATCTAACTCTATCAAAGAGAAAAACTAAATAATTAACAATTTCCTCTTAAAATCTAATCTCGGTGTTGCACACAATCTTTTCTCTGATTTTCTCAGAGAGCATATTTGTAAAAGTGCTTCTATGCATTCTGAAAACACGTCAAATGTCTTTTCTTTTTTCTTATTTGTTTTGCTGTGTATCTCGCTTGCATGTCACAGTTCTGTATGTGTGTGGGAATTTGTGGCCCAAAATTGTTTGTGTTATATTCAAAGCAAGCCTGAGGCCTCTTGAGAGCTCCAGCTTGTGTGTGTGTGTCCTTCTGTGTGAAAGCGTGTGTTGGCATGTGTGCTTGTGTGTGTGTGTGTGTGGGCGCGTGCGTCAGTGCCCATGCATGTATGATGGGGAACCGTCTGTAACCACGTGTGAAACCGAGTGAGGAGCTAGTGTCTGATGTGGACTGACAGTTGGATTTGGGACACTTCCTGCTGCCATTCAAGGTCAGGAGGAAGAAACCAAATTAAATTTTGATGGGGGGACTTCAGAGAAAAAATATCTGAAGATTTTTTCAATCAATAATTCCACTCTCAGATCCTCTGTCTGAAGGTTTGTATAGTGTGGCTTCTGCATGACTTCTATAAACAACTTGCATGTCGGTCTCTTTTCAGGATAATGCCTTTCATGTTTGTGCGACTTCCCCCTTTCATTTCCTTTGTTTTTGAACCATGGCTCTTGTTTACCTGGATTGTCACATGCCTGTTAATGATACACTGAAATACTTAAAATGGCTCAGCACATGTGCGCATACATAGACATGAACGTACACTTAAAAACCTGTAATGTGTGAGGTTTCTGGGAGAAATAAGGAGATAGCATGGAGGAAGAGAGAGAGAGAGGGATGAGCTGTTTGATTTTAGATTATACTCTCCAGCTGATTCTTGTTTACTTTGTGTTTTGGAGATAAAGAGGAGATGAAGTGACGCTGGCACTAGACTTATATAGGACATATAGGAACCTATATACCTATTAATACATGATGGGCTTACATACAGAGACATGTAGTTGATTATCAAAGTCAAGATTTTTCCTTTTGTAATTAACACGTTAATATTTCATTTACAAGTGCCTTTTACACTTATGTTTAAACTCTATCATTTTTTGCCATTTTTCTGTTGTTTATCTGTTTTACCTAAATATTTTGTTTTTATAAAAACAGTACTACCTTGTTAAGATACCATTACGACTACTACTAATAATAATAGTATTTATTATTATTATCATCATCCTTATTATTATTGTTATTGGTTAAAAGATAAAAGTTTTTCCCTGGTCAGTAATGATGCTGATTTTTCTGACAGGTCAGCTGATGGTCGATACAAAATGCTGATTTCATATCATATTTTGTTTGTTTTGCATTTGAAAAAATACAACAATTGATAAGACTATCAAATAAAAACAAAATTGCTGAACTGTAGTTAATCAAATACATATAGATGGAATAATATTCGGCTCAGTTAAACATCACTGCAAGGGACTTTAGGATTTCTGTTTGGCAAACAGAAATTGTTTCTTAAATTGTTGCAAAAATAATAACATAAGGTAACTGCTGGGGTTTTAATTAGGGTAAAAAAAGTCATGTTCAGATTCATCATTCTATACTTATCAAAGTCTAAAATACTTGTGGTGTCAGCCAGTAATATGATTTAGATAGATTTTTAATGAATCACTGGAACGACAGATTGTTAAACATGGCTGAGGCTGATATTACTATGAATGCAAAACAATATTAAAATACTAGTCAGTGACTTTTTGGAGTTGGTTAATGGGTGCAGATATAATACTGAATATGTCACAAATGCCATTAATTGGCCATTGATTGATCAGGCCACCCCGTGAAGTGTCACCTAACGTTTTTTAAATTTGTCTGCATCTTAAAAAAGCTCTCATATTCTAATATGCTGTTTTTAAAATCTTTACTGCAGCCAAAATTAAAAAAAAAAAATCAGAATCAGCTTTATCAGTCATATTTACATGGTGAATGCATGAAAATGTATTGGTTTCATTTGGCAACATAAACACATAAAAACATAAACACATAAACACAAATTTCGTTTTATATGACCCGGGTTTTTATAGAGCTCTGTTTCTCTGGTGGTGTTGTAATCTAACATTATGATGTCTGCATGCCGGTTAAACAGCCGGCAGTACGAGTGGAGTATCTAGCATTAACTCCACACAGACGCTGTTAAATGTGCGGGTCAGCTCCGTCTTTGTGACTGTAGCGACAGTTGTACATTTGTCAGCTTCCTCTCAATAATGCAAAACTCACTGCTACTCTGCTCTCCTCCAGACTAGGGCCTGCAGCAATCAGATGGACAGGGATAGTGTGTGCACGCATGTGTTTGTGTGTGTTTTTTGTGTGTGTGTGTATGCGCGTGTGTTGTGTGCGTATGAGAGAGAGAGAAGATATGAGCATGTGTGAGTCTGTGTGTCTGATGGAGCGTGAAGTGTGTATGAGTATGTGTGTGTTTTTATGTGCATGCATGCGTAAGGATGAGGGAAATTACATAAGACTGTCCTAGTTGTGTGTTTTTCCTCTCCCTTGTTTTCTAGCCTTTCCTCCTAGACCCCCTCCGCACACACGCACACGCGCACACACACACACACACACAGACACACACACCTCTCTCCTCCCTTCTTCTCTCCTCCTCTCCCCTTCTCTCCATCCTACTGTGTCTCTAGTTAGGTTCATACTCGTTGCAGCATGAAATTCTCAAGCATGTGGAGACAATGCATAGAGCAACTGCGCTCTAAGTGTGTGTTAGCATGTTAATGTGCGGTAGTGTGTGCATGAGAGAAAGGTGCGAGTTGATGAAGAAGAAAAAGAGTGTGCAGAGCTTAATCCATTTGGCAGCATAGTATGTCTGGCTTTCTGTTTCACCGCACTTAAATCTCACGCCTGCTAGTCACATCAGTTAACGCCTCTATAATCTGAGCCCTTATTCTCCAGAGGCGTGTCAGATCCAGGCAGGGTGTGTCACAGCTGGAGGAGTCGGTAGCTCGCCTCTTGTCTCAAGGTCTGTGTTAATCCCAGGTCAGGCTATTAGTCCAATGATCAAAAATGATACAAGCACAGCCACAGAATTGCTGCTCATGGTATGCTGCAGGGGACATCTCATGCTATTTGCAGCTCTATTGTCAGGATTAGATATACTCTCCTTTGACTTTCACCTACATATTCACACAGCTAGAAGCATTGAGGACTGCATAATTATGGCCAAAATTACCATTATTTGAATCAGCAAAGCGATAACTCTCATTTAATGTAATTATTTGATCATTTGGCAACAGCCTTTTTGTATTTTTACCATAAAATTGACAATAATAAATTATATTTATCAATCATCTTGTTCATCAATATGCTACAAAGAGGCAGCAAAATCAAACAGACAGGTCAAACAACTGAATTTGTTAGCAATTTAAAATTCAAGTTAAATCGGGAAAGGCTTGCTGATGAAAGTATGTTTAAAAATTTAAAAGGGATCACTGACTCAGCTGATCTGATTCACTCTGAGAGGCCCGTCTAGTGTTTTAGACCCCTTGCGACATACTCTCTGTCACCAGTTTGGTATTTGGAAGAGACAGAAGACCCCTGCCTGAGGATCTTAAAGTATGTGTTGGCTCAAAATATACTAGCAGGTCTGATATGTAGCCGGGAGAAAGGCCACAGAGAGATTCAAAAGTTCACAATAAATTCAGTCATAAAACACTCAGAGGGCCAGTGGTTTTTAGTTTAGGCATGCAGGAGAAAAAAGTAATTATAGTAATTGAGATAAATGAGACAAAAACACATAAAATCATCTATGAAAGATTAATCGATTGAATTTCAGAGATATTTCGGAGGTGATAAAACATAATTGCACTGGCTTTGCTGTATCCTGTTCAAACCGGACAACAAGGTTTTCAAACAGGGCTGTGCTTCCAGATGGGTTTTGTGCTGCATTCTGGTTCAAACAACTTTTGCATCAACTAAGAGTTACATTTAGGAGTGCACAGTGTATTGTACAGTGTAGGTTTGCAGTGTACAGTGTGGGTCTGTAGTGCACAGTTCAATCAATCAATCAATCAACTTTATTTATATAGCACATTTTAAAATAACCACAAGGGTAGTCAAAGTGCTGTACAATGATACATAAAACAAATAACACAAAGAGCAAGATAAAGTGAGCAGAAATACAATTAGGTTAGGTCTGTAGTGCACAGTGTAGGTCTGTAGTGTACAGTGTAGGTTTGCAGTGTACAGTGTAGGTCTGTAGTGTACATTGTAGGTTTGCAGTTTACATTGTAGGTCTGTAGTGTACATTGTAGGTCTGTAACAGTGTAGGTTTGCAGTTTACAGCGTAGGCCTGTGGTGTACAGTGTAGGACTGTAATGTACAGTGTAGGTCTGTAGTGCACAGTGTAGGCTTGCAGTTTACAGTGTAGGTCTGTGGTGTACAGTGTAGGTCTGTAGTGTACAGTGTAGGTCTGTAGTCTACAGTGTAGGTCTTTAGTGCTGTAATTATCAGTCTCTGACTTGATACTCGACACAGAATGGTGATTACCATCGTTCCTCTTGTCTTTCACACAGTCATTCTGCAGTTTGAGGTTTTCATTCAAGTGGTTGAACTTATTAGTTGTGTTGCCTCTAGCATAGACCAAAGCTTCAACCACTCTCTGCATTGTATTTTGCCTTGCTAAAAATTACTTGCCTTAAGTCTGAAATACCTCAGAATAATCAGTGATTAGCTGTTTCTGGTGGGCAGCTCTTATTCATCCAGTGTAGACATTTGACCTTTGTTTCTGTCATTTTGGCCCTAACCTCTGGATCGTCTGCTGGTTGGAGTGGGTATTTGTTTAGGAAGTGCTTTATCTTATATACAGTAGCATTTCAAACATCACTATTGTACTTAGGCATGTTATTTTTCAACTCTGGGATATCAAAGCCATGATTGTGATCAATATTTGATTAACTTTGCAGACATGTCCTATCAAAGCTCAGTGTGGATGGCATGTACAGTCAGACATGAAAAAGATAGCTTTTTCTATGATATATGCACAAGGACTAGAACATAAACAAACTATATAAATATAAAATCAAACAGGCAGCGTAATGTTCAAATAACTGACCCAGAAAATGATGTTGTATATTTTTGAATGTATGAGCAAGAGACAGGGAAAGACAGAGAAAGAAAAGAGAGGAAGAGCATATGCATCACATGGTTGGCTCACTGAAAATCCCCCCCTTTTCCCTCACACTGAATGAATCATAGGCTCCGAGCTATAGCGTGTGTGTGTATGTTTGTGCGTGTTTGTGTGTGCATGCCTGCAAATGTCTGCGCCATATTATGTGTGTGTTGAAGATCTCTCTTCATTCCATCACATTAATCTGTAATTGCTCATTAGAACTGAGATCAGAAGATTATTTTAAGCAGGGTTCATTACTGTCATGCAGCTTGTGTAAACTTAGTCTAGGTATATTCTCTGAAACGCATGTCTGTTGGTGTATGTGTGAGTGTGCTGTGCGCTAAATAGCAACGCAATGATGCAAGATAACCAGGGTAACCGTCTCTGAGAGCTTCAGTCCATCAGCCAAGATTAGAAGGCAGAGATGCTGCTAAAGATAAATTAACTTGCATGCGTGACTGAGCAGACAAATAGCCTGGAAAACAGTCATGGGCTCTTTGGAACAAAGGCAAGGTGAGGCTTTAGGTGCATTTTATTCAACGCGTATTAGCCTCCATGTACGGGAATTTAAGAGCAGTGCAGAATAAAACTGCAGTCTGTCCTTATTCACATGATTTTAGAGCAAAAATAGCACTTAAGTTCAGAAAAGATTACAGATCTCCACAAATGGCATGTGTGGTCTGTAATTTAGATGTTAGAAAATGTCACTGGGGCACCACAGGGTTAGCTGGTATCGGTGATGTGTTGTCCTGTCTGTGACAGTGTCTTGTGGGCATGCCGGTGGACCAACTGTGACAGGAAACAGTTTGTATGCTGGAGTGATGGAAGTGGTGATGTGGAACAACCTGATGAAAGGATTTCTGTTTCACCTCCTCCAGCTAGGTCACAGCATCCCTCGTGGACCAAAACCAATCTCAATAACTTTCTTTCTCTTTTTGTCACTCTCTCCCCCTTCCTCTTTCTCTCCTGCTCTCTTTGTCATTTTTCCCTCCTGCTATCTTTACCTCTGATGACACTGCAGTGTAAGACCTTAGCAGGGATATGTGACCACATCATCTCTCTGTCATCGGACTCTCTGGTCTCCCAGTCTGCCCATCTGGAGGTGGTCCACCTTACCAGCATCATGCCCAGTGAAGGCCTGGTAAGACTACACTTGAGGATTCACACACGAGCTTCCACCACCACTGTTTCAGAGATGCAGTAATTGATAAACTCATTAAAGCCAAGGACTGAATGCGTAATGTGAAACTGCATCAATGCATGGGCATTTATTACCTGTCTTTGCAGTTCTCCTCAGTCCTGCCTTCAGAGCATTTTATTATCTTTCAACCATGGATTTTGGTTTAACTGCGCAAACCTACGTCATAGCAGCTTTATGAGGTTATAGTGTGTCGATGCTGCATTGCTCCTTAAATCAATGAGCTTTAAAGGCAGGTCAAGTCAGAAGTCCCAAAGGACAGAACCCAGGTGGAGTTATATCTTCATATGCAGCACTTGTGTTATGTGAAGTTTATAGACTGTTTCACACAACTTTTAAACATTCTCCTTCAAAGCTGTTAACAATGCTTTTACATAATCTGGTCCCAAGTCTCTTCAATGCTCAGGACTAATAATGAAACGTTTAGGGTGTATAAATATTCAGTGTATTCTTTTTGCCCACTTATTCCTTATTGCTTGTTATGGGAATTCACCAGGTCAAAACTCACAGCCTGAGTTTTGTATCTTTGAAGTATTATGTCGAGTCAATTCTTCAGTGGAGTAAAGTTTTCATCTTAGAAATAGAAAAGCGCATGTTACAATCACAGAATCATTGAGAGAGGTCACTGGATGCTTTGAAGAAGATGAGGTTGATGTAAATTAAACACTTTAGTTTTCACAGTGAAGCTAGTTCAAGCTAGAGTAACATGGTGGTCTCTGAAATGAGAGAAATTCATCTCAAATCAGAATTCTTGTCGGGTTCTAGGAGTCTGAAATGTTTGGCAAGGAAATAAGATATATAAGATAATTTAATCCATACTGGGTTGCACCAGATATCTCTAAGTTCAAACTGAGCCTGGTTAGAATGTATTGTCTAGCTTTGGACAAACCTTACTCACTGCTCACACTTTAAGGGGTTACACCAGATGAGGTAGTTTAACATTAGCATGAGGAACATCTTAAATATTACAGCTCTGAGTAGCAAACAGCATTTTGGCCATTATACTGTATAGAACATGAAAAACAGTTATGTCCCCCTACTGATTTATGAAGTCTTAGTTTTAAGCCCAAAGGTGGTGGTTGTCAAATTTGAAATGCCAACTCAACCTTTCAGTCGAACCAGCGAGAGGCAAAGAGGCAAAGTTCAGAGGGGCCTTTAGCCTTCTGCAACAGCCACATCGGGCTCAACTCTCTAGTCATCCAGGAGCTTAATTTGCACAAGTTGTGAACTTGAGCTCTTTAAAACAAGTGAGTTATAAAAGATAGTTTTAAAAGAGAGGGATGTCTGAATGGATGGGGAGGAGAAAGTGACTGTTCTCTCTGCTAGACTTTGATTTGCAGACCTGCTGACATTTTCCTGGGAGCTGAGATAATTTTATAAAACCAATATTTTCCCCCCCCCGGTGTGGCTGTTGTTACCTTACAGTTGTATATTAGGAGTTTAGGTTCAATTGCCCAATCAAAGAAGGTTTTGTTGTATCTTACATATCTTTTGTGTGTGCTGAGAGGCAACTCTAACAAAGACAGTATGAAGAAAAGAGCTGTTCAGTGATGGCCAGGGGAAGTAAAAATGTCAACTTTGAGGAAATAGTTTGGATAGTTTGGATGGTGTGCTCCACTAATGGTGAACCTTACCAACAACTTTGACACAACTTAAGTCACAAACTAGCTAGTCTCATCCAACCTTTGGCTCCCACTGTAAAGGAAGTGAGTGTTTTTGTAACATTTCCATTTCGAAGATGTTAAGAGATTTGCAAATCATGGCTGACTTGACTGACAGGTTGACACACTTTAGCTATTTGTAATGAGTTGAAAAGCTAGTAGTAGGTGGACTAAGAGTCAGTCTGAGTCAGCTGCTGCTTCACAAACAAATGGGTGACGTCACTGTTGCTATGTCCACTTATCATACAGTCTATAGTTTAAACACATGGTTTAATGGAGACTTTACACCTCTAATAAAGATAAAACTTACATAGAGCTTCAGTCAACACCAAACCAAAGTGGTTTTTACTTTGACTTGGGGCCCTCTGTGAGTCAATCTGAACTTGACATGAGTCCAGGTCTGGTCCTGAAATAGACTGAATTATGGACACAAATTCAAAAGTGATCCGATTGTGTGCTTTACTGTGACCTCGTTCACCCTGTATTATTCTGAATCTTATCCCCATACCTGTGCTGTTGTGTTTTAGGGGATGTATATCAAATCGACATATGATGGACTTCATGTCATCACTGGGACCACAGAGAATGTGAGTTTTCATTTCACTAAATGGGAAGCTTGAAACTTAAGCAACCACAAATCACGGTTTTAAATTCTGCAGACTTTACACTTTAAGTTGTCTTCCATTTGCTCTGATCGTCCTTTTCTTCTCCGGTTCCCGCCTTTACAGTCTCCAGCAGACCAGTGTAAGAAGATCCATGCAGGAGATGAGGTGATCCAAGTCAACCACCAGACAGTGGTAAGTGGAGAAGCTCCAAAGCTGACAATAGAATCACAGAAAAGAAAGAAAAAAAACACTTTATATGTGTTTCCACTGTGAACACATACTGCAAACTGCCTTTTGTTCTCCATTCTGTGCTGTGTTGACGAAATGTCGAGGTACATGATGTCTGCTACCACCACCACCACCACTGCCGCCATGGTGCTTCCTGTCCTGTGCCTGTGTCGCTATGTAGGCTAATTAGACCTGCTTCGGGAGCAGATTATAGGACGATTGTTACAAGACCTTTGTTCAGTCCAGCGTGATTGTCAGCTCACACTTTTCTGGAATTTGTTCCCATTGTTGTAAGAAACCCCTGAAGGAGGCGTCTGATTTGAAATGTGAACTCATGTTCCACTTTCCGACTTGAAGAACTTGTATTTCTTCCCTCAACTTATCACATTAGAGGGAAATGCAGAATGGGCAGCCATTTTAAATGGAACGGTGCCTTGTGAGAGCATATGATTGAGTGAGCTGTCTGTTGCCTGTTCTGTCAGCTCTGACACAAACGATTTGTTCCAGCGTTTATTTGAGATTTCCGAGGGGTAGAGAAAAGGTTTAATCTGTTTGCAGAAGTCTTTTATGTGCTTTTCCTGCAAGTACTTCCTCGTATGTCTGGATAGGTGCTGCTCATGTGAAAGCGGCTTGTAGGCGCCGGGGAGCGGCATTGATTGACGCGTGAGGGAGCCGTGTGTTATCTCTCTCCCTCTCTCTCCTTGAGGTGACAGTGCAGATCGCACCCCGCTAGGCTCGCAGCTCCAACCGCTCATTACTCCCACAGCTAGACCCTCACCACTCTGATCCCTCACCCTGGGGGAGGAGATAAGCAGGGGGAGACAGAGGTGTGTGTGTGTGATGAGGAAAGGGGGGTGAAATAGTCAGGGGATGCAGGGAAGTCACAGAGCTGGGAGAGGGGGGGGGCGAATAAGGGAGGAGGAAGCAAAGAGGGACTTAGGGAGAAAAGGAAGCTGATGAAAGAAAAAAGGGGGGACAGGAGGGGAGGGGGCTAAATGGAGCTGCTGAAGAGAGAAGATGGATACACTCCACCATCAAACTCTCTGTCAACATCTCTGCTGATAACTTTATCTTGTGAGACTCCATATCCAAAAATTGAATTAGTGTGAGTATTGGATCAACAAATCCTATTACATTATGGAATCATTATGAGAGCCTAACTCACGTATTTAGCTACAGACCTGCCTTCATGTCTATGCATGAGCTTCTGTTTGAGAATCACTTCAAAACAGGGCTCGCAGTTTTTAGCTCAGCTTTTCTTTTGAGGTAAAATATGGAATTTGCTCAAAAACAAACTGGTTGTTTGAAGAGGCAACATAATTATGTGGAGGTAAAAGCATCTGGGAAAATAATGAAGACCCCAGGGATTCTCAAAAAAAAAGAAAAACCTCATCGGCAGCAGTTTATGTTCTTTTATTATTATTTTTGGTAGGTTTCCCTGTCTCCCTCTGTTATCTGCATATTTGCATAACAGAACACTTTGCATAAACTGGCCTGATTAGATTTTTATTTTTGCCGTTCATGTTCTCTGTGTGCTGTCCACTCCTATGGTAAGTCTCACAGGAGTGGTGAAGTTTAGCTTGAGCAAGGCACAGTTGAGTTCATTTACAGGTCAGTCTAATCCTGCTGGTGTGATAAAGAATCCTCTCATGGGTGATGGTAGTGGGGATATGGTAAGAGTATTTTAGAAGAAAAGTGCTTGGGGATCTTAAAAGCATGTAATTTTTTACAGAGAGATATATATAGCCATATTTTTTTTAATTTGAGAAATAGCTCATTAGCAGTCTGTTTTTCAGGGCTGCTTCTGTTCTCACTCATAAACGCCACAAAAGATGTACTGGTCAAGGTTTAAAGTCTGACTTGGAATTCAAGAGTTTGAGTCGAGAGAAAATGTCTGAGTAGATCCTATATTTGGTGTAACATTGATGCAATTCAGTATACAATAGAGTACATAGCCCAATTGTTTTGTAGCTTTTTTAAATGCTATAAATTACTCTCCCTCATCAGGTGTTGGCTCTCTGAAATCATCTTCATCCTTCGAATCAACCAATACAAGTTTTGCATCTTCTGCTTAGCCAAAGCCTTTTGAAAGGTGATCAAGCTTCTTTAAAATCAATCCAGGGCTGATTGTGAATCTGAAACAATATCAGAGCCTGTGTCTCTTTGTTTGTGAAAGTCTTTTTGTTTAGTTTAGTTTATTCATTTCATTCATTTATCAAGCATAAAAACAAAAATTAAGCTCATAAAAAAAGATAACACTGTAACTCTTGAATGACAGGGGGCAGAAAGAAGTGAACTTATATTGTCTACCCCTTGTAACAACAAATTAATTCACAAATTAGATGATATGCATCCAAGCAAAGAAGAAATGGAAGTATAAGAAGAAAAACATCAACAAACAACATCTTGGCATAAAATAAGTTAAAGGGCTGCAGCCCAGCCATCTACTCATTATCCTTTTAATTTTCTAGGTATAAAAATACATAAACACCTGTATCTGTATGTAAACCCATACAAACAGATACACATCACCCATACATGTACACAGCTTTTGCCTGATTGTGTTCAGTTCCACTACATTAGATCAACCAAGTAGTTTACACTCTAAAATAAGTGTAGCCTTGCCATGCAGGAAGTTGGGCAGGCAAAATGCATGACAAAATATATCACAATAAAAGCATGATGGAAAGTTGTTTTATGGGGCAGTGTCTTCTTCATAGAAGTTGTGTTGACAGGGTTGGGGATGTGGATAAATCATAAATTTGAACATTAGAAGTGGATGATGGCTGTAAGCTCATTAATAACCCATTATGAAGTGATGTGTTGATCCACCTTTGTCTCGCTTTTTTACAATTTGACAGACTGTATTGTTTTATTTTCAACTTTCTTAAAAGTAAATTTCATTATGAGAGTTTTTTGGCTACAATAATCACAAGATGAAAATCTAACATCATGAGAGCCTTCACTATGACTATTCTTTGAAATAAGGCAAAGTCTGTTTGCACAATCTGCTCATGAAGGACGTGTTTGGATTAATTATTTCTTTGTATTTCTTCTAGTTTTTGCTGTTTTTGTGATTCGGTAAAAGTTGTGGTACATGATAGCTGACAAGTACTGGTAATGCATCACAGTACTACCTCTTCTTCTTTCTAACTTGAGTATCTTTCTGTGTATAATCAAACTCACCACAACACTAGTGGACAAAGCTACCTTTGGAAACCAGAAGGTTCCTGAAACCAAAAACCTAGTCCCTCAGCTTTATATCCTGTAATCATTCGCAGAGTTGAAATGCTTGATAATAGTTTGCCGTATGCCAGTTCAGTGTGAAGCTGTAGAGGGTAGAGAGTTAGCCTATCTTAGGATGGGAGCTTGAATTGTGGGGAACCCATACGGGGCAGATTAGGAGCAGATCGAACAAAAGTAAACATGGTTATCAGTTTTAGTAAAGACTTGATAGTTTTGGACAATGAACCTATGAAACAATTAGGTTTTATAAATCTGTAAATATTTATAAGCATTGACCTGTGTTAAGTGTAACTTTTCACCTGAGGGGACACAACATGCAGCACTATCTGACCTCTGTGGCAGCTCTTGTTGCTGACCAACACTGTCCAAAGCCAGACTTTCTGAACTCGCCAAAGAACAGGCAACGTGCCACAAAAAGGCTGACACAGACCGGTCATCATTATGTCAGGAATAAGGTCAGAGCAGTTCTGTCTGTGTGTTGTGAGTGTGTGTGTAAGCATGGTGGCCTCTGCGGACACTTCTAGTAGCTGAGACTCGTGTAGCCAATCAATGGGCTGACGAGTGCTGCGAGCTCTGGAGACAGGCTGGCCGGAACACGAGGAAACACTGCAGTCAGCACTCCTTTCTCACTCCTCTACCATCTTTCTCTCTCCCTCAGAACTTAAACATACTGACTAAGCTTTATTTTAGTATGACTATTTCAGACTAGTGGTAGTGGGACAGGGTGAAACACAGAGGTGATGTTTTACTTTATTGGTTAGGTGTGGAAAATATCTACAGTGAAATCAATCTTGTTACATTAAAGCTGTTTTAAAACACAAATTTGCAAATGCATCACATCAAACTTACAATAAAACCTTGGGTTCATTTGATCTCTGAATATGTTCAATAACTAGGTATCACTTAATTCAGAAAGAGTTACTGGCTTTGAGGTTCATATTTAAACTTCATATGTATTTGAAAGTAGGGATGCACCTATCCACATTTTTTTCACATCCGATCTGATCTCTATTCCTGAATTTGGATATCTGCAGATACCGATACTATTCAGATACCAGAGCTCTGTTAACTTTACCATCATTATTATCATTATTGTTTATTGTCAATGAGGCTGTAATAAACTCCTCTCTACAGGCAAGTATATATATCTCAACTCAGTGTCCCATTGAGACACTCCTCCATTCAGGAAATCCATTGCGCAATTTGTAGCCAGCAAGTAGACTGACCAGCAAGAATCGCTTGTATAGTCATTTCAGCGGACAAAGTTAAAGCAAAGACATGACTTATGGATCGAAAATTTTCGTAGGTTGGATCAAAAATTTTAGATCCATGAATTATGTTTGTATCGGAACCCTGGATTGGATCGGCCCCATCCCTATTTGAAAGTGAAGGAACTTTTTCCTATCCTTTGTTACGATCTCAGTCTCAGTGGTTAATGTCAAATATCATTCAAACATCTCTTTCTACTTTGCAAGACCTATATAGAATGCTTCTATAACCTTTTTTTGTTTGAACTTCATTAAAAATAAACACTTGAGCATAAACCAGCATGATGAAAACTAACCAATTGACAAAAAGTACATTTGAGGAAAGTTTATTTAAAGTTCCACCCATGTTTTATCTGTTTCAATGGAAGAGCTGGTGATCCAGTCACTACAGGAAGCTTTACAAGTTTTGGCTTCGTTTTGAATAGCTGTTGTTCTGTTCATGGTTATAGCAGGATACAGAAGAGACCACAGACTCTGGACTACTACATCTGGGTTTTTAGGGAATCTTTACATTGTCTCTCAGCTGTCTCTTAGTAATAATGGCACAACAGCGACAGTAGAAAGTGGTATCTGAGGCAGGAGGTATCATTACCCTTGTGTGGTGGTGGGAAGAAGCTGTTTGAGGACCTACTATACGTTCATGGTGGTTTCCTCAGTGAGGATGGGCTGACAGCCAAAAGTGCATCAGTGTGTGTCGTGGTGGTTTTTTGGTAGCCCGGTGTGTGTGCTCCTCAGGTGGGCTGGCAGCTGAAGAACCTGGTCAACGCTCTGAGAGAAGACCCATGTGGAGTCATCCTCACGCTGAAGAAAAGGCCCCAGAACACCCTGAGCTCCACTCCAGCACTGCTCAGGAACGTCCGCTGGAAGCCACTGGGCCTGCAGGTAAACCAGCAACACAAGGAGAAGTTTTGTAGTGAGCTATTTGTCCCTGAAAAGTGACCTGACACGGTGCTCTGTAAACACAACTGTTTTCGAAACGAGAAATCAAAATTTGACAACCCTCCAAAACCTTCTTGTACTCTTACAAGTGCATACTACTTGTATTTACAGTCAGTGATTCGAGGTAGGAAGACTGTTCACTGTGTACAGTAAGTCATGTTTTACCCCTGCCTTTATCTTTGACTCACTCTTAGTGCTTGTTTTTTTTTCACTGCCCACGCTCTTCTTTCTGCCACCAGCATTTTTAGACAAACATTTTCAAAGGAAACTTGTTGTGTGTTTGACCTTGCATCAATACTCCTGTTGAGTGTTTCAACAAGTCTCTTAGTTTTTTTGCAGCCTGTTGTATAGCTGGCACCGCTCAAAGCCATTCACAAATGCGTCGGTTGTTTCACTGTCACCTGCAGTGAACTTGTGCGTACCGAAATCCAACATTTTAGATCAATTTCTTAGTTAAACAACTGATCGAAATGATGAAATATGCTCTGATAGTTCTTCCACAGGTAGTGCAGAGTCACTAAAAGTACCACTCCACTTACAGACACTCACAAACATGAAGGACTTTGGCCCTGACTCATTTCACCTTTGTTGTAGTGGACAGAGAGTGCCTTATAAATCTGAAATACTGTAAATTTCAGAGGTGGGATGTTTATTTGAAGGACTTACAACTCGGAGTGGATACAGATTTGACTTAAGGGCAAATACTTTGCAATGTTCTGTCTCTCACTCAGAACAAATTTTTGTTAGTGGATAGAAAATAGTGGTGCGAGCCAGGCAGAGGAGAGCGAGGCGAGGGCTAATCTGTTGCTGCCTGACTGCTCATTGCAGCAGCTACTGTCATGTTTCTGCACGTCTTTAAGTTTCTAAATGCAGTATGTATACATGTGAGTTCATATTCACATGGGCCTCTGTGTTTGTTTTGAATGTGTGGTAAAAATGATTTCTATACTGTCCTAGAAATCAGAGAAATAGAGCCTATCACAACTTCATTATCATCTCTGTCTATAATGAGGTTGCTGCCTTGTTGGATCAGCACTCAAAGTTGTTTCCATAAGCTTATTGTTATATTTACTGTATGCAACAGCAGAGGATTGTGGGAATTCTACCCTGATGAGCTGCTAAAACACAGACGTGCCGTGAGCGTCTAGATCAGAGTGCAGAGATATCTGTGGGAGAAGAGAAGAAAGGAATGTTTTAGATTTGTTCTCTCTCAGATAGACTGGAGCTCTTAATTATTCATAAGCAACTACAGGCAGCTCCACTGGCTCTGAAACAAGAGCTGCTACTCAGCAAATACTGTAGATAATGCACTGAATCTAAAATCTCCTGCTAAACAGCCTGTGAGATGTGTGTATGTGTGTGTTGGATAGCTGTGCACAAATTTCCAAGCGTTGCCCTATGCAGGTTTGTCCATCTGGATGTGTCCAGTGGAGTGTGGTTCAGCACATGTATGTTCAGGCACGCAGGGGGCTGCATCCGTTATCTGTCTGGTTGCTCCTTTGAGAGCTGAAGGAAGTGGGTCACTGCACTCTGTTAGCTTGATCTTGAATACAAACTGTACCCTGTACACACTCCCAGAACAAACACACATTCAAACACATGTGCTCTCTTACCGCTAAGCCCCGTTTCAGAAGATAAATTGTGCGCCTGTGAAGTTTAGCCCAAATGTGGCAAATGGCTGGATTATCACTAAATCCACAAAGGCAACAATTTATCTCAAAAATTATCCTGTGATTCCAGCTCCAAATCCCTCCATGGCAACCTCCTTGATTCCTCCAAGTAACAAATCTCTCTCTCTCTATCTTTCTGTTTGTGTGTCTTTGTGTTTTCACCAGTGTCTGTTTTCCAACATGGTAGGAGAAAAAGAGTAAAAGCGATTCAGTGATTCACCGTAATAAAAACAATGCCAGTGAGGGTTATAAAAAAATAAGTCGAGGAATGCAGTGAGGCTGCATTATGCATGCAGGTCTGCTGTGCTGCTCCAAAATGTGTGTGTAGTGAGTTGTTCTATTTGTGCCTGAAGGCCACTTCAGCATCCACATCACAGGTCACTTCACCAGCCACACGTGTGCAACACATAGTCTGTGACCTGGCTTTCATAAATCTGTTATATGTTTGGATACATAAATGATTGCTCTTTGGAAATGTGTGCTATTTTAGTCAACAGTCATGTATAATTTAAAGGCCTGCTTAATGGGTGAGGGGTTACAGCTCTGTTCATGAATGCACCTTACATATGGCACACTCTGTTGGTCTATTTCTGTGGGTTTTTTTTAAACATGTCCAAAGCAACCTAATTCCCTGCAATCCTTTCAGAGATAAATGACTGATGTAAAACCTTAAAGCTCCTATGAGGGGTTTTTGGTTGGTTATGAAAAAGACTGAGGTTAATACTGGTGCCTCTATGTGGGTCATAAAAGCAAACACCAAACCATAAACAGCAGGACTGGGTATTTCTGTATAGTGTTTAAGTACTTCTGCAGGTCAGGGGTTAAAGTGATTAACTGCATGATAACAATGTAGTCTTTGTTTGACATTTGAGCCTCAATGTTTTGTAGTTAGTGGTAAATTTGACCATCAAAAGACAGCAGGATGGGACTTTATATCAGGAAATAATACTACAACTAAGGCTGGGCAATATGGCCTCAAATCGATATCACGATATATTGAGCAGTTCACCTCGATGATGATAAATGGACAATAACTACAAGCTGCTCACCCCCTCCCACATTAACTTCGTCTACTTCAGCTGCTACAACTTTTGAACCGTCCTCCATCTCCTCACCTGTCTTTCCCTCTTTGTTACGGACTCGATGGGGTGGAGTCACGTCTCTGACGTAGGACAGTGTCTTAAAGGAACATGAGACCATAGCCTACCTTGACACATACAAAACCAACTTTTATGTATTCACTTTTGATGTTGGTTATTATCATAAATTTTGGTATCGATAAATTTTTGGTTTATCACTCAGCCCAAACTACAACTATACAATATAAGATGAGCAGAGAAATAAGAGATACAGATGTATCTGCAAAGGTTTTACCTTAAATAAGAGGATCTTAAAATAAACCTTCAATTTACTCAGCTGGTGCAACAGCTGGAGAATCAAGCTTGTCATTTAGGTCAATTACTACCAAAAATGGCTGTTCAGTAAAAAAGGCAAGTAATTGGGAGAGAAAAATTCGCTGATGTTTGATCTGATTGCATGAACTCATGTTGTTATTGTTATTAGACTACTTAATTAAAGCTTTGGAAAATGTTACTTGAATTAAAAGTAAATTAAAAGTAAAAGTTAGTCCAGGGATGTAAAATTGATTTTCAACAGAGAACCTATTGACATGTTATACCAGATTAAGTCAGTGGTGGCCGACTAATCTAGCTGACTCACACACAGGTTGTCATTACGATGCGTGCTTTCTTGCTATCAGGTCTCAGTGGGGTATTTAAATAGAACAGAGGCACTAATTAAGGTTGCCAGTGTGACTAGTAACACCTGCGCTCCGTGAGTTTAACATGGTTATGAAACAGACTGGAATTAGTATGGATGCCTCATGGTGACCTAAAAATAAATCAGACAAGACCACCTGTGACAAGATTAATAACATCTACATGATTGTTTCTAATGCTTAAGACCATTACCACCCAGGTAGATGTTACATAAAATGAATTGTAGCATGTTGAAAGTACAGCTTTCATAGGCTTGTTCTGCTGTTAAAATTCAAATTGAGTGATACATGAAGCTGTTGCTTTAAAAAAATGAGAGCATGATGGGATTTTTCACCTGAAAATACAAATTTAAAAGACAACATGAGTGATAAGTGATGACAAAACTGCTTTTTCCAGGAGGGGGCGCTAAAATCAACACAAACCAGAAACTTTTCACAGAACCTTTAGGCTGAAATGAGATTAGACTGTGGTGACATATCAACACTCGTTCAAAGGAAATCACAGTTTTTATATTCCATTCATTTCGGTGTATTTACTGACCCTCTTTTTAGTCACACAGTTTTAAAGATTTCAGCCTCTCAGAGTAAATATTATGTTTAGTGTGTATTTTGTGGTGTGTGTGCATAATTGGGTGTGTGTGCACAGAGGTAGTGGAGTGTTAGTGCTTGTGTGGGCAGGGTTTCAGTGGTAGATTTGAAGGTAATTTGGAGTGGACGCTGCAGGGGTCAAATGATTTAAGTGCAGTTTTAACAGACTGGATTTTCGCCTGCTGTGGCGTTCCCATCCCTCACTACTTACACCCCCCTCTTACCTCTTTTCTATGCAGGCAGCAGTGGGCTGTAATCACTAAATTACTGTTTTCACTCTCAGCTCCAGTCACCACACTGCACAGCCCCCCCCCCCCCCCCCACGCTTTCTCTTCTGCAGTCTCTCTTTCTTTGTCCTATTTCCTTTGCTCTCCCTTCTTTCTCTCATGTCCCTCTCTTTCCACCCCGTCTTCATTATTTATTGTGCGGCTGTCTTACTGTAAGCTGCCTTCAAAAGAGGACAACTGAGAGGGAGAGAGAGAGAGGGGGAGAGAAAGAGATGAAGACAGAGACATGGTTTGGGGATGGCGGTGAGGAGGGGAAGGGAGGGATGGAAAGTTTGGAATATGAAATGAATTTGCCTAATGCACTGCTGATGAAATGATGAAACACCGGGCTTCCTTAATGAGAACACTGCCGGCCTCACCATCGCTCAGGCTCTGTTTATCCTTTCTGTCCACACTCACATCTCCTCTCTAAAAATGGAGCTTCCTCTTCAGACATACAGTAAAAAATCCCATTTTTCAAAATCCGAAAAAACCACGTCCACTGGGAGGAATCTCTTGGCACCATCTGCATTCGTCTCTGCAGCTGTTCTGACTGAAAACAAATTTAATTCTCTTGAAATTTGGACCGAGTTTCCATGACATCAGAGACGAGGCGTCCTGTCCACACAGGGACCTGATGACAAATAAAAACTGCATGTCCTTGAGTCAAGCTTCGGTAGGAGGCCACACTAGCTTCTCCCCCATCCTCTTCATCTCCTGTAGCGTTAAAGAGAGGAGCGAGGAGGTGAGGGTAGAGGAAGCACAAGGAAAGAGGTGGAAAGGAGAGGAGAGGTTGTCATGGGAACAGACATGGAGAGCCCTGTGTGAGTGAAGAGGCTTGAGACAAAATGACAGAATAGCGAAGCGATTGAACGTGGGAGAGGCTGCACAGTCAGACGGATATAAAAAAAGACTACACACAAACACATAGCGACGCCGTGGAAACAACTCTTGCTTGTGATTCAGTGTTTAAACAAGCAGAAGAAAGAAATCACAAATAAAAGCTTCTCTTTCCCTGTAACACCACCGAACTGTGTGTTTATTTTCTGAGGCAGATTTAGACCTCTTCAACCCTCCTCCGATTCTATTCAATACAAAGATGCTCAAGTCTTTCCTTCCTTCTCTCTCTCCTCTCTCTCCTCAGCCCGTCCCCACCAGCCCCACCAGCACCTCTCCTACACCTGGCGGAACTCTGGGCATGTCCAAGATGGACGCCCCCAGCATGCAGGATGTCTACATCCTGTCTCCTGTCTCGGGACTCTACAGCACCAGGTCAGACACTTCCTCTCACAGATGTTTGATGATGGTGATTACATTGATTATCACAGTCCTGCTGATGACAGTGATGATGGCGCTGATGACAGAGAGGATGACAACTCTGCTTTCCTCAGGGAGGAGATGGGTCTGATGTCATGTGACGAAATCAACCGCTACAGCGTGAGCTCCCAGTCTGGCTCCAAAGGTTCAGAGGCGGTCAGCTACTACTTAGACCAGGACAGCGGTCAGTTCTTTTCACTGCTGGAGGGAGATGGTCCCCCAGGGCCTGACTATGACAGGGGCCGCAACACTGGGGTTCGTCGACGTGACAAAACCCCCACCCATGGTAAGATGGAGAGCGCAGTCCACAGTATGCATGGGGCAGGAAGGGCCCTGGTCTTTGATGTGTTCAGTTGAACAGCATGTTTTTTTTCCAACCATTTCTCACCTTTTCTCCAGACTTCTCCTTATGTGTTCATCACTCGCTCCATGGCTCTGCTTCTTTGTGTCTTTATGTTGCGTCACACGTCCAAAACACACTGATCACATGCCAAAAGGTCAGTCCAAAAACTCTGTCTCCAGCTCCCTGTCTGCCCTGCCACCTGTGTCACCCTTGTCAAAGACAGCTTCGTGGACATCCTGTTACTTGCTGGGAGACTCTTGAGGGGCCTATGAAGTGCAAGACCAGGGTCATGTGGCAAACAAAAGCGATGGATGATAACATTCAGGAAGACCTGATAGCTTCGGGTACCAAGTTCTGTAATCCCATGACCATATCCCTCAATTATGACTTATTTTGATTGTTTTTACCATAGACTGTATATAAAATGGACGCCATCTGCCTCCTTGCTGGTTGAAGCCACCCCGAGAACAGCACCCTCTGGTGACGGGCTGCAGTACAGGCCATAAATCCTGCCTCCTCCAGCAATCCCTATGGAGCTGTGAACAAACTTTTGAAATTAATTACAGATAATATACATTTTTCTCCCCCCTGCTTGCGTTGTTGACATGTAGTTACAGTAAGACTGGTTTGTGCTCAAGTCCTCTTTTTTCTGTACAGCTCTATTTTTAAAAGTTATTAGGGGTTCATGTTTCTATGATTGACACTTGATACAGCCTATGGGCATACGAAGGTTTTGTAGCTCACCTGGGGGATACAGCGACACTAGGCCACTCTCCCACTGAATGCGTACAACGCTACTGTGCATTGTTAGTTTCAGGAAGTGGGGAAAAAACCTGTAAATTCCCGGAGCTTTTTGGCTTCAAATCCGTATACTAGCGGGAGGCGGAACCAAGTTTTTCAAAGTATATACAGTCTGTGGTTTTAACCTTTCAGTAAGATAGTCTGGCATTTTCAGCCACTGCCTGTTAGGCAGCTCATAGGTGTTACTTTTTACACAGTTTTCTGGTTGCAAATGACCAGAAAGTTACATCTTTACATAAAATGTTGAGGCTTTGCCATCAGCATATGTTTGCTGTTGTTACATCAGCATCTGTTGTAGCCTAAACATTGGTAGTGATAGCAGTGATTAAATAACTTCTCTATTGTTAATTGCCATCTGTTATGGTTCATGTCTTTGTTGTTTAAATGTGTGGCCCATCACATCTGTAAATTACCACAAACTCTATTCAGACTTAATACTTCTGGTAAGAAAAATGTGGAAATAAATAGCATGCTGCTTAAAAACGCAGACGTGAAAACAAACTTCTCTAAACGAATAAAAGTCTGTGTGTCCTTGGCCTTGCATTTTGCAGCAGTCCCTTGAGAGTCCCCTGTCCCCTCCCCCTCACCTGCACACACTTTGTCTCACCTGTCCTCCCCTCCAGCTGTCTCCCACGCTGTCTCTCAGTCAACGCCTTCCCTCAACACCCGCACTGCCTCCCCACTAGCAGACTCTCTGATTCCTGATTGGTCGTTCCAGGTGATCTCAGGCCTGTTTCCATGCCCCCTGAATATAACTGGATGGCTGAGCCAAAGGAACCCAGCATGGGCAAGAGAGGGAGCCGAGGTACACACACACAAACACATATATGTATATGTATATACACTCAAAAACCCCTCACACAACCGGACAGAAACAGGTCAGGCTGGTTCTTTGCTTCGCTCCATACTCTGCTCAACACATTTCAGCTCATCCTCTGGTTATCCATGGTGGTGGTGTGGTTTTGTGAGGATACATATCTGACAGGTATGTATCTGACAGAGCGACAAGTAAACATAAATGCAAGGAAATTGCATTTATACAACGGCTCTGAAAATAAGGTTACTTCTATGTGACCACTTCTAACCAGCTTCAACGTTTTGTGTAGAGACTCAATCTGTATGCAGCGGAGGTGCCTCCACTCTACCGTCAGAAAGTCCATGAATAACATTAAGGCACAATACTACCGTCGGGTGTCTGCCTTTCTCCGTCTTCTTCCTTTTCTTCAAGTCACCTCTTAGTCTTCCACATTAAAGTATATGAATTCTAAACAATTTATGTGCAAAGCTTTTTCAGTCCAGGGCTGAAGAGGAATAAAACTTTCAGTGACTGACAGGATTTAGCGGCAGAGACCTACAAATCAGAATAATCACTGCAAACAGATTAGCAGTGTGTCCCTGGATGTTGATCTGTATCAGACATTACAGATCTGGTGCACTTTTATCTCTATCTGTTGGGTTTGTATCTGTGAGGGTCTATTCACCCTCATCAGTACCTCCTCTGGGATTCTCTTTCGGCTCGATGATGCTATTTCAACCCTCAGTGGATTTCCTCCCTCTGTCATCCGTCCCATTGAGCCTGTCCGTCCTCTAACTGCTCCCATCCTCTGCCTCCCCCCTTTAACCTTACAGATTCAGACAACTCCCTGCTGCGTTACCTTAGCGACGACAAGATCCTGGTGATAGAGGAGGAGCCCGAGGGTCCGGGCAGGGAGAGCCGGAGAGATTCCACGAGACGCTCTCGACGCAAGAGCCGCAATCCCAGCAGCCCTAGCTTTCCCATCAGCCCCTCAATGCTGTCTTCAACCCTGCGCCTCGACCAGCCACCTGATGCTCTGTCTGTATGTATACGGGCTTATTCTGAATGTGCTCATCGGATATCGTGTTGAATGTCTTTGGTCCCACATGTTTATGTAATTTTTGTTGCTGATACCAATAATCAATGATAATCAGCCCCCAATTACCATTAGCAATAAGATTACCTTTATTTTTCTACACTTTAGTAAGTTAAAATGGGTTACTCCTGCTAGTCTGTGGGAAAAAGGAAAAACAGTTTGATGATCATCAGTGCTTTTGACATAGATCTCTTACACGTCATGGTCAACAAAAGTGTCTCCTATGATCGTAACATAAAATGTTTTTTTTTAAACAATACTCTATACTCACCAACACAATACAAAAAAGTACAGTTCTCACTCTGTTGTCATTCTTAACTGTGGTTGCAAACTTCACTTCTGTCCATACAACATCTTTTTCACATCAAGTCCTGTTCCACTTGCAAGTTGTTGATCAGACTGTGAATGTGTGAAGTGACCACATCATACAGGGCAGGTAGGGCTACATCCGTGTAGTATCAGCAGTACTCTCCAAAATAGCAGAGTAATTAGCAGGCCAAATCTTTGGTCTGCCTCCTCATAAAAAAAGGTTTACTCATCAGTGATTTTGTGATTTATTTCTTAACATTGGGTTGTCTCTGGTAAATGTTCAGCATTTCTCAAATTGGCATGATAATACTCCGAGGCTATACCTCTTGAATACGTCTTTGTCACAATGAAAACTCTTCAGGTGATTTCAGAGATTTGTTGTGTTAAAACTTAAAGACTGTTTTCCTCGTCTCAGAATATTTTTGCTTCAAACTGCAGTCTTGCTTTCCTCCACTTTTAACAGTAAACAAATGCACTTGGGTGTCACCATTTTTGCCGTTGCCAGCCTGAAGACACATAAACAAGCAGATGAAAGCAGCATTTATCAGTTGTGTTAACTGTATTCATTTGAATTATCTGGGTGATAAATAACAAAAAAAATTATAATGTTGGTATTTTTGGCCCAATGTATGTTGTACAGCCCTAATTACTTAAGCTATTTCATATGATGAAACAAGTAAAAAAAAAGCTCACAACAGTGTATTGACGCATGAAATGTTTAAATAAGAAAAGTTAAAGTGCTTTTCCCATTAAAAACTTTGCCCCTGAAATTAAAACTTAGTATCAAAACACAGTATCAGTCTAACACTGTAGTATTTTTCTTTTACAGCCGCAGACACTAGTTCTAACAATTTGGAGTACAAAACTTTTCTATGCATAGAGACAAATTCTTCAACTATTGTTGGTTTTTTCAGAAAAGCATGTGACTTTTTTTCTGTTTGGTGTGCCAACAGCTCGAGGCCATCTGTAGTCTTATTTGGGCTCATGTACTAAATACTCCTTTTTTATTAGAGGTAAAAAGCAACAAAGTTTAAGTTCAATTATCACATTGCTGTGTAAAAAACTTGACCCTGTGACAATATTTTTCCTCTTTAAAGTAAAAGAGCAAGAAGTATAAAGTATGTTTTCCCTCATTGTGTCAAATGTAAGTTTTTTTTCCCTTTTTTGCTCTAAGTAGATCTTGTGATTTTAATAATATTTACCTATTGGTAAAGAAAAGCACATTTGTCAAGGATATCTTGAGCTGAGGCTCTGTTGTATGTTGGTTAGCAGTGAAATTAATTTAGCCATCGTCACCTGCTTTATTGTTTGTATCTGTGACACATCTAAGTATCGGTTGTTTAAAAGGTCTATTAATCGCTCTTCAGTCGACTTCAGGTCCTTAATCCTGATTGTCTCACTTTACAAACTGGAAAAGGACCTCACTCTCTCACTGACTCTCACAACTTCCTTCCTTTGACAGTTTATCCCCGTGTCCTCCTTGTAGTTTCAGGATAGGTCATGGTGCTCACAGAGTCACGCGTTGTTGTCTGTGTGTGTGTTTGTGTGCGAGTCAGGTAGAGGAGACAAAGGAGGGTGAGGATGATCAGTGTCACTGTGGCTGCCAGCTTCACAGATTATGAGAATGACGGCGACACACCCCTCTGCAACTTCTCTCTCACACACACAAACACAGACACACACTTACACACAATAACACACAAGAGTGCATTTGTATGCTGGGTATCCATCTCACGACTCATCCTAACTCATCCTATTATCCCCATCTCCTCAGACACGCCTGAATCTAAAGAGGAGTTTATTTTGGACAAACACACACACACATACACACAAACATGAAAACAGGCACCCCTGTGAGCAGGTGTATGACTCAGCGTCAGCCAGACCAATTACAAGCACGACTGACAGACTGTGCTTAAAACACGACGCACGCAGGACACACATGCACAGCCGGCACGCTAACAGCTAAGCTAACAGCAGACCTCTCTGACCCTCACAGCTGTGTACTCATCATGGTGGTGACTCATATCCACTCGCTGGCTCATGAAGTATACTATTTTACTCTTAACAGGCACACGCCAACCTTAATGACCTGCTTGTTTTTCTCTTGCTCACTCCATCTAATTATTTGCTGTTAACACAATACACCAAATACAGCAAAAGCACATTATCTTAAGGGCATATTGTTATGAAGTCTCGTCTTTATTAAGTTCCTACACACTTCAATAACTTTGAATTTATATAGCTGCACAAATAAATTCAGTTCCTTGTTTGTTGTAATGCAAATTAAACAAACCATTTAAATTAGGTGACAGGCCTCTGTGCCCCAGGATGTAGTTTTGGGGGCCCTTGGATCCTCCACTTGTTCCTTGGGTCCCTTAGCTGTGTGTTGTTTGAAATCACAACATTTCTGTCATGTCATTCCCAGTAGAAGGAAACTGATGTGATTATTTTCATCTTCAGACTTTCTGCTCTAGTGCTTCTGATTGACTTATTGTCAGTGGGACAGCCATGTTTTATTAGCTGACAGTGACCTGTGTGTGACTGAATTCATCAATTAACAAAGCTCAAGCAGTTTCAAGGACAAGGTACAAACTGAGCTGCAATATTAAAGGAATATTCCCCTGTATTTCAACTGATTCAGTTTTATTATGATTTGTAAAAACAGATGCATTAAGTACTGCACTGTGAAAAAGCCTATGAATCAAAATGGATTATTTTACTATCTGTGTGATATATCTGGTGACTGTTTACATAAAGCCACCTCTTATAATACATCATAAGCACATTTACAAAGCCTTATGAATACATCTATATACATCTTTAAAACAACCCTTATAAGCAATGAGGAGCATTCATAACAGTTTAAAGCAATGTTTATGAAGTGTCATAAGCAGTGAGCATAATGCCTTATACAGGTATAATTTGTTATTTATTATATCTTAATGCAAAAGAAAAAAGAGAGTCACATGGTCACATGTAGTCTTTTTTTGTTAGCGTTTCATATTTGTCAAATGTTTGAATTAAGCAAATTTTCAAATATACAGTGTGATTAAAAACACGACCCAATGGTACAAATCATTAGGGTTTTCAAAATGTCAATAATAAATAAGTTAACAAATAAAAGCAGACATGTATTCTGTAATATAATCACCAGCATCGACGAACAGGAGACAAAGGTGTATTTGAGTGTTTTTTTTAATGTTGTTTTTATTCTCTGTCTCTCAGCGAGGTGCAGACACACTGCGTGCAGACACCACAGACAGGTGAGTTTGTGTTTGTGGTGTCCATACATGCTTTGGAATTAATGAAAAGAAAAGTAGGACTTTGATAATGGAAACATTTAATCCTGTCCGTCTTCCTGCAGGTACTCTGGCTCAGGAAGCTCAGGAGGGGCATCCATGAGGAAGGTAGGAGAGCAGAGCCACATGCCATGAAACTGACTTTGTATTCCTGGATATTTTATACCACAGTTTTTCCCAAGTACTGCTGTTTCAAATGCACACTTTGAGTATTAAGTCAAACCCGATTAGTAGAGGTTTGAGCTCCATCCACAATCATGGCTGCCACCAACCACATCTGCTCTTCCAGGGATCCATCCAGTGTGTCCACATAATATCAAGACACATTTAACAGCTAGATTTGAAAGGAGAGGTACCTAAAATTAAATCCATTCAGGTCTGGCATAATTAAATAAAGGATAGCAGTCAGATGAGTTCAATTGGTTTCCATATTTAGGTTACTGTGACACAGGAAACTGTCTTAGTCATTAGCTCCCACCTCCTCTCCAGAGCACTAAGAGGTGTTTCACACACTGAGTCAGCTTACTTGGCTTTAATCAGATATTTCTTTGGCTTTGTTACCAGATAAACAGCCTGCAGGCCTGTATTCCCCTGTGCTGATACCTATTGCTACATGGCAAGCTAGCATTAGCCTCTTGGAGATGCGCCTAATGCGCTATAATGCTGGCTTATTAGATGAAAATAAGATAAGATAACATATTTCTGATTACAGTTGAACATTAACACCCACAGGCATTAAAAAGATAAAGTTTTAAATTTACTTATTTGAAGTGATTAACACACATGGGTAATGTTAGCAAGCACAGGCAATTGTTAGCCTATTACAGATTTAATATCACTAATACAGATCAGTCAAAAAATTATGTTCCTTAACTAGAATAAACTTTCATGCATTTTAGTGTTTTCATTTTTCAAAAGGCTTCTCTGATGCAGTTCATGTCACTCTTGCATCACTGTGGTCTTCAGACTCTGCCGCTGACAGCTTTCAGATCCTCATCACAGGTTGTAGCCGGGTCACTTCCTGGCTGTAGCAGTTTATCGCTGTGATCTGTCTGTGCCTGTAATCCTCTCTGCTGCTTGCCTGATAAAAATAAAAATAAGCTCCACACTTTGAGTGAACTTGTTGCAGCCTCTCCACAACACGCATCAACGTCGACCCAGAAAGTTTTTTTTTTAATTTGTTTGAGTTAATCCGTTTTTTTCTTCTCCTCTCTCCTCTAGTCTTTCCATTACACATCTCTAAGAACGAAAACCAAAAAGCGAAGTAAAGGTAAATACGCTTCTTGTCTTTTTGCATCTTCTTCTATGTGATCGCTGTTCTGTCAGCGCACTTATGCTATTAAGAGTAGCTCCCAAAAGACAGCTTTTACCCCAGACCCTTAGTCTGAAAAGACTGACAGACATCAGGTGTTTTGTGAATGTGAGGGCATCAAAAGTATTTTGCTTGTTTTCTTTCTGCTTTAAGAGACTGCACACTTATTTTTTTTTAAATGAGTCTGTTGACAAAAAAAAAAAAGATTCTTCTCTCCATCCGACTTTTTCAACGCCTTTGACTCTGTGCTCAGTATTGACGTCACTCTCTCCTCTCTGAAGGTTCCCTCACTAGTGCCAGCCGAAGGAGAATTTCCTGTAAGGACCTGGGTCACGGTGACTGTGAAGGATGGCTGTGGAAGAAGAAGGATGCTAAAGGCTACTTCACCCAGAAATGGAGGAAATACTGGTTTGTCCTCAAAGAGTCCTGCCTGTACTGGTACACCAACCAAAATGTAAGAAAGCATGTTCATCTGTGAGAACACTTTTCTCACCCCCTGTTTTTTTTCTTTGTTTTTTGTTGAAAAGCAATTTATCTACAAGACTAGCATGGCTGTTTTAAATTCCTTTAAATAATCAAATTAATGGCAACAGTTAAATAAAAATATGAATAGAGTGAGTTATTTAACTTAAAAGAGGAATGAAAAACAATTTAAATCTGTGTCTGTTCTCAAAAATCTTCCCTTTTCGTGGAATAATTTGGATTTGTGTTTCTTACTTGGTCAAAATATGAAGCAACTTGGTTTGACTCAGCAGTGAAAGCTGAACCCCGAGGCTGTAGTCTCCATCTCAGAGGCTGTAGGTTTGAACCCTTTGCTTCAGGTCAGCTTCCTCTCTCTCCTCCCAACTTTCTCTGCCACTCCTCTATCGTCCTTTTAAATAAAAGCTGAAATGGCAGAAGAGAAAAAAGAACTTTAAAACCAGAAGAACTGTAAACAGAAATGTCTGTCAAATTGAATTAATCCAAACATCTGAAGGGAACACTCTCAGGACTGAGGAAATAATCTGGATGAAGTCATGTCAACATCTTTGAGTTTATTTTGAGACTTTAAATATTTGATGGTGAATCTGCTGTATAAACTTTGAATATTTGCCTTGACAGATGAAGACATTTCTCTGATGAATTATGAGTTGAGTCGTAAAATGGTAATCGTGTGATCAATTTTAACTTTAGTATGACCGACTGTTAGGACATGTCACAGCCTCCTGATTTAGATTTTGATCACATTATTTGTAAAATTACAGACATAAATTTCCCAACAGAAACACTCTTGAGTTATAATTTTTTATGGATAAAAAAGCCAAGGCTGAAAATCACTGAAAATGAAATAATGAGCATCTTATTTTTCTTCTTCATCTAAAACTTCTCTCTGTTGACCAAATATTAAAGTAATAACTTTAGATTTTAATTTTTGTGAAGATTTTGAAAACGAGAAGTATCCAAGCCATTCAACAAATGAGTGTTTTTATGATGGATCTGCTGATCATGTTCTCCTCAAAACGTTCAGATTTACACTCCAATAAGACACGGAAAGCAGCTGGTTGTCACAACTTGCTGTCGCCTCTTGTATTTTTCATTTTCTTAAATCTGACTAAAAATGAAGAAGAAACATTCACCAATGAATTTTCAGTAAATCAAACAATGTCTTGATACAATGATGATGTCTTTATTTAACTTTTTGGCTGCCCAACGTGTAGACCGTATAAAAAATACGTGGCATTCAGAGCTCCCATTAGTAACCTGATCAGTAAGCTCATCTCTGTCTCCTTCAAAATCAAAAATTAAAATAATCACCAAAGATATATATGTATTTTTTATGTATGTATATGTCAGATAAAGTGCAAGCGTTAATTTTTCCGAGAAATTTATTCAGTTATTGCAAGCCAAAAAAAGGAGTAACATAATGATTGGAGGCTGAATTTTGATGACTTCAGCTCTTGCTTCTGAATTATCAGTGTAGAGGAAGAATACAACATTCGACGGTCCATGACTGTGAGTTTGCTCTGTCGGCTGTGGAAAAAACTTGAGGACTTGTTAGGACTTGAGGGATCTTTACTTTTTTGTCACTAAGTTGAATATTTGTGTTGATACGTGGAAAGGAGCCACGAGTCCAGTTACCGAGTCCAGAATAGTTTACCATCTGATGCATTGATATTTTGGTTTTACTTTTATGGGAAGATGGGAAGAGAAGGTGGAAGAGATAAGTCATGAATTCAGATAAATACAACCCCATGTAAACAAAACTCTATGGAATACTTTGAAATGTGGTTTAGCTGTTTGGACCAACGCCTGGATATCAGAGCTTGTAAATATTCAACTAAAAGAAGACCACCCCAACATGAAAGTTAACTGTTAATTTGATGTGTTAATGTAACTTTGCTTTCCAGCTATGACAGACAGACACTCTGTTCTGTATCTTTTCATGTGTTGAAGGAATATATTCCTGCCAGTGTAAACAACATATGTTGTTTTCATATGCTCGACTTGACTATTGCTATCCCTTATAAAATTGGTATATCAGTATGTGTGACATTTTGTTCCTTGTGTTGATGATGTGCCACCGCTCTCCATCTGTCTGTGCCTGCAGGATGAGAAAGCTGAGGGCTTCATCAGCCTCCCAGAGTTCAGAATAGACCGAGCCATAGAGTGCAGACGGAAATTGTGAGTGTCCCTCACATGACGCCAAAATTACTAATCAAGCACATTTGCTCTTACCCACACACCGTGAACGCACACAAGCCTGCCGTGCACACACACAGAAACACTAATCAGTCTTCTTCTCCCTGCCTGGCTGCAGTGCCTTCAAAGCCTGTCATCCCAAAATCAAGAGCTTCTTCTTCGCCACAGATTGTCTGGAGGAAATGAACAGGTGAGCGAGTGGGCGTCTCTGTGACTTGGAGTGTGTGTGTTTGTATCTTAATGTGGACCATCATCAGATGCTTGGGACGTCACGTGTTCTCTCATGAATATTTTAACTGAGTAAACCAAGTTTACACAAGGCGACAGCCCACACAACACAGTACATGAATAAGGCATGAACCCGGCCCTCTCTTGTTAAATGTGGAACTCAGTGTGTGTGTGTGTGTGTATTTGTGTCATCGTGCGTGTGTGTGTGTGTGTGTTCTTGTGTGTGAGGAGGAGATTGTAGTGATATCTGCAGGAGTGAGATCTGATGAGCTCTAATTATCCACACCTCTCCTCAATAACATGGAGAGATAATTGCTGGAGAGTAATTAACCAGCTATTTTTGACTTCCATACCTTGCATGTAGGTTCATGTGTGAGAGTGCTGCTCCACACATTTAACATGCATTCGTAATTATATGTATGTGTGTGAAGAGGTAGGTGTTAGGGGCCAGAAAAATAACCACCTGTCTACAAGACGTATAATGGCTTTTTCCTGCCCTTACTGTACATCTGGGTTTTTAGTTTTCTGCTGGAGGGGATAAAATAGAAGTGCTAAACTTTGACAGTCTTTCCACTGTGGAAAATGACTGATTGGAAAAAAATAGCTTGCATTCTTGAGCAATCAACAACATACAGTGCCTTAAAATACAATCTCAGAGAACAAAGCCTTTCAGACATAAGAGAGTTGAAGACAAATGTACATTCCTTTAAAGGTTTGACAATTTTATAATAAATTGGTGCTGCACTTAAGGGCAACAAATGGATCGTGGAGACAAACAGGTCATCAGAAGACGCTGCAAATGGATTTTAATGAAAAAAAAAAACGAACTGAAGCTTTTACAGACTAACATAAGCTTCCATTTTCTTTCACTTCCAGCTAATACCATTAAAATGAGCAAAATCAGCATCTTTCATAACTTACTGTCTGTCTTTGTTGTGAGAGACTTTTGACTTCTAGCCAATTCAAATGTGATGTAGATTGAAATATTTCAAAATGGTGCACAAAGGCTGAGTGCTAATTGTTATTTTAAAGGATTAATAGTTCTGGTGATTTTATAGAAAAACAGTTTTTGATAACCTCCAAAATTAAAATGTACAGACTGCTGAGGTTTGAAGAGATCCTCTATATGTGCGGCAGGGAACGTGGAAAAAACAGTGAGCGAAAATCCATTTCCATGCATTTTAAACATTCACCCACACTGGCTGGGGGCAACACACACACACACACACACACACACACACACACACACACACACACACACACACACACACACACACACACACACACACACTGATATTGGGATTGACTGTTTTTCTCAACAACTAGCCTGGGTGGCATTTCAGCTGATTTTTCATTGCAGGATAAATACTAAAGATATAAGTAGTAGCCAGGAGAGACGCAGTGACATAGAAATGGTCACAATTCGAACCTCTAACAGAGACTGCCTTCAAATATTGAGACAAACATCCAAAATATGAGGAAGATAAAATCCGGGGGGGGCTTCAATGTTTTTGTAACCCTGAGAGATGATTATCAAACCATCCTTGTAAATCTATATGAATTTCTATTAGTTTGACACTAGGATATAGAGACGATCATGTATTTGTCATTGCTGTTTGATGCTGTTTTCCTATGTCTGAGTACAAATTTAGTGAGGGCTACTTAAAGCTTGTGAGGAGTTTTTGATGATAATGAAATACACTGAAATTCATTTAGATGCTTTTACATGATATCCAAATTCAAGCAAGACTGTTAGCAACAACACTGATGATTATTGTATCATCTTTTTTACCCTAAAGCTGGTGTTACAGGGTAGGGGTCAGAAGAGCAGCTAAAGAAATAGGCCCTTTCACATAAAATATTCACATTGACTTTCAAAAGTAAGCAGGATTAATTTTTTACTACCTAAGCATGTACAGGATAAGATGAGCCAATACTGCTTTGTCCAAAGGGAGCGCAAATGTTTGACTCATACCAAAAGTTCCTCACAGGAGCCTCAAAATGGGGAAGACAAACATTTTTGGGTCTTCTTTTAGCCGCAGACAGACAAATTAATGTAATCTCAGTATGAAGGTTAATTCCTGTGGAAAAAAGCAGGATCTGCTGTGAAGACAAACAGATGGACAAAAAAGAGGAAAAAGTGAAATGCCATCAGTCACAGGAAAGAAAAAACAGGATTATTGTCTGTTAATTGTCTCCTGTTTCCTATCATCCACACCTTCAACTATCCCACTTTTTTGCAGATCTGAAGATGAGTCAGTTGAACAGATATTGGCTTTTGTAGATTTGGCATTTGAACTACAAAAAGGAACCTTGTGTCACACTCACTCTCTGTTTATACTGTATCTCCTTTAACCACCGTGGCTTCCTTCCTCACTTTCATTTCCTTCTTTTCCTCCTGCTTGTCTCCTATAGGTGGATGAACCGGCTTGGTCTTGCTGCTATTGGCTACACACCAGATGACAAGGTGCCACGCCCTGATGAAGGTACGACAGATTCACTTGGAGCTAACTGTGCTGTTTTCTAAAGTACCTGCTTTTACATGTTTGTGTGTGTGTGTTGCCTTTTTTCCCTGTATATCAGATTACTGGAGTGAGAGCGATCAAGACGAGGTTGATGGTTCGATGACGCTCAAACAGGAGGGACCCTCGTCTCTCTGTGATACTTACCACCGCACACCCTCAGTAAGCATATGCGAACATTAACACTCATATACACCAAGCATCTCTCTTGCAGTGTTTCATTCTGATGGAATATTTTATCCCTAAAAGCCCCTCAGTTTTCAGAGCTGCAAAGAGCAGAGCTCCTAACATTAATAAAACATCAGAGTGGAGGAGAATCTGGTTTGCTAAGCAGCCAAGCAGCCATCACTGCTCTGTGTTCTGCTGCCAGAACCTATTTACAATCAGACCTCTAGGTGGCAATAGCTGCCTTTGCTCATTACACCTCTGAGAGAATATGCAATACTGAAAATACTCATGCTCAGAGGATCCTCATGTGGTCCTGGAGGATTGGGTCATGCTTTCCCAGACACGCAGCAGTCATGTCTGTCATTTCCTGGAGTTGATCATCTGCCATCTCATTGCTTTTTTGCTCTCATCTTCTGCTGTCTTTCTGCTTCTGCTTTCTGTCCTCCTTCTCTCTCACCTCGCACACCTCCTCTCTCTCCTTGTTTTGCGGGTCACTTTTCCTCGTATTGCACCTGCCTATGAAATTCCATCCTTGTCCCTCTTGGTTGCCTCTCCATCCCTCTGTTCCTCAGACTAACTTCCTTCACAGTTATGACCAGTTGCCCCGCTCAGTCAGCTCCATGAGCCTCATGCGCTCCACTCCATCCCCACGCCCTCCATCACTGAGTGCCTCCACCTCCCCCATCCCTCCACAGATGGTCTCTTCCACCTCCCCTCTCCCTCTCCAGGTCAACTCTTCCAGCCCTTTCCCGGAGCCCAAGCATGGCCGTCATTTCTCCAGCGAGTCCACACACTCTCACTCCTCAGCTGAGGACCAGCGTGGAGACAGCATGGGCATGGGTACAGGCACGGGCAGCACCAGCACCCACTCATCAGGCTGCCGCTCCTCCCATCGCGAGCGGCGCTCCTGGCAGGACCTCATTGAGACCCCTCTGACCAGCGCAGGGCTGCACTTCCTACAGACAGCACCGGGAGAGAGTGAATATGGCCTGATGGGAAGCATGGCAGGAGAGATGGGGCTGTACGGTGGGCTGGGCAGACAGGGCATGTCCCCGGAGAGACGCAGGCAGGCTACACTGCCCGTACGGAGACACCACGCAGCAGAGAGGGACAGAGAGCGGGACGGGCCCTTCCCTCTGGAGCGAGGTCCACACACACACAGCCACACACACCGACGCTCCCACAAGCAGCGCAGCCAGAGCCTGCCCAGGAACAGGGACCCGATGCCAGGAAAGTTTCTACACACCTCAGCTCATATGGAAGAGAGGAGTGAGGATGAGGAGGCAGAGAGAGAACAAGCTGGAGATATGCTTCAGGGTGAAGAGGGTAAGGAAATTACTCACAATCTGTTTTGTGCAGAGAGGAAGAGAAATGTGTAAAAAAACACGTTTAAAGGCATATATACAGAAAGAAAGAGGATTCAACTTTAGCTTACAATTGAGTTCAAAGTACTGGACATTATTATAGTTTCCTTTATTTAATATTAGGGAAGAGTGCGGTAAGTTGAGCCAAAGGGTAAGTTGAGCCACCCCCTGTTGCTTGGAAATGGTAAAAGAAATTGATCATGTGACCAAATATTTAGGAGATGGGCATCAACTCATGGAGTCTGTGAAGGTTAGAAGCACATGGGTGAAGGGTTAGACATTTATTTACAAAAACAGTAGGGAGGGATATGGCTCAAGTTACCCCACTCCTATGGTCAATTTACCCCATACACAGGGTAAGTTGACCGTAGGAGACCACTTTTTTGCCTTGCTATATTATGTTTACACTTGAAATATATGCAGATACACTAGTTAGAGACAAAACTATGATTGCCTTGATGTAGTGATCTGAAATATGAAAAATGGCTCATCTTACCCCACTCTCTCCGACTGGAGTTCCTCAGGGTTCAAATGTCCACCTTATTTAATGTACCGGTACTGTAAAGTGACAAAAATGTTTATTGACATCTATGGGAGGCCATCAAACGTTGTTTTTTGTTTTCTTTTTTATGTTTTGACCTAACTGCTGTTTTTCCAAGTGTCTTTTTAACAGTGAATCTAAGTGTCTCTGGTTCTCTGCTGGGTGTTTCAGACCTGCGGGAGCTAAGACTTGAAGGCAGAGAGAGGAGGGTGTCAGAGGGAAGGGAGCAGCGGGTGTCAGAGGGCCGTGAGCCGGAGCCGTTGGATGGGTTAGAGCAGCTGTATCGAGCCCTGGAGCAAGCCAATGTGACAGCTCTGGGAGACCCAAGACCCTGTAGCAGACAGGACTTAAGACGATGTTTTACCCAGAGAGCCAGGGACCCTCTGCTTAACGACAGGCTGCACAGGGTTCGGGCCCTCCGCAGCACCTTGAAGGTAACACAAACAGAGAATTTAAAGAGGAATTGAAGATGGCGTCTGAAGATTGCGATGTGGTAACTCTCCGGTGTCTCTCTTCTCCCTCAGGCCAAAGAGTCGGAGCTGGCAGTGATCTGTGCCCTCCTGGAGGACCCTGGCCTGTGCTCCCAGACCTTCAGAGAGTGGAAGCAGTGGCACAGCGAGCTCTACTCAGACATCTGCCAGCTTAGCCCTGGCACCAACGGCCAGGACGACCTCTCCCCGCTGGGCGCACCTCTCATGACCCACACACACTCCTTCATCGAGACACATGTGTGAGAAAGAGAGCGGAAGCAAAGCCTGAACTGATACACACAACAACCACTTACTGACACACACACACACATTTACACACATACACACAAGCTTCTGCATCATCACGACTCTGAGCACGACCTCACACACACACACACACACACACACACAGGAACACACATTGTAAGATGTGTAAATATCATAGAGGGAACAGTCTGAGACCTGCGTGTATGAACTTTTGATAATCCTGAGGACCCCACAGGGTGCCTATTGCATGCTTGAACAGAAAGCATTAATCTTCCTTTGTCTATGGAACTCAGCATAAACTCCACACGCTTGTCGAGCAAAACGGAAAAAAAGGAGACTTTTTAACATGTCTGTTCATTTCTTATTCTCTTGTTTTGGTTTCGTCCTGTTGAGTTTAAGGGGCAGGGGGAGCTATGTAGCAGCAATACAGAGGAGAATCCTTTTCACCACAGCACTGTACTACTTTTGTACCGATGAACTTTGCACCCAGAGCCAACAGTTCTCCCCCTTTCTCTCTCTCTGTATGGTTTCTTTCTCTTATTGCATATCTCATTGATTTACAGGGACCTCATGTGTTTTTCTAAGCTGATCTGATGGGACAGTGTGGGGAATGTAAGGGCGGGGACTTTAGCATAAGACTGTGAAAGGTAAAGCCAACAACGCTGGTTTATCTGATTAAGCTGTTCCTGCGGGAACCAATGAAAACAAGTGTGATTGAAGGAACCACTGTGCTGGCTAGATGCACACTATTTCAAACTGTGAACTGTTGAAAAAAAACACAATTTTATCCACTGAAGGAAGCTCCTCTGATCGTGTGATTCTCTCTCATTCTCTCTCCCTCTCTTTCCTTCTTTCCCTCCTTCACCATTCATCTCCACGTCCTCTTTTTCTTAATATCTCCTTTGTTTTTTATATCTCTCTAATCCTCAAAGACTTGTGTATATGTGTATACTGCTGTGTATACTGATGTAAATGTTTGCGTTCCACTACCACTGTGATATGCTTCTAGAGGTAGCGGAGGGAAGACAGAGAGTATGTACTTGCGTGGGTGCAAAATGTCTTTTTTTTTGTGTGTTTATTTTTGTTTTGTTTTTATCTTTTAACAGAGAATGCAAGAGCTAGAGAGTTCTTTTCAAAGGAGTCACTCACTACAAAGAATGCACTTTCTATATCTCTATATCTCATTGGCTGCATCACAGGGTCTATGTCTCATCGGCCTCTTTACCATTGCTGTTCAAAATATCAGGTAAAAGCATTTGCCGTCTCATTTTCTAAAGATTTGTGTACAGTCTACAAATATATTTAAACATAGAAGAATATATAAATCTATTTACGTTTTGTGTCATAGATATAATGTAAAGTATGATGTATTCTATGCCAAGGTTTAGCAGTGTCCCCCTCTTCACTCTGTAGACGCAGGGTGTTTAGCAGTTGATTAATTAGGAGGCAAACAACCACCACCATCATTGACAGTTGATTGACAGTTTCGTACTGGTTTACATCTGGGCTGACCCTTCTCCTGGTGATGTGTTGCATGAGAAAAGGCCTGGGACTGATTTGATCGGACAGGGTAAACTATTGTGGATCATTTGTGTCTTCTTTTTTTGCCTCTCATGATTGCAAGATTAGACTTGTAGCGCATGATACATGCAAAAGTACTGTTGAATATTTGTTTAATTTATATGTTCATAATTTTTTTGTTTTCCTTCAATAGTGTTTGAAGACACACACTGTACTATTTCTGAGGTGGGCATTTTGCTGCTCAGTTACTCGATCTAATGCAGATCCTCCTTTAGCATGCTACCAGGAGGTTTCAATTTGATGTTTCGGTTTACAAAGGAAGACTGACACGTGTCAAAAGACTTCAGGATTTAGACCTGAGTGACAGCAGTACAGGTGCTTAATAAATGAAGTCTATTTTGACATTCCCTCCAAGCTTATGGTTGACACTGGGCGGTCAAAGACCTCTACACTAAATGGTCTGTAATGTCTGTGAAACTCGGATGAATCATCTCATCTGCAATATCAGGCCAAGGACTCAACGGTGCCCCCCAGTGTCCGAGACTCTGACAGACATGCGTAGCACCTGCTGAATCCAGCACTATTGGTATAATTTTTCATCTTTTACTGTAGTTCTTTGAGTGTAGGTTCAGGTTTTTTCATCATGTTACACTGTTGTAAAATATCAGTCACACCCCAGAGATACAGCTCACGTTTTGAACGGTTAATTTGAGAGTACCACAAAGAAACTAAATGATGCAAGCACTTTCCCTGTGCCTCCCAACCCTCTCTTTGGCAACGATGGACTGGCTATATGGGCGATCCTACACACACACACACACACACACACACACACACACACACACAGCTGTAGAAATGTTACAATACAGTTTGAGTTTTTCAGACCTCTCTACATTTTTCATCCGTAATGTTGGTTTCCTTTTTTCCAACCGCTGCTCTGCTGGGCAGGCGACATACTGTAGATTAAGGAGTGCGAGTTACAATTTGTAGGCACAGACTGTGTTATCCCTCCCAGATCTTAGTGTGTGTAAACCTGCAGAAACAGGCCGAAAGGGGAGATTCCACTGTGTGTTCTTTCAGGGGTGTACACCTCATGGTACATTGCACAGGTGTGTAAGATGTAAGTTGCACTGCGACATTAAAAAAGGAACATATTGCTCTTTTTCAAGGATACTATTAGCTTACTGTTATTCTGTACATTAAACTGACTAAAGATGATATTAAAAAAGAAAGAAAATGACATTTATTCTTCCTAAAGTAGCCTTTTTTGGTTTCATATATATGAATATATATTACAGAAAATACAGATTGTAAACTTAAGTTGTTAACTTTGACTTCAATAAACTGAATCCTCTGCACTATGAGATATGTTTTGTTTGTACGTTTCTTTTCTTGAAGATATTAGAATGGTTCTACGATGTTTTCTGTGTTTATGTTTAAAGTGCAACGGTTCTCTCACAAAGCAGAAGGCCACTAAAGTTTTGTACTTTTCTACCTTAACATGGTATCGGTCACTGAGTAAAAAATTAAAACATAAATGAGTTCAGTTGGCTGCATGTAAGCCAGCTAACTGGATGATGTCTACGCTGCAAAATCTCTGACCTTACCAGGTCGATTTGTCTCATTTCCATTGAAGATATCTCATTAAGATAAGATAAGACACTCCTTTTTTAGTCCCACAAGGGGAATTTCCACACAGTTTAAGCTATGATAACCTGACAAGCCAAATAAAAAAATGGTTTCAAGATATTTCAAGCCAAAGGTTTCATAATAGGTTCCTAGGAACACAAATTACATCTGTTTTTATAAAACTTTTGGCAGCACGCTCCGTTAAATCCTTACTTTTGGCTCATGATAACAACCCTTTCTGCACAGCCAGCCATGACTTCTATGTGCAGGGACCATCCACAAAGTGCGATGCTTGTAAAAGATGCTGCAAAAGCAATTAACTTCACCCTGGATATGTGCAGACTCAATATCGCTTATCACATAAATGCTGTTAGTTTTATTACTTTTATCTGATTGGGAAGATGTGCTTCTGTATGACTTGGGGAACACATCCTACTCCTCCTACCCTCACTATTTTGCTTAAAGTACTCAGTATTCAGTATATCAAGTAAATGTCTGATGAATTAGATTTATTTTAACTATCAGGGGAGACCGGAGCTTGTTGTCACATGGGTAAGCTGTCACCATAGACTGTATATACTATGGACAACCTGGTTCCGCCTACCGCCTGTATACGGATTTGAAGCCAAATAGCTCTCGATATTTCCAGGATTTTTCTTCATTTCCTGAAACCAGCTCTGCGCAGTAGCGATGCGCGCATTGGGCCGCGCAGTCGCAGAGAGTCGCTGTGATGACGCTCAGCTCAAACAGCGTATCCCCCGGGAGCTACGCAATCCCTGAACGCCCATAGGCTGTACCAGGTGTCAATCATAGAAAACGTGAACCCCCTAATAACTTTTAAAAACGGAGCTTCACAGAAAAAAGAGGACTTGAGCTGGTGCTGGTGGAGGCGGGATTTATGACCTATACTGCAGCCCATCAACAGAGGGTGCTGTTGTCGGAGTGGCTTCATCCAGCGAGGAGGCAGACTCCTGCTGCGTCCGAATTGCCAAGTAGTAGTCGAAGTAGTAGTCGAAGTAGTATGTAGCATGTCCGAATTGGCCACCGGAGTGAGTTGCATGCTACTTCAGATACTACTTCAGATACTAGACACGCCCACATTGTAGGATGGTCGCGGTGCATCCTACGGGCATGCTACTGACCCAAAATGCACCGCGGGCTTCTTCTTCGTCCTCTTTAAAGTTGTAGAAGCGCATGTGATGCTAGCGCCACCAGCTGCTGCCTATTTAGATGCGTCGTGAACGCCGGCTGGCCACAGCAGCGCCCATGCTCCCATGGCGGAGCAGCAGCAGCAGGCAGGACCGCAGCAGTACAGATGTAAGTTTCATGTAACTTCACACACTGTCCCAAAAAATGTGCGGTTGTATCTCTTTGTCATATCATGGCGTCATATTTGCCCAAGTAATCATTTTATGAGCAAATATGTGGCGACATCATGGAGGTAAAGCTCACTTATTCCATCATTAAACTGCACAGCTGCAGTAATCAGGCAGATCTCATGGAACAAACGATCACCACGTGAGTGAATGAAGGCTAAAAGTAATGGAAAAGCTACTTTGTGAATTTCTAAAGCAGTGCAGGAATATAATACAGCAGCATCCATCACTTGCACAATTACCATTCAAAGAGTCTAAAACGGTCTGCACGGGCGCAGTACCTACTCTCTGCCTGCGGGGGTCGTCTTTCCCCACCGCTCGTGTAGTGTGTCCGAATTTGGCCAACGTGTTTAGTATGTAGGAGTAGGATCTAGCAGTAGTATGTAGTATGCGAGAGGGCAATTCGGACGCAGCATCTGTCCATTCTATATACAGTCTATGGTTGTCACATTGCAAATATCTTTGTCACCAGAGGGCGCAACAAAAAAGTGGAATACTAGTTTTTTTCCTTTACATGGTTAGGGGTCGTGTCCTGTCTGAGAAGAGAAGAGCACATTGTGAGCTGAGCTGAGTGTCAATTAACCATTTTGCACAACCCAAAGTAAAAAAAAATAACTTTATATATTTTAAAATAAGCTTCTTCCAGATAAAACTCCAAGCAGTGAAACATGTGGACTTGTTAGAAGAGAGATTAAGACATCCTGTCATACCTCAGTCATTGTTCTGTTTTAAGCTAACTTTAAGATAGAGCAAGATTTAGCAAACATGGTAGTTTGGGGGAGCATGTCTCAGTTATTTTGGGGTTAGTTGTTACATGTTTTAAAAGGGATTAAAATTAACAGAGAGTCTGCTTATCAGCAGTTGACATACAGAAATTTTTACTTTACTTTTGCAGAAAAAAAGAGTGGTTTAAAGGAGAGGAGAAAGCGAGAAGACGTGGTCAAGAATTACAAAAGAAAAACAGTGCCTGACATTAAACTGAGGGTTAGTCAATATTCTATGTTAACATTTGTTCAATGGCCATGTTCAATGACTTTTTCTAGCCCAATAATAAACATTTTCTGTGCGTGACTTTGATGTTCACTTTCATGTAAAAAAAATGAGAACAACAGTAATTCTGTCCTTGTTTTATTAGCTGCAAAATCCACTGTGACATCTTACCCCATGTAGTGAGACAACTTACCCGATGGTGGGGCAACATGTCACATGTTCACACTCTCTATTTGATTTTTTATAACGCTGCACTGACACAAGATATGAAAATGACATGAATGCGAAATAAATACCTGAGACTTTGGTCTTTCATCTGGTACACATTTTGCTTATATATGATGTATTGATTGCAAGAAATATATAAGGATGTAAAAAGTGTGACAACAAGCCCCGGTCTCCCCTACTTGAGTAGATAAACAGACTGATAGTTTTATGTCTGCTTAAGTAAATGTCAATAAAATAACTAAAAGACAGACAATGGTGATAAACCCAGAGCTTTGTGGTCTGGAGCTTTTATAGGTATAACCATATAGACTGTATATAGTCTATGAGTATAACCACCTCTCACCCATTGTCCCAAATAGAAAACAATCGCTGATAATGGAAAAGTCAGACCCTCTACTAGCAAGTTGAAAAGCAAAAATATCTTTTTTTAATAAGTTTGATCAGACTGTTCTTATTTTAATCGCATTAAATCAAGAGCACTGTGTGGACATGCCTGCCGGATGCAGCTTCGTCTCCAGTCCACTAGGTGGCAGTAGAGGTCCTTGCTTGGGAGCTGCCGACCCAGAGCCTAAAGAAGAAGGGGGAGCGCTGTCATGGCGGCCAAGGTGAACGTTTGACATTTTCTCTTCGGCAAAGTTTTCAGATATATAATGTGAATATTTTGAATGAGTTCTGGGGTGTAACGTTTAAGGTAACTGCCCCGGACCCGATAGTGTTAACATGAACTGTGTGGCGCTGTCCAGACGCGTAAGGCTGTAATAAGATAGCCTCGCTAACCAGAGTGTGTGCACAGCACGAGCCTCAGTGTTGACTTATCTATTTACAGTGACTCCTGCTAGGAGGTGGGAGTTGTTAGGCAGTAAGAGAACATTTTGTCCTCGAGTTTAAGCAGAAGAAAAAAGAAAAATTGGTCAAGTGTTAGGATGTGAGTGATTTAGATAAGAGTTAAACTCATGAGACTGGGTCAGAACATCCATAACACGTCAGCTCGTATGGGCGTTCCTGTTGGTCTACAAGGATCCGTTTCTTTCAGGAAACTGGAGACAGGTGTGGGGACTGACGTGGTTTGGTAAAACAGAACAGCTACTGGAGCTCAAGCTGCTGTAAAAGATGGTAGAAAAGTGTCAGAACACACAAAGTGTATCAAAGTTAAGTGTATCTGTAAATGAGTCAGGGTGCCCATGTAGACCCTGACCACTGCTATAAGCTCCAATAGTGGACAGTAGAACATCAGAACTGGACCACAAAGTACTGGAAGCCAAGAGGGCACACAACAGCTTTGACTTGGTCTCTAAATACCCCAGATCACACTCCATCTGAACGTTTGTGGGATTTGGACAGCTAAGTTAGGTCAGTGGAGGCTGGAGCTCACAGCTTCCAAGACTTATAGGATCTACTGCTGACATTTTGATGCCAGATAATTCCACAGAGGTCCAGCAGAGTCTGTGGCTTTCAGGTCAGGGCTGGGTTCTTACAGACCTGACAAAAAAGGGGGCCTATTCAGCGTTCGTGAGTGTTTATGATCTATATGCTTTGTGAAAGGTTTAGGATATAGAACCTACAGAAGTGTGCTTCAAAGGTCCAGAAATATAATATTAACTATATGATTTTGGCATAATGACAGATTAAGTCACCAATTACTGTCATATATCTTTATTCAAATGAAAACATGAGCACTAGAATTCTCTTACCTGAGTGTTTTTACATACTGGTTTTGTTGTCTTCTTATTAATCTGTAGGTGGCCCTTGTGGCCGTCCCGACAGTGCTGGGAATAGCCTCCATCCGTGTGTACACTGTGAGTGAAGCTTCAACTGATGGGCTCGTGACTCGAGAAAAGGTGAGGCCATTTCAGAACATCTCGAAGGGATATTCTGGCATAAAATTGATTTAGGGTCAAACACGCCGTAACACCGAGTTAGACACCCCCTCGAGAGATTAATGTTACCGACCACTTGCTTCTGTAGTTTCACCAACTTTAGTAACAACCGCACGATAGCAAAACACAGCGGTCTGAGGAGCCACACACAAACTTCAACCAAAACGCCACTCTATAGCCACAAATAATGCTCAAAACAGCACCTAACTTCATTAACAGTACATATAGAGAAGCAAGCGGTCAGTAACATTCATCTCTCGAGGGGGTGTCTAACTCTGTGTTATGGTGTTTGACCCTAAATTAATTTAACACCGGAATATCCCTTTAAATCAGAGAAATTACTGCCGCTCACTGAACTGACATACATCATAATCCTCCCACTGATTCTGCCTCTGTCCCCAGCTGAATATCTACACCCCACTGCCGCAGTCTGCCCCAGCTCAGTTTGTCCCAGAGGAACCAGGTTTAATTCAGAGCGGGTTTACTACAACAAGAGAAGGCATACTACCAGTTGCCCAAGCTGTTAAGGTATGAAGGTTTTGCTGTGCGTCCATGCATGAAGATAACAGAGTGAAATTCACTGACAACAGCCCTGAGAAATTACTCATTCTTTCACACTCTGTCTGACACACTGAAAACCAATATGAGCCCAGAACACGTAACACGTAAGTAAGTGTTATGTTAATGGAACGAAAGCTAAACACTATAAAGACGTCTGATCTTGCACCTGCAGTGTCAGTTTTCCAACCTTGATTTTTGTTCCTCTTGATTGTGGTTACAGAGCACAATCCCATGTACTGCATGTGCTCGGTGCAGATACAATTTTTGCAAAGGAGTTAGACAGGAAGTCGCGTTCGTGCAGTTGCAGCTGAAGCTTTTAGGTTTGCTGCAAGGAGATGTTAGAGTTTGATAACATGAAAGATGAGGAAACACCACACAAGGTTTCATACGCTTGTAATTCATTTATGTCTGGAAAGTGAAGTTTTTGTGGTTTCTTGTAGTGGGTGATTTCAGCTCTTTCCTTTTGTTTTTGACAGGGTGCCTATGTGTCTGTTAAAACTGGGACTATTAATCTATACCACGCTGGAGAGGGTGAGTCATCAGTGGGTACCTGAAAGCATCTAATAAACGTAATATCCTCCGCCTCTGGAAGTCTAAAACTGAGTTATCTGTCATCTCTACAATTACAAAGCAGTCAGACACGAGACTGATGTGCAGTTTTGGTGTCACTGCGGTGTTTGTTTTTAACATAAACTTCGACACCCTAAATTTATTGGTATTATTGATAAATTACTATCATGTAAGGTTAGATTGTAAATACGCAACTCCTATTACGTGGGATGGAGAATTTGTGACGTGCGTGATGAAGCTGGAACATCTCACACGATCTCTCAATAATGCAGTTATATGCGTCACAGCTTTTACTGTAATACAGTTAGTTTTCAAACTAATCCAACAATATAAGCAAAAGGTCAGACTTGCGGTTATCCCAGAGAATGTTCATCATCATGTTTACTGTGTTTGTCTGATTTCCAGATGTGTATTATTATTTGAAAGACCCTCCCCCGGGGTTTCTACCCAGATTTGGCACCATCACAATGGCTGGCCTGCTCGGCATGTTCTTGGCACGGAAAGGTAAAATGATCCCCTGTTAATACATCAAAAGACTTACTGGGAATAACAGTTTTTCATATGTAAACAGTGAATGAATTATGACGGTGTTACAGTGAAAGTAAATCACCATAAATCAATCAATCAATCAATCAATCAGTCTTTATTTATATAGCACTTTTCATACATAACATGTAGCACAAAGTGTTTCACACAGAAAAAGGAATAAAAAAAACAAAGAATACCCAAATTTACCCCAACCCAAGATTAAAAGAATACCCAAATCAACCCCAGCCCAACCCCTCATTCCCACCCCACAATCTAATTGCAACAGAAACAGTATTAAAATGCATATAGTCAGATAGTCCTGATATATCACAATACTTAACCTCACATCAGCTAATAACCTTCACATCATTCGATGATTATGCTAACAAGTGTAGCACAACAGCAAAGCAATATGAAGTTTTAGAGTCTGAACAAGGGCTGGCATGAAATCACATTTTCCCCTCATGATTATTATGGCAGAAAAGAATCATGACGACAATATTATCACTATATTTTTGGAAAACTTAAAAAAAAAAACACTTTCATTCAAATTGACATGCCCTTTTATAAATGTTACTTCTGTAGAACACAATTGTAGCTGGCTTTGCGGTCTGTACGTGTGCCCATATACAGAGGTTATGACTTCAGCAGTCGGCCTGGGTTCTTTTCTAGCCTGTGGCTACTTTACCACATGTCACTCACGGCTCTCTCTCTCTCCCTGTTTCCTAACCCGTCCACTGTCCTGCCCTCTCCAAATAAAGGAAAAAAGTCAGAAAAGTTACCTTTTTTTTTCTTTCAAAGAAAAACAGCATCATTTTTGAAAACATTAGATTTTTATTTTTAATTGCTCTGAGGTCTGGGGCTGAAACTTGTTTGTCATATACTGTATAAAACATCACTACTTTCACACTGTAGCATTCCCCGGACATGGAAACCCACCCCCCACCCACTGATTACGTGCATGTACAGACCACATTACAAACCTCACTGATGAACCACAGAGGTTAAAAGAAGAGCAGCACAAAGTCAAATTTCTGTCTTTAAGTTTCTCTTCTTTCAGTTTTTCTTTCTGTTTTTGTTTTGGAAACATTTGATCAAAACTTCAGCGATAGCTTCTTTACCTAAAGTACTTTACTCCTAACAAAGTCACCTACTTAATTTAGAAAATGTCTGGTCTTGGGTCAGACAGGGTTGGAAGGAGGGTTGTGTAAATCTGCGTCACTGTTAGTTTAAACAAGTCACAATAGGTCATGTGTATGTAACCTTTCCAGATGAAGCTGTTCTCCAGGGTTTAACTTGTGCCAACTTCAACTGCCAATCTTCATGATAAACTTTATTTTAGGATCTCGTTTCAAGAGAGTAGCTGTGCCGATGGGTCTGATGAGCGCTGGGGCTTCAGTGTGCTACCCGGCCCAAGCTGTGGCCGTGCTGAAGGTAACAACCACTGTTTTTGAATGCCGACATCTCTGAAATCAGGTACAAACACAGTGTTCAACACAATGTTGTTGTTGTTTTTTTTTTCATACAAGGTGACGAGTAAGAAGGTGTATGCTGCAGGCCAGTGGAGTGGCGCTGCCGTGTCTTCACTGTTCACCTCAAAGCCCAAGGAGCCCGTTGCCAAAGAAGTTGCTGCCTCACAGCCAGAGGTTAGCAGTCTTACTGTATCAAATGTACAAGTGTAAGCACTTGTTTGTAAGTAAAAGAGCTGCAAGGGTGTTTTCAGTATGTGGCAGTGACTAAAAAGCAGCTGCTTTCTTCCCACGAATGATTTCCGCTCAACATTATTAATTTGCTCAAGAAACCGCCAACTGTCTCTCAGAGGGTTAGAGACTGCCCTTGTTTTTTCCTTTGTAATACTTCAAATGTAGTTATATGGAGTCAAAAGTCAAAGGTATTGCTTTGAATAAAAACAAAGACAACTGTTAAACAGTCTGTACAGTCTTTTGCTTTTAAGTTCCAGCTACATATAAAATGCTCAGTAAGTTAACACTTTTTTTTCTGTTATGGTAGGCAGCTCCTGTGCCAAATCCAGAGTCTGCTGTGGTAACTGAACCTCCAGAGAGCAACCCAGTCCTGAGCTCTTCAATCCCTGAGAAAGAGGCAGTATCAGCTGAGCCTGTTCCCATCTCTGAAGATCCTATTGTTGCCGTTGTAACAGACAAGGAGTCATCAGTCACACTCCCAGAGATATCACCAGACCAGACCTCTACAGAGGCCAATACAGGTGTTATAGATATTGATCTCTGTCCGCCTCCTTCTGTGTCTCAATCTCTTTTGTTTCACACACAATCACACAAAGGCTTCTACTGATGATAGGCGGTGTCCCCTCTGTCTATACAGATCCAGTGGTACATTCAGTGCCAGTCGAGACAGAAACCACCATAACATCAGAGGAAATGCCAGCACCTGTTGAAAGTGAACCCGCTGGCACAAAGCAAGTAGCCGAGGACGCATCCACTGATGTCAGTTCAGCTGAGCCAACACCGAGCTTAGAGTCTGCTCCAGTGGAGGCAGCTTCAGTGGAGGCCTCTCCTGTAGAGTCTGCTCCAGTGGAGGCAGCTTCAGTGGAGGCCGCACCAGTAGAGTCTGCTTCAGTGGAGGCCGCTCCAGTGGAGGCCTCTCCTGTAGAGTCTGCTCCAGTGGAGGCAGCTTCAGTGGAGGCCGCACCAGTAGAGTCTGCTTCAGTGGAGGCCCCACCAGTAGAGTCTGCTTCAGTGGAGGCCGCTCCAGTGGAGGCCTCTCCTGTAGAGTCTGATCCAGTGGAGGCCACACCAGTAGAGTCTGCTCCAGTGGAGGCCACTCCAGTAGAGTCTGCTCCAGTGGAGGCCGCACCAGTAGAGTCTGCTCCAGTGGAGGCCGCTCCTGTAGAGTCTGCTCCAGTGGAGGCCGCTCCAGTAGAGTCTGCTCCAGTGGAGGCCGCTCCAGTGGAGGCCGCTCCTGTAGAGTCTGCTCCAGTGGAGGCCGCACCAGTAGAGTCTGCTCCAGTAGAGTCTGCTCAGGTTGAAGCTGCTGTGGTTGAGCCTTCTCCAGTGGAATCAGCTCCATCCCAGCCTGATACGGTAGAGGCTGTTCCAATTGACTCTGTTCCCACCTCTGAAGAACTTCCTGCTCCAGAGGCCGCAGATGCACCATTAGGTACCAGATGTTGTCTGCCTCATAATGTCAAAGAGCAGAAAATATACCAGTAATGAAAAAACTTTGCCTGAACTTATTTGCTCCCTTAGCCTGGCTGATGGTTTGAAAGTGAAATATCTTTCAAAGTTGTTTGAAGAGAATGGAAGAGTAGTTCTTTAAAACCTCCTTTAAAAATGATAAAGCTGATGTCACTACTGAGGAAAACTAATTGGGAAGTCCCAAAAAATTATTTTGAATAACTTCTTAGCAGAACAGACCTCAAATTTATATATGTGATGTTTACGGCCAATCAAAGTTTTCCACACATTCCTACGAATAATGATATTTGTACAACGTAATCATAGCTTGTATTAAGGTGGAAACACATCTGTTTATGCCTCTGCTATTGACCCTGGTTTGTGTTTTGACCCATAAACAGTGCCAGCTGTTGAACCATCTGACCCCACAGCTGCAGCTGAAGATACACCAACAGCATCATCTCCTCTACAGCCTACAGTGGAAAACAACCAAGGTACTGAGCCCATTCTGCGCTCCCTCCATTGTGCCGCTTTGTTTGTTGGACATGATTGTCCTGAGCGCACACTCACAAACACACACATCTGTCCCATCCATCACCAGAAAATCGAAACATCTGGGTTTGATGTCTTTCGACAAGCTTGAGTGTGATCACATGATTGTCAGTGTCCTTAAACATACCGTTTGTATCTTGAGTAGACTTATAGAAACCTGTACTGTAAAAGTATGTTTGTATTTCTTTGTAAAGATAATTTTAACATCAATTTAGGACTTAAAATTTGAAAATGCGTGAGATTGTTTTTTAATAGTTGAAAATATCCATGCTTCTTTCTTGTCTGTGAATTAATTTATCATTAGAAGTGTTGTGAAAGGAGTACTAGTGCTAATGTTATGTCAATATGACATCCGCAGAAGATTTTAGTTTTGTTTTGAAAAGGACAGTGCAGCATGCTTTGAAAAAAAATGGCAAGATGTTGAAATTGTAGATCATGTGTCGCTCGAACTGCCCCTGAGCCACTCTCAGCCCAACACACGAGCCTCTCCTCTTTGAGAAACACATCTATATATTCAGCAGTCTGACAGATTCAGAAGTGGAGGAGTTAGAATAATATTCACCGAATAAATCATGGGAGGAATCTTATGTAATGCCGCCAGAGTCAACATTTGGATGTGTGCACTTTGAAAACTTGAGCAATGTGTTGGAGCACGCAGTTTGAAATGTTCTGAACAGCAAGGTTTTAATCCAAGCAGAGGAGCAATAATACAGTGATCTCATACTGCAGGGCACCATATTTCACTCAGGAAAAACTGTTGCGTGAAAATGTGTCTCTTTACTCAAAATAACCACGGTCTCATAGGAAAACAGCTCCACACATGAATGGATAAGTCTCACTATATCCAGATATCTTGAAATTCAGTATATTCCAGGAAGATTTGGTGGTTATTGTGATTTTGAATCAAATGGAAATTGCAGGACACTCTGGCTTTGACATTGGTACTCTTCATATCTTTTGGGTTTTAGCTAAATCCTTTGAATTTTGCAATGTTTTACTTCTAAACCTTTGACTCAAAGTGTGATGCATTTCTCTTTCTGCCCTCCAGGGGGCTCTGGTTTCAAGCCTGACCCGGCTTTGATGGACTTTGGCCAGTCTAGCCCAGAGGATGACGACCTGTACAGCACACGCAGCTAAAATACCACAGCCAGCCTCAGGAAGAAATCTCATTCCCACACTGCCGTCTTGTAACCTATTCAGATACCAACATTATATCACAGTGCAGTATAAATAGGCCATTTTGGGGGCAAGCAGGTTAAGAAAGTCTCCTTCAGATTTTCACTTTCATTTCTTCAGCCCACATGATTCATATTTCTGAGGAGCTTTAACTGAGTTTGCTGTTTGAGTAATGGAATGAATTCCCGCACACAGAAGCGAATGGAGTTATGTAGAAGGGCAGTAACTTGGAAAAACAATCCTCCCACAGCAAGCCTTTCGAATCACAGATGGCAGATTGTGAAATTTACTATCTGCATGTGTCATTTAACAATTACTGGATAACCCGGGACAGCCGCCGGAGTCATGAATGCATGGTGCTTTTATTTACTGTGAATGAGCCCACTGCATTGTTATGAAATTATACTGCACATGTGCTGGTAATGATTACAAGATGGACCAGTGCAGCTCCATTTGTTTCATCAGAAATGTTTCTCAGTTGTTTAAAACCAAAAATAAATTTATATTTTCATGGTTTTATGTTGTATTTTGTTCTAATCTGGATACTTACAATTAAAGCCGTGTTCTGTATTATCAACAATTACAACTCTGTCATTTGAGCATCATTGAGCTCCTTACAGAAATGATTGGCTCATGACTGACGGCAAAACAAAATCTCTGTTTCTGTCTCATGACAATGGAGTCTCAGTTTTTATAATCTTACAACCAATGAAAAACTATCACTGTGACAACAATCAACCGATTTGAATAATTAATTAAAGTCTTTTGTGCTCACAAAGATCATGAAACCTGGTGTCTTTCACCAATAGTTTACCAACACTTTCAAAGTAATGTTTTGGTGTGTTAAGATGATGTGCCATCATTAGTGTCATTTTTTCATGATACAATAACTTAGTGTTGAAAATATAGAAATGAATCAAAAGAAAAAAGAGCCAACAGCCTGTCAGTAATGTAGTTAAACATATTTCTAGTGAGTATCTGTGATCTGCTACAATAAGGTTAATGCTGCTGAGAGGTTTGGCAAAGTATAGTTCAGACATCAGTCTGACCAGCAGGACTGTTGCAGGCCCGCTTACTCTAACCAATGAGAAATAAAAGCTTGATATCAAAATAAACTCTTCAAAACATGCCAGCCCACCAGCTCTAATAATGGACCGCTGGTCTGACAGTGAGTCCCATCATAAAATATTTCAACTACAATGCAAATTGCTCTAAAGCAAAAGGTACAGATAATGAAACGCCTTTATTGTTTCAATTCACTGGACTCCAGTGATTTTCTGACTATCTGTGATGTGCCATGAACAGGTCAGGGTCTGAACTTATTCTTCGAAATAGCTAAATATCTGCTGGACGCCTTCTGAATGATTCAGAACTGATGTGGTCTAAACAATATCAGATTTACATTTATTATCTCGGATGTTTTGGTTTTTAAAACACAGACTTCTCATCAGTTTCCGAAGAGCTTTCTTTAATGCTAATAGGATAATGCTAACATGTTGACGGACTAACCTAAGATATATGACAGATAGCTATCAGGGTAGCTGGGGCACTACAGTATCCCACTAAAATTAAACTACAGTTACTTCAATGACATTTCAAAGTTAAACTATCTCTCTGTAAATCTACTTAAATAACAGTACTTCATTTGAAATATGCTTAAAGTACTGAGTACTAACTTTTGATGTGGATGGAGTTGTGGTAAACGGCAGCATTATTGTGTGTGAGGTTGTTTTGACTCTGCACCTACTCAAGCTGAAATTATTATTTTTACATCTTTGGCTAGTATTGCACTTTGTAGACAGTCCCTTTAAAACATCAGGCCTGGCTGGTTGTGCAGGGCTGTTTGGTATTACAAGCCAAAAAATAAGGATTTGATCAACTGTAACAAGTAAAAAAAAAAAAAAAAAAAAAGCGTAAAAAGTCCTCCAAAAGTTTGTTGAAACATGATGTAATACATATTCTAACTTGGCTTGAATCATCTTATAACAAGATTTATTTTTAGCCCCGTCGGGTCAATGAAGCTCAAATTCACTGTGATAAAATATTTTGAGAAAAAAATGAGATTAATTCACTTCAAAAGTTGTGAGGTTTTTTTTTTTTTTTTTTTGCAGTGTAGACACTGGGCAATGAGCTATTTTGTACTTAGTAACTGATGCTATCTTCAATACACCAAAGTGCAATACTTTTCATAGAAAGACTTCCATACAAGTAAAATTACAATTTTAAAAAACTGCTCCAAAAAGTAAATTAACCACCCAGTTTAGAGAACATGAGTAGATGTAATTATGTCGCTCAAAGTTCCTCTGACCCAACTGTCTAGCAGCTGCTAGAGTGACTTTAATGATACAGTAATCTTGGCTTTGGTCTTGTTACGTGTAACATCACTCTTTCCTCAAAATCTAACCTCTCCTCTGGTCCTCAGTAGAGACTGTGAAACGGATGGTAAATCTGGTCCTAAGTGACCTTGTCCTTGTGGATTCCTGAAACAAAAGTACAGTACAAATGAACAAATATTCATCATGGAACAGTTTGTTTACCCCGGGAGTGTCACGTATACTTAAAAGCATTTTTAGTGCCACATGTTTCTACTTATTTCAGAGTGTACAGAGGGACTGGGCTATCTGTTAACATCTTTATAGCTTCTTTACTGCTCCTCAGAGGAACCCGAGCTGCCTGGACCTCATAAACTCTGCATGAGGCTGACCAGGCTTCACCCATGGGACCCGGTGTGTGTCTATGTGTTTGTGCATGCTCACATGTGTTTAAGACAGGAGGATGTCAGAACAATTAGATGCCAGTACTTTCTCATCCTTCTTCTCGCTCATCCATCAGAGTAAAAAAGAAAAAAAACACATAGGGGCAAAGATTCCTGTGGCATCAGAGCTTCAGTTTGTGCCAGTGGTTTGAGTTGTGGGGTTATGGGACCATAACAAGAGAGGCTGTGATGTTTTGTAGACAAAAATTCTCAGGAACAAACTTCATCTCCTGGAATCATCATTTGCCAACAGAGTTAATAAAACCACATGGAACATATTGACTAAAGTGAAAATAGAACAGAGCACAAAGACAGCAAATGCTGGAGATCTCTGCAATCTTCCCCTCTTACACGGATGTCTTGTTTCTATAAGCAGAGGGCCAGTGTTGAAGGTTTCATAAGATGTAAAGCTAAGTATAGCCTCATTTCACCTCTCTCAAGGGTCCCCTACACATATGGGGCCCTTCCTCGCAGCATCCCACACAAACAGCTATGATTATATTCTGAGAACTAATACCAGGCTGGACTCTGTCATGTCGTCCAGAGCTCCCTCTCTCAGATTTTTCCTGACCAGCAGTGAGGAAGTGGGGCTCACAGCCCTGACCTTTCACCTCTCACCCCCCAGGAGCCTGATTTTCCACAGAGGACTTTGAGACGGCCATGGTTTGTGGTGGTTATCTTCCCAGGGTCCAGGCAGTGAGGAAAGAGCCCACTACCGAATAAACACATAGCACATTTATCAGTAAAATTATAAACATCACAGTTATGTAAGCAATTCAGAGGAACTGTGAACACTGTACGTCTATACGATGTGTACTTATGCACATCTTCCTCAGCTAAATTTGAGTGTGTGTCACTGCATGTAAACACTTTGTGCTTGTGATCCAATCCACACGATTCCTCTTGTTTTTCTCATGTAAGTTTAGACTCTGCTCAATGTAAACATTTGTGACATAATGCTCACATATTAGCTGTGATATGTTTGTTGTTCTGCAGACTGCTGGTATCTTATATCTTTTAGTAGCAGGAACACTCAGACATAAAATAATTATATATCTTGATAATGAGCCCAGAGGAAAGGAAAGTAAACTTTTGACAAACTACATTTGCAGAGAAAAAAAAAGACATGTCATGCTTTTATTCCAGAAAAAAATGAAAACTGTGAAAAAATAATTGGCCGGGAGATAGATGTCCAGAAAGGGCTGTGATGGAAGTTAAGGTTTGATGCTCTCTGCTCTATCGCTCCTCTTATCTGCTGCCTGTACAGACGCTGCCTGTTACTAAATCTTTGTGTTTAGATCATCAAACAAACACACACAGGGACACACACTCCCACACATTCTCAAACTGTTCATCACTCAGCCTCTTCATTTGCGCTTTTAACACCCAAAGAGAGAGCTTATTTTAAATTCAGAAGCAGAGTTACAACAAGAAAGATTTAAATGGCAAGAATGTCATTAGAACGGATATTGTGTCGGCATTAACAAGCCGCTTGCATTGATTGTCTGAAGATATGATACAGTGAGTCGACAAAGGTCAAAGCATGGCTATGCGAGATAAAACAAGTGAAAGTAGGACCTATTGGACACTTACGTAAAGTACATGCTGAGAACTTATGTAACAAGAAGCTTTATTTTGAACATTTGTGATAACTAATTCAAAATCTGGCCTGAAGCAGACAGCAATAGCACATTTTAGGCCCTAATGATGATCAATGTGAGCTGCTGCCTTAAAAATCTTTGACAGAATGACCTCTTTCAGAGTGTAATCTCACTGTGAATAATTAACTATTGGATTTAATAAGTGCAACTAAACAGGGATTTATTCTCCTGCCTACTTGGGTCTGTTTCCCCCCTTTCGCTCTCTATTTGACTTGGCTGACATCACACCATGAATTTCAGTTTTTAGTTGCCATGTGACGACTCAAAGCCCTTTGGCTTCAGTGGGTGTGTGTGGGAACAACTGTGCATACCCATCATGCCAGTGCAGGAACACTGCATTATGAAGTTTCCATCTTGGAAAGCATAGCCGCCATTTTTATAGTTTTTAGCCATATTGACCCAGTTTGTCATAGCAGCCTTCAGAATCCGCTGCAATCTTGTTGTCATCCGCCATCCTCACCGGCACTGTTCCCACGGCTATTATAACATGTCATAAACTGATAGATACTCAGTGGAGCACAGAGCATACACGTACATCCGAACACACATGTAAACATAGACAAGCTCACTGCATCAATGCATGCATGCCAGGATGAGATTAAGTACAGCCAGTTGCACAAGTATTGAAGCATAGAAGCACACGCACACATGGGGAGAGCATGCTCCCACCGTTGATCAAAGGAGCTGTGATGTAATCAGTCTCAGAGCTTTGTACACATCCCTCATTAACTTTCACCAGAGGCTTTAATGAAAAATCACTGAAGGGAATCTCCACTTTCTCTCACTCCTTCTTCTCTCCATCTCTCCTCCTCATCTCCTCGTTCACTCCCTGCAGTATCTGCTCATCCTCCTCCTCATCCATCTTCTACACTATGCCTCCCCTTCGCTCCCTTTGCCCCAGTGGCAGGCTTGACTTCCGCTGAAACAGAGTAAATATTTCCCATGGCTTATCTGACCGCTGGTAGGACGACTATGACACTAAGTACAAGACTCTGCTAATTAACACAGAGCCTTGGTTGCATGGGTCAGAGACCCTGATGAGGACAGTCAGAACTTTAAGTATGACTCATGAAATACAGGGATATCAAGTTCGTTAAAGTCAGGTACAACACTGGCTGCGTGTTTGCAGTCACTGGAGATACAACTATTTTTACACACATCTTGACTTGATTTCTAAGTTTTGGCCTCATCTGGACAAGAAGCTGTGAGGAAGGAAAAAAAGCAGGAATAAAATGAAAAACAGAAAACAGCTTCCTCCCTCTCTCTCTCTGTGTCTCTTTCCCTCTCTGGCTCTTGTCCAGGTACAGTCCAGCCCCTTGGTTCTGGAGGTGTGACGTGTAAGTTACTTCCCTGTTGTGCAATCATCAAGAGACTCTTGGGGCCTATAAGACCCCCAACCTCATCTGGTTTCTCAGAGTCTCCAGCTTGTCTTCTCCACACACACAGACACAGAGGCATGTTCTGGTGAGGGGAACTCAGCTGTGCAGTCTCTTAGGGTTGCAGAGCAATTGTCAAGGAATGGATTTGGGCCAAAAGACACACTGAAAACTTCTTGACTTTTTGGACTTTTTGGCTCAACCTCTCAAGGTAAAATGAATTCTTTGAATACACTGAAATTGTTTGCAGACTCTGGTTTGATGTATAAAGGAATCAGCTTGAGTTTACATTTGTGTTTCTTCTGTCTTGACATGATCTCTATATGCTGTTTTCCCTTAAACTGCAGATTGTCTGCTGTCTGTTATTACTTATTTACTCTCTGTATGAGCTGGACAGTTTGTGCCCACGAACAATTTAATTGACTCTTGAGGTCCCACTCGAGTACTAAATCTCAAATTAAATTGACACTTTTTCCCCCATCTAAATCATGGATGTCTCAAAAACTTATTGCAGCCATTTATACAAAATAGACTTTTCTGAGGAATCCATTAAGTAGTCGGATCATTACACCCCCTTCATATGTATTTCATTACTGCCAAACTTCAAGAATGGTGTAATGTATTTTTGCTGTGATTAGTTATCAAGTGGGAAAGCTAATAAACACTGACGCCAACCAAGGATTGCTGTGTTGGAAATCTTTCTTGTCCGTAAAAGGCAGCTGAATCTAAAATGTTCCTCTCTTATTTTCAGCTGACCTTGGATAACTCAAAGGAGGGAAGTCAAATTGTGTGACACAACGGAATATCCATTTTTAAAATGGCAATCCCAAATGGCCCCTCTCTTTTCAACTCCACCTCTCCACTGTATTCAACAACAATCACCTATGACAACACCTCTACGGCTGATTCTACTCTTAACTGCTCAGACTGGTCCCATGTGCCCATGACCACGGCCATCCCGGTCATTTATAGTGTTATATGCGTGCTGGGAACAATAGCCAACGCCCTGGCAGTGTGTGTGCTGGGCCATGGCAGCGCCTCAAGGAGAACTGTAGCAAACACATTCATGTTGAACCTTTGTGTGTCCGACCTGCTCTTCCTGTTGTCTCTCCCGCTGTGGGCCGTCTACTACTCACACAGCTACAACTGGCCCTTTGGCTTGGTGGCCTGCAAAGTTTGTGGATTTCTCCTTCATCTCAACCTGTATGCATCTATCTTCTTCATCACAAGCATGAGTGTGGACCGCTACCTGGCAATTGTGCATCCGCTCCGTTCGCAGAGTGCACGAGACCCCAAACGTGCCCGGCTGACATGCATCCTTGTGTGGGTGCTGGCATTTGCTTGCTCAGCCCCCTACTTGTATCTGAGGAAGCTGCACTATTTTGAGGAGATAGGAGTGCTAGCCTGTGTGATCAATTATCCTAATCATACCTTGGATATGATTCTGGTGTGTTCGAAGATTGTTCTGGCCTTTCTGCTGCCACTGCTTGTCATCTCCTGTTGCTACTGTGCTATTGGCAGGCATTTGTTGGCTGACACAGGGCTGGTGAGAATGCAGCCATCACATTCCCCAAATATGCCCTCTTTTAAATCCCAGGAGAGCTACAGTAAGCCAGAGAGACCCCCAACGCCCTGTGTGAGCCCAAGCTCCAGCGGAAGCAGACCTTTGGAGGGCAGAGGGCTTGAGCGAGTGTTATGGACAGTAGCCGCTGTGGTCCTGGCCTTCTTCCTCAGCTGGTTCCCTTTCCACTGTGTGACCTTATTGGGTATACTCAAGAGTGAGGGCTGGTTGGCTGGCTGTTGGTTAGACTGGACCATTGAAACCTTCACCCCTCTTACCCTTTCCTTGGGGTTCTCCAATTCAGCTATCAACCCTGTGCTCTACTGCTTCATTGGAAACCACTTCCGGGGACGTCTAGGAGGGCTCTGCAAGGGTATTTGTGCTTGTCTGAAGACCCGTGGAGAGGACCAGAGCCAGAAGAGGGGCTCCTTTAGCACAAGGCTGAGCTCCTTCTCCCGAAAACTCAGTGACTTGAAGGATCTGGCTATTGTGGAGCCCTCTGGGCCTGCTTAGAGAGGCCAAAAGGGGAGACTTTTCCTTTTCGATCACTGGCTTCACACCCAAAGAAGTGATACCAGTGTCAAGTGACTGCTGAACTCCAATTAGCATGAACGTGTGAGACAGAACTGTTACTATAACTGACACAGTCAAATTTCTGCGGAGCTCAGTGCTGTCGTTTCAAAGACAGAAAATGTGAGCAAAGAAAAAAGAACTGTGAAAAATAATGTTCGAAGGCTCAAGGCTGAATAGCCTAAAGGTGTAACAAACAAATAAATAAGGAATTTACTACCTTTAATCTTGTGAAAAAGCAGCTGGTGTCAGTAAAAAATAAGCTCACGATACCCCCTCCTCTACCTGCTCTGAACCAAACAATAGAAAGTTAGCGACTAGCTTGTGAAAAAAGTAAAACCTTCCAGTGTCCACAAAGCCACGAGTCTCCCTTAGGATTTTTTTTTTCTGAATATAATCTCTTTTCAAGTAACACATTTCACACAGATCACTTTTTAGACAAAAAGCTGTAAGAGCTTTAGAGACTCCAGGGCTGAGATTTCAGCTAAACTAGTTTAGTAATATCTTAGCAGGGTTAGCTTAGAAACAGTTGTTGGATTTAGCTACAGCCCAATTCCTCTGGAATAGCTATCATTATTGCAATGATTTTGTACAATCAAAGTTGTTTTACTGCAAACAGGACACATCTAAGAGGGTGAATCCAAAAGTGAACATTATCCTGTACTACTTGTGGCTAGCAAAACAGTCTGTCTTTATTTAAGATATAGCCTCTGAGCTAGCTGTGTTAGCCATAATGTGGCTGCAAAATTTGACAACGATTTCATTATTTATACAGTTAAAAAAAGGTCAGAGTAATATTCATTTTGTGTATTGAACTGAACTGCATTTTGGCAGGCCAAAAGAGATGAGATTGTCATGTATTAAAATAATTATCAACCACTTAAACGAAGTTACTCTTACTGTCTGGACCAACATCTTTATGTGTATATTATTTTAACTTGTAAAGTTTGCATGCCACCATCATTTCAAGACATTTAGTGAAATGATTATTGTATTTCTTTAAATGCATTATGAATAAAGTTATTTGACTTAAATTCTTTCTCTCCTGTCTTTGGATCAGAGGTTCCCAAACTTTTTGGCCCATGATCTTAAAATAATGGGTGAGGATTAGTTTTCGATTTCTGTGGTTTCATTGGTTTTACTTTAATTTTAAATGTTTTATGTATATTTTTGTAAGATTGGGTCAAATAACCCCTCTTTTTTAACAGTATTTTTGAGACGCCTTATTACTCAGGGGTCTACATCCTCAGTTTAGGAGCAGCCCTGGCTCAACTCTTCAGTTCCTTTGCAAAAATGGAAGACTTCCTGTTTTTTAATCTAATTTTCACACACAGATCAGTTTGTGTGGATTATTGCACAGTTTTTCTTTCCCTCCTTAAATCTTCATCTTCAACAGCTGTAGCTGAGAGCTTGAGCTCTCACCACCTGGGTATGAGAGCTCTGGTTTTACTGTGGGCCTGGCAGATGGACATTGAGTTGCCCCACTCTTTCCCCTTCCCAGAATGCCTCTCATGGATTCCAGACATAACAAGGCCAGATATCTTAATCTCATACTAATGTCCTTATGATGCATTCCAGTCCAGCTGGTTGTGTTGGTTTACTAAGACGCTAGCTAATCAATGATGTATCTCTGGCTGCTATTCGTGTCCACTATAGATTTCCTGCATTCTGCATTGACCCTGGCCTGCTTCTCTGTGAGCTGTGTGATGATGAAGTAGGCTGTGGTGTAACTTTGCTTAACACTGGTAAAAGCCTAATGGGTAACACTTTACAATAACCACAACTTATAAATGGTAAATAGACCATTTATAAATGGTAAGCAGATAGTTTATTAATCTTTAATAATCATTTATAAAAAGCATAAAGACCATTAATACATTTAAAATTTTACAAATTTAAAACCTAACCCTTACTTTACAATAACCATAATGTTTATAAGTAATGTTTATAGGTGGTTTATAAACCTCTTATTTATCATTTACATACTATTACAAACATCAGTTGCAACTTTAGAATAACCATCTAAGTAATATTTATAGATGGTTTAAAAACCAAATATTAACCATTTACAAAGTGCTACTGACACACATTTTAATCTAGATGTTTTACGACCAATATTTTAACCCTATATAAACCTTTAATAAATAGTCCATTAGTCCAAAAGTATTAATCATAATTCCATTGTTAGTTAGTGGTAAAGTAACTATTTACTTAGATGAATAAATTATCTATTTGCCATTTATAATTGGTCTATAGGCTATGCTGTTTTTAAATGATGATTAAACATTAATAAACCATCTATTTATCATTTATAAATTATGGTTATTGTAAAGTGTTATCGTCTAATGAAGGTTTAGGGAAGCTGTGTCTGAATAAATGTGAACATTTGCCTGTTTTATGTAAATGTTTTAGTCTTAATAGATTAATAGGGCACCAAGGAGGAGAGAAAACCCCACAAAAAGGCATCCAGTCAGGTTGTACTTTCAGCTGCTTGTTAAAGCTTTCATATTCCACTGGATGGCGCTGAAGTGCTACTGAAGCAGTGATGCCACTGGCTGCTTTTCCAGACGGAGCCCCAAAGTCCCTGCGCTCATGATCTTTGAGAGCCGAGGGAAACATTTCTCTGACACAGACTGATGACTCATGTAGGCTTCAGTTCTGAATGTATAAAAACACAAATCCTCTACAAATGCTGCATTAAAGAGAGCTACCAGCACAGAAGATATACACTGAGCGGTACAGTCACACGGTGAGCCTCAGTGAACGTGCTTTTGCAGCAGCACATGGCGGTCTGAAGGACTCCGTGGAGCTGTGAAAAGAACACTGTAACATTAATGCCATCATAGCTGATGTGAGTGAAACAACAGAAGCTGTGCTATCAGTCTGATAAAAATATGAATGACATGTCACTGCTGCAGAATCTTATTATTTTAATCACCACATCCTTAATTTGACACAACACAACTTTCCGACTGACAGGACAGATTGCAGGATGGGTTTGTTGCAGCTCGACAGTATGTTCACACACGCGCGCGCGCACGGCTTCATTAGCTGATTCCACACTGTTCTCGCGAGCAGGTGTGATAGTCCTTGACACACACTCAATAGAAGACAGACCAGTGACATGTGACTGAACATGTGCTGCCAAGCATGGAAGCAGCATGAGAAACAGTAACCAGTATTAGGAGTGAGAAGACTTGATATCGAGCTAATGAAGAACTTTTTACAAGCAGAACATTTTCCCCACTTTGAATAACATTAAATTTTATCACTTTATGTTTAAAAATATCATATATTTAACATATGAGCCGAGTAGGCCTCTTCGCAAATTTGACCATGTGTTTCAATTCGAGTCCAAGCACAGAAATAAGAAGCTTTTCCAACATTTCAGAAAATTATGCCAGCTGCGAAAAGTAATTTACTAAAGTGCTGTACTTGTGAGTAATTTTCAGCACTTTTTATCCCACATTTCAAATGAAAGCATAATACTTTCAAGCCCCTACATATTTTACAGCTTTACCATGGTAAACTGTTATATTACAGGACTGTACATCCGAAAAGACATCCAATATAGTGTATTGTAAGAATTGTAAGTCTTTGCAAACCTTTATGTTTATGACTCTTTATTTTAAAGTACAACCTCAGAAAGGTGTGTTTGACATGTTTCAGACACCTGAGGTATTTTTTAGATCCACTAAACTTCTGAAATGTTGAATTTAAAAAAGAGTTGAAGGAACAAGGATGTTAAATAAATTGGTATTTCAGAAAAAAAAGATGAGAGGTCTATTAAAGGAGTTTTTTTTAACTGAGAATGTTAGATGCAAATAAAGAAGCTAAAATAACATAACCTTAAAATAGCTGCAGAAGACTAAATGTTACTTACATACATGCATCAGAATGAACTTTTTGAGGATGCAGTAGTATTATGTTATCAATCAAATTAATAAATTATTTTTATACCTATAGTTCTGCCAATACTTACTTGAGGAGAGTTTGCAGGGAGCACTGTTGCTTATGATGAAGTGTTCAGACATAGGTCTCTATACACTATTTATAAAAAGGATGTCAATACGTCCTCTGCAGCAGCTATTTTTACATGTGAAACTGTACATCATAGTTCATGAAAACTGTGGTAAAAATGGGCAGCGTTAATTAAAACAAAGCAAGGCCTCTCTGCGTAAGCTCTGTGTACGTTTGCCTGTGTGAAAACAGTGATATTGCCCTTTTTTGTTCTCTCTCTTGTGCTTTCTATGTTGTGGAAATATTCAGTTAGAATCTTTGAGTGATTTCCTGTCAAAAAAAATACAACCGTTTCCTGAGAGATACACAAACCCACATTTTGTGTGTGTGCGTGTGTGTGTGCGCGCACATGTGTGTCCTTTAGAGAAAGAGGAAGACTGAGCAGCACACCATAAAGGTTAGGGTTGAGAAAGAGCTGCTATCGGTCTAGGTAAGAAAGAGAAAAAATCAGAACGCTGGCTTGCAAAAGCTCAGACTCCCAGACAAACATTTGAAACAGCAAGAGGTGGGTATCAGAGCAGGCAGGACAGCTACTTCAGCCGTGTTTCCAGTGTAAAGCAAACACGGTACAGACAAAAAAGGCTTGCCTGAGGTAAATTAAAAAAAAAAAAAGTTGAAGTGAAGGTAAAGAGAAAGAGAGAGAGTAGTTGGCAATAAGGAGCAGAAGAAGAAGCAGATCTGGAGAGACGCTGCAATGGAAAATTTGAATATCTACCATGGACCCATTGGTAAAGAAGAAGGGGAGCGGCGGCTGGCCCAGGACGGGCGAGATGGGTGCTACCTGCTCCGCAACAGTGATTCTGTGCCGGGTGTCTACTGCCTGTGTGTGCTGTGAGTATACACACAGATTGTGCATCATCAGTCTTTGTCCTCCCTCTTACTGGGACCTTTGTAATCACATCAACACATAACTTTATTTTCTGCTATTACAGAGATTATTGATCTCCTCACATTTAAGAAAAAGCACAGAGGCATAAACAAGCCGAGTGTCAACTGAAACCCCAAAATGGGATGGCCTTTTATTTAGTGTGAAATGTGAGTCCCACAGGAGCAATAATGGCAACAGCAGAAGCAAATACTTATTTCATTAAACCGAAAGATGATCCCAGGGTCAAAGTCATTTGTCTGTGTGTGTGTATGTCTGCAGGAGCAGTGGATACGTCTACACATACAGGCTTCACCAGGACAACTCAGGGACCTGGGCGGCAGAGGTGACACATTTTATCATGTTTCTTATTCTTTGTTCAGATTAAAACTTTACACCACCAGCAGATTCCACCTCACTTTCATTGGTGATTGTTAGATTCTCAATGAAAGATTATTAGATCTGAAGGTTGTTTGGGTGCTGGCTTAATTAAGTAAACCTTTTTTTGTTAGGGCACATTGCTTTCTCTGTAGCACTGACACCCTGCGTATCCCCCTGAAACCTGACTTACATTTAAGACACCACAGCATCAGCATACACTCCAGAGATGGGAGTTGCAGAATTGCATTTGACAGCATTTCTGATGGGATATGTAATTGAGCACTGAGGGCTGGCTAGCACCCTGAAATGTGGATGTACAGAAACATCTGAAGGCTACGTCTTTCTCTGCGTGACAACTAAGCAAGATGTTGTTGTAACTACATTTCACCCTCGCTCATCTTTACTGACAGCATCAAGAGAACAGATACAAGGTAAAGCTTTGAATTACACGCATTTCACTTCAAGCTCAATAACAGTTTACATTATTCATGCCCAAAATCAATCACTTTAATGAAATATTCCAGGGAACAGAGGTAACACTTGTGGCCGGAGACAGAAACAACTAAAGTGCTTTGCTGTGGAAAGTGCTCCCTGCATTTGATTAAATGATTTCAAACTGCATTCGAGGAGCAAGGTTTACCACACTTTCTTCTTGCATGATTGATTGCAGAGAGTAAAGACAAATACAAAGGCCTTACTGGGCAAAATTATAGCACTTTAAAATATCTGATTCTCAATGGTTTAGAGATAAAAAATGTTAAACATACAGCTGTGAGTAAAAAGGAAAATTGATTTAAGATGAAAAATCACACTGAACTCTCTGGAAGGTCCTTGGCGCGCTTGAAATTTCACTGACTCCTGATGAAAAGGTACTTAAGTCATATTAGAGCTCCTTTTCAGCAGAAGATAAATTCTGATTGACTTGTTTTATTTTGATTTTAACCTCAGCTGCTTTCTAAATGTGAATTATTTCAGTTATTTTCCCAGCCACAATGGTGATAATGGGACACTTTCAGCATTTGAGATTTCACACATGAATCCTAAAATAAATGCTTTTTGTTGTGGTTGTTTATTGAAAAAACAACCCAGGGGAGTGGACGCTTTCCGTGGTTACTGCGACCAGAACTTTCTATTTTAGCTTTAAAACCCCTCGAGTCTTTGCTCCACGCTTTCAGAGTAGTTTTACAGCAATTACAGATTGACTTTCTCTTGCATCATCTTATTTTTCTTTGTGTTCTTTTATTTTGTTGAACATGAGCTCAGCATGGATCAGTGGGCTAGATATATAAAAGAAATAACTGATGATTCCCAGCCCATGCCTTAGCACTGTGCATTTCTGGCTCCACTTTTAGCGTGTCTGATGTCTTTTATCAGGTGAATCTGTGTGAGCTCATTTCAAGCCAGTCCTGTCCTGTCCTCTTCATTTCCCTGTAGGGTTTGATGTGCAGACAGAGATGGAAAAGCTGAATTTATTCTACCCTTTTCCTTGTGTTTCAGACCACTCCTGGTGTGCAGAAGCGATATTTCCGGCAAATCAAGAACTTGATAGCAACTTTCCAGAGGCCCGGACAAGGAATTGCCATGCCTCTGCTCTACCCTGTCACTGCTCAGAGACGGGCATCAACACACACAGAGGCTCAGGCGCCCGGTAATAGCCTGTCACCGACACACAGCAGCCCTGACTCTTACCTCCAGCAGGACCTGCCGCATGGTGCTGCTCAGGGACAGAAAAACAGGAACAAGAAGGAGGTGCGGCAGGCTGTCGGTTAGGGGCAATCCCAAAGCTCTCCGCTGACCTAATTATAAACAAAAACGCCGTCTCTGTGTGGTTCCCGCTGTTGCATTTTTCACGCCATGTGTGGAATAAAATGTCATTTCTTTCCAATTAAGCAGCTCCTGTTTGTTAAGTCCAAGTCATTTCAGTTCTAGCAGTGCCTCAGATCTGCTTCCAGTACCTCTTTTTTTTCTCTACATGCAGCACAGAAAGGGTCTCATAACTTTCAGAGATTTGATGTAAAATATTCAGCTGCTGAAACATTAATATCTATTACTGCATTCCTACGTTGACAGCAAATATTGTGCTATTCTCTTAATGCAATTTGGTTATGTGACTGGCAAAGAAAATAAATGACATTGGTTGAAATAAACTCTTTCAAATGAGGTCACCCGCACACAGCCATACACTCTCAAGCCTCCATCTGACACATAATAAGGAACAAAAATTCAATTTGACATATTGAAGCAGTGATTTCCATGGAGAGAATGCTGACTGCCGGTGAGGGCGGGGGTCTGTCATTCATCTGATTGACATTACTGGCTCTTCATGCAAAAAAAAAAAAAAAAAAAAAAAGAGAGAAAAAGGAAGGGAAAGAGAAAAGGGAGAAATAGAGAGAGGGAGATTGAGAAAGCATCCATTCAGCCCAGACAATTCTTCAGTGCAGCGGTCTCCTAGCAACCAGACCCTCCATCTCTTCAGCACAGAGATGAGGTTGGACAGTATCTCGTGGAGCATATGGTTTAGAAGAGAAGGTGCATCGCGGACGATCGGCAAAGTGCTCGTCGGGAACGTATATCACCTGCTGGCAGTCGGAACATATGCATTGTGCGGCTCTGTCATCCACAGCCCAGGAGAGAAACACAAACAATTAATGGTGGGCAGATGGTGGAGTGACGACGGGAGGGAGGCAAGTTGGGGATAGGCAGACGGACGGGGAGGTGGATTAGTGGTAGCTAGATTTAAAAAAAAAGAAAAACAAACCAACTTCTTTGCTTTCTTTTCAAACTTTTTTTTTTTAGGGGGAGGAGGAAGAAGGCTTGGAAGTGGTTCACATGTAGTCTGATTGGCATTTCCTAATGAGAGGAGACAAGCTGTAGAGAACAGCACAGCCAACTCCAGGTCCTGCCCCTTCTGCACTCACCACCCACTCACTGAGCCTCAGCTGTCACATTTCTTTTTCCCTTCTCTGTGCTTTTCTTTTTTTTTCCCCTCTCTCACTCTCTCTCTTCCTTCTTCTTTTTCTTCTCTTCCGACAGACGCAGGTTCCTCATGCATATCTCAGTTTGAGCCATAATGATGGGTGATAATGACAGCACAGATTTGAAAGTTACAAACTCCCAGAAACAAGAACAAAGAGTGCACAACAAATGTTTGGAGAGAAGACACAGAGACAGAGAGGACACTGAGAAAGGGAAAGAGAGAGAGAAAGAGTAGACAGAGGGAGAAATAACAAGCAACAATGTGCATATAATACCACTGAGCAATCTGGTAATTCACACATAATAACTTTAATCAGCATTGTAACCCAATAAAGTCAGATTTTTCAGCGAGAATATTTACTATAGCCATGTATAATTCTTTGCAAAAATGTAACTGTTTTTCTATTGATTAACAATACTGACACTTACTTATGAACAACAGAATTTCCAGTTGAGCACTTTTTTCAGTGTGAAAGCACTGGCTATGTACATTCTTGATTTCAGTATACACACTCATACAAACTACTGTTGGAGCACACCAGAGGCGGAATACCGGGAGAGGTTTCCTTCTCTAAAGGGGAGTGTCAGAGTCGACAAGGCCTCTCATACACAATATGTAAACGATAGTATATCCGAGGTAAACCATGTAGGAAATAAAATGGCAACCGCAGAGCTCTTGATTCGAGTCATGAAGAGGATCATTCTCTAGCAATCCTAAAGTCTTCATCTCTACAGGCCTGTGAAATCGAACAGAGTCTGAAATGGTTAACAGTGTTGAAACAGCAAATGACAGACAGTCAGTGCGTCAGTCAGTCAGTAAGTAAGAGAGTCAGTCAGTACGAGAGTTAGTCAGTCCCAGGCCAGTTGGATACAAAAAGCGAAGCCACAGCCAAACCACACTGCTTGTGCCACTGTTAGAAATTGGAGAAACTGGACGATAATAATAAAATACCATCATTTTGTCACAATTAAAGGCATTTGGAAATCATTTTTTCCCCAATCTCTCCTCTTGTTCTTCTTCTGTCTTCTTCTTCTTTTTTTCATACAGTATAGAAACAGTAGAACAAATCAGAGTAGAGTAGAAACAGGCAGTCTTTGGTGGGGTGGGGGGCTCTCTGTGTGTCTCTGTTACCTGCCCCCCACCTCGCTCAGTGTCATAAAGTGGATGTTGGAGGGGCAGTCGGACAGCTCTGGCTGCTGCTCTGTAGGCAGGGAATAGTAGCCGTCGTAACCCTGAACCAGTCCTCCGGTCAGCAGCTGCTGCTTCTCCGCCTCGCTCCACGCCCTGCTCCCTGCATCCCCTAATTCCACCCTCTTCCTCTCTTTCTCCCACGCCCCCTCCACCGCTCTCTTTCTTGCCTCCTCCTTCACCCGCGCTCTCTCCTCCTCCTCGCTCCCACCGTAGCGCACACACAGGCACAGTGCTCCTTGCTGAAGAGTGATATCAGCGAATCGTCGAGTCCTGCCATTCACCAGTGCGCTCATCTGAGACACGCTCACGTTCACCCCGCTCTCTAGGACGCGTCCCCCGACTCCTAACCCCAGAGCGAGGTCTTCCTCAATAGGCCGGGACTGGAGGAAGTGATGGGTGTCACAGCCGTGCACGGTGAAGCTCAACCCGCTCAGATGGACAGCACCATTCAAGATGGCTGCCACGCGGCGGCTGTCCTCACTGGCTACGCCGATGACCTCAGCGCTGACACGGCCGTGGGAGACGGCGAAGCGGATGCTGGGGCCCAGAAGAGAAGGTCGGGAGCCAAACGGAGGGGGGCGCATCGGTCTGTGGCAGGTTGAACCTACAGGCTCCGAGACCAGAGGTAACCTCTCCAGAGAGATGAAACTCCTCAGCTGTCTCCTCAGCTCACACTGGATCCCCAAGACCACCTAGATTTAAAAAAAAGGGAAATGAATTAAAAACAATTCACAGAACTTCTTACTCATTATTGTTAACTTTTTCAGGCTGTTTGACTGTTTGATACAGGAAACTTTGATCACAAACACACAGATAACACATTGTCATGACTTCCTGTTGCACTCTAACAGAAATGAGCGATCTGCTAAGTGCTCTTGTGGGTCCCCTGATGACTAGTCAAAATATCAGTCATCAAAAAGGCTGGACCTGGCAGTTCAATCAAATACTACTCCTACTTTTTACCAGCATGTACTTCAACATGACTCCAGAGTAAAATTATCACTTCATCTTAATCCCAGCTCTTGTTTTGTGAATTACCTAGTCGGCATTTTTTGAAAAAATCCAGAAAAAATTACCCGACTCATTTTTTTAACGAAACACTTTAAAGACTTATACAGAAACTATAAACAGTTTTGTAATTACTGTGGTGTTGATTTCAGTCTGTACACACATAGAGAAGACCGTTGGCCACCCTTGCCACAAAAATGTCACATACTCTTGCTCTCATGTGAGAAGATTTAAAAAATGAATTATTAAAACCGTTGAAAATGAAAATGATCTATTGTAATGATGTAATCACTGTAAACGTCACATTTTTTAAAATTAAAAATCCACTCTTATTTCACTCTAACTATATTTCAGTACACTGAACCGCATTTTTAAGAAGGCCCAGAGAATGTTATCAAATATAAAGCACCCTTATTTTCTACAGCAGTTTCAAACAACAGCTTTGATGGACCAGCAGCACTTATCTATGTGTGTTTGGGAGCTTAAATAAGTTATTGAAAATCTGATATCATGAAGTTGAGGAGATCAGAGGGGCAGAATACACCAAATAGGAGAGAATATTTAATTTTGAGATCAAATACATGCAACACTAAGATACACAAAACTACGGCAGTGCAGCTGGGTTTGGTTTGTCGTGGTGGACAGCTCACCTTACTGGAGTCCCAGTTCTGAGTCTTGGTTTGGGTCTTCATCAATTCGTATGTTTGCTCCATTCTGCCAACATCAGGCTTTGGAAAACCTGGGACAACATTATGAAGCTGGAAGCCAAACAGCTGCAGCCAGCTACCAATGTCTGAACACACATACACGTATGTATAAACACACACACACACACACACACACACACACACACACACACACACACACACACACACACACACACACACACACACACACACACACACACACACAGAAGAAGAGAAAATTGCACAGAGGGGAAAGTTAGAATATACTGTGTATACGGTGAGGCAAACAAAAAAGTCATAAGGCCAGGGTAACAACATCTTGTTCAGGAAATCACACAATATATGAGCATAATACGTGGCAGGGATGGCTCCGGTGGTGTTTCCCTGACAAACAAATTCACTCTGTGATAAACAATCCTGCTGCAGGCAAACGTGACGGGCCAAATGAATGTTCCATTAACTAGAAGGACATACGCTCCAACCAACATCCTATATTCGTTCTCCTATTCCATCTCACCCTCGCTCGAGTTTCTATTTTGCCTCTCGGGAAAACAGTATGTTCTTGACAGACAGAGGGAACAAAACATCGCAGTCTGTGTTAAAAAACAAGCCGATCTGAGGTCTGGCTGTCCTTTCTGTTGCCAGAACATTCTGTCTGTCGCATCTTTCCTTTCCCCCACGCAGCTCACCTGTGGTTAGCAGCGAGGCCCTTACTATTCCGCGTGGGCGTGTGTGGGAGTAGGTGCTGCTGAGTGAAATTTCTGCCTGTTGCAGCTTGTGTAAGTGAGTTAGTAACTGATTCACTGTTGAGCACTGGAGTAAATCAGAGTCTGTGCGAGTGTGGGGCTCACCTGTGGTAAACTTTGTAACCTCCTCCACTTTGCCGACTGGACAGTTACTCTTGAAAGCATACAAGTTAAAAGGCTTCGGCTCCTTGCTCAATTCCCCCCACAGCTCATGATTGGGTGAAGTCCATCGACCTGCGAGTGTGTCATAATCCCGCCTGCCCAAGTGGACCAGCCGTGTGAGAGGATCATACAAGCCCCCGTGGAAGCCGATGACAAGCTGAAAGTCAGGGTTGGTGTCCTGGTAAACCTCTCCATACGGAGTGTAGAGGATCTCTTTGACCAGCCGCCCTTTGCTTGAGAAAACAGCTCTCGGACTCCCCACGCTGTCGCAGGCCACATAGTACTCCTCCCCGCTGCTCAGCTCCATGGCGATGAGATGGCCCTGCAGGTCGTAGTACAGTGATGTGATCAGGTTGCTGCTGTGGTTGTACAAATGACTGACCCTGGTGGGGTGTGACAGGTCGGCGTAAAAAAACTGCAGCTGCTCGCCCTGGCTGCTCTTGGTGGCCACACGCCGGCCGAGCCCATCATAGCGATACCACACAGTGTGCTCGGTCACTCGGTTGAAGACGCGGGTTAGCAGGCCGTTGGAGTTGTAGTCAAACAGATCATTTGCTCGCTGGCGGAGGAAGCCGTCGTCATCCACGCTGTACTGTAGCTCTCCGAGGTGTGTGATGCGGTCCCTCTGGTCGTAACGCAGCGGCGTCAGCCTGGATCAAAACGCCCCAAACAGAAAAACCCAGTTAATATTGCAGAAAGACGTCAAAAGTTCCCTTCACATTAATAAATCAACAAAAAGTAAAAGTCAGAAAGAATGAACGCAGCTCCATTAGGCTGTATTCATGCACATATTTGAATCAAATTACCGAACTAATTTAACACACCTAATGATGAGGAGCACCAAAGTGATAAACATTTATTCTACGAGGGACATAAATGGGTTTTTCACACCCACAGCATTCTATCAAAACTTTCACTCTAATGAAAACCTCGGCTTGTTTAGAGAAGAAAGTCTATTTGGCAGAATTAATCATCTCAGGATCATAAATGTCTGTGCAAAATTAAACTGGAATCCTGTCAAAAGTTGGTAGTTTATCCAGCCAGTAACACTTCACACTAAGATCCCTGTAATAAGCATGAACTGTTTATTATGGTGGCTTATTAACTATTTATTTATGGTTATTACAAGGACCTTCATGTACAGTGTTAACCCACAATCGAGGTAAAGTTAATCAAATTATTACCATTCTGGCATTTACCAAGGCAACACTGAAAAATAAAACACCAGCACGGTCATTTTGAGAAACTAAAAATTTCCCTATTACTAAGAGGCGAGTGACTAACCTTGCACTGGTCCCGTGGCTCAGTAGGTTTATGTTCCCATTGAGGTCATAGCTGTAGCGCCACTGGGGTCTCTCATTTACCGAAGCACTTTGAAGCTGGCTATCTGCGTCATACTCATACGTGTAGCGTGTAACGTTACTGTCCACGCCCACCCTGATGTCACAGGTGGTTGTGCGGCCTGCAGAGTCATACTGTATGGTCATCCAGTAGGCGATGGATTTAAGGATCTCGTACTGGACCTCCACCACCTGGCCGTAGGAGTTAAATACTTTTGTGTGCTTCATCAAATGAGTGGTGATCACCTTGAAAATATACAGAGAAAGAGGTTAACTGTGCAACTGATGACACACATGTTTTAACCTCGCAAACATGAGCGCATCATCTGCCAGTTTGTATAAGAAGTAGACAAGGGTTAACTTAAAGCCACTGTGAGGAGTTTTTACTCTGGTTATGAAACAGACTGAATATAAAAAAGCAGACAAGTCAATCAATGGCAGACTGATGATTTTTATATTTACTTTGAGGTCTTGTGGGGAAGAGGTGTCAGAGGAATCGATCAAACTTTCACAATAAAAACAACCTTTTTGTTTTCCAGAGCAAAGATTTCCCATGAGTACACAAGTGATGCAAAAATGCTGGTTTTTGTTGGACAGCATCACTTAATCATGGGCAAGACAAAAGCAGCAACAAGAAAAGAGGAGCAACTTTGTCCACAGGGGGCGCAAAAATCAACACAAACCAAAAGTTACTTACAGAAGCTTTAAGTGTCAATTACAATCTATGATTTCCAGTACATGACAAAAATGTAAGTCTGATTCATCCTCAAATAAGGTATTTGTCTCCTCAGCTGCTTAACTAGAAGGCCTTTCAGCTAGTTTTCATCCGCACTTAGATTTACTGAGATTACAAAACTAAAAATACAACATAAGGTGGAATATCTGTTTGTACGTTGAAGGTTGAAGGTTAATTTATTCCGTCTCCCTAAGGAGAAATTTGTTTGTTTACTTGATTAAGTGTTCAGCCTACCTGGTTTAGGTCATAGAAAATAACGCTGAATTTGCCAAACTGCTCCACCCTTCCTGATACGTCGACGTATCGGTACAGATCGATTGGTAGAGGGGTCTCGTTGATGACGGCCTGCATGCTTGTCACTCTGAAGTTGTTGTAGCTATAGTCAAACCTGGCGTTGACCAAGCCTTCTTCACTGAAGCGAAAGATTTGCCGACTTGTCAGGGGACCTGTGTGAGGGAAACCGAGCAGTTCTATGAGAGAAATTCTAGGGTCATGTATATGACCTATATGCATACCACAGATACGATACATAGCCCTCATAATTTGCAAATATGCTACCCAAGCAAGTCATCTTAATTAATTCAAATTAAGGACTAATTCAACATCATTAACAGGGACACACGCAGAGCAATCCATTCAATCTTGACTATCTCCACACCTCTATGGCATTTCCACTGGTGACCTTTAATACGGAGAGATAATGAAATCTAAAGACAATAGCCATGATGGGCCAATGTGCTGCTTAATGTCAGAACATCAACTTTAACAACACTATTCATCACCTCTGCTGCTAGCTACTACAGCCTGTCCTCCATTTGGAAAAAGGCCTGCTAATGAAACACCATTATAGTGCTATTTGAGATGACTCTGATTGCAGTTAAGATGACTAAGTGTCTGGCTTTGGAGACTACAGAGAGCTGGATCGGCATTACATCTTCTATTTTTATTTTCTGTGGAATGTTGATTCTAAACCTGCACTAATGGGAAAATGGCAGAGGCACTGAGAGCGATATGAAGGCTTTTCTACAGCCCTAGGGAACTCGCAGTCTGTTCGTCTCGCTTCTCTAGCTGTCACTTCCCCAAGCTGTCATCTTTTCCTCTTGGTTTCTGTTCTGTTTCTCCCTTACCTTCCTCTTTACATCCCCCTTTTTTTTCTTTTTTTTTGTTCCTACACTTCCTTGTCTCCTCTCAAGGGACAATTACCACTATCTCTCCCCTCTCCAAGTCTCCGTTTGTTCTGCTGAAATGAGATCAGTTAAAGGAAGGTGAGAGTCTATTCACGGTGAGGGCAAAACGATAAACACACATACACAGCCTCACACACATACACAGCTGGGCCTCGCAGATTAGTGACACCTGATCACTTTGAGCCAATCACAAAGCCATGTGAAGTGAACCAGCAGCAGAGATGAGAGCACTCTCAACGACCCTGGAAAGAATCTGTGGCTTGAGGGAATAGGTGAGCTGTATTACAATGATGATATCCGAACATATCTGCTGCCACAGCTAAAGGGGCCCATTGATGGTCATTTTATTACGGAGTAACGCTGCAAATTAAGAACTGCAATGTCTCTCTAATTCTTTGAACCAGATGTGAAACAGACGCCCCTCATTAACGCTATAATTGATCTTTTTTTTTTTATAGAAGATTAGATCGTTTCCTGTCCCGTGCAACAATGCACAAGCCTGCAACATGACAACCTAAACATAGTATATTGACACCAACCCCACCACATATAGTTTATACTGTCTGCTCTCATCATGCAGCCTGGTTGTGGAGGTGGTAAAGACACAGCATAGCTGAGGGCCTGGGGCTTGGTCTCGTATTTACATCTGTTAGCTGTGGTAGACCACAGTCTCTTCAACTCACATGATCTCGGCCTGAGTGAAGTGAAAAAAAGCAGTGACTGCATCAGTCTCAGATAAAACCAAGTGATGGCTGACAATAAGTCATGCTACAGAATATAATAACACTTCAAAAACAAAAGAGTTCAAGGTGCAAGACTGTGCAGTGTCAATTCCTTTTATATGACTAACTCAAAGAAAACTCTTTGCATAAAGAACATTTTTTACACTTCACTGTATTTGTGTGTGAGTAGTGTTGGTGCTTGTGTATATGTACCTGTCTGCCTGTATCGTATGGAGCTTATGAAGCCGTTATGGGTGAGATGAATGGTCTTGACAGTGCCAGAGGCGTCGTCATAAGTGAAGGTCACCAAGGTGGAGTCATAAACCACCTCAGAGAGCCGTGCTGCTGGTGTATACCTTGGAAAAAAAAAAGAAATAAGAAGTATAACAGGAATAAAGATTTATTCATTGAAAAAAAAAATGAAATGGTTCAAGAAGAGTACAGTAACAGGGTAGGTTCAACTGAAGGAACATGCAAAACCCTATGAATAATATCAAGTACTGATTGATCATTAAAAAAACAGTCACATCATCCTTCATCAAAAGCCTAGCAGCTGCTGTGCTGGTTATGGCCTTTCAAATCTTGAAAATAGGACTGTTTATAATATCATAGTGTCCTCAACCAGCCAATAAGTATTAAAAAATGTTAAATGCCAGAACGCTGCCCGCATTTCTGCCCTCCAACTTTCATCAAAATCAGATCAGTGGTGTCTGACATACTATGAAGATAAAAAATTTGACCTTTAATCAGTCTCCCCATTAGTCCAATCAGTGTAATTTGTAAGGACAGCTGGGTGGCATGTAGCACGTCACAAGACTTAGAGCAGTAATAGGGCTTTTAAGTTTGAGAAATTAGCCTTTAATTAGAGTACCTTCATCAAGCCAATCAGCGTTATGTGTTTATGGCTGAATCTATAACACCAAGATACATTTAGCCTCTTAATTTCCATCAAGCTCAAACGACAGGTGTCGACAGAGTCACCTCTTCTACTCTGCGTCCTACATTTACAACAAACCAAACATCAGTCATACACCTGTAAACTGTGGCTAACCTGTAGATGACGCTGCGTCCCGTTCCCAAGTACTGAGTCCTTAGCAGCCGCCCGTCCAGGGTGTAGTCCTGCATGAAGGAGGACTGGCTGTCAGGAGGGGTGTAAATGTTCCTGTAATAACCAATCGACAGGAGCGACTGCAGGCTGTGTTTCACCATGCTGGGCATCGTCACAGCAACCAGACGGTCTGTTTGGTCGTATTCAAAGACGTAGCGCCGCTGGCTATGTAGGAGTAGCATAATGGACTGAAAGGACACAGACAGATGCAGAGAGCAGTTATGATAATATAGCACCTATCATTTTTTCTGCCTGGTGTATTTTTCTAATTCAGTGTCATCTGCTGTCAGCCCACTAGCACCAAAATGTCTGCTATTCAAAAGCAACCTTGGCTCCAACCTGAGAACCATTCATCGGAGAGTTAATCACTGAAGGCGACTTGGCCCTTACAACATAAATATAGCGAAACCAAAAGTGGAGCTCAGAGTTTCTCAAATGAAAGGAACATCTTTTTGTTTGCTGATTTTGATTTATGTTACTTTAAGTCAAGTCTTAAAAGTGTGTGTCTGCTGTACTGCAACTACTTTAACATCTAAACTGCAGTTAAAACAATGTTGTGAAAAATACAGTTTTATATAACTGTAAGGTATAATTTAACTGTATCAATATTACATGTAGGTATGATTAATTCTTAGATGTTTCTGTAATATAAGCTCATTTGCACTCTAATTTTGTCTTGAACAAAGTCTGACACGAGATATATTACAGGCTGAATACCATTTCATTAAATATTACAATTAATATCAAGGACCTAATAAAAAAAGGTAGCTACAGCTCTGTCACACACTCAAAGATACACACCTGCTTTATTCCATTAAATGACATTAATATAAACTGTGAATTATTTCAAAACATACTGAAGCATGCCAAATGTCTACTGTGAAAACCCTCTATCAGAAAACCTTGTTCTTCTCTGTGAAAATGAAGTTACAGGTCCTTGAAACTTTCACGAGAAACATAAACCTTGACAGTGAACCTTTTGTCTACCATCACTGCTCTCAAGCTATAGAACAGCTGTGAAGTCTGAAAAGGTCTGCACAATAACTGAGAGGAAAATAAAGCAGGCCGAATCTTCAATTTACAAAAGAACCATATTTACCAAGTTTAGTAAATGGATAACAATGGCTGCAATGGAGGAGAAAAACATATTAAAACATGGTTGGTAAAATAGTAGAGCAGGAAGGGTATGTTTTTTTAAGAAGTCACTGTCTTCTCGCCAAATGTGCGCACATTTCACACTCCAAGTGTTAGTTTTTGTTTCGGAAAAGTGCAGTAACCTTGAAGCAGTAAACAAAAAGAGAGCAGATGTGTTGGATGTCTGCTCACAGCAAAGATGAAAAGAAACAAAAGTGAAGGCTTCAGACAAATCTCAGCATGGTACAGAAAAAAAAACTGTCAGTCACACCTCCTGTTCACACATCTCTGAAGGTGGAGCTCTTACTTTGTCAGCGTATGTGTAGCTCCAGATCTTGCCATTGACCCAAGCTCTGGACACCACCTTGTCGTTCTCGTACTCCAATCGTTCAGACCACTCTCCACGGTGGATGGCTGACAGCAGTCCTCCACCAGAGTAGCTGATGTTTACCTCAGTGTATTTACTGCTGGGGGACCAGACGACCGGCCGACCCAGAGGGTCATATTGGATGTGAAGGGTAAACTTCCTGTGGTCATCGTAGATCTTCCCTACTCTGGTGTTCTGGTCATAATCTATCGACAGCAGGTTCCTGTTATGTGCCTAAAATTAAAACAATAAAACAAACAATGAAACACTTTTAGATAGCAAGTCTGAGTTAAGCATATATATTGTTTGAGAAGAATTCACTTTGTCATTTTCAGGAAACTGGACATGCATAATAAACAATCAACTGCCTTAGGGTAACTGAGTCACAAGGCATGCTAATTATTTAACAGAACATTAGAGTGTGTGTCTTTTTATATTTCATGAAATGAGCTGTTTGTTTCCTTGGTTTGCTCTCTGTGCCAGGGGAGAAAGAGGTGTTCAGCTGGCGTGTGATTTGCGGAAAGTACAGAGGATGGGTTTCGAGTCATTTGACCTATCAGCTCGTTCTCAGTACCATCAGTAATCTGTCACAACATCCAACCAATGTCCAAACCACCAAACTCAAGGCAAATGTAGGGTTGTCTTGATCGATTGCACTTAGTGAAGTGTATAAATGTCAGATTGCACAGTTTATGTTTAAGTCGGTGCACTCCAAAGATGTGGCTGCAGTGATGAAAACTGACCTTTTAACACAGGTTTCCATCAGATTTGACTTGGTTCGAGATCCTTTCTGTTACCATAGTGTATCTGGGTGCGAATACACACCCTGTATTCAATATTGATTAAAGAGGATTTCATTTTCTATGGTGTCTGGGTTGGCAGAGGAAGAGTTCAGTGTTTTACCCTGAGTCTGCGTTCATAAGTGCTGTAGTTGGTTTTGCTCTGCTCCTTCCTCTGCCTCCACTCTATTAGGCTGGGGGCATGGTCTCCAGGTAGGCTGATGTTACATCGACTGGCCGTGGGGCTGACTCCTCCCCCTGCTCCTCCAGGGAGCAGGGGCTCGGTGCTGAGCGACAGCTCCATGCCACTCGCCAGTGACACCAGGAACGAGCCATCAGCGCTGACTCTGTATGAACTCTGAGCGTGATCTGAGGGTTGGGTCACACACACACAGAACGGCGCAAAAACAAAGCCCCACAAAACCACACATGCACACAAGGATGCACAAACACAGCAACAGATGAAAAAAGTGTGAAAAAACATCAGTCTCTGTCTCTCAGAAAACAGTCTTTAGAAAAAACGATGAGATACAGCAACGAATACAAGTCTGGCTTTTTGTGCCCCTGTTTTGTTTGAATTAATTACCAAATCTTCTGCGCTTAGCGCTCTCAGTACAACATTAGAGCTCTATTGTAGCTTTTGGAAAATGTAACCTATTGAGAAAGAATGCAGAGGGGAATGGAAAAAGAGAGGGGGATAGATATGTAGTGAGAAAGCAGTGAAGAGAGGTAGAGAAAGAGAGAGAGAAAGAGAGAATGAAAAAAGAAGTAGGCCATGTGACCAGGGCTTGGCCATGATGATTGTTCACACATTGGCTTTTCTCAGAAGCTGCTCTTTCATTTCTACACTCCTCTGAGTAAGATTGCAGGCAGAATTTACACTTGCCAATATCTAAATGCCTCATGTCTGTATCCTTTTTGCAAAACACAATTAATATAATAAATAGCAAAATAATCATGAAACTATATTATTGTCATAAAACTTAACGTGGCTCATAAAGTGGATAGTAACTTCAATTCCCTGCGCCACTATAAAATCTCTTTCTGTACATATGGTTATTGTTGCCTCAGAGGCAGGAGGGGACACAATGAATTTGTGGATAGTGGAAGTAATGGGTTGGGGTAGCTCTGTAAAATGGGGGGTCATTTCAACTCTTCCCTGGCAGCTTTGTCATACAGTAGCACTGTGCACAGGCCTGCCTGCGTGCATTTGTGTGTGCCAGAGCAGCTTCTCTCCCCCTGCAGTCCTGTCATTGTGACAACTGCTAGAAAGCAATTAAAGGGACGACATGAGAAGAAGCTGCTCCCATGAGCGGCTTCTCCACTCCACTCTCATTTTCTCCTCTTCTCATCTCTGCCCTCTTTTCCATTTTTCCAGTGGTGGTTGAGACATTCCACACGACAGTCAGATCTGCCTCTTTTTTGTATTAAAAAAAAAAAACACACTTTTTTTTTTTTACTGCCCATTAGTCTTTTTTATATGAAAAGGTTATACCAGATATGTTTTTGAATTATTTATAGAAAGGACTGAATCCTCGGCACACATCGAGTGCAGCCATGAAGAAAGGGAATAAGAAAGACTCAGGTCAGTGTGTCTAACCTGACCAGAATAACAGCCATGGTATCGCAGTTTGCCAGACATAAATGTTTAAATATCACCATAACCTCATGGTCTGGCCCCGTTATCTCTCTGTAAGCTGCATAAGCTTTACTATCCTCCCCTTATGAGTCATAACCTTGCACCTTGGTTGGTGACCTGTGGAGGCAGATGCACTGTGGTCAGGTACAACGTTTTATAAGTGTCACCCCCCTGCATACTGGGGGGATGTGACATCTCTTCCCCCGTGTGTGGCTCGGTGCAAACTCCTGTGACGGTGGTTTACTCATATGCCCCCTTACCTGTGAGAACTAAATGATTACACAACTATGCTTTACAACTTCTGTACCTTGTCTGAATGTGTAGATGGTGTCACTGGCAGAGAGGTTGGTGCTGGTGATAAAGTTCTCGCGATTTGAGGCCTCTACTTCCACCCTCGACCAGCGCTCCAGGTTGCCGTGGAAACCGCTCACCTCACCAGTAGGTAGGGTGATGTTTGTCACACGGCCCTCGCTGTTGTACCTTGCAAAGTACACACAGAGGTGATAATTTACAACTGCAAATGCACACAAGGGTGTTGCTGTAGAACAATAAACACAGTTTAACACACACAACAGCACATAGACACATGTGCATGCTCACTATCACACTGTTTTCCCCTCTCATACACAAATATTGGCACAGAGTAAGTGTCAACTATGATTTATATTTGTAATTACCCAGCTGTGGAATTTGAGACAGAAACTCTGCTGTTATTGGAGAGTAATCCAACGGATGTGTTTTTGTGTGAGTGCCGCACTATATGATCACACTTAACATGTGTGTGAAATGTCCTTCAGCTGATCTGTCATTTAAACAAAAGACTAAAGAGGAAAAAAAAAGGGTTTCTCTTACTTTCTTGAGAGCTGCACTCTTTACCACCAGATGGCACTCACATTGCACACCGCAAAAGTCTACCCTAGCTAATATCTGCACACATGCACATGTATGCAATCTCTTGTTCCAGATGTATAAACATTAAGAGTTAAGCAACTTATTATGAATGAAGGAAAAACTGTAGGAGATGAGTAAAGAGAGACAAATAGAAATCAAAGACTGAAAAGGGAAAAAAGAACAAAGACAGTAATAATAATAATAATAAAAAAAAAAAACAGGCTCAGAGTAAAAAGAACTGTCGACTTACTCATAAACAGTGGTCCAACTGTTCTCATCACTCTTAGTTGCTAGGAGACCAGTGTTGCCATGGTAAGTGATGTGGGCGATGTCATGGCCTTGGGCTGATACCTTTCTTAGTGTTCCACTGTTGCTAAGAGACAGCCAGTACACCTGTCCGCCAGGTAGTGCCAGCCAGAGAGGCACGCCGTGAGCATCTCTCCTCACCTGGAGCCCGTGGCCGTCACGGCATGTCAGCCCAGACAGCTGGCCATCCGAACCGTAAGAGAAGTTGTACAGGTAGTGACCAGTGATCAGGTGTTTGGTGAACATGTGGGAGCCATTCTGTGATTGGAGATGGGACAGAAGAGTTTTACCAGGATTGGAGAGACAAGAGCTCTCGGTAAATAATAACCATGAGTTTAAAGAAGTTCCAAAGTTCCTCATAAAACTATAACAGCTATTTCAGTTTTAAAGTAGAGTCTGCAAAGACTTCAAGAAACCTCTGCTGTACAAACAGGATGTCACAAAGGATGACAAGAAGAGGAATAATGAGAGAAAATAATCATATGAACTAAAGGGCTAAGACTTTGTAAATTCAGGTCTGACGCGGTTTGACATATTCATGCCTGTTAAATGTGAAATAAATATCTAATTTTGATTATATTTTGTTGTCAGCAGAATTGAGTGTCAAATATAACATCAGGCCTGATATACGTTAGCTTCTAAGCAGCTAGAACAGTAAAAACGAGTTACAGGGTACAAAATTTTACAAATGACTAATTTATCATGGAGAAAAGGCTAGACCAACATTAAGTGTTTATAAAAAGGTCTAATCATCAGTCTGACCTGTACCAGGCAAAAGATCTTACATATACCCTTATTAAAGGTGCAAATGTACATCTTTCATAAGCTCAGCTCGACTGTGTACCTGACTGAAAAGGTAGAGCTCCTGGTCTAACGGGGAGCTGATCTCCACCAGTCCTGCTGGGCTGGGCTGAGGCTGGTTGGGGCTGACAGCTCTGATCCGGATGTTGCCCAGATCAGCAATATACAGGGTGCCATTGGGGGCCACGGCCAGAGAGGAGGGGGCTTTGAGGCGAGCGTCACGGGCATAGCCTCCATCCCCTGATAAGAGAGACAAGGCGTTTTTTTATTCAAATGAGGAGCAACTCTTTATCACCATTAGACATAAGCGAAGACACCCTCAGTTACAGACACACTGAGAAATATAATTTATCCTTTAGGAAGAGAGAAGTCACAACTGATACACACAATCTTTGCAAAATATGAAGATCCCACGGTGCCGCTTAATCGTTTATCAGTTCAGCTCAGGACTTGGACTTGTTGGGATGCCATAGCTCCCCAATGGAGTAGATACGACCACCTTGATAGTGACCTCAGCCTTATCAGACAGTGGTAGTGGGTGGCTGAATGCATTCAGATGTCTTTGGTAGCACAGCAGGATAATAGCAGGGTGAAGCCCTTTAGATGCTGTCAGCAGTAGGCCCGGGGCCTCTGATGGGTCTTTGCTGGCAGCAGGGTGGCGGTTTATCTCTTGACAGCATGCACATTATGTTTGTGTGTGTATGTTTTTTGTGCGCGCGTGAGTTCATGTCTGTTTGTATTTGCGGGCGTGCGCTCACATGTTCAAAGGCACTGTGTGAGTGTGTACGGTGAAGGGATGGAAACGGAAAGCCTCTGAAGAGAGTAATCATCTGTTAACAGCAAGACATGATTGAAAATATGCAAAGTACAACCCAAGAAATAGGAATGGTTACAGCCCATTGGCTTGTGGCATGGGAGAGACACTTCCCTCCATTTTGAATAGAAAAGAGGCTGATTTTTATGAGCAGAATTAAATGATAAAATCACATCCTCTGACACTTACAATGAAAGCATGGCCTAACTGTCAAAGGAACATCTGCTTATTTGTTTGGTCCTTTCCTTCTTCCCTTTATTACATTTCAGGTGCCCCTTCCATGATACACCAACCAGCTAGAACCTTCAGCGGCTGGAGGAGAGCTTTTTCCTTTGCTTGTTATTTGAATGGATTTGAAAGGTTTCTCACTAGGTCGTTTCTACTGAAATTTAGCTGGAGATTTTTTTTCTGCACATAAGAATCCTTCATGAATACAAATAAAAATATATCCCCCTAGACACACACACACACGCACTTGCAAATTCAAATAACATTCACTCTCCGTTCCATTGCCACATTGTAGATAGTCATTTCTTCCTATATATTGTTTTTGTACCCATAAATGTTATTATAATTTTTTTCCGATTATGTTTCAAGGAGAGAGGGAAACTGCTTTCCTTTGATATTAAAACTACATCAAATAATTGAGACACATCATTGCAGAGAGGAGAAAAAGTGTTGGAGAGGGGGAGTTCCTCTAAAACTTTGCTAATAAAATCACCGGCCAGCAGGAACACGCAGCCAGCAAGATTTAATCACTCAATTTCTGGAGACTGTGACAATTTCAATTCATTTCACTGATGTCAAAACTGAAAAAAACATGTTTCAGTTCTTTTCTCGGTCAAACTGCCCAACTAGGCAAAATCTGATTTGATCTGATATGATTATTAGCTGCAGCTACATGTTCTTTAAGTAAACAACTGTAATCCTATTAGACATAATAAACATGACTTAATTCCCCAGTCAGCAAGAGTTTGTGTGTGTCTGTGTGAGCGTCTATGTGTGTGTGTGTGTGTGTGTGTGTGTGTGTACGTGCCTGATGACCCACCAGAAAAGCAGTCACAGTTGGGGTCTATCTTACAGTCGCAGTCTGTGGGGGCTCCAGAGATAACAGATATCTCACCGTTGGTCGACACCTGTGAAGTGTTTAAAAAAAAAAAAAATCGTCACTCAGCCGCAGAGAGCTGTATCATATTGTTGTTAAAGAGATGATAATGTTCGACAAGAGCTTTTGTTGCCTCTAATCTCGACAACAAACAAGATAATGATGGTATTTTATGGAGAAACCTAAGCTGCAAATAAAAAAATTACAGTGTTAAAATGAAAGGGGAGGAAGGAGACAGAAATCTATTCAGCCTCAAATGTTTTTGGGTACTTCAATCAAACAATCAAAGATGATGTCTCAATGCCTGTTTTGATTTTATGAAAAATAAGAGAATTATGTCTCCTCCGTGCGTGAGTACATTCCCTGTTTGGCCTAAACGGCGCATTATTGACAGATTATGAATCTTTGTGTCTTAAATTCTTTCTCTCCCCACAAATTTAACAGATCTTTCTGATGAAGCGTGCTATAAATAAAGGCAAAAACTGCTTCACCGACGGTTTCATCTTGATGTATGCTAGCTGGTGGATTCTTTCTAACAGGTCCAAGGGGAGCATACATTATTGGCGGATGATTGGAGGAGATCAGCTAGTCTGGGATTTCTTAAACTGCCTTTATTATCCCTCAGGGAAAGTCAAAGATCAGCGCTTCATACAGCTATTGTGTAATTATATCACTGAATTATTAGCAGTCTTGGCAACAGTTAGAAATCTACCCTGTGTTTGAAATTATCTTTAAAGCTCATTAATTAACACATATATTTATTCAATCAATACAAATAAATGCAATAAACAAACTGTGACTGGTTCATTTGTTAGCTTTCGAAGTGCCAGAAGCAGATTTTAATACTATTAGACGAGGGCAAGCTAAGTGTTTCCCCCCTTGCTTCCTGTTTGGTGGCAAGCCAAACTTGTAAGCTGCAGGTGCCTCATACTTAGCATAGAGACATAAGCCAGGGATCAATCTTCCCATATGACTCCTGACAAGAGAGCCAATGGGCCTGCTGCCAAAAGATGTTGAAAATATGACTTTGAAATTTGATGGCAACAGTCTGTATTTATCAAGCACATTAGAGGAGAAAATCAATCTGAACTGGACAAAATTCAGGCAGTTTTATACCTAATTGTAGGCTTAAGAGTCGGAGCATTTTATTGATTAGGCCTGGGAAAAGACTAATAAGTCCTCCGGACTTATCAGACCTGCAGAGATTTCCAAATCAGTTTCAAGACCAGCAGGAGGGCAGATCTCGACAAACATACTTTCACTTCTCTAAAGTTCTTAAATAAAGTTACAAAGCAAATATTGAATAATTACCAAATTATTGAATGACATTGATTAAATTTTAAGTCTTGTGACTTTAAATCAATACAGGTCAACTTAAAAAAAACAGGCCTCTTTCACAGAAACCAAGTTCTAGCAATCTGCTTTTGATTGAAAAGAAAACAATCAGCTATGGTGTAACTAATTTAAGGAGTAATTACTGTGGCGTTGATGTACCTCAAAGCCATGTATATTAGAGAAGTCTCCCTTCTCTATCCAAGATCAAAAATGAAACTCAAAACATATTCATTGTGCTTCTGTGACGTCCCAGCTAAATGTTTTGTAAGTGTGTGATGGACAGATGTGCCAGCACCATGAGAGCAAACCAACAGAGGTGGAAAGGCATTTCCAAAACAAGGCCACATATAAAGGGGCCTTATATACTGGAAATATACTGAACTTTAAAAGAAAGTAGAAAGAACATGTAAAACTACAAGTTTTTGGACAGAGTCCTACTGTAATACATTTTGTAGAATAAATCTAAAGCATAAACTATGTGGTTTCAAACAGACCAGCAGTTCACGATTCAGCTGGTTTCAGCCTTTCAGATGAAATGTAGCAGCTGTACTGAGTGTCACTATTATTAGTCTAAAGATGCTGTCAAGTGTGCACCTGCTCAAAGCTAGTTTTTCTTATGAGTAACACAAATTTCACTCATCATTGTGTCTGTATCAGCCTGTCAGCCTCTTTAATGTGTTGACTGCACATCCAAACTGCTGACTGCTGACAAAACATCATCATTAACTTTTTTTTAAGTGCCCAAGAAAATCCTCTTAAGGTAGTATTTTTAATTGTTGCTCAGAGGGTATGGAGCAATGCTCATAATAAAACTCTCGTGTCCTACACTAAAGCAGCAGGACTTTTTTTTTTTTTTTGCAGTTGTAGTTTGATTTTCTGGGTGAATGACTCTGGGATGAAAGATAAATACAGGCAGTGAAATACCAAACACAAAACAGATGTGACAAACACAGATTTTTTTCTATTGGCCTATTCTATATGGCTACCGGATCTCCATCAATAAGGCATCTGAAGCTTTTATGTTCCTGTCTGCCTCAGCATGATGCTGGAGACCACAAAGGGACTATTGATTCACTGTAGTTCAGTTGCTAACTCCTTTGTTGCGCTGGTGCCCATATGTAATAGAAGGCCTGGGCTAGCACCCTGCTAGTTGATAGAGCTGATGGATAGAATGTGTTGTTCTTTTCAAAAACAAAATGAAGCTTTGGGTGTCATGTTTCTTTTTTGATACATCAGGGTTTTGTTTGTCCATGTCGAAGGAGTAAAACACTTTGCTGCTGCACAGCATCTGTGACCACATATCTGTGTACCCGACCACAGAGGGACCTATGATGCAACAAGTGTTAGGGTAAATCGGTGTCATAAGGACAGATGGATTGGTGGTGTCAAATGTCAATGGAGGTGTCTCTTCCTGTTTGTCAGTTTTCATGCGAGATGTGGAGGAGATTCTTTCTGACTGTTGTCTCAGCGATAATTCGCAGAGACTTAAAGGGACTTGACAACTGCCCAGAATTACGCAAGAGGGACAGTGCTGTAGATTTTGAGGAGATGGAGAAAAACAAAATAATTACGTGTAATTTACCAATGTTTAGGACTCAGATCACACTTCATTACTTACTAACAGAGATCTAAAAAGTCCACACAGGAGTTGTGAGGGCTAAAGTAATGGTGTGACCTGTTGAATCCGGTTGATGCGCCTCTCATCAGTCTCTGCGATGTACAGTGTGCCTAGGTGGGAGAGAGCGATGGCCTTGGCAGCCTCCAGGGTAGCACGGACTGCTGCCCACCTCACCAGGTGGTGGTCAATACCCGGTACCTGGCAGTGGATGGGGCGGCCTGCGACAATACGCACCTGTAGACCCTCTGACACCTGATGTATGGAAGACAAATGGGAATATCATGTAAGAACAAATGTACATAAAAAACAAATGCTTCTAGGTGTTGATTTTGCTCAATGAATCAGGCCCTGATAATATATCTCTGTCTATCCAGGGCATCAAACTTCACCAAACCTGAGCCTGCCTCATCTAATGACTCATTAAGCTTTACAAGAAACACACTCCAACAGGCAATTCATTAATTTCTGGGAACAAGTGTTTGGGTAATAAGCAAAACCTGAGAAACATTTTCTTCAAAACAACTGCAACAAAGCCTGTTGACAGCATGTTATTTTTTTTAAACAAGGCTCTTTTTCCTGTTTTCTATTTGAACAGCCACACTCGCTTAAAATGCACCTTAAGTGACAGCACTGCAACTTCTGAGAAATATGTCTTTACTCTTTCCTCCTGTGCCACACATAGTAAAAATAGCTGCCAAAAAATACAAAACAAAATTCAGAATGTGGAACAGGTTAAGAGTTCACCATCTGTAAATATGTTTGTTAGGGGTGTTCAGGGCTCTTTTTACTACCTGCAGGACAATGTTGTTGTCCAGGATGTAGAGTGAGTTGTCCAGCGGGTTGACGGCGAGGTCTGTCGGCCACTCCAGACGCACCTGTGGTTTGACACACACACAGACCACACCATGATCTGTTACTGTGTTTCTATAAATATCATTATATCAAAAGAACAAGAAAGCCTTGAAGGGAATCGTTCACAAGACTCAGTCACAGGTGAGACAAATAATATCTCCTTAATAACATAGCATTAGGCCTTCTGACCCTCCCTGCGCATGCAAAGGTCAGCGGCGGGCAGGGAGCCTACCCCGTATTTATTCAAGATTCACATCAGCTCGCCTCGGCACTGTTCCAAATGTCAGCCAATAACCATGATCGCCGCCGGCTCAAATAGCACTCCCTGCCCACTAACACTGTGGGGGTCAAAACCAGACAAACCTACACTAGCGCTCTGCCACCCACACACCCGTCTCTCTCGCACAAACAAACAAACACTCAAACTGCAAGCTATTGAGATGAGGTGGTGCGTCTGTGGGATCAGTAAGGTGATTGATGACTCGGAGGGTGGATTGGTAAATAAATGGATCACGTTAAATTGCCACTGACATGTCCAATTATAGGCTCTGTCAAATGAGAGAGAAGAGGGTTCACTTTGAAATCCCATTTTAAGAGGTGGAGAGATTCATCAAGCAGGACTCACTCTGTCCTTAGCCAAAGAGGACACGCATCAAATCTCTCCTGCTCATGATATTGAACTTTGCAGTGATGGCAGGCAATCACTTTTACAAGTCAAGTTGAGCTGTGCGCTGAAATGGGCTGGCTGAATCAAAGTCAAACTGGAACAAACATAAAATGTTGCTAAAAAAAATCAATAAATGAATTTGTGGTGTTTGTTTTTGACTTTTGGACTGCCTTGGCCACTGCGGTTCTTAAATTGGCGGGGAGGCATGGATTTCAGACAACCAAGGACACACCCGGTCTTGGTGCAATGCCTGAGTGGCAGGTACTTGAAATATATCAAAACACATCAACATCCAGAGGTGTGGTTGACCGTCTTAGAAGGTTTTTCATTATAATTTAGTTCATTATTTACAGAAAATCATCTTTCAATTTGAGGCCTCATTACTGTCTGAGTTTGTGCGTTCATATATCCAACCAGTTAGCCAATTTTTATAAGATAGAAATCAAATCAAAAGCCCCCCTGACACACCAAATCTGGGCTATTCAATGGCTGCCGCTGGGCCGAATCTTACCGCCACCCTTAAGTGACTCCAACCCCATCAGTGTAAACAAATACATGAAAAAAATAACTGAACAGCAAAGAGAGTGTGCAAGAGAGTAAGTGGTAAGTGAGCCATCCATCTTCATCCCGTCTTTGTTGAGAGATACACAGGTGCAGCACCAGTTGGAACAGAGGTTAATGGAAGCTGGGTTGTAATGTACTGCAGGGACACAAGTGACATATCCACTAGACTTTTTAGAGTCCGTAAACTAACATTATATTAAAAACCAGAAGAAAAAGCAGGACCAGAACTGTGCAGACACAGTGCCCGCCCAAACTGCCTGTCCCCTTTCCAAATCACCACCTTTCTCTTCTTGTCACTCTCGTTCGAACCGATTTAGTGAGTCTGCAGGAGGCAAACACATGAGTACAGTATGTGTCATGGTGGCTTTGTGGAGGCCCTCCTGTAGTTAAAGCAAAACTGGAGCATAATGTCCAAACCCTCCAAATTATTGATGACAAAGAACACCAGAAATGTCTTTTAGAAAGTGGGAGTGTAAAGCAAGTTAAATCCAAATTCACTCATGGTAATTGTGCAGGGAACTAAAAACGGAATTGTTTTTAATTTGCTGCCTGATTTCCTCATATTTGCTCGCTAAAGCTGCATATACTTACAGTTTTGATCATCTTCCTGTTGACAGCTAAACAAACTAATATATAAGCTGTGACTTCCCCCTCTCTCACTGGGTTTCCTGTTAAGGAGTAGATATATATGCTAGCTACACTGTTGTAAATCATTTATTGTGTCTTTACAGCAGCTGCCTCAACAGGCAATAGTTAGGAAGCAGAGACAGCGTGCAGACAGTGGAGAGGTGAGAATTATAAACTACAGAATTAAAGTTTGTTTACTTGGAATAATCATATTCATAAAATATTTGTCCATTAGCTCCCTCAACCATGCAATAAAAAGTGAGTGCAAACTGTACTTCTTTACTCAGTAAATTCATTTAAGTTTGAACATTTTACACATAAATTATCGAGCAAAGAGCAGTTTGACGCTTTGAGCTGTGGGGCAGATATCAGGGCACTATTAGTGCGAATTTGAATATTAGGTGAAGGAAGGGGTGAAAAATTACAAAGTGGTTTTATTCTGCACCTTTTTTAACAGTGCGTCAAAAAGAATACAAATTCTGCCCTTGCATGGGGGTAATTATATTCAAAACATTCAGACCATGCCAGATATCTTCACTTTAAAAAATGCTGTCCACATAAGAGCATAGAAAAAAAAATAGACAGCAAAAGCTGTCAGTTTAACCCTGCTTGGACTGCAAAGCATTTATTTGTTTTACTGCCAATTCCAAATGCGAAACCACAGCACATCATTTGCATGGAGTGGGTTGCAGTAATTAAAGAATCAGAGGCATCACTTTGAAAAACACCCCGAGCAACTTTCCACAGAGGTCACAGGAGAGGAAGACCAAAGTGTAAGTGCTGCTTATGAAAAGAGAGGCATGAAGCACAACCTTGGTAGGGTCTTCCAAAAACCAACAGAGAGCCAGTAGACTGCTCCCTCTGAAATATTTACCCAGAGACCCTCCATTAATCCAACATGAGCAGGCACTCTGTAACAGTAGCAATGATGAACTTCTCTAAACAGGTATAAGCCTTAAGCAGAGCCGTGCTCATAGCTGAGCAGCCGCCTGACAGCTGGGTACCTTACATCAAGATCTGAGTCATGGGGTTATTCAAAGTTCTCGGCTGTTAGACGACTACCTAATGTTGTAGGTGTTGACAGTCTGATTTTTTCCCACAATTATCATAAGTAGTCTGCTGAACTTAAGACAGTTAAATCAGACAAGCTAGCTGCCTTGTGTGCAGCCATATATATCAGCTCTTATGGCTCAAAAGTATAGTGGCAGTACAAGAAGAAGAAGACAATTTTCTGTCAGCACTAAGTCCAACCAAAAGTTAAACTACCAGTATTCAAGTGAAAGTTTGTCTTTCTTCCTAGCTTGTAAACTCTAGTCTTTACTGAATAGCACAAATGGTCCCTCTAAATTTTTCAGGCTCTTAGCACAGACAGAAATGTAATATATGACGTCCATGTCCATATATCACATATATGTTACATATGGCTAATACACTGCTATTACATGCACACTGTATATTCCTAGGAAGATGTTGGTATAAAACATATAAAATAATATTTTAAGATTGACATATATTAAAAAAATATACATGAAAATAATCTGTACAAGGCAAATAAACTATATTTCATTTATAAATACAAATATACAAAGTTATGTGTAAGGTATCATATCTTTTGTCCACCTCTATCGAAACTATATTTTTGAAATATGTGTACACACACACATTATATATATATATATATATATATATATATATATATATATATATATATATATATATACATATATATATACACATATACATACATATACATATATATACATACATACATATATGTATATGTATATATACATATACATACATACATATACATATACATAGATACATATACAAATACATATACATACATACATATATATATATATATACATACATATATATATATATACATACATACATATATATATATACATACATACATATACATAATATATATATATATATACATACATACATATACATAATATACATACATACATATACATATATATATATACATACATACATATATATATACATACATACATATACATAATATACATATATATATACATACATACATATATATACATACATACATATACATATATATATACATACATACATATACATATATATATATATATACATACATACATATACATATATATATATATATATATATATTTTATATATATATATATATATATATATTTTTTTTTTTTTTTCAATTTTCTAATAGGCTTTACCATGAAGTTTGTCCATACATGTACATATATGTTTTATAAGCCTACAGGAATACAAAATATGTATATAAACAGATATACTGTATTACAATACCACTATGTGTGGGCTTGTTGTAAGAGGGAAGCATTTTTGGGTTGGTTTTTTTGTTATCCGTTTGCTCCAGATTGCAGAGCGGCACGTGTTAAATGTTGGCAGCTGTGTCCTAAAACATCAATCATAAGAACAAAAATTCACCTCTGTTTTTTAAAAATGTTACATTTTGAACACTGGGTGTTATTTTATTGTTGTTTTGTTTTCTTTTGCCTACAGTCAAAGTTAAGGCAGACTTTATGGTCTTTATCAACTAATTAATTCCGCATGAACTACTGCTATGGTTTTCTCGCCATAGCTTCAGATGTTTTCATCAATACTGATCCCACGCTGAGGTCGCAGCAGTTTCTAAGAGCAAACACTGATGAAGGATATATGTAAGAGGACAAGCTCAGACGAGCAGCACAGGCTGACAACTGACAAACAAAGGAATAGTGAGGTAACACAGCCCCCTTTTAAGACATATAAGATCACCCCTGGGATTTCACCTGGGCTCAACACACATCTTCACACACACAGACACAGGCACTTGAATCCCTATGTGTGGGCAGAGATCACTCTATAGAGCCAGCACTTCATCTATAATTCATCTTGTGCTCTAATAGGCCTGATATAAGTCAGCAGAGTGATCTGAAGACTGGCTGATCAAATCTGCGCAGTAGCTGTCTCTGGTCTCTTCCACACTCTCTCTCACACACACCTTGAAGAAGACAGGGGGAGAGAAAGAGAGATGGTGTGGAAGAGAGTGGGTTATTTAGATTGACAAACCCATCAAGGACTGGTGGAGGGAAACAAACAAATTCTGATTATTTTTGATTCGTTGTCTTTTTGATTTATAAATGTAGTCAAAACACACACAGGTCCTATGCTTCTATGGATTATCTTAATAACACAGAAACAGTGAGAATGAAACTCATTTCAGAGAAGAACACAGGCCTCTAGCTTGCTTCCAGTCTTTCAAACTCGACTGCTTCTATTAGCTTACCTGGCTGATGTCCATGCGAGCATCACAGCTTAGCGGCTGAGTCGACATCAGTCCGTTTGAGCCAATCACAGTGGAGAGCAAACCTCTCTCATTAATCTTCTGAATGGTGGTGCCATCCACGAAGTAGACAACACCTCTTTTATCCACTGCAATACCTGGACGGGGGAGAGAGAGAAAGAGAGAGAGAGGCAGAATGAGCTCTGGGAGATGACAGAGTGAGTGAAGTTGGGGTGAGAGAACAAAAGGAAAGAGGTGAAAACTGAAAAGAGAGAGAGAGAAGAGATAGAGTGGTGAGTAAGAGAGAGAAGTAGAGTGGAGAGAGGAGAGGGCTTCGAAGAGGCATCCAACTCAGTTAGACATTCAGCTCAGCAAGCGGCTGTCTTATCAAAGGCACTGCACCACAGAAATGTAATTATATTTCCATTCCCGAGCCCACTAAAGGGATTAGAACAATACAACTGGAGGAAGAAGTTATTTGTCACATTAGATGTGAGCAGGGTGCCGCAGTGAACTTTTGACATTAGGCTCCTGCAAACTTACATAAATGTGCATCCATGTATCAAACACACACATGCATATGTGCAAATGCTTGTTTAAGTTTGGACTCCAAATGTGAAAACTAGCTTTAAGAGTTTTTTTTTTCTCTTCAAACAGCAGACACCTGGACTGTCCTTGCTGTGGAGCTGTGCAGCAGACGGTAAGCAGAGTGCAAGAAGGAGAGGCAAGTTCAGGTATTAAAGGTCAGGGCAGACTATGAATCATCCGTTATGGATGAGAGGCGACCTTCATCCTCATCTCATCTCCATACAGAAAATAGCCCTTTGACTCGACTCCTCTGGCAATAATATTCTACAACTCAACCCTCACCTCTCATAACGTATGCCACCAATTCTCCTTGACTGCTTTCACTTAGTATTTGTGACGATAAGCGATACTTCAGTGTGCCAACCTGCCAGCTCCAATGCATGTAACTCATTTTACCATTTAAAAACACATTCAGTTTATGGTTTATCATAAAGCCATGTCGAGTTTAGTATTATCCTCCTTTATCTCAAGATGCCACAAAGGATTTACTGGAAACAAACCCCTACTTCTATCTCACTGAGCCGTGATCAATCACATCAATAAAAAGCGCTTCACAATCTGCCTTTAACTGAATAAAAATCACACAGAGAAAGTGGCGTTGTGAAAAGATTTAACAGACCTGCAACTAAACATTCTTTTAATTTGTTAATTGAAAGGTTAATTTCCAATCACTTAAAGGCATCAAAGGAAGTAAATAACACATAATTAACATAATTGTGTAAAACATGTTGGTATGAGCTGCAAATGACACAGCTGTACATGTCCAACAAATAAAGCAACACTCTTATTTATTTAGAGTTTTTCATTTTGGCTAAATAATGAATCCAAGTCCAACAGTCATTTTTTAAGCTGTGGTCTCCATCAACACCTTTATGTTTTTTTCCTCTTTTTTTGAAACAACTTCAAATATCAAATCCTGATAACTAAATCTTGCAAGTCTGATATTTGGTTACGGTAAGACATTGTGAAGTGGGATTATTATTTGTGAGGTCTACTGCCTGAGAACTGAGAGAGAGCCAAAAGCTTCTTGTCATTAAAGTCACAATCCAATATATAGATATATATATATATTTTTTTTACTACTTAAAGTGTTATCTGTGTTCTTTAAAATTTGATTATGAAGTTTTTAGCCACAATTGCGTTACCAGTGTAATTTTCAAGGACTTTTATTCTGCAGAGCTCCAGTAGTTCATTAGCAATTCACCTCTAAGTTGTGGGTGGAGACAGCTCTGCTCTGCACACTTCTCTTGGCGTTAGCTTGTAGCCTAATATTGCCGAAGCAGGTAACAGAAGCTATTCAGCTCTCGGACACTAATGTCTTTAGGGACATAATGAAAGCTAGTATCATTATTAGCTTCTTACAAGCATTGCAATCCGCCACCGCACACATTTTCCCGTGTTGTCCTCTGTATTTCTCTGAGTGTGGCTTGCATAGCGGGCTCTGGAGGCGGCGCTTGGATTTGCTATGTTGCAAATCTCACTGTATCTGAATCTGCAGTTTGGGTCTGCCAGAGATTCACAGCAATTCGAGGGCAGAAATACTCAGAAATGTAATTTCGCACTTATTTTTCTCATATGTCCTGTAGCATCAGAAAAATACAATATGACCATGTAAAAAACATGATTTTCATCAGAGTGGGTAATATGTAAAGCACTTTGTCTGATCCTCTGACCACTCCAAGAACATTCACACCTACTGATGATAGAGGCTACTCTGTGAAATGCTTATGACTATCATCTAAATACATTCACACACCACCAGGACCTATCTGAGGTTCAGTGTCCTGATAGTGGACACTTCTAGATGTGGCTTGTGGGAGCTCTGATCAAGCACAGCAACCTTAACATTATAACATGACTGACTTTCTCTGAGCCACCGCCACCCATCAAGCAAACTCCAGGGGCGAAATCACTGCTTTAGGCTGTTGGAAAGTGAGCTTGGGGATAATTTTCTGTGGTTTAATAAATGACACCACTGCACGGATCATTTAGTCGTGAAGGTCATGATTTTACCAACAAAAGTGTCTGAACTTAAAATTACCTTTTGATTTTATATATTTAATTTCATTATGTTCTATTTTTTATCAGTGTGTATTTATCCAACAAAGATCCGCAGCTCAAACCAAAACAAGCCCAGAATCTTTTTTTCCAATGACTAAATGAATCATTTTCAGTAATGCCATTAATCATCAAAATGGCACTTGATTAACTTCTTGTCAATTAACTAACCAATTTTGCTTCTGGGTATAATGAGCTTATGACTCATTCATCTGCTTTCCTGCATTCAACACCATATAAAGAGTGCTCTGACCATCCAGAAGCACCAGCACGTCACAATAAAGACGGACAATAGAGCGACACCATCAGCATGCAGAACAGCGCCGACTACTCCTCTCTCATTCGGCCATCTTGCTTCGTTTTTCTTTTGTTTCATTCCTGATCTGTCGGTCTTTTAAACTCTGTCACAGTAGATTATGCTGGGATGTGCCTGTGCTCACTCTCTGAGCCTCGGATAGAAATCACCGCTGCCCTTTTTCTTCCCCCCAGGCAGTACTAAGGTCTCATCCTCCTTGACACACAATAGCTTTCTTCACACATGGTTCCATTCAACATGTGCACGCCAGCAGACAATACATGCAAACACAGCGCAACACCGCCATCACAACGAGATTCACCAACGTCCTCAGACCGAGCAACCCTGGACCGACCCTGTGAGTCATAAATCGTGCAGGTGGAGGGGAGGTGTGGAGGTGGGGGGCTGGGCAGGGGGAGGGCCAGGGTCAGTGTGTTTCCTCCAGAGGCCAGAAGGTGAACTGCGGAGCTCTCCCTCCTGGCCCCTTCATCATCCCTCTGACACAGACAGATTACACCCCCCGCACAGCCCTCCCAACACCTTTCCTTTCCTCCGGTAGCTTTCCCTCTCTCCCCGTCCTCTCTAACTTGATCTCCTGCTCTCTTTTTGCTCCTTCCACGCTCCCTTTGTTTTTATTTTTGTCCTCTGCTTTGTTTCTGCTGCTGCGCTCACTCTTTTTTTTTGCCCTTTGTGTTACAAGTGCTAATCAAATCTATGACCTTTGACCCCTCGATACTGTCTTGGCTGTATTTTTTTCCCGTGCGGCCCATTTTTATGTCTTTATTTCTGTTCCTCTTGCCTGGCTACTTCTCCCCCAGTCACCTGGCATTATGTAGGAAGGGGGTCTTAACCCAAAGTACAGTCTGAGCCGCCTCAGGACTGAAACAAGGATGCTTTCTCTTCTTTCTTGGTTCCATACTTTCTTCTTTTCACTTTTGCACCCACTCCCCCAGCAACCTAGCCCTGTCCCTGATCTTAGAGCTCATAAATCCTGCACAAGGACATGACGAGCCAGCCAGGACTCTCTTTCGATTGCTGATTTCTGTTCTCTCTCTGTTCCTGGATATTACTCTCTGCTCTATACTGCTGACTTCCAACCTAAATTCCCTTTTGTGCTTTCTTTCTAGCCTTTGTTTGGGCTTTTCTTACACCCTCAGTATGCTTGCCTTGGATCTGCATGTCTAATGCTCTCACAAACAGCTCCTAAATAGCTGCCAATCCATCAACAACAAATACAGAACCAGGCTGACTTATTCATCCTTGCCCAAGCATAACAATGAAGAATGCGTGCTATTATTGCTTGGCATTGGCAAAAGGATTTACGCCAGTTTATGTGTTGTTTAAGAGTATTTCGCCTTGTTTATTGAAAAGGCGGCAGATTAGTCCACATTTTCCTTGTCAGGGGCTGGATTTCCTGCTGCGTGGGTAAAGCTGTACGCTGCATTAGGGGAATTTACAGCCTCCTGGTATAGCCAATGGATACTCACAAGACATCAAAAGATTTACCGTTTCTCCCTGGGTAGACCTGGCACTCCCGTACTCATGTTTAGAAGCTGGCAGACACACCAGTAGAGAAATAATTGAGATAAATCTCAACTCCAGAGGGAGACGGACATTTGGCTAAAGTTTGGACTGGATTTTATCATCAAAGAAAAGTGAATTAGACTGAGATGCACTGACCTTGGGAAAACAGAGGGAGGGGAGTGGAGAGGAGTGAAGCAGAGGATGATAAAGCAATGCTTTTCACATTCAGCTCAGATTTAGTAAGAAAATGCAGCCAAAGAGAAACAGACAGCGCCAAAAGAGGTGTGAAAGAGGCAAGAGGTGGTGACGAGACAAAGGGACATGATGAGGAATGGCTTCAATTAAGCATTACAGACCAATCACTCTCAATCAGAGATTCTCTTTGTTCTCTGTCCTTGTCAAAAGAATATCAGCCATAACGGCCCCCTGTGGCATTGCAAGACAATCCAATCTGATTAATGCCTCTGAGAGGGGTCTCAGAGAGCATCAGTGTTGATTACAGCTACTAGAAGAGAAGGTGCCACCAGGGATTCTCCAGGCAGAGAGGGAGAGGCAGGTGAGGAGGTTTGTAAGGTGAGATATGAGATGAAGTGAGAAGACTGATTATGACAGAAAAAAAAAAAAGACTTTGGATTGCGGATCTTTTTAACGGCAAGTAGACAGCAGTGTTTGGCATCCACGATCATGGAACTGTGTTGCGTTTGTGTGTGTATGTGTACGGTGCACACTGACTGCTTACACCTGAGCTCTCAAGATTGCAGGGAGTCAGCCTGCTGGTGCCGTTCACGTTTCCTTTCAATGGTACTTTCACCCTTCAAATGTTGACAGCAAAGCTGCCAAAGAGCCGCCTGTATTGATGAATGCAAGAGAAACATACAGAACAAACTGAAAAAAAAAAATAAAAAAAAACCCTCATTGTGTGTCAGCCGGGGAAACAACCACCTAAGTGCAAAATAAGCACATACTCGGTAAAGGAAATCTATTTAAAGGAGGTGTTTCTGGAGGATAAAGTGTAATCTGTGTATGCAGGGAAGTTCCATTCATACCTGAGAACTTTTGCTTGTTTTTTTTATTTTTTGCACACCCACACAATCACTGCCTGTGAACACACACACACACAGAAATACATCGTGCACACACACACACACATGCACGCACAGGATCGTACACAGAGATTGCCAGCAGCCTGTGGAGTAAGTCATTCAATCTGCCCTCTCATATCCCCAGGCTCAGTGGGTGTTAATGATATGGGCTGACATATTATTACAGTATCTAAATGATGCTAAGCTGTAGCTGATTATGGCTCATGGCACTTCTGTACTGGGTAAGAACCTGTGACTGAGGAGTGAATGTAGACAGATGGACAGTTTCACCTGTACAGCTGGCCCTAGTGAGGTACTCTGATCATAAATAAAGTCAACTTAAGTCTAATAAATTAGCTCAGGGAGGCCTGAAGGTTTCACTTCCTGCTACAGACCAATCGTCAGAGAAGCTGAACATCACCATGTTTCACAGAGTCTTTAGCTGGCGGTATTGTTCACACAAAGCTGTTTGAATGTGAAGTGTGAATATGTGCAAGTGTGTGTGCATGTCTGTGTTGCTGCGTGTGTGGGTGTTTATTTGCGTGCATGCATGCGTGCTGTGAAGTAGCTAGGCGAACAGATAAGGCATGGCAGTTAATCACATTGTGCGCATATGCAAATATAGAGCGGATAAATCAGGGTGTCTGCAGATGAGAAATTCACACTCCCACACACAAACACAGACACAACTTTCATGAAGACACTGAGGTTGTCCATGTGCACTAAAGGGGGGAAATAAACCCGTTCTCTCAATCTCAGCACTGTGAAATGGCACGGTGTATCACACTGATCTGGTGTGTGCATGTGTTTGTGTTAGTGTCTCAAAGAATATTTGGTTTCATAAAAAAAAAAAAAAATGAAACAAGCATGAACTTATTACGCTGCCATCAAACTCTTTTCTCTATCCTTTGACATGCACGTCTGTGAATCGCAATACTGCATTACAAGAGCGGTTTCTATTGGCTTTTATTTTCCACCAATCAAACGCTTATCATCAGTCAATACAAGATAGCACCGTAAACGAGGACGGGCGTGTATTTCTGGTAGATCTTTGGTAAGCAGAAATAATTCATGCTTCTTGTAATTAATTATTCATTAAAGCCCCACAGAACAGACAGTGGCTTAGTAATTAAGTCTGAATCAGACACTGGCTCATCTAATTATCAACCGCTATAAGTTTGTTAACATATTAACCCGCATTAATTAATTATTGATGGCGGCCTTTTTTAACTGCTGGTTGCCGACAACATATGTATGGCTGGGCAACACTGGAAGCATGCAAGGGACTAGAGGAAACTTTGCAATAGTTGCATGCAAATTTTTTTTTGTGTGAATAAACATTTTTTTTTTTTTGTGAATATATACGACTTGGCAGTAATTGCCTTGTTTGATAGCAAAAGAGAGATCCAAAGCAATCACAGAGGCAGCAGACAAACTCAATTATAAAAGCAATTGAAATGCTTTGGACTAGAAAGCTCCATGAAAGGCTGAGGGGTTTGGATCAGTGCAGAGCGTCTGCAGATTATGTCGCACTGTTTAGAACATCAAACAAACACAAGGAGGTCTATCAATAGAGGCTCTTTTACCGAACACGCCGTCGCAACAACAAGCCAGTGAGGCTCTGTGGCGCTGGAAAAAGAAAAATGGGATCAGATGGGAGGAAACAAATGTTTTCACGACTGAAAAAGTAGAAACGAGGCACTAAACTACTATAGATTCCAAATCTGTATGCGCAGCTTCAATCCGAGCAAAGTTTCCCTGCATACAAAGGGATATCACAGTAACAGAGCCAGAGGCGGCTCCAGCACAGGATTTATCACAGATTGTTGGCTCTGCAGCCATTTCGGATTTTTCTCCACAGTTTCTGAGAGAACTATGTGAGTGTGTCTTTAGAGAGAAGTCTGGCCACTGGTCTCCTGAAGAGCTGCAGGTGATAATGGTACCCAGGTGAAAACATTTACTGGCTCTGTTGTCCCACCATCCTTATAACAACAGCTGCCCCCCAGCCTCCCTCGACACTGCCCCTCCTTCCTCTCACACAGGCAGGTTCAATTGGACTGTCAAGCTGAACTCTGCCTGCCACCATCACTCCACTTATTCATCTTTCTGTCAGTGTGTTTAAAAAATCAAGGAAGGAACAACCTGCATGGACACAAGTTCACTATCTTTACCCTCATGCAATTTATTCCTCCACAGTGGCAAAGCTCCACTCCTTCTGTCAGCTTGCCAGGCTCCCAGTGGAGGCTGACAGGACGACTGCCAGCAGCGGCCATCTCGACCAGTTAAAGGGACACGCGTGTCACATTTCCCATGATCACGCTGACGTTGTCAACCTGACATACCCATAACAAGGCACCCATTACTAACTCCGTCCTATCAGCGGGAGAAGCGGAGTGGACTCAGGGACCAAGATGCTGTCAATCAAAAAACGGGCACGCACATGCACACTGACTGGCACAAATGTTGCACCTTTGATGCTCAGCCTTTGGCCTTCAGCCTGCATGTCTTATTGACTCAGGGCTTCATTACACACACACAGAGATTCAGTAATCTCTCTGAAGCTACCCTACACACTCCGACTACAAACAAGGAAGCTGTCAGTCTCCATAGTATTCTACCTAATAAATTACTCGAATAGCGGGCGTTTTACAGGTAGAGGTCTGTTTTAAGTCAGCATAAATTTACCTCGACTGAGCACATTGACTTTTTTTCTTTGGTCTTTAGCAAAGTTTGGCAGCGAGCCGGCTGTTTTTCTCCTGACTGTCTCTGAGTCCTCCTCTGACCCATGATGAATGGGATGCGGACTACTTTCTGAGATTGATGCCTGTTTTTTTTTTATTTTCAAACTGATCCTGGATTTTATTTTTGGAGGGTGCTCTTTTCTCGGATCATATCATTTGACCTTCGCAGCCTCTGTCTGACACTTATATTTAGTCCTATTTTAACAATCAATGTTTCAGGAATACGAAGAAGCTTTTTCTCCACATTGTATTTCTAACCCTTGATTAGAAAGTTAGCAAATTCCAAGTAGCTGTTATTGATGATCTTTTCCTCCAGATGTCAGCAGTTAGGACAAAGTTGAGTTCATGTTTACAGTTAAAACACACTCAGACTGAAAACTGGAGTCCACTGTGTCTGTCAATCAAGGAAGAGCCCACTGAAAGTTATTTGAGCAATTTTAGTCAGTAAAATCAACCACTGTTTTGACTTTTGTTAAAAACATTGTTGGGGTTTGACAGCTGGGATGTCATTCTGTTTGGATGGAGCTGTCTTATTACATTTGACTAAGTCTTCATGAGAAAAACAACATTTGTCAAATGGTTAAATTACTTATGTCTTCCTTTCCTGACAAGCTTACCCCCTGTTGTACTGAAGATAAAGACTATCCCGATAAAGTCTGACCTTGTTGTGATACAGAAAACTCCAGACCAAAATACTGAGCGCAAAGTAACAACAATGGGCCCCATTCACCAACAGCAACATCTTGTTGTGACTTTTCTAAGAATTTTTTATAAATATATATATATATATATATATATATATATATATATATATATATATATATATATATATATATATATTTTTTAAAGAAATCTAAGGTAGATTCTCGAGCCTGCTCTTAAACCACAGACTTCCTTGTACATGTATGATTAAAGTTCACATGTGATGCTCCTGATTAGCGATAGTATAGAAATCCATTTGTTGATATGAGGGTTTGGTAATCACACCACAACCCAAGTCATTGTGGGGTGTGTTCACCACACACTATAGGAACTACTAAATCTGTCAGCATTAGCTATCATGAACAGAGTCTCAGACGTTTTCAAAACCACATCAAGTTTCAAAAATCTTTCAGTGTGTGCCAGGCTTTAGCTGTAGCTTGCAATTCCTCAACTATCCACCGCCCCAGCTTTGACTAAATCTTAAATTACCCTCCTTTAATGGAAACACTCTTCAGGTCTCTTCAGGGACCGGGAGACAAGAGTGTTTGGCTGTGTTGCTATGGCAAACAGGTTTGTAAAAATGAACTTGTTTATAAGTCAAGATGTTTTAAGTGTACTGTCCTATGGTATGCTATTTATTAGGTCTGCTTGGTAAATTGGGCTCAATAAGTGATTTGTTCACTGAACGTTTAGAAGAATTCAAACTGAACATGCACCGTTCCCTTACAAACCGCTGCAATGATAGGATGCTCCAGGTTTTATGCACTACTTGTGACATGGTGTGTCCTACTGTACGCAAGTTGTTGTGGTGACAATTTAGCAGTAAAAAAAAAAAAAAGTTAGTTTTGTCCTACAAAAATGATTCCAGAAAGTGTAGTTCAAAGTGTGATTTGTTTACCAAGTGATTCAGGCGTTGGTGCATGTGGTCCATTGTTCGCCGGCTGCTCACCTAGCAATTCTGTGTGCTATAGCATCTGCCCTGCTTACAGCGCAACTGAAGTGAGAAACGAACGAATCACTTGAGGAAGTGATTCGGTTAAATACATTCACTTAAAAGATTTGGTTCTTTAGAACGAATCGTTCGCGAACAAAACAGCACTACAACACTGGTAAATATAGAGTTCATTTGTATGTCAGTACATTAAATTTTGAAGATTTTGTAACAGTATACTGAATTACAGCATGGTTTAGATTCACAAGACTCATCAGTGATGTGAAATCTTGATTAAAGCATCACAGCTTTACAGGATAACACGCTTCTCATCATCCCACTTACTCTCTCAAACAAGTCTGTGGGAAGAAAATGTCAGGGTGATTTTTTTGTTTAGTCATGTGGGTTTATGGGGAGTCGACATGTTGATGTCTTTGAGACTTGCTATAGGAAGTGAGTCACTCCTGAATGTACAGTATATAACAAAAGGAAGGAAGATGAATCACACACGCACGCGCGCGCCCTCACACACACACACACACACACACGCACACACACAGAGGAGCAGATGCTATTGACAGACTGTGCGGTAACTATAGACAGTGGGAAAATGTCAACATACAGTGAACAAAAACTTTATTGTTCCTGCTGCTCTGAGTACATGATGCAACGTTACTGTGACATCTCATGGTCATTCTTCAGCAGAAAGCTGGTTAACTGCTCTGAATGACACTAACATCTTGGTAGTGCAGCAAGCATTCAGTCAGCACCATGATTTTCTTTCCTCTGATAGCGCCCAACCTTTCTCAGGTTTATGCATGTTGATTGTTTATAACAGTGGTCTGCTCTGTTGTGCTGTAGCCTCCAGACAAGGTTGGCAGCTAAAACTTCAGCCGTGGTCAATGTGGATCAAAGATTTGCGGCTGTTGTAGTTGTAGCAGTGCATCCATATCTACAAGAGCTGATACACAATCGAGAGTGTGTACACTATGTTTTATTTTGAAATGCTCTGTACTATTCCCATGCCTGACTTCCTCTCCAGGTCAATCTGCTCTGTTGAAGCCTGCTTGGCCAGAGCTCTGTCTAAAAACAGACTTGGCGCAAATCTTTAACAGAGCAGAGCGGAGTGACGCTTCTGGGACAGAGCTGAGTGGGGAGCTCTCTGTGGAAACACAAGTACTGAATGAGTGAGCAGGAATCAGCTCTGGAGAATGCGGCACTCATGTAACGTGGTGCACATGCTTCCTGTGGGATCACAAGGGGCCAGATGTCTAAGACAAGAGGATCAGGGATTGTCCAGCTACAGTTTAGAAAGGCCAAAGAGTTGAAAAGACGGTGTTGTATGATGTTCAAATGATTGGTTATTCTTTTGACTGATTTTCTGGCACTGACTGAATATTTTGGTGATTGCTGTAAAGCCCTGCTGTTAACAGGCCGCCTGCTACGTGAATACCCTTAAAAAAAATCTTTAAAGCTTATTACTATACGTTTAAATTCACTTCTAGATTATAAAGGATGACTGATTTAAAATAGCAACCAGGGGTGTAGATGGCCTAGCTGTCTAGGTGGCCCACGTACAGAGGCTGTAGTCCCCAGCCCTGCCGTGAGCTCAAGATTCTTGACTTTCCCAACACACTACTCCCCACATTTCCTGTCTTTCTCTAGCTGTCTTATCTAAGAAAAGGCAAAAATACCCAAGTGTGTAACTTAAAAATAGCAACCTGACGAGAAAAATCACAAGTGTGGGGCATTGCTATACATTTCAGGTGGAAAATACCAACTTATTCTGTCACTTAAGTGAATTTTCAGTCCTTTCAAAAGATCAATCTCAAAGTTAACAGCTCATGTTCAAGCAGTGGGTCAACATGTGATCTTATGTAAGAGTTTGCCATAAGCGTCCTTTACAAAAATGGGCTTGTCATGCCACAATGATATGCAGCTAACACAGACCTACTCCGCTGGTTACAGTTGTGAGTAACTACTTTTAAGGTTCCTGGAGTTCTGTCAGGAACACTCATATCAGAGAGTCCGAAGTAAATATAGAAATAGGACATTGGCCATATTTCTACAATTCCGCCTCCAATCATATGAAGATTGCTCACAGGCTGGACAAGTCCTCAGTGCACCTGGGCGCTGTGTGCTTCGCTTGATGCCTTCTTTTGCTTGGCCTTCGAGATTTGCCTCTGGCAGCTTTATTTTCAGCATTAGTTTTGGGAGAAATGAGTCTCAAGCAGAACTTAATATTGTGACTGCTCAGTGATGCATGTCTGTTGCACAAACCATCGCCCCGTCTTCTAATTATCATGGATGCTGCAGTGAGAAAACAAGCTGTGGTAGAAATAGCATGACCCAGTGGCATCTCTTAAATTTGCATTATCATAGAGTGTGCTGCTGTTTGCCTTGCTGTGTGATTAATTCATGTGTGTATCATTAATGCAGGAATGTCCAGGGGCAAAGACAAAAGCTCGGTCAAAGTGAAATGAAACACAGGAGCAGGCTGTTAAAAATTGCGCACACATATGCACACGCTCACACACAAGCAGAATTTTAGAGTTAAAACCACAGTGTGACTTATCTGATGCCCTTGTATTGAGAAGTAGTGCTCTGTTTAAACCAACAGAAACAATGATAGTTGACCCTCTGAGAGGAAAGGCAGCCACAGGGCCAGTTTAATATGCAGATGAGGTGTGGGACGGCTACACGCTGCAGGATTCATACGCAAAACACTGAGTCCTTGCTTTCTCTTTTTACCCATTTCATTCCTACCCTTGTTCTCTCAACCCCTCTCTATCTATTTTTCTTTATCAGTTTCACTTTTTTTATTCTAATTTTGAACTCACTTTCCCTTTTGGCTCTGAGATCCATCTTTTTCTCCATCAATTTAATCCCCTTCCCCCTCTTCTTTTTTTTCGTCTATTTTGTGAGGCACAACAATCACTCTGCACTAAATGGTTAGGGAGCCAGAGGTAGAATAACAATGGCATATTCACTCAAAAGTTCCAACACTGAGCAGCTGCCAGTGAGGCTACACAGCCCTGAGAGATCCCCTAACTTCACTGCTGCAGTGAGCGGATCCAGTTTGGGAAGCAGGAGATTTCAGGGGGAGTGAAATGCATGCTGCCATGATTAGAGCTCTGCATCAAAAGGACAACAACACTCATACTAGTCACTGCTGGAGGAGAAGCAGGGTACGGCTGTTTGCTGAGTTAATGGTTTGAGTATACGGGCACACTGACAGCATCAAATGCTTGATTCACACTGATGAAACACACTGAGGAATGCTCTTGAGCACATAGCTACGTTTTCAGACATTTCTGTAAATGAGACCAGCGCCCAACGTGTGAAGACATCTATTTGCCTAAGCTGCTTATATGACAACCACCAGCCAAGACAGATACTGTACTGCATGACGCCAGGCTTTCGTGGTCTGGGGTTGGGGGCTGGGCACGCAATGTGGCATGTGAAGGGTTTTTTACCCCTGGCTGGGCTGTGGCTCCTTTTTTGAACTCCTCGGCTATTCCAACATGCTAATAACCACAACCGGTTTAAACCCCTTGGTTTCATTTGGCACCCTGGCCCTGCTATCTCGACTCTGATGGCGTGCTTTGCAGCTAAGAGGGATGGGGGCAAATATGTTGTGTTAGTCTGAGTGGGGAATAGAGGGAAGAGAAGAAAAAGACAGAAAGAGAAAAAAGGAAAGAGAGAGACAGTGGGGGAGAGAGAGGCCGACGGGGCAAGAGGGAAAAATATGGTGGCAGCATGTCAGCCTCTGATAAGGGCATTAGTCTGCCCCCTGTGGGCTGGAGTGAGAGACTTCCACTGCATGCACTCACACTCCCTCTCTCACACACACACACATGCAGACCTCTCTCTGTGGATATCAGCTCTGCTGTCTGGGACTAGTCAACAAATAATAGATAAGACCTGCACATGGCAAACATCAACAACTAAACTCTCAATCACTAGAGTCATTCTAGTCTGAACTCCTCAGTCCAAACCGACACACAAGAAACACAGATGCAGATGCTTTTATACACTTTTCTCCACCAAATGTGAAAAAAAAGAAAAAAAACAGATCCCTCATGTTATGAACAGAAGGAGTCCAGAAACGCGTGCCAAGGCTGTAGGGCCCTGTGGGACTGATGCCTCTTTCATGTCAGACATGGGATCCATCCTAAATGGAGCAAGGCCCTTTATTTACCAAGCTAATTGACTGCAGAGGCACATGTGGAGCCAACTCTAAACAATGCCCTAGATCTTGTATTCATAAGTGAGTGTTTGAAGGACACAGGATAATCCCCGCAGCTTACACTATGGAGAGACTATAAACTTGGGGAACAGCAGTGTGCTCGGCACCGCTGCAACATTGTTGGCCAAATTAAAATTATGAATTGCTATTCAACAACTGTTTGCCACATTGTCACAATATTGTGCCACAGCAGGCCCAGCGCTGCTATGTCAACATCAGGGCGCAAGAATGATTCATTGATGAGGAAGAGGGAGGGATAGAAGAAGACATGGAGAGAGGGGAGAAAAAGAAGGAAGACTCTAATTTAGAGCAGGGAGCTCACCAGAGGACACGAGACAAGATCAATGCCGGAGAATCACAGAGCCACAGCTTCAAAAAAGCGACATGAGCAGATATTTCTCTGTGAAGTCTACCACTCATTACCATTGGTAAGAGGGTGAGGAGGAGGAGGAAGAGTGTGGGCTGTGGCAGATGGATGACAGGGAACCAGGGGGCTCCAGGCAGAAATCTCCAGAGCCTTTATAAGAGCTGGTTAGTCGGAGCACAATGGCCACAGAAGAGTCTGTGAAGTGAAGTGAGTCAAAGAGTATAAAATACCTGACCGTGCGTGAACAGGAGGAGTCTTGGGACAGAATATTCTATTACTGTATAAAGGCAGAGGTACAGCATGTTCTCAGGTAAAAGGGCCACATACTCCGAGGATATGAGTCTTTAGATCATCTGTCAAATCATCGCAGAAATCAACTCCAATCTTGTTTTTCTCTTATCTTCCTATATCCCCTTTTATCTTTTCCCCCTCTCCTATCTGTGTGAACTCAGGAAGTTAGCGCTAATAAAAATCAAACCCCCACTATCAAATTCAGAGCTAGTTTGTAGTTGCAGCCAGAGATGTTTAAGGAATAGAGACACTTCTACACTACATTTGTTTATTGTGGCTCATATCGACTGGCTGTCTGCCTCCGACATCAGCGTGCATCGCACGCAGGAGCTGAGTGTGAGTGACAGAGGAGGCCATGTAGGACTGTGGGTGTAGCCTGAGTGACAGGCCTGTGGCTAAATCTTCTGTGCAACCTGGGGGCTAAGAGGTGGCCAGGTGTGTGGGTGTGATTGGTGAGGGCAGTAAACAGATTATTTCTTCTTTCTGGCAGCACCGACTTTTTGTGAAAATGTGAAACCCACAAGCCAAGGGAAGTCCTGAAAAGGTTTCCCAAACTGCAGTTAATGATACAAACTCTATAATGACCGTTTTCCACAAATGCTAGGTGGCAGAATGGAAAAATACATATTTCCTACATCTGTAGCAAGAAATGTGACAGAGGGAGACTACAGATGCAGTGGATGCAACAACCCATCAACAAAACAAGCAGTCAAGGTTGATTTTTCCATTGTTAATCTTTTTTAAAAGTGCTGTTGACTACAGCTTATTTTTCCACTCAGTCAATGTGGAGGAAGGCAAGGTGAATCGTCATTATTAATAATAATTACCATAAGAAGAAAGGGTTCATAATCTCTTCTCCTTCCATAATCAAACCCAGCCTGCTGTTTTCTTGTACATAGCTCATTATCCAATCAATGGACACCATGATGATGATGATGATGAATGATGCTGTAGAAAGTGTTGTTCCCTCCTCCTCAACATTGTTCTTGATTAATCGTCCTTTCTCTCTCATTGACATTCACCGACATTATTTCCATGCAGTTTTATATGCACTATATCACAGTTGGAGGTTATAAGGCAGGCACGGCTAGCTCTTTGAAGGTGTGACATGAAACAGGATGGTGTGTTGGTAACGTTACAGTAATAAAGATGAGGAGATGTGATCTATCTTTAACTGCTTTGGGTTCAGCAGTAACTCACTCTTTTTACATCCAGTATTCTTTTATCGACTGTGACAAACATGAATAACATGGAGGTGTTAGATAAATGTGACATGCATAAATATTCTTATTATTATTTCCAACATAAATGTATCACTGGGTGCTCTTATGTGAGTTTACTGACAAAAAGTTTCAGCTCACTAGGTACACAAATGAAGACCAAACAGCCAAACTGACAAGGTTTTATAAATGGAGCATGTGACACCCCCTGGTAGAGGAGGACATTACAATATGCTGCCCATAAATGAACTTATTATCATCAAGTTTAATCATTTAACTCCTAAAAATATGGAGAAAATATCCTTCATTCAGCTCAAACTTAAAAATGGTAAATTATTACAACACAACATCGAAATCACAATAAAAAGGTAATGCAACATCAGCCGGCTGAAAGGACTTCAACACCCAGATTTCTTACTGATCACCTCACAAAATGGTAATTAAGTCTGAAGAGCAAAAGCCATCCTGTAACAACCAGATCCCACATTTCAGATCAATTCTCCAAAGGACTCTGATACTTTCATAAAATTAAACATTTCCCATTTTCCTGTTTATAATGTGGCAAAAACATCCGTTCGCAGAAGCATCAGTAAAGGTGATTGTCATCATTTCCCTTAATTCATCTGGAGAGCACAGAACTACTGTATATATCTATGCTTAGCACCCGAGCAGTCAACAGCAGAGAAAAGAAGACAAGGCAACAGGAGGAGGAGGTATGCACTGATAAAATATCAAAGACGCTGAGTGGAAAAAGACATTGAGCAAATTGAAGAAAACATTAAGTAATCACAAGGACCCAAGTGCTGGTGTTATTTTCTACATATGTTACTAATGCTAACAAAAAACAAACTTCACTGTGAATAAGAATGTGGAGTTTGATGTGATTTGTTAGAGTAAAGCAAATTTTTGTTTAGACTTGAAGATAAATTAGCATGTTTAATGTTAATATGTCTTTAAATTAATACTAAAAATCAACTATTTGTTTGTATTTTAAGTTGGTAGCTTGTTAATATGCTGGGTAATAAATGGTTATTGATTAATTGTGTGGAATACAATCCCCTTGTCAGGAATTAATTTCTGTATAATCATTTGTTCACCATACAAGGTGAATACATCATCTCTTAGAAATTAATATAAACAGTCCACAATATATATGACATCATTATGTAGTGTGTATAACAAATGATTAACACTAAATCAACAACTTGTGGGGTTTTTTTTGTGCCCCTGATCGATACTTAGAACATAATTGCTGGATTTAATAAAATGAAACAAGAGGGATTTTAACTTGTAGGTAAGAAAAATAAAAACTATGATATGAAGCATGGAACATGATCACAGCATATTTCCGAGCCTTTCATTCAACAATACAACTTTAAAAAAAAAAAGTGTGAGATAGATGAATTAGCATGAAAACTAAGTAAATATTTCAGTTATGTCATGAAATCTTAAAGGAAGAATAAGGAGGGGAAAAAAAGTATAATAACACAATGAAAATGAACCTTAATTGAATACAAGAGATCACACACACAAAACGCTCTGAAAAGATCTGGAAACCTAATTAAATTTTGCTCATATAATGAATTACATGCATGATCATGAACAAAAATAATGACCAGCCAGGTTGTCAGAAACAATTGGATGGAGGCACAAAAAAGCCTTTATACTGTCATCATCAGACACACTCAAAGTTGGTTCAGGTAGTTTAATTGGTTTGGTCATTAGTGCAGCATTAGTACGAGACCAGGATCATTAGTGCAAGTTCAGGTTTCTAGTTCATTTGATCTTCAGCCACAAATAATGCGGCTAAATGTAATATTGTTCACTTCTCAAAAAGCAATGTTGGATTTTAAGGTCAGACTATTTTACTACAACCTACTACTGCAATAGACAAGAGGTCCTCCCTAAACCCAGCTTCCCTGTGGGTGACAATGCTTTATAGATGACAGGAGTCAGAAGAGACCAGTAAGGCTTGTTCCAGCTTACAGGCAGAGGGAGAGGAAAAGATATAAAAATGTTCTCCAACGGCAGGGAAGAAGAATTGCTGGAATCCGTTTCTGTCAGCTAATAACTAGGGGTATAATAATTATCCAATTCAAATCGACACTCGGGGCTTAATGTCTGAAATATATGTGCATTAATTCAGATAACTTGATCTGGGCTAGAAGAGAATCAGAGCTGAATCTGCAGACTTCTCTGTATTAGAAAAGTTAATATGACAGGCAAATTTTGGCTTTACATCAGTGCATACAAGCGCCATTTCCTCTAGCAAAGAGAAGCCATGCTTACCATATGAGTCAGACTATTATAGTCAGTTTAATAAGACAATCAAATTTCATCCCTTGTCACATGACCAGTTTGGTACTTCTCTTTGGTCCTTTTAGCTTAATTTTAGCTTTCTGTGCTGGCAATGCTTACGGTTAGTTGAAACACACAATCATAGTGTTTTTTTTTTGTGTGTGCCAAAAACACACACTAATCTGCTGGAATGCAGGCTTTTTTGTTATAGGAGAGCCAGATGAAGTGTGCTGGCACGTGGGCGTTTACAGAGAGAAGTGACATGTCCCTGGATTTCCTGTTATAGTTTTTATATGCACTGCATGCCAGTAGTATTTTTGACTGTGGAGTGCAGCTAACCTGAAACACTAAGGTGGTCGTATCATTGCCGAACAGGCTGTGTGAGAGTGAACCGACAACATGGAATTATATTCATTAGGTGTTTATTATTTTGCATGAAAGCCACAATCAGTTTGTCCAGTATTCTGGCGCGTACATATATACCACACAGAAAAAAGCTCTTAATTTTAATTGCTACCTGCTGACGTGAAAGTTATAAGTGGAAAACTGGCAATTACAGTAACCTTGATTTGACATGAGCGCAACATGAGCAGAGGTCTAATCAGACAGGATAAACCTGTGTGTCTGTGCGTGCATGCGTGTGTGGTTGTGTTTGCGTGTGAGTGACATTCAACGAACCAGTGTGCCAAACTCAATCTGTAAATAGTCAACACTCTGAGAGGCATGTCGTATTTTATATGTTTGACATATTTTGATGTGGGTTTTCATCCGCGAGTGCAAAAGAATGAAGATTAGTGAATTTTCAAAGCTTTGGAAATTATGAGTTACAGTCTACAACACAAACAGAGTAGACCAAAGGGACTTAAGTACAAGTAACATACCCAATTCAGAGGTGTATTTTTAGGTTTTATATCCAAAATTATCAACATGAGCAGTATCTCTGTGTCACGGAAATGTACATGTGATGTGACAGCTTCTTTGTATCACCGGATCTTCAAACTTGGGATCCAAACAGTGTGACAGACACTGATGTTACTGTTCAATACTGATTGTACCGAGCGATGAATCACTCCCTGTATTCGTGGTTCCAGTCTCTGAATCTCAGCAGTATGATGAAGCAAACATGTTGAGGAGGACGAGGAGGGCCATCCATAGCAGACAAAAGGGCATCTTGAGCACAGCCTCTTTTTGTTAAGCCTGTGACAAGGTGACAGTGAGCTTCCTGCAGAGACAGGTTTTCTGGAGCTCAATCAACTCAGTTTCTAAAGGAGACGTATTAACCCTGGGGCAGATTTCTCTGTGCTTCCATCAAGAGTTCTGAGCTATCTCTGACAAAAAAACAGCTTTTCTATGGACGGACACACAAAGTACTCATATACCACAGCCTCCAAAGCATATTTGGAAAGTTCTCATCTGATCTTTAAGAAAGATTGGACTGGCTTTTTCTTTCTTGTTTGCTCCAAAACTTTTGGAAAATGCGGCATGCTTCTGCGTTTATGTTTAAATATCTCTAGCCTGGTGTGAAGGCAGACGCCGCAGATATAAGGACACACTGTATTGTCCCTGCTGTGAAGCTTGACATTAAGGTCACTGAGGTGGGACGTTATCTGTCACAAATGTAACAGCTTCCATTTTCTCTTCATTTTATAAGAAATCTACAAACATTTTGCCTTTTACATTTTTTTTTGGCTCGGCAGAAAAGGTCAGGCAGGGCTGATGGGGAGATGATGCCTTCAAATAGTCGACAAGTCACATCAGACTTGTCATTACTTCTGAGTACATCACACACACACACAAAACTGCTTGGTGGATTCTGCAGTGATATATCCGACAAGGGTGGCGAGTTTTTAAGCATTAGACGGATACCCCCTCTCTCTCCCTGTCATGGATGGTCATCCCTGTTGATTCATCCATGGCAAGTGAGATGAATGTTCCCTTTTTTATGCCATCTAAAAGTTGCTGGAGCAAATCTGCAGCAAGAATCTCAGTTAGTCTTGCAGCAGAGTGTGGTATCTGATTTATTTTCCCTTTCATCCTTTTGCTCTTCTTCTAGCATAGCCTCAAACACATCACTCTTATACTCGTTCATTACTTCAGTGTCCAAAAGGAGCTTCCTATATTTGCAGATGACTCAGACTGCACTCAGATAAGCTTGCACTGCAAGCTCCTGCTGTGTCATTGATTGTACTATTATTCTGCTGGAGGCTTGATATGACTTCAGCTGGGCGAGGTTTGTTCTTTTTTGTTTTTTTACCTCCATGTTTCAGTGATAGTTTTGTTCAACGACAGGCTAAATGAGTTTGGAGATTACATTTGGAGCTGTCATTTCCCTGTTTGGCAGTTTTGACCAACCTTTCACTCTATTGTATCCGAGAATTTGAATGCTTGCTTTTTAAATATTCAACCCAACTTCTACAATACTTTTACTGACTGCAAAAAGTTAAATTAGACTTGGTGATGTAACATGTTGCTTTGTGTTTCTCAGGAGCAGTTCAGGTCAGCTTGCTTGAATAGATTTTTGGTTCCGGAGTAAATTGGACTGCAGTCAGCAAAAGGCTTATTTGTGAGGAAACCATTTTGACTTGTTATAGTGAGAGCAGCCCCGGTGAAACTAATAGCACTAATGATGGATTCACTCCACTGAAGTGTTCCTATAAGCCATGTCAGAGGGCCAAAATGCACAAAACCAGAGTCCTGAAACCATAACACCTGGCTGAACTGCTGCCATGAATATTAGTTTTATTAGTCACACCTGCGTTGGTCCTGCTGCGACATGGCAGAGTGTTTGCTGTGAGACAGGCGGAGCAGCATTTTGGCACACAAAAGCAGACTATTTCCAATTCATTTAACCAATATTTTGTGAAACAGTAGTTATTTTGAGACAAATAATAACAGGATAAATAATTATTACCTTTGTGAGAAGAAACTTTTGACCTCCAGTGATAATCATTAAAAATGTGTTGCGGAGTGGATAAATGAGTTTTTTAAAGTGATAATATCAGCTCATGTTTAAAGGATGATGATGATGATGATGATGGCAGGGTTGAGAGAGAGGTACAACCAGCATGAATCCATCAATCCGTCCCTGCTGATGTGAACAGAACAGGCTGCCGGGTGGGAATGTGTGAAGTGTTTCTGTGGCAGAACACAGCAGGGTCCTTGAACCAATTAAGCATCATTTCAATGCCACAGAGTATCTTCATAATTAGGTGCTCACAGTGAAAATGCTATTTTACTAATTATATTAGGAACAAAACTTTCAATGCCTGTCTTTTGTGAAAACACAACACGGCACTCAGTTATGACAGTGACTGTTGTATTGGGATTATACTTCAGAGAATATAAAGCCTCAATAAATCAAGTGCATTTTAAAGAGGAAGAAAGACAGCATTTTAAGCTAGAGGGCAAATCCAAACATGTATTGTAATTGCTGTTATCTTTGGTCTGACAAAATAGAACATTAGTTCATTTGGAGTTCAGTTATACATCATTCATAATTCCGGAAGTCAGTCTGTGATATCCCGGAGAAAAGCAAAAAACAAGGACCCAAGAAAGATTTTAAGATTTTATAAAAAGAACGAAACCCACAAAAAGGATGTGGCACATTAAAAAATCTTAAGACTGATATTATGATAAAAAGTGATCATAATACTGTCATCAAAAATGTAATCCCATTTCTACCTACGTCATCATGTGCTTATGATGTGATAGGATTACGAACTTCTTAGTGTTTCAGAGATGGTTTCAGGGTTGTCAGGGTGACTTTTCTGAAATTAACTTTCTTATTTGGTCGCACTGGTGCTCCTCACCTAAAAAAGTTAGCAGCACCCACTGGGATTCAGGGGCGTCAAAGCTACAATATCCATACTGTGACAGTGACTGTATAAAACAACACCGCCTCTGGAACTTTACAATGTTAACACAACATGTTTTGCAAGGGGGGAAACTTTATAACTGTAACTGCAGTTAAAAACGACAAACTCACCGAGTGCTGTCCTCAGAAAACAGAGTTCTTCAGAAAGAGATTATCACACTGTGACGAGGACAGAGGCGGCTGTGGCAGCCTCCTCCAAATTTAACGTGCAGAGAAACCCCTGCATAACTAATCAACATCCAGTCACTTTAGCAAACCTTTCATAGAGAAACCAAAAAAGGTCACACCACAACAGTTACTTGCACTCCTGTGAATACTTCTAAAAATATTTCACGCTAGACAAATTAAATGTTGGTCGCATGTGTAACCGAAATGGTTGCTATTTTAAACTCTGCATGATGATAACTCAGTTCAATTCATGAAGATACGAACATGCACTGTGAATGTACCGCACTTCACCAAGTATGAAATAGAGGGATGTAGTGAAGCAAGGCTACCTGAATTTTTGCCATGAAACCAGGAGAAAAAAAAGATTAACTCTGTGTCAGAGTAATGAGCTGCTTCAGTAAAAACAGATCAACCCTCAGAAAAATCCGGCAGCCTGGTGTGTAATATATCCTGAATACAGACTTCTTATTACTGATCCTAGATCCTGGTGTAAAAGCCTTGAGGGGCGATGCTGTAAATGTAATGCATGCTGATGGCAACAGCATGTAGTAACTGTGAACTGACTGACACTGTGAATTCATTAGATGTAGTGTCTTTAATCTCCTACCCCGAGGGTTGTTGAGTGCAGCCTCAGTGGCCTTTCTGCCCTCTCCACAGTGACTCTGGTCGAAGGGTAGACACTGCTCTCCTGTCCCAGCCACCACCTCCAGGTTACGAGACGGATCTTTGGGCTGCCCGAGGTTCCTCACACGGTACACTCTGCGACTGCTGGTGTCAGACACGTAAAGAACCTCCCCCATTGGATCCATTGCCAGGTAGTACTTATGAGCAGGGCTGGTGCTAGTGAGAAAAAGTGTGCATATTAAGTAGAGAATAAGTGAACAATACAAATTGAATTATGTATATAATTAAAGATGGGGTAGGCAGGATTCTGTTAAAGAAGCATCTTTTTTGTGTGTGCATACAAAAAATCTTTTAATATCAGTCAATAGCTTTTACTTATTGATGACATTTGGCAATATAACAATATTGCTGTGTTTTGTTACGTCTGTGTAACCAACATTTTACATTTTTTGAGCGGGCTGCTCTTTCTGACTGTAAATAAAGCCGTTCTCCACCTCCCCAACCTGACTGGTTGTGAGGCAGACGCTGCTCCCCAGTGTCGTTCACAAGCCCAAATTAAGTTAGCGTGCTACATTATCGGACAGTAGAAACCAACCAGAAAGTTTGGGAAATTGTCTGAATCCTCCTTTGGCCACGACTGCCAACACAAGCAAGAAAACTGAGTAGATACCGGAGACTCTGGCGGAATAACGGGCGCTTAAAAAGGAGGTAGACTGGACAAGAGCTAAGAAGCCAGATCAACATCAGCATAAACAATGGGGGACGCTTCGGGATCTTGCGGACCCTGTAACCTTTCTGCTGGACAGGTAAACCACTTTAACAAAGTAAGCCAAGTATCTGTAACAGAAGTGTTTCTTGTCAAACAGGACCTGCTGCTTGTTGTAGCGCCGCTAAACTGTTTACCTCAGGTCCTGGAGTATGTCACTCTATCTACAGTAGCACCAATGCTTTTTACTTTCACATTAACTGGGCCCCATTTGTAGTTATCTCAAGTATTTATCTGCATTAAATCTGAATTGAATTGAAACGATATGAGTGAGCAGGAGCGTCTGTTGTTAGGGCGGGGCTTTCTGGAGCAGAGAGGGAGGGGAAAGGAGGAGCTGAGGGGAAAACTGGTTGGGAGGAGTAGTGTTGACATTCAAGATTTCTCCCAAAAACTGGCACCTCCTAAGATCCTTGCTACCCCACCTTTAAGTGGTGGTATGCACATTTCTTAATGCAGCTTTTTTCATTTACAACTGCTCCCTCACTTTTTTACCCACGAAGGCCAGCCTTGTGTGGTCGTTTTTTTATGTTATCTTTGTCTCACTGTTTATAAGGAGACAACATAAGCTAAGCTCTAGGCATTTAAAGGCATCAGGTTGTTCCAATGAACAGTAAAAAAAAAAGAAATTCTAGGAGTCTCACATTTTCTTCCTTTTTCAGACTAAAAGGCGAATTGCTTCTCGTTAAAAGAACACGAAGTCCCCAGCCAAAGTGGTTGTAAAATATTAAGTTTTTGCAGGTTTGTCGAGAGGAACATGTCATTGTATTATGAAACCAAAGTGTAAGATCAGTGAAAAGCGTGCTTTGTATGCCACTGTTAATTTGATAATTATGAATAAATATCTTTAAATTATCCCTAATGTTTTTTTTTTTTTCTCCAACACGTTCAAGGTCCAGAAACTCCATCGAGAGTTGCAGAAAAACAGGATGCACTATAAAAGAGAGTAAAAAGGTCCTTGACATAAATTAAACCCAGAAGATTCATACAGCTAAATTTGCCCTTAGCCAAGCAAGCCATGTGGACACATAATTGTCTATTGTTCTGGTTTCTATTGTTAGTTTATGAGAGATGAGGGTGGAGAAAGGACTTGGAGTCTATTCAGTGTAAATCTCACGACACAGTATGTTGTGCAGAGGAAGACTCATGGTATGGTCTATCTACTTTTATATTGTGTTTTAATATAACTGCCTATTGTTCTCAGTGAAAGCCTCAAGCTTAGGTTAGCACACAGTGTACACTGACTTCATTTACCCCTATATTGACTGTGAGCTGTACACTGTACTGTGTGTAGGAGTTTGGCCCTGTGGGCATTTAACTGTTCAGAGAAGTCTTGACTTTTTTCCCAGTATATATAGTCTGCAGTTCAGTAATTACATTAAACCTCTGATATTGTGTGTTGTGTTTTCTTATTCAGACTCAAACACAACATAAAATAAAATGAGAGGGAGTTTGAATTGGAACATTGTAACTATCTGAGAGCCAAGTATTGTAGCATGATATCTAATGTCACCCAGGTCTGGTCGAAGGCTTCACGCCAATTAAACTGTACAATACCTCTTTTCTTCCTTTTAAATGGAAAGTCTCATGAAGGAACACTCCAGCGTTCAGAGTCAACAAAGTATCTCTCACATCGAGTTTTTGCTCTTTCTCAATTAAAAGTACATTTGCACTTTTTACAAATCTAAAGAGGCTGTTTTTCCCCGGTACTCTACATTAGTATGCAGGTTACTAATAGGCTCTTATTATTATCTTGTTACTTAGGACGGCTGCTGCATGCTGTGGCAATATTCAACACTAACTATCCCTTACTATACAAAGGGAAAAATTCCCTCTGATATTACCCTCCACCTTCTCACAGCTAAGAAAAAAAAACCACAACAACACAGGCAAGGGTGCTGTCAGTCATCTAGTCCATTAAGTGCATAACTGTTTACAGAGCTTTGCACTGAACTGCCCATACATAATTTAAGCTCGGTCCTAAGAGAGTTATTCACCGAGTCTCAAAGTGTGCCACAGCTCAGCACAGAATATCTTACATGCTTGGTATCTTGAAGCTACCACAAGCTAAGCAGAGCGCAGATAACAGATGACAAATGTTTTCAACTGTCTTTTACTCATTTAGATACCCTAAGTTTATTCACCAAGTGGAGGGGAAATGAACGAGAATAAGAACCACTACACAAACAAAAGCCCTCTTGCTTCCCTTTTACTCTCGACACATAACAAAACAACGATTAGACTTGATAGACATAGTGATCCGACTGTTCTGTGTTTCTGAATTGACCATCTGGGCTCTTAGATAATATTGTATAGGACTCCTCTTTGTTTGCTCCACTCCTCACTCAAACTCTTGAAGGGAGAGAGCAGACAATGGTTTTACGGGGAGTACATCCCATATTGTCTCCCCTTAGAGAGCACCTTGTTTTGAAGTTGTGTCGGCTGATAGGCACTTTGTTGGGAAGAATGTGGAGGGAAAAGCTTTGAAAGCTGAATATGGATGAATAATTAATGCATCTGACTTGGAAGAACAATAGTATAGAATGAAAGAGAAACACTAACATGCTGCTCACAGTAAAAAGCTGCTGCGAGAGAAAAAAGGAGGAAACAGGAACCAAAGAAGAAACCTCCAGGGTGAGAGGAGGGCATCCAAAGTGCCTTAAGAAGAAACCAGTTGTAATGGGCTAAGACCAGTGGTTCCAAGTGTTTTTCCTCTTTTTTTCTTTTTCCAATGTTCCCCCAGAGCTCTGTGGGATTAACTGAAGTACCCTTTTACTGACACAAGCTTTCATGTTTTCCATTTACTCCTTTGAACAGTTTAAAGCTAAAGACGAAAAAACTGTTCTTACATATATTACAGCAAATAAAACATTGATAGTAACAGTTAGGTTAGCCCAGTTCAACTACTTGGAGTGGTGGAAGTTTGCCATTTCAATCACTACTAAACAAGAATTGTTCAGTTTTAAGCCATTTTGTGAACATATCCTTTACTTTAGTTCACTCCATGGATCTGCATATAAAAAATCGACGTTGTCTGCTTTATTAGTTTGCACCAGAATGACCTCTAAGTTAAAGATGTTACTTTTTATTGTTGAAGGTCTAAAATAAAAAGTAAAAGCCAAACCGCTGAAAAAAAAAAAATAATAATAATAATGACAATAATTCACTAACCAGATGAAAACAAGCAGAGATGATGGATGACATCTATTGAGCTAGGGCGGTAATTTTTATGGTTAACTTGACATTAACCTGCAAAAAGGATTTAAGACTGCGAGAGCTAGCTTTGCTAATGTTAGCCATACTCAGAAACATACTTTGAAATTATTTATTTGCAGACCGAGACCCCATACAAAGCTGCAGTAAATAAAATTTGCTGAATTTTGCCTGTTGTCTGAGTGTTTTCTTTACTTTGAGCTGGTCGATTTGATGAGCTTTCCACTGAAATGACTGAGAAATGAGTCACCCCGGGACATCCTTACCTTCACGGTTGTTTATTTGTCAGTTTTAATAAGCAGCTCTCACTATTCAACAATTAGGCCACTTTTAGCAAATGTTCAACTTTTCATCCATTTTTTTGGTCCAACTTTATTTTTTAAAATTATGTATGAGCACGCTTTGAGCTAACTGTGTAATCTCTTCTTCCTTGCTCTAGTGGCTCATTTCAAAAACATTTAATTGGAAATGTAAACTATTCAGGTATACTTTGACTTAATATCTAATTCCTATCCAGCAGTCATTGGGGTGGCCCCTGGCGAGTGTAAAATTACCCCCTGAAACCCAAGTATTTTGGCTGAAAATCCCTGGCTTAGGTTAGAAAGAATACATTTATCCCACCACATTCACATTTTCGAACCTAAGGCATTATGTAGAAACCACCCATACAGCACAGCCACATCACCCTAACCCACGTTATCCTTTTTGCATGGTAAGAAACTTTGGTATCCTGAAGATACGGCATCTTGAAAAATCCGCTCTCTTTTAAAATAGGATAAGCCCTTTCTGTCTCTCTCACACCACCCACCAGAACATGCACACAACCGGTTCAATATAACTTCTGACAGTGTCACACACGCTGGCACACAAGTACACACACACACACACACAGTGCCTATAACATCTGTCTAATCTCCTGTTGAACATGGTGTATAGCTCTCACACCACTATCAAGGCTCTGGGCCAGAGATGATGTCAAGGCCATACAGCGCCCCAGGCTTTCAGTACTCGGGGAAAGAGGGTGAAATGCTGCATCTTCAGATCAGATCTCCAGTAATCCTCTGAAACATGAAATCCTTGACATTCTGGCTGATTTCCAATCATAAAATGTAATATAACCAAGTAAAAATCTAAAGAAGGATTTGACAGATCTGATTTGGACCTGAGTGCCTGCAGATTGTACACTTGTTGTGTTTGTATGGTGTAGGAAAAGGGAAAGTCAAATGTAATTATATTGTCACACATATTTGTTTGGTGCAGGACTATAAAGGTGATGGAAAGCATCAGTTCTCACCTGTGTCTGGTGTCCCTGTTCCTGGTAATGAGCAACAAAGGAGCATTTGAAAAGGAGAAAAGAGAAAGAAAAACACAATCATTTATGATGCAAACGAGAGTCACTCCCAATTTCACAGGCTATAATGGGTCTATTTATCCATCATAAAGTGGGATTAGGCTTGATTTAGTCCTCTACACAGTCTCACATTAAATATTTACCTAAACAGGAAGCTTTTTGGCATTCTCTCCCAGAGGACAAGGAAGTATCAAATACAGACACTAAGAAACCTTCGTCTGAACCAGAGATATTAGTCAGCTACAATAATAACAGAGAACAAGAGAGTAAAGTTACATAAGGAGAAGACTCTACAGGACAAATGACTGTGCAATCCCATCGAGATTCTACGCTTGAGAAAATACAGAAATGGAGAATGTAGTGCCTGCAGCGCGGTACGAGATTTCATCGTCGTAATCCACAGAAAAAAATATCTTTGTTTCACGCCAAAGATTCTCAGCCCTTCTCCCATCCTAAAGAGGTAGATTAGAGTCTGTGATGTCTGAACCCTGTACGCTCTGCCTTTACACGAAGACAAACTTCAGAAAGTATCTGTTGAGATTAAACAGATCACAGCCACAGATGCCAACCATGCTAATGCCCTCCTAACACTTATCTGCCGTGCTAATTTTGTTTTGATTGTTCTCAAGTCAATCCAGCGCTCAGAGATCCACCCCGGGAGATCCTTTCCAAGATCTCTGAACTGTAATCTCATGCATTTTAAAACAATTATGAGTCTCACTTCAGTTCCAGTATGGTTCTTGTGTATCCATCAGGATGGACCCTGCGGATGAAATTAAAGTCCCCCACGTAGAGGGAGCCGTCAGGGCCGCTAGCCAAGGCCACAGGGGCGAACAGCATCATGTCCCGAGCGGCACCGCTGCAGCTCGGACTACAGGGGACGCTGCGGTAAAATCCGTTCCCCATCACAGTGCTGATGACGGGAGGCTGCTGGGAGAGGAAAACATTCTCCCCGTTTCCCTTGTGGAGGATTCCTGAAGGAGGAAAAGACTCATTATAAATACAGACATAACACATTCTGACAATCAGCTTCTTTAGCTGCTTGTTTGGCTGATTTATAATGAGATCAGTCTTTAATTATGGAGCCAGCATGGTGTGGCATTTCTACTATCCTTACTTTATATACTTTATGGCAAATACAGTATATTATAGACTTTTTGACAGTTCTGTTTTCCTTTATATATGTCCAAAAAAGTGAAATATAACTGCAGTATTTTCAGAGGAAGCACTGCAAGTACCATTCATCATGCGCCTTAAAGGAGAACATTTAACTCACTTAATTGAATTCAATGGCATTTCGAAAGAAGGTAAGTGCATTATCTGTAATCTGTCTTAACAAAAGCTGAGAGCACACATGATGGTCTCACCACTGTGTATGTTGAGGGCGTGGTGTTTGTCCAGGGACCACCCTCCCAGGTTGGAGGGGACCAGTTCGAATCCCTGCATCAGAGCAGACCTCCTTTCCCACTGGATAACTCCCGGACACGACTCGTACTCATAGCCCACGGAAACTAAAAAGCAAATGCATACATTAATCAGAGGGTTAACAGCAGCAACCAGTGCTTAAGTGTTTTAGAGCAGAGGTGTGAACTACTAGGTAAGATTAATGTGTTGGCAAAATATATTAAGCCTAAAGCCATAAGAGTTTTCAAAGTCATGAAGGCGGCTCTCTTTGAACTGATCGCCATCGCAGCTAATGATGCACACCAAAACTGCAAAAGGTTCATGCTTAAAGTTTTAGATTTTAATCAGCGGTAAAAAGTGCTTCCCTTTTGCTTTTCCTTTTTCCAGCTATATTCCAAAAGAGTCATATTCTCTCAACTGAGGAAAATCGTTCTTTTTAAGAAGCAGCATAAAGAAGTGTAGGAGTGCAAGAAGTGCAGTGGCTAGGACTCTTCGCATGATTTTGTGACCTTCTACAAACATTTAACAGTTGATGCAGAAAATCTGACCCTCCTCCAGTCTTGCCTCTCTTGTTTTTGCTTTTTCCTGGATATTATTAAAACTTCCAAAGACAGGAGCATGATAAGGTTGCATGAACTTTGGATTACTTTGAATTACTTTTATAAGTTTCAGACTGGTCTAAGGGAACTCTGACCCACGCTGATAGCACTGCTACTTAAAAAAAGTGCCTATTGTTGTTTTTCCTCGCTGATATTGGATCGATATAATCCCGCCCACACATGTTTCTTACATATTTTTATTGTGAGAAATTGTATTGATTCTTTTTCGAGTGGCGAGTTTGGATTCTGAGGTGTGATATTCCTAGCATTCTCCTGTGTCTGAAAGTTTTTAGTTTATGGACTCAACACAGAGCAGCTGCCAGCATTTCCATCTTATTTGCTTACTTCCTTCTAATATAATGTTGCGTTTTAACCTGGATTCAGAAAAATAAAGCTAGAAACCACTGTAGTGTTATCACTCATCCCTGATTTGAATTCAGAGTTTTGTTGTTTCAGTCTAACTTTGCAGAAAACTTGCTCGGTAGTTCCCCTCCTCTCTGCTGTGTTTGAGGCTACAGTTTGAACAGACATATAACTGTACACTTTGTAATGGCTTTTGTACTGAACCTCATATCAAGACTTGACACACAAGCACATGCATTCCCCAGCTTTTGAAATATACTGTATTGAGTGGAGGAGACAGATGAAAGGCCTGCGGTGAGACCTCATCAGTGTGTGTGTGTGTGTGTGTGTGTGTTTGAGAGAGATCAGTAAGAAGAGGAGGCGTAATCAGGAGGAGCCTGTCTTCATGAAGGAACCCTAGAATTAGCTGCTTGGCCTCTTAGTTGTAATGATACACTGTGCAGCTTCCCACTACAACTAACAACTACCAACAGCTTTTTTGGCTTGGCAATAAAAATATGTTCAAACAGCGATTCACTACCTCAGACTTGGAAAGAGATTTTGAAGGCAGCAGGTGACAACACAGTTGGAGCTCTTGAGGATGTACACACACAAATATATACACATGTCAATCTTTGACTTGCGTAATAAAGATGGAAAAACACATTTAGTTTACAGCCTTTCCACAGCATGTGAACATAACAGTTAATCCACCCAAAAGCTGTACTTTGGTACAATTTAGAAAAAAGTACCTTCACTGTGTGCTATTCTCTATTTCTGCTCCTTTATTCCACTTGTCGGTGGTATTTTCCAAGAAATACTTATCATTATCTATCAGGACACTTTAATACATCATTACAAACTAGACTGTCAGAAGCAGACAGTGATATTTTGAATACATACAACATCTAAGTGCATAAAAATGACAATCAAATCATCTAAAAGCCAATACTTTATGTCATCTTGCGTTAGTGAGCTTATGTGTTGGCTTACAAAAACCTATTAAGAGCCATCTGTATGAGACATGTGAGTCAAACATCAAATCTTCCCTTTAACTGTTCTAAATCTGTGCAGTATTTGAACTTTTAGTAGCCCTAATGGTAATGTTCAGAAGGGAATTATTGATGCTAGCTGTTTGGCTGCAGCACTTCAAACAGATGTGGACTAATCAAAGCTCTTCCATATCAACAGCTGCTGGTTGTGGTATGAAACATGATGATGACAGACTCAGAGTTGGAAAACTACAGGAAGAAGTTTAAAGAGACAGGAACCTCATTTCAAATGGGTAGGTTATCTTTGTTTGGAGTCTCAATGTCACTGCCACAGACTGTACATACTGGACAACTTGGTTTTTATATTCTGTGTAATTAATTTCTAAAATTTGTCCACAACTCATTAAGAATGGCTGGAGGAGGCGGGATTTATGACCTATACTGCAGCCTGTCACCAGAGGGTGCTGTTCTCGGAGTGGTTTCACCCAGCGGGGAGGCAGATGGCGTCCATTTTATATACAGTCTATGGTCACTGCTACAACTCCCACCAGACATGTTTAGTTGTACATTCATGTCACATAAACGGTTCTGCTTATTCTGAAATGCAGATGGATTAATTTGTATTAGTTTGTTTTCTCTGTAGGTGTTCATGTAAAATAAATAAAGCTTCACATCTTTTCTTGAGCAACTCCAAAGTTCTATACAGTTACAGTAGTGGAAACTCCATTACCGTCCAGTAAAAGGTGATACTTTAAAAGCTATGAATTTGCCAAAATGAAGTAATGATATGCTGTGCAAGGGGGATGGTTTGACACATCTGACACAAACTTGGTAGAAGAACAGTTGTTACTGTCAGTCACTGCTTACAGGGATTTCTTCCAACTCACTTCATAGTAAACCAACATGCCTGCGAATTGGCAAGCACTCAAGAGAAAGCAGGGAGCAAAGTCAGCATAAATAACACCAGATGTGGTGGAATTGATAAGCAGGGGCGCTCTCTTTATGTACAAACTGAGGAGATTCCCTCTAACATGGAGAGAAACTCTCCGCGGACACACGCGGCTGACTTAAATCTTCTACTCAACGGGCGCAATCAATAAAGTGATTGGGGAGGAAAAGTAATGGGTATTTTGGGACACTGGGGATTGTTAAAGGGAAAAAGGAACCGTACAACGTCAGACAAAAGTTCTCAGTTAGGGAACTATCTCTGAGTTCATTTAAAAGGTTCATTTGTTTCAATTTTGTGTGTCTTAAACTCTGATAGGCTTGTGATCTTAGCTTTTAAAAGACAGAAAAAAGAACTTCAGGGATTCAGTTTGACTTAACATGGAGATTAAAAATGCAACAGATTAGGGTTTTGTTATTTCTGTCTATTCAAGTGGGATTTCACCTTCCTGTTTCAGGGCTTTCAAACCGATCCATGCATTTGAAAGTTGCCATAAATACATTACCGGTACAAGAAAGGGCAATAAACCTCACTGTATTTGTAGGACAAGGCCTTTTAGGGACAAAACAGGCAGAGCAATCTCACGGGGGAAGTGTCAGTGTTTCCAGAACTGCCTTACATCTGAAAACTGCTGTAGCTATAACACATAAAATGACACAAACACACATATACACACACCGCCTCACAAACAATATGAATGCACATTCAATATCTCACAGGTGAGGGCTTTCATTCCCCTCTGCTGAAGCCTCAGGCAATATGTTCACCCCACCAAACAGAGCATGAGCTCGCTTTCTTTTATTCTCTGGCTCCTTGTGAGAACATGGAAAGTGTGTATTTACACACGTATGTTGGCTTATGTGTGTGTCTGTGTCATAGTGCCACCGAACCATTTAAAAGTCATGGAGTACTTGGAGAATTACGACTACAGTGAAACAGGATGGAAACATATATTTTCCATTTTTGGATGATTCATGTTCAAGGCATTGTTCTGTCTCAGTGTGATGGGGGATTTTAAGGTGAATATACAGAGGGTACAGTTTCCTGCATATATACATATATATATAGGTAGGGGAGACTGGGGCTTCTTGTCACATGGGTAAGTTGTCACATTGCAATTATTTTTGCCACCAGAAGGTGCAACTAAAAAGTGGAATACGAGTTTTATTCCTTTACATGGTCAGAGGTCATGTCGTGTCTGAGAAGAGAAGAGCACATCGTGAGCTGAGCTGAGATGAGCACCAATTAACCATTTTGCACAACCCAAAGCAAAAAAGATTAACTTTATATATTTTAAATTAAGCTTCTTTCAGATAAAAATCCTATCAGTGAAACACGTGGACTTGTTAGAGGAGAGATTAAGGCATCCTGTCATACCTCAGTCATTGTGCTGTTTTAAGCTAACTTTAAGATAGAGCTAGAGAAATATTCCAAGAAATATATAAGAGAGTAAAAAGTGTGAGAAGCCCCAGTCTCCCCTATCCCTCGCTGTGTGTTTTCACCACAGCTTTACTTCAGAAGTAGAAACAGGATATAACTGTCCAAAGCAAATAAGTGCTTTTAGACATAAACAATAATAATAATAATAATTAAAAAGAATAAAAATAAAAAAAAAAGCATAAATTATCATTCATCTTCAGACAACAATAAAAAAATCCGTTCCTCTGAACTTCACACTGATTTCACACTGATTTTTACAATTCGAGTATATCCAGTAAATCCAGGTTCCTGTCATTTTTAAACAGAAGCTCTGGGCTATATTTTGGTGTCACTTGAGCACCCTGACATTTTCTCGCCTGGTTTGATATCTTGGCGATAGCTGTGTGAGGACAGGGGTGGTTGAAGGTGTTGGGTTCCCAATTTAGGGGCGTAGTGTACTCCTGATGGCCTTCCTCTATCCTCAGCTCTCTTTTTCAGAGAGCAAGATTACGGCTCAACAGACTTGTGCTGTATTATTCTGTTTGTTATGCTCGTCAAAACATACCCGACTTCTCTGAAAACACACAAAAACCCTCTTTAGTGTTTTCAATTGCTCTTGCAGCAGCTGACATGTGATGATATAAAAACACTCTTCACAAAGACAGCACTGACTTCTGCTTCTTCTTCTCAGGACAGACAAGATGGGCATCTTACTATAGAAAATCTACAACCATTGTCAGTTGTTTTTTTTCTCAAATATTTATAAATGCATGCACTTAAGTTGTTGTGTGCATGCCATGCACACATTCAGGTAGACCCCGTCTAGTTGGAAATACATTTCTGCACTTGCAAGGAACTTTAGCGGGTAAAACATCAGGGAAAAACACGAGTAAAGGAAGGAGAACAAAGGAGGGCAAGGGAGAAAAGGAGTGAGGTAACAGGGGAGATCAGAGAGAACGCAGGAAATAACAAGTAGAGGAGAAGAGAAGGTTCAGCAGAGGACAGATACACAGGAAACACACTTATGATGGAGAAAGAAAGGGGGTGAGGGAGTGAGGATAAGACGGGAGGTGGTTCAGCAAAACAGGGCAAATAAAAAACGGGATCATTGGAGTTGAGAAGAGGTGAGAGATCAGGACAGAGCTGGAGCAGATGAAATGCAGCTCAAACAGATAAGGAGAGGAAGGGAAGGATCAGGAGGAGGGAGAAAGCCTCGGGATAGAGAGATGCAATCTTTGGACGAGACCATGCACTCGAGTGGACAAAGCTTCTGGTATGTCTGCGATACCTCAGTGCTTATGAAAAGCTCTCTCTCACAGCCCAACTGTTTGTCTATAACTGAGAGTTGAGCAAAGATAGCAGTATATTAAATCTAAAATGACAAATGGAAAGTCCAAAGGTTTAAGTCTTGACGGCTAAAAATGGCTGTTAATGTCATAATGAAGCAAAAGTGCAATAACAGTAGGAGTTTAACATCTACCCAATCTCTTGTTTCACAGGTGTAAGAGGACACTGGGGACAAATAGACACTGGGCCACATTCATAAACAGTTTTTATGCACGGTTTATATTTTGCCTTTGCACATATTTTTCTCAGTACAGCCATGCTGTAACCAGGGTGCTGTCTCTGTCATATCACCACTATTTTAGGCCTGGCAAACCTCTAACTCCACAGCAGAAATATAGCCATCCATCTGTCTACTACTGAAATACAGTCCTCTCCTCCAGAGTCAGAGGTAAATATGCTGGAGAGAAGAAATGGGGTCCAACCTGCTCGCTTCCTAATCCACTTACCACCGTATTTATTTAATGTTGTGAATTTCCTGTCTAAAATCACGTTGACTACAGGAAAATTGCATTCTGTTATTTTTGCACCTGCCATTATACCTACATATTGCTTTAATTATTTCTTAACAGGAAATCTTCAATCTCTCATTTCCCAGCGGTAGACTACCTTAATAACTGGTGCTAAGCAGTCAATTATTTTCACACAGCAACTTCCAATCAAGCTCTTGCAGACCTGCATTACGGAAACAGTCAGTCAGAGAGGGTGTTAAAGCTAAAGAAAAGTGTTTAATTCCAAGAATCAAAAAATATTATATTAAAGGATAAAAGTGGTTGACTTTTTTTCTACATGCAAAAGTCAGTCTGCCTCTCCCATAAGGACAGACATCTCTTTGTATTTCTCAGGAGCTGTGTATCAACAGACATATTGAAAAGGATGTGATTTTTTTCTTTTTCTAAATACTTTTTTACATCTCTATCTGTCTACATATGTCTATATAGATACTCTGTACACAAACAGATTATATAATGCATTATTTTCTTTTAAAGGTGGGGTTGGTTTGTGTTGTATTTTCTAGTATGGCGGCAGCGACTTTTCTCCACTGGTAGCCAGGCAACCCCACAGCGCTCACAACAAAATGTCAAAGTATTTAAATCCCAGCGTAATCACAACATGTCATTTTCACATTTCTTCCCAGCTTGTGCCAGGATTAAAAAAAAACACTTGTAAGATTAAGATATGTGATACAACCAGCTTAAAGGGTGCTTGTAAGTAAAACAGTAAAAATAGGTTTGCTGTTTCATTCTTGCAGATTTAACTCCTGTTTAGACAACAACTCTTTAGCAGCTGGATCTTCTCTTACAGATAAAACACAGATGGCTTTTTATTGTTCTTGTCATCAGACACTTCACAAAAAATAATTAGCTTACTCCTTAAGTTTTTATAAAATAAATGACAATATCAAAAAAGGTTTTGTATCTTAGATATATCTAGAGCACAACTTAAACTGCCTTCAATAAACTTCAAACCTAGAAAACTAAAACTTACAAACTTGGTTCAACTTTTTCTGTAACAAGCAGAAAAAAAGGTGAAAAACTGCTTCCACTTGAAATGATCCATCAAGTTGCAAAATGATAATGTAGTCCAGTGTTTTTAATCAGTCTGCATATCTTCAATGCACACGGGTCATTCCTAATATCCGGTGCGATTTCAGGGTGATAACCTTGTAAAAATGAGAATGTGCTAAACTAAGACAGAAGTGTACTGGTCCAGCTTATGATGATAACGTCACAGTTCAAAACTAATCCTTTGCAAGAGACAGAGGACAGAAGACCGAGTCGAACTTGAACTTAAACCATCAAATGTCAATTCATCACATTAAAGACAGACAGCTCCTTAAAAACTGAGCCATGTTCACATCAAACTTCAAAACTCAAATGTATGTTGGTTTTATCAAAGAAATTGAAATCATTGACAACTCCCTATAAAACATATCCAGTTCTAACCTCAAATTTTGAACAACAGCAGTGAAAAGCTTCTCTTGCTGAACTGAGAAATGTGTCTGCAAACAAGACTGGAAAAAAAAAATCACAAGATATTTGTGTCACAAAGAAAAGGATGAACACTCAGTGAAGAAAACCCCTCATTCCCTGACTGCCCTCATGTCCCCCTGACAAGCCACAAAACCTGCCATGTGGTCTTTATAAGCCATGCAACCAAAACAGCATAGTCACCTTTTTCAAATATATTCAATGCCAAAAAAATCTGTTAATTAAATATAGAGAAAAAAAAAGAGAATAAATAATAAATAAAATAAGATAAAATAAATGTACCATCTCTTTGATATCAAAGGCTTAATTTTGTAACTGAAGTTGAACAAACATGATTAGGGTCAGGCAGCTGAGTCTGCTTGCAGAATATTCAAAGTATTTATTTCAAATTAGTTAACCTTCTTTATAGTTTTACTCTTTGGTAGAGGGCTGATTCACTTTCCAAAACATGCATTCAAAACTAAAAACAAACTCTGGTCGGTTTTTTACACATTAATATACTATGCTACAACATGGAGACCTAAATGACAGCCGATTGCAGGAATAACCCATATGAAGTCAAGGGCTGCAATCAACCAAAGAAAGTCTTTTTGACCAAAAATCGACTAACTAGATTGGGTTTGGCGAATCCAAAATGGTGAAGACAAGGGGGGTGTTCTGAGACAGGCTTTTATCTTAGCACCTGGTACGTTCCTCCCGATGAAATTAACCATAGACTGTAAATTGACATGCAAAAAAAATCTGTCGACCAATCAGAATTTTGGCTGAATCAGCACGTATCGACCAATAAGTCAACCAGTCGATTAATGCCAGCCCTAATGGAGTCATTTAGATGTCATAATCAAATTGACTTTATGCTTGTAATTTACTTGAATTTCTAACCAACAAGTGACTCACTGATTCATGATTTCATTTTGTTAAAAGTAAGCATACTCCCAATGGTTCATGTTGCCCGTTTTTGCTTTAATCTGCCCTCTTATTTTACTTGTGTACAGAGAAGAAACCCAACTGATGTGATAGTTTTCGTTAGACATGTTTTTAGTGTTAATTGGAAGACATTTAAGAGAAAAATATTTCTGCTGAGTTAAATTCTACCTACCAGTTGCATGAGTGAGGCCCCAAACCTCCTGCCCATAGACATCAGTCTTGTTCCAGACAAGCCTATGGACCAGACCGGGCCCTGCAGGGTACCAACGCTGGTACAACCGTCCCTGGACAGATGCTCGAACATGCACCTTGGAGAGTCCGCCGAGTGGGGAGATTGGGGATGATGGGGAGGGAGGTGTGAGGAGGATTCGCAGCAGAGAGAGGTAGCCTGCAGCTCGGGTGCTCAAATAGTTCAACTTCACAAAGGCTCCTGGGATTGAAACTTCTTCCTGAACCGCCTAGGGAAAGCAGGATGGAGAGCAAAGTAAGAAATACAGGTGATGAAAAGAGGATTAACAAGAAATGAGAAGGAGAGAATGATATTAAAAGGAAAGGTGATTTATCATTACTTTGTATTTTTATAATGAGCTGATGTAATAGTGCCAGTGGCAGGTACAGGATGAAATAGCTCAAACAGAAAGGTGCGGCAAGTCTACCAAATATGCTTCATAATAATCATTAAAATTTAAATGATGACTTCTTTCTTTTCTCTTTTTTTAAAGCATCACATCTAATGGAGGAAATAAACTTCACGGACATAATAGGTGTCTTTTTTTTTCAGAGGAAATGTAGAAAAAAAAGGTGATTTATCAGGGAACTTAACCGCTAATAAATAAAAAGCCAAGCATTGCTCAGTGATAAACTGTTAATTAGCTGCTGTAACAAACATTTATTCATCCACACTAATATCTCCTGGTCCAAATCAGATCCCTTTTAAGTCGGTGATTAACTTATATTTAATAATCTGTGAGATGACTATCTCAGCCACATTTTCATCAAAGGCTTTAAAGGCTTTGATTCCATTATTAACACAGGTGAACACAGTAGGTGTTACTCAGCTCGCAGTGAACACTCAGTGCTGTTCCTTCCTTTATTGCTGGCTGCCTGTTTGTCCCGAGGTGTTATTTGTCATGAGGATAAAATGTTCCTTCATTTTGACGCTCTATTCATCCCAGTGTTGACTGATTTTTAAAAATGAGCTTGAACTTTGAAGTACGGATGATGTGTTATAGATGTGAGCTATCTAAAAGTAAAAACTTCACTTTCTTTTGCCACGTGATATAAAACACATCGATGTGACATTTCCTGCAGTCTGCTTTGTGTCCAGGTAACTAGAAAAGGATTCTGTGTGCGCTGAGAATTTTAATAAGCTCAAAGTGAATTTTTGGAGTCTCTAAAAAAAAAAAGTCTTTGGAGTCATAATGCAGGGTTGGTGTATAATCTCCAGTCTGACCCCTTCACCTGACCTTCAGCCACCTAATTTGCTTCAGTGGTGAGGAAGTATATGGATGGAGCACACATTTGCATTTCTTTTTCATTCCCTTTTTGCATGATGCAAATATGAACCAGGCTAAATTTACAAAACCTTGTGAGACCAGGTTGGTTTGTTGTTCAGCTGTTACAAATTAAGCCTCAGCTTCGTTCTCGCTGCCTGTCGTCTGTAAACACAAAGCACAGTGTTTTCACCGTCTATACAAATGATGTATGTTTTTGTACCTGTAACTCTGGTACTGCTGGCCCCTTCTCTGCACATGCTCCTGTGTATCTGGGGAGCGGGTAGGGCAGGACCAGTGGATATGGACTCAAAACACTTCTGATATCACATTTAGGTGTTTGAACTTCCTCTCTGGACATTGTCACTTGATCCAGAACCAGGAAATTGTTGTTAGGTGTCCAAATAGTGCGTGTCTGTGGTAGGAAGGGTGGGCGCTGGAACATCAGGGTCATAGACATGGCGCCCAAAGTCACCAAGTCGAAACTAAGTTTAAAACGACAGAAAGACAAAAAGATTCAAGAACAAGAAGAATCGGAGAACATATATTTTGTGTGTTTTAGCAGTGGGTGTCTCTACCTTCCATCCTGCCTGCTGATAGAGAAACCATACTCTGGATGCTGCGGGAAGGTGACGTTGACTCCCACCAGAGGGGAACCGTCTTGCAATGCCACGCTACCTCGGATCACAGCCACCCGACTGGAAAAACAAAGATGGGAAGGGAAGAGAAAGAAGAGGGGAAAGAGGTACACAAAGAGCGGGAGGGATGACAAGTTTACAATGATTGAGAACATGATCATTGTTTAGAGAGAGGCGTATTGTGAAGTGCAAGCCAAATGACCTTGTGCATGAAAAAAAGCTACTGGGTTTGTCCTGCTCACTACAATCCCTTTCTTTAGTAGAAATCTGCCACATATTGCCAGGATACAAGGACCATAAATATAGCTTCACCCTCAGTAAAACCTTTCAACACCCTGTCATATAAAAAACAAAAACTCCACGTCATGTTTGTATTATAGTGACAGTGGTACCTGCAGCAAAAAGAGGCTGTGTTGTTCTTTAAATAGCCCTCCAGCTATCAGTCACTTCTGCACTGTTTTGAGTTATTCATCTTGATTTTGCTGGTAAAGTGTGAAATACTCTGCTTAAATCAAGAATAATCTCTGAACCGGTCAAATGAAGACAAATTCAGATGGACACATGTGTTGAGCACACACACACTAACACACACTATAACACACACACGGTGAAGACTATCTGTTCTGTTCCAGAGGAGGGATAAATGAAGGATGGTGAGGTGTCCCCGGGTGGCTGCTTCGCCCTGTTTGTTACTCCAGTCCTGAAAGCTGCCATCGATTTCCCTTCTGAAAAAACAGCCACATAATTAATTTATTTGTTTATTCTCGGGGTGAACCAGGGGAAAAAAGATGCACTTTGCCATATTTCAGCGAAGCATCCCCGCTTGTTTTCAAACCCAACTTTCTAGGTCATCATCGTGTCAGGGAGATGTATTTCCTCTCTAAGATTGCAGTGAGAGGTCTCTGAAAAATTAATGGCGACACCTCATGACTTGTGTAACTGAGTGATACATTAAGCATGAATATGTAGCAAACAAACTCCATAGTTGTTGCTTGATACTGATACTGGAGGACAATGAACTGCCGTGTGACTGCTGATCTCCAGGGAGACACAGTCGACTGCGATGTGTGCAGAGGCATGAAAAGCTTTTTTCACATGCAAACACACAACCTCCTTAAACAAATAACAGGTAATGCATTAAGACTCATCATCTGCTATTCTTTCAACATACAGCAGGACAACTCAAGGACACACACGTATAAACAAATAGATGGAGGTTTTGGCATGCACACGCACATGCAGGGACACACAGAGTAAACAAGCACATACCTGGTATCAAAGGGCACCTCTCCAGGGAGAGTGTGTGTGGCTGCTTTGCCAAGGAGGAAGCGTATGCGGCGGTAGAAGCTGTAAGTGTGTGCGCTGGTGGGTGAGGGGGGTGTAGTCGGGAGCGGCTGGCTCTGCTGCAACAGGGCCAAGGGGTCAGCCGAGCCGTGACACAGAGGGTCAGAGCCGCAACTCAGCTGCTCGCAACAGTCAGGGTCGACACAGTCCACCAGGCCATCTGAAATAAAGAAGGAGTCAAATATTCATCAGATAAAATACTAAACTATGATAAAATATACATGCAACGCTCGCACTGGGCCATGCGAGGAGTTTGTTGTTTAGAGAGAACTTGAGTAGGGAGAACTACAGTCAATAAACAGTGCCAGTAAAACCTTTATTGAGCCTATTTAATAGATTCAAAGGACTGAAGGGGTTAAGAACAAATTTATAATCTAAAAGCCAAAGTGGGTTATATATCTGCACTGAAAAGACATGAAGAAAAGAGCATAAACCCTCACAACAGCCAGGAAACCATTTTTCCTGCTGCTGGCCGGTGAGAAACTCCACTGGGGTAATCTAATCTTCCACAATGAGCTGCTCGTGCATCATCATTATAACAAGTATCAATCAAAAGCAATTCATTAGGGGCCATCAGCATACAATTAAAGCATCTACAGCTATAAATCAGACCTGAATCACCATCACCTGCATTCTTTCTCTGCGAACCCTGGAAGTCCAGCGTAAACAATGAGCCCCACATACAAAGCCAGGCGGCAGGTAATAGGGGCCCGGCTGGCATTTGTGTTTCCTATTTCAAGCCTGTTTCTGAAAAGGCAGGAAACAGTGCTGACATTTAAATGCATCTGACCACAGAGCGCCGAGCCAAAGGCCAACAATATTCTATTATAACCTCCTCCTACAAAGGTAGCATAGTACAATGGTTGATTTCCATAAGATTCACAGCTTCAACTTGAAAGCGCACTGTTAATTGAATTTCTAACTTCATTGTCATTAAAAGAGCAGACAGGTTTGTAGCTCATTACGCAGGCGTTCTTGTTAATTGTTACACACAGAATAAGTGTTGTTTTTTTTGACAAATGTTAAACCTATAAATATGTACGGGCATGTGATTTCTCTGCCTAGTGTGAGGAGAAAATACTGATTTTTTTCAAGAGGAAAGAACAATACTCCTCGCTCTTATCCAGGCAGAATAATTGAAACTCCCTCTTCAAAGTTCCTCTTTATTCTCTGATTACGCACGATAGCATCTTTCCATCTCTGTCTATCTTCAGAGACAAAAAGATTGCTCTGAGAGAAGCCTATGAGAGCCTCCAGTATATCTGCCAATTAAGGGAGATGGCCGAATTGTGTGGCAGAAAATTATGGTATTTGAAAGGCTCTGCAGAGGTAGGATAAAAAGATAAGAGAAGTGTAAATGGTCTCCATAAGGCTTTGTTAGTGAGTCTCTCTCCAGCATAATCATCCCTAAGCTGAATGATTAGATACCTGCAGCACTGACACTTGAGAAAGTTCATCAATATTCATATGGCATTAATTCAATTTAATGCTATAAAATATGTGTATTCACATATACATATCGGCTCATATGCATATGTATATATATGTACAGTAAATATATTCAATGCATTTTTTTTGTTTGACAGAGAGAAGGATGTCCCTTCATCCACCCACTCAGTAACTCAACCTCTACTTAGCCTTCTCACATAGACAGATAAAAACATGAAATCAAATCAACTCACTTATAGAAGTGCATTAAAGGGCAGTCCAGCAAAAACCCTCTGTAGCCTACCTTCACAGGGCTAAAAAGAGGCTGTTTAAAAAATAAATAAAGGCAATGGCTCAGGTATCCTAGTTTTAATCAAGTAAAGACTGAGAAATTTTCACAGTATTTCAGTACAGCTGTATTGCATCTCTCTGTAAGACAGCTGTGTATGGCCTAAGTCCTGCCCCTTAAAAAAACACATGTGATGTCACACTGAGTGTGTATTAAAAAATTAAAAAAAATCTATTTTTTTTCTGCTGCTTGGTGATTTCTGAGCAGCTTGTTACTGAGCGAGGCTCCACATGAGGGATTTCCTTCAAGATTGAGGTTTAGATGTGTGCACTCAGGTATGCCTGACATCATAACCTCCATAACTTACCACTTAAACTTGTGGTTAAGTATCTTATTTGACTACTCCAACTGGTGTTCTCAAGACAAAATGAGTCAAAAATATAGATTGGTATTATAATATTTTTTATCTGGACTTTTATCGTTATTGCCAGAATGGCAAATCTTATTGGGATACATTTTTTAGCCCATATCACCCATCCCTAGTGTAAAGTATGTTGAGCCTGGCAAACACTAAAAGAGTTTAAAAATCTGATCTGACCTTATACATGCTGACAAGTACGACAGATTTAATAGTTTTGTTCTTACAGTGTGTGGTATGCAATAAGGCAATAGATGACAGGCCACACATGACAACTTCTTACACCTGCAGCTGAAGTCCTCACTCGTAACGGGAAATCTTGCAAAGTCTCTTACTCAACCAAGATTTTAGAGAAGAAAACAAGGCAGATAACAGAGGCTAACCATTGCTAGCTGTTAAAAACTTCCATTGAAGTAGTCATTTCTTTTTAACCCCTCCACTTTCATTTTTGGTGTATTTTACCAAACAAGTCATGCAAACACTTGCAATGCCACTATGTATCAAGCAGCGAATCATTTCAGACATCCGAGACAAGCAGCCTATCCTTACCCTTAACACTGTCTGCCAGTACAAATCTTTACATCTCTCAGATTGATACTCTCTTTTGTTCAATCGATTTCAAAATTAAAATGAGTTTTGGTTTTGTGAAGGGATTTAAGCACGTTCAGATCCAGTAGGCAGTTAGAGGAATGTACAAGTATTCTCAATTTGTAAGAAAGTGTAGCAAATTTCCTCACTCTATTTTGAAGATCCCCTAAAAGCTATGATGAGATACTGTCAGTTTGTGTTGGTTCTTGTGCTCCCTTTGGACAAAAGGGTACCTCTTATTTATTTTTTCCTTACCGATTCTGTCAAACACATGTCACACTTTTCAATAAAACATCTCATCCTGCTCTGTTTTGACACTCAAAAGTTTGAGCTATTAAGATTATTTCTCACGTCTTCATCATGCTGTCAAACATTTGAACTGACACAAGTCTCAGTCAAATAAATAAAATAAAAATCTAAACATCTATTCATCTAGTCCGGACAGTCGGGTGTAAGACCGGGAGTCTGAATGAGAAACTGCTGCTATGAATAAACTCAATGCATCTTGAAGAATCCTTTAGTCTTGTACAACACAGGTGGTCATCAAACAATGACAACATATAATCAGAAGGATAAGAAAAACAAAATTCATCAGTAGGATAAAAACCCATCAGTGTCTACACTGTTGGTGGGCCATAGGCGAGCTAGAGCTCCTCTATTCACTCCTTATTTAATGTCTTTGAGGCACAATATTTACTGTACGTCTCTGAGGTTATAATCCAGGGTAAAGACCTGTAATCCATGTTTAGAGCGGCCATCTACACAGACTCCCTGGAGTGTTGGCTCTGTTACTCACGCAGCTTTGGTAAACAATGTACAGCGGGAAAATGGTTACACTGCAGCTATCGCCAACCCGCACCACCTGAAAAAAAAGACTATGAAAAACTCGACTTTGCGTTTGAGGTTTCCTGCTGCTGTGCACACTGATTCAAATGCCACTCATCACCAAACATGAGACCACACACACAAAAAAGGCGCTTTTATTTCAAACAAAAGAGACCCTACCTTGTTTGGTTTGATGGATTACAGCACCAGCTTAACAGAAAAGTCCATAATGGATATTTGATGGAGTTTCAGAGTGAATGAGCACAGTTGAGAGGAATATATTCTTCAAACTTGAAACGGTTTTGGAAACAGCATTAGATGGGACTGAAATGGCAGGGAAATGATTGTAATGAGCAGAGCTCACGCTGCAGAAATGTTCCTTTTTCATATTTTTACCTAAGGATAGAACAACACAGCTACCAAAGTGAGCGACACACACCTCTCACCTGTCACCAAACACCTCACAACCAAAGAAGGAATCTTTTCTGCATGGTTTGCTGTATTTAGACTTGTGACAATTTCTCTGAGTGCCTTTTATCCTGGCAGGTGGTATGCATATTAGACATTTAGCTGTGATAGGGGAAAAAAACAGACACATACACTCACAAAATATTGCACACACACAAACACACACGCAAATACATATTCAGTATAATAATGACCAGCAGGACTCTACAGGAGTCTCAGCAGGACTGGGACAGCACGGAGAGATGAAGAGGAGGAACAAAGAGGCGGATTTTCAGCAGGAGAAGCAGTGGCATGGAATGGACGCTCCACCACCGAACCAGGAATGAAAGAGGTAAAAAAGAGAAAAAGAGATAGAAAATGATAGATGATGTTAGAATGTCACCTCCGTCGTTGTCTGTTCCATCACTGCAGTCAGTTTCCATGACAACGCTGCATCCAGGCCCACTCCATCCAGTCTGGCAGACGCAGCGCCAGCCGCTCTGCTCCAGGGTACAGCGTCCGTGCCCACTGCACAACCCTGGGCAGCCGTCTGAAAAGGTGTGTCCCATGTGAACACACAAAAACACACACACACATTATGTTGCATCTGTGAGTAAGTCAAAGAGGCACAATGTGACATTCAAGTCCAAATAAGGATAAATTACCTTTCACCACAACATCCAAATCATGAGTAACTACAGTGGGGGAAAAAAGTGAGAATTTTGGTTAGAGCGGAATAAAAATGTTAATAGGAATGATTCTAACAACAGCAACACCTTTTTTATCCTATTAATCACGGTGATCAAAATATAACAAGGAATAATTCAACACTCCCACGTGCACACACACACTCACCAATGTTACAGTGCTCTCCCTCCCAGCCAGGCTGGCAGATGCAGGTCCCGTCATGGCACTGGCCATGTTCTTCGCAGCGAGGATGGCACGCTCTCTGGTCGCACGCAGCGCCAATCCAACCCTCCTCACACTGGCACTGGCCCTCTGAGCAAACACCATGGCTGCCACATGGCACTGGGCACAGCTCTGTTGAAACAGGTGGGTGGGGGGGATGCGTGAGAAAAAACAGCGGAAGTGTGAGAGCGAGAGAGAGAGAATGAGAGGGAGAGGAACAAATGGTAGAATTAAATGTTGGAAGAAAGGTAAAAGAGACACAGGGGACGTGGAGAGAGGGAAAGAAAAAGAAAAATCAGTGTTGGTGGGTGAGCCACTGGATATACAGAGCAAAAAACAAGCAATAGAAAGGATAACCTTAGAGACTAAAAAAAGTCGACTTTCTCACAATACACAATTTTCCCACCTCTAATAGCTGAGCTCCCTGAAGGAGGGGAGGAGTGAATAGACTTATAATAACAGCCAAATGATTTGTATTTGCGCTGCATATTTAAACTACAGGGACTCCGATTCAGTTCTATTCTTCTTTCTGACATTTTGATCAGATTTGGTTGGTATGTTAATACCCTCTCTTTGTCCTCATCTCTCCATCTTTGTCTCTGTCAGCTTTCTCTTTGCAAGACTCTGTCCCCTCTCACTCTCTCTCTTGCAACATCACTTTTAAATTCTTTCCTCTCCTTTTTGTCTATTTCCGTTTCTCTGCGCCTCTCACTCTCCCTCTCTTTCTCTGCAGAAGCAAAGCCTCATCCATCAGTAAAGAGAGCAAAGTGCTTGAGGCACACAAAGACTACTTATCCAGCTGCAGTAAAAAAGTTATTTCAATTTAAATATACATAGCATGGAGAGGGAGGTAAAAGTGGATTAAAGTTGGAGAGTTTTCAGCTCTTTATTAGAATTACATTAGCTTAGCTATGCTTCAACAAGACCAGGACGTGGAATTGCTGGGTCCTTTTGATTAAAAGCCCAGCAGGTAGAGAGAGGCCACTCATATCTCAGATATTCAGCCACGGTATATCATTATCACGGGCTATATCGCTATAATAAGGCATGCATGCACCTGAGAGTGCGGGAGCTAATGCCAATTGCCTGCAAATCACTGCTGTGCATGGTAAAACAGATCCCTCCCAACACTCGTGTTGAGCTAGTGTGGTGGAAACAGATGAAAGTCAGCGCTATTATGGCTCTTTTCCTCTCTGTCAGGCTACACTGCAAGGACAAGGACACTTTCCTTACTGTGTACTGCAGAGCGCTGTGTTCTGTACTGTAGACACCACAGAGCACGTGTTTTACTTTTTACAATAATATTGCTAACAGCCTCGTCTCCTCGAAAGCTGTTGAAACGTGTCTCTTAAAGCAGGAGGGGTTTAATGAGTGTAAAGGAAGGTTATGGTATTTTAGAAGTAGGAAATCTTTTTAAATCATAAAAGCAAAGCACTAACTGATCTGCAGCTTTTTGGTGAAGAGGGGTGCAAGAAACATCAGCAAGCTTTAAAACATTAAGCTGAGCATTCCTCAGCATCAGTCTCTCCAAAAGGCCTGGCAGCAAAGTGAAAATAGAGGTCTTTTCCTTTTTCTCGCCTGACTTTTTTTTTCTTCATTTAGCTGAGGGGAATATTTGTGCGAGTGCTTGTGTGCAAATGACCATGTGTGTATTTGTGCATGGGGAAATGTCTGTTACAGTACGGATGCACAGTTAGTGCTAATGCAGGGAGGGTGAGGGGCTCCAGAGTGCCGCTGTCAGACAGTCATGAGGGAAAATCTCATTTACAACCAGCATGAAGAGAGTGCAAAAAACACACACGCACACACACACACATGCACAGGCCCATTTCACAGAGTGGCGCCAATCCATATTTCTCTCTCATGTCTATCAAATCCCCAGAAAATAGTATCTGGCAGGGCCAAGCGTGCTACAAGAACACTGGCAAACTAGTGATGTGCAGTTGCAATTTGGGTTGTTTTTTCCTGCGGGTGAACAATAATCCTGGGGTCTTACCAGTGTAGCAGTCTGGTCCAGTCCAGTTGGGCTGGCAGGCGCAGGTGTCTGACTCAGGGAGATAGGTGCCATGTCCTGAACACTGCTCCTGACAGGCTGGCAGCGGGTCATCACAGCTCACTCCTGCCCATCCTGCCGAGCACACGCACTCCCCGCGCACGCACACGCCATGGCCGCTGCATTGAGGGTCTACACAGTCCACTGCAGGGGGGAGAGTGAGGACAAACAGAAGAGCGAGTATGAGTCAGAGGTGAAGGGAGGGAGTGAAAGGGCAGAGGAGAGGAGGGGCTGAGGGTGAACGGGGGTGCCTGCCTCATTATAATGATCAGTTCACCAAGTATGAAAGCAGTGTTCTTTGCATCCCATCCAGGAGTTAACCACCCTCGCTACAATCCCTGTATCTGTTCCACAACATTACACTTCATAGGACACTTAAAACTGAGGCTTTGATAAGGGGTGAAATGGGTTGGTCTGTATATGTGTGTGTGCGTCATGGTGGTCTCTGCTACACTCTGTTAGTGTGTGTAATTACAGCTCTGAGCGCCAAGCCAAAGCTCAGCACAGTTCAGCTCAGCTCAGCTCAGCTCCGCCGCTCAAGGTCAAATACCTGATTTTGTCTCTACAGGCCGTGATACTGAAGGCAACAGCAGGGCAGGCGTCAGGACAGCTGTGCTTTCATATTATGATCGATTGTAACATCTTAATTGTTTTAAATATGACAGCTTTGTTTGTTTTGGCTAATTTACTGGGCAGTTTTACAATAGGCCGCTACAAGTGGAGGATACAGTTAGCGCTCAATGTCGAGTCCTGTACGGTAGTCCGGGTGCCACTGCAACCTTATTCAGTTACAGTCTTTGTCACTTCAACCCAAGGCCACTTGGTCTTTGATGCTTTTCTTCAAGCTTCAGTTACATGTGTATATACAGTATAAATACAGACAGAGAACATTACAAAACGTTACACAATGATGTTATTCTAAGAAAATATTTAGTTGCTTAGAAACACCATCATGTGGCGTGTGGGCAGAAAGACAAGTTGTAGAACAGCCTTAATGGGAAGAGAAAAGTTTGGAACAGCTTAAAGATTGTTTTCTTGTTTTGTTCACAAATGAAACTCATTGCTAAATTTGTCTGAAGACAGAGAGAGAAAAGCTGCTGGGTCATGTGAGGAATCATTGTATACTCAAGTTCATCATTTCAAGCTTTACAAGGGCCAGAAATCACTACAACAATCTATCTAAAGACAAACCTTTATTGCCATGAAGGGATTTTTTTTTTAACCTATTGGTGGTGGAAATGTTTTGATAATTTTGCTTTATTGTGTTGGAGCCGTGGCTGTCCAGACATTAATCGCTCCTACCGTAGGAGATTGTCTACGTTTAATGTAGACTAATTTTAAGACGAGATCTGAGATTATACAGACAGCGGTGTTATTATTCCTTTGTTAGTTCACATTCAAGAGCAGTTTTATAAAAGTACCCATACCGGCGTCTGCACATTTTTAACAAAAAAAAGTTGTGAAATTACGGCACCACAAAAAAGTTTTCTCTTAGGTCAACAGCAATCAGAAAGAAATCTATCGTTCTTCTCGGCTGCATAAAAAAATCCACTTTGTTGCTTAGCTACTCTCTAACTTTCTCAGCCTGCTCTCTGGTGCTGGATAAGCTGTAAACAGCTGCCTGCTGCAGGTGGAAAGTGAGAGTGTGTGGGAAGCGTTCGCATCCGGGGAACCAAAAGAATCAAACAAGTTTTCTCTTTTGAAGTTTTTATTTAACGGGACAGATGCTACACACCTGAACGCACCTGTATTTGTAATGATAAATCCCCTAATTTGGGTGATGAGATTGAAATAGACTTGGCAGATTTAAATTTGTGGGATTAAGAGGCTTTCAGGATGGGGGTCTGTACGGTTGTTTTCGGCTGTATAAAAAAGTGCAGATGTTTCTTTAAGTGTGTATCTGCTCACCTTGCTCGCAGTTGACCCCCTTGTAGGCTGAACTACATATGCAGATTCCCTGGATGCAGGAGCCATGGTTGGAGCAGGTGGGGTCAATACACTGACCTTCCTCCACATTACACTCCGCCCCCTTCCACCCTGCCAGGCACACACACCGTCCTTTCTCGTACACGCCATTACCGCTGCACAAAACAGGGCATGAATCTGCAAAAGGACAAACAAAGATTACATCCTCCTATTCAGTTGTACACATATTCAAAGGCACACACATACACACACACGCATACACACACACACACACACAGTGCTGCAGTATATTAGCTGGGAGACCGCAGTAACCTACCGTGAGTGGGGCTACGCTCTCTTATCTCAGCTGGTGCGCGGATTCAGCAAATCCTCAAGCAGCCCCGGTCTCCTTCCCTTTCTTTCTCTCAGACACACACGCACACATACGCATATACACACACACACTTGAGTTTATCCCTCACGCTGTTTCAATTTACTCAAGCACCACCTGAGCCTGGCTACCACGGCAACCCAGGAATTGTAGAAAATCCCCCCAACGTCACCTTGCTCGCTCAGAACAGGCCGTGAAAACAATCGTGAAAACTGAAGATTAGGAAATGGAGCATTAGGGGTTTATAGAACAGGAGTGGAAGGCAGAGCTATCTCCATGCAGAGATGGAGAGCTGTGTGGCTAACGTAATGACAGCCAGGTAGAATAAAGTCAGGATGTGTAAGATGACGCACTGACAGCTACACCTGAACACCTCCCCGCTCTGAGAAGGTATGGCAGCTCCAGACTTCAAATGGATTAGAAAGACGATCCACAGCCATTCGCTTTTTTTAGGGGGGGATAATTTGCAATGAAGGGCCCATGAAATCGTGAGCACAAGCGTGCATTATGTGTTTGTTTGATCCTTTGTTCAATCTGAAACTCTGTACCCCACAGTAATAAAGTCACACTTTTTACAACTCTTGCCAAAACTTGCTGTCTAACTTTTCAAACAGAGAATATCGTAACACAAGCAAATGAGCAAAGATGAGAGGAAGGGATGAATAAATGATGAGCGTAAATAAATCATAAGGAGTGGTATCAGATCAGCTGTTTCAACACAATGAGGAGGAAACAACTACAGTAATTTTACAAAGACGGACAAAGAGAGAGAGAGAGAGAGGAGGACAAACAGAGAGGAGGAGGAGAGGGAGCAAGAGGAAATGAAACAAAATAAAATAAAGAAAGAGACATAGAAGAGACTGAGGTAGTTTAATCCTCTGAGCCATTGGACTGTATCGCTGTCTCAAACTTTTAATAGACATTAAAGAGCTCTGCCGCAGTGATAGACATATTCTTCTTTTATAATGATAAACATGAACACAGCGCCGAGTTGAATTAAACCTGTGAATTCTCTTGAAAGCTGACATCTAAGTTACAGAACTTACTTTATACAAATAAAGGTTGCATAAAAAACATGAAAAGGAAAAATCTTCCCTGCAAACTCATCTGATAAATTCAGAATGATGCGTGTTTGATCATCACCAGTCATCTTGCTTTCTCTCATCTGCTGCTCTGGAAATATTTTCTTGCTCTTGGTAATTTTGGTTACTCCCACTCGATGATTTTTCAAGGGTTTTGAAGTTGTTGTCAGTCTAGTTTAACAGATCCTGCAGATGTTTGAAACATCTGCACAGGTTATGCCCTTTGAATTGCTCAGAGGCATTTTAATGTTCCTGCGTGTAGGAAGCTACAAACTCTCAACAGCAGTGAAAACAGCTATGGGAGGCAACAGGAAATACTGAATATAATATTTACCTGAATATACGAGTTTTAGAAATTTAGAAATCGGATTGTGTAGTGATTAATGATGCTGTTGCAAATGACAGAATATCACTGTGTTGGTTATAATGGCATTTAAAATAGCACAATGTAGCAACCTGCTGAGGAATCCACTTTAAGAGATGTTTTTTTTTCAGGTGATAAACCACGTGTTTCTCCTGGGGTTGGGCGATATGCCCTCAAATCAATATCATGATATATTGAGTAGTTCACCCTGATAATGATAAATGGGCGATGAATGGACGATAACTACTCCACAAGATGCTCACCCCTTCACACATTCACTTCATCTACTTTAGCTGCCACTCCAGCCGCTACAACTTTTGAACCGTCCTGCATCTCCTCACCTGTCTTTCCCTCTTTGCTACGGGCTAGATGGGGTGGAGTCTCGACTCCGACGTAGGACAGCGTCTTAAAGGGCCATGAGACCATAGCCTACCTACACACATCCAAAATCAACTTTTATTTATTTTTTTGACATTGAATATATTGGCATGGGCAAAATGATGTTGATTATTGATGTAAATTTCGGTATCAATACATTTTCGGTTTATTTCCCAGCCCTAGTTTCTCTGACATGCTGGCGCTTTTTTCATTTCACAGAAAGGATCAGTGTATTTTTAAAAATGGGGTCAACTGATAAAAATAGGTAATGGTTTAAAATGTATTTATGTAAAAATAATGTGGTGAAATTGTGTCATTATCTTTGTTGGTTGGCTATGCCGGACAAAAGCTGCCTTCTTTGTGTTGGTCTGTCACCGATCAGAGGCTGTATCGTTTATCAGCTGACCTGAGAGGTCCATTGAGAAGCAAGGGCAGACATCACAGTCTCCTCTCAGTAGAGACACAAAAGACAGAATGGTTTACAATGAATTCACCTAATTCAGCACCAAGTAGAATCAGAAGATCTGTGCTTTTTGTGCACCGATACATTATGCTGCCTGTTTGATCACCTCTTTATTTCACTAAACTCACAGTTACATTTTAAGATATTGGAGGTAAAGGGGTCTTGTTTCCATGACTTTGTTGTTGTACCAATTGGATTTTAGGAAAAATGGGGAGGCTTAAAAGCTAACTATTTTTTCTGATGTTTTCTCAGGGTATAATGCCAACAAGAACCATTCAAGCTAATTGCAGCTTTATCCCTAATTTGACATTTCTTACCTTTGGCACAGTCTGGACCTAAGAATCCAGCGAAGCAGTGGCAGTGTCCAGCCACACACTCTCCATTTCCATTACAGTCTGTGGAGCACCCGTCCATTGAGTCTGCAAGCAAACACACAAACACATTCATAAATTGGACATAAAAAGTAAAGACGGGAGAAAAAGCCAAACTTATAGAAATTCCACGTCGCTCCATAAGCTGGCATAGCTCTGGGTTATTGAATGAGAGATCTGATAAGCAATGGATGGCTCCCCAGACTCAGGGACTATATTAGATTAGTCTGATCCAGCTGCTATCACTCTCTGGGGAATGGCCAAGCACTCACTTACACTCAGTAGCACTAAGCACATTATACTGCATTACAGGTTGGAAACACACTGCACGCAAATTTACAAACATCAAGGCTTAATCAACAAACTGTTTACAAGGGCGCAGTTTGGAACAAGATTGAACAACATAAAACCTGACATTGTGAGTGCACACAGTACTGGAGAATGGCTCATACCGTGTCGCAACAACAGCTGCACTCTCACTGTGGGAAGATCAATGTAATGCTTGTTCCCACTACTGCTTTGTCTGATCCAGATGCATGTTTCATCATATTCTACTGCAGGCTGTAGGTTTCGTCATACTCCTCTATTGGACTTCAATTAGCTGCCTTCCTTTTTCCATTCTCCTCCTCTCCCATTGATACGTCCATCATGTCACATCTCATTCTTTGGGTTCAGGCAGCATGGCGCAGGGAGAAAGAGGGGGAGCGTTTCAATGCTTTTAGCATTATATGCTGAGCTCTGTCAGCTCGACTCCAGATAGAAGATTCTGGAGAAGAACCCAGAGGCTGGCAGAGTTAGGGATTTGAACTGTGCTGCTGGCTGTCTGGTGCCAGCTAAGCTCTATCTAGGCTAGATAGAGTAATTAAAATGAGTGTCAAAGATGTCATCCTTTATTTGACCCTGTGCCGTCCTGCTCGCCTCCTCTAAACGTGGGATCGACTCCAGAGTCAAACCACTGCAGTCCCCTGGCATGCTCTGTTCAGGGCGCATGGATGACAAATCCTTCGGAGGCATGGCTTGCTCACAAACACACACACATTTACAAACACATGCACGCAAAGTTATTATGTGACACCCGCCTTGAGGCGCGTGTGACACATGCTAATGAGACAGGCCCTGCCAGTAGCCGACAGCACAGCGTTATCCTCCACAGCGGCGCATCACTACAGAAACCAAAGTCATTTTCACCTCCATCACCTGTCATCGTCATACTGATGGAGAGAAGGAGTGGCAATCATCTTTTCTCCCACACAGTCAGGAGGACTCGCAAACCTTTTTCCATATCCGTCTCTTTCTCTCTTGAAAAAAAGCCTCACATACACAAATTCCAATATTGTACCTGGCAACTGACACATGCGCTGAACAAAAAAACTCATCTGCAAGGTCACTGAGTTCTTTTTATCCACAGGAGAGGAGAGATCCGCCAGAGCGCTGGTGAGGCCGTAAGGTGCAGCGCTGTCACAGTGACGTAGTCTGCGTATCCTCCGGGTCAGTGTCTCAGCTATAAAATTCCTAAGGCAATTACTGGATAATGTATGGTGAGCCATGTCTTTATTTGTTATGGTTTACACTATCAATGCGCGTGTGTGTGTCTGTGTGTGTGTGTGTGAAATCCTCATCTCTTTCCAGTGACTAAACCCTTCCCAGTTAGAAATCACTCATGCCATTAGTTATTGCAGTTAAATGCTATTATAAAATAGGTGCTTCCAGCCAAGTGATATGATTGGTCAAATAAGCATTCCAATTGTACTTTATGAGCCCGTAAAGTCCCAGCCATGTTTTATGACCCTTGAGCTTTATGAATTTATGAAAAAATTAAATGGCTGCTGAGCTAACTAGAAGCATCCAGCCGCTACAGCAGCGCCGCACCTCTTTTAATTTTTCCACCTATTTTGAGTTTGAGTTCCACCCAAAACTTTCCCTCGTACTTTTTTTGGTCATTGTGTTAAAGATATAATTTTGGAGAGGACGTGTGATGGAAGCTGAAGTATGGCAATTATGCATAATTAATAGCACTGCAGGAAGCGACACTCTGCCTGGGTAGAGGCTGGGGAGAATCAAAAGGAAACCGAAAGATGGGATGGCGTGGAAGTGTAGGAGAATGGCAGAAATTGTTAAGATGGAGCTTTTATGGGTCACATGTAAATGTCAATAACAGTGGGAGGAAAACAGGTTTTCTTTGCATCTGCTGATGTTTTTGTCGGCAAGAGAAAGCAAAAGCAATTTGGGAAATTTAATCTCGCACAGCAGTCTGGTTTCTTTTAAAACCAGCTGATACAGTGTCATCTCTTTATTTAAATATTTGATGCACAAGTGTAGATTTTATACACCTATCAGCACATATTACAGAACATTTACTAGCAACTGTGCAAAAAAATCCGGTCATGCTTAGGTGAAGATGTAGCCGAATGCTTTGTGGAAAAAAAGTGTTTGTTTGTGTTTGTGTGTGAGAGTGAGCTGTTCAGTGAAGGGATGACAGAGCAACATAATGCTTTCTGACTTATACAGGTCAGGTATCAGCTGACCAAACACATGTGGCTTTGATTTTTTTTTTCTTTCTGCCACGGCTTACTTCTTTGTTCTTTCTCCCCTTTATCCTAAAGATGATTAGGATGATTACCTGTGACAGAGATTTCCGTCAAATGTAATCACATACCTCATTACACAACACGCTCAAATTCCACACATGCTCCACTCACGGTATATCCCTTAATTCCGTATAAGTGCGCCAGCTTGAATTCACATACTGCTTACATAGCCTTAATGTTCATGAATATTTCTTTGACGCTGTATTGATTTTGTTTCAAAGGATTCATTTATTTTATGACTGTCTATTTCTTTTCCTTTACTTGCACTCTTTTTTTTTCATATTATATCCAGTTACTATTTGCAGAGGGAAGGCTCAATTTCCCGACAGTGATCATCTCATTTCCCCCTCATCTCCTCATGTATCTACACTCTCAACTACAGCGTACTACGTCTCTTCAATAGAATTTAGAGTACGCTTATTCAATACTTTTGATTTTCTGCCTCCAAAACAATTCAGTCTGCTTCCAAACCTCATTAGATGTGCAAATGGGCACTGAAATAACCTTTGACATCAATCCATTAATATTATTTTCTCCTTTCAGGCAAAATCCATTGATGAATCATTTGGAAAACCTAATTGGACTAAAGGCTGCCATTCTAAGCCCATCTGTTGTGTCCATATTTGTTTTGATTATTGAAGAGGAGAAGAAAAAGTTACTCTTTGTAAAACGCTGCTGTTTCCTGTTAAGCACATGACATGAGAGCTCAAAATAGGTTTGGTATGTTCCAGACTTTACAGACAGTACGCGACTCGACGTTGTTTGACAGCTCAGAGATAAAATCTGTGTTTAGCTGTCACATGCTGTCAGTCATTACATAAAGGCCTGTGTCAATATGAGGATCAAAGATGTTTTCAGTGCAATGTTTTTGCACTACCGAGCTGTTTAATGATTGGCTTACTACTTTGGCTTTTGAGAGGTTGTTGATACACATATTTAGCGTTTAAGCACTGCAGAAGATCAGTGCAGCGCTCCTGATCCTTTGCTGAATAACATATAAACTAAATAATGCACGGCCTGCTACAACTCAGGAGGAGCAAAATCCCAATGGAGTCTGTTTCACCGAGTGTTTTCATTATATTTCCTCATCAGAGTGCATGCTTTAAAACTGCCAGATTACCTTTGTGCTTGATACAAATTACCATGAGGATAGTGTGCTACCTCATTCCCAAACATTTTTTTTTTTTGTTGCTTTTTTTCAACACTGTATTCTCATAAGGAGTGCTGGACAAAGTGGGAGTGAAGAAACTGCCCTGGTAATTATCCACTTGTCTATATTCAGCCACGTACTCCTGCATTATTCACATCCTTCAATTTACACTGCCATCCGTGTGTGTCATAGCAATGAGCTGCAGTTAGCAAGCCCTGTCATTACTACTGGAGCTGTCCTCCCCTTTCGAACGGCTGTCTCTCGCCATGCCAAGCTCACTCTTATAACAGGAAAAGTTCCCTTCAAATGTCAATGAGTTTCAAACTGCTCTTGGCAATGTCCTTATGTTTTTTTTTGCACACACATCAACAGATAAAAGGAGGGGTAAAGACAAGCGAGTGATGTGACCCTGAGACACTGACAGTGATATGCACACATAATACAATTTTAAAGACTGCCAAAATAGAAGAAACGTTCACACATGGCTCAACAAAGACAGAGGAAGAGAGTGTGTGTAATGTGTCTCCTTACCAATGGTGGTGCTGTGGAGCAAGACTTGTTCCAGGTTCCGTCCATCATTGTAGAGAGCGAGGTGCCAAGTTCCTGGGTCCATGTACTCTATGAAGCCTGTTTCTTGGAGGCCGCTCAGTAGCAGACCTTTGGGAGCTTTGACTGTTGAGATGGGATCTGTCAAAGACCGGGGCAGCGCCTTCCCATCCAGCAATTTCACAAAGTCGAACTGAACAAAAGACAAGAATATAATCCAATCAAATTCAAGAAAACCTGCATAAATGCAACAGAGGTTTGCAAGTCAAAGCCTTTGCAGCAGTGTGTGACTGTGAATGAATGAGTGAATAAGAAAACAGAAAAAGAGGAAAGTTGTCATTTGTGGCAGCACAGTCCTTTATCAGATATTTACCCCTGATCTTCATCAATGAGTTTTGGTGCAGCATTAGGATAGGCAATCTTCAAATGAAGCAGGACACAATGTCATTTGTATATACCGCTTTACGCTTCTTTCTCGCCCACTTTCCCCACCACTCTCACCTCTCCCTCCCTCTCCATATGAAAACCTCCTTGAACTAGCAAGCACTCACCGAGTCTTATTCCCCCTGAGGGCCGTGTGTCACAGTAGTGTCAAAAACAGCTAATTAGACCTCTTCTCGAGGCGAGAGCAGGGGCTCACTGATGTTAAAAAGCAGATGACTCAGTGTGTGTTGTACCGAAGTCCGTATGCTCCTTGCAGGAAACAATGTTGTTCTACACTGTGCAGAGTGTGAGCGTACATCTGAGCGTGTGTGTGTGGCCTAGTGTGTGCGTGTTCTCAAAATGTTTCTGAAAGGTTTTATCCACACCGTGCCAACAGAACCCGAAATTCCCGGTACTTAGTGAGAAAATGTGTGCACACTTGGTAAGGTGTTTATGTGAAGCTGTTTGTCCACATGGGGAAAAGGGGAAATCTTTTCTTTCAGCTGACAAATCACACAAGTTGATATTATCAAAGAAAGTCTTTCTACTCTTCGGATTTTAATCACAACTTTCATACAACCTTTAAAATAAATGCTTCCAATCACCATCTCTGTTCATCACATCACAGCAGATGGGGAATGCTTCATGAATTCAACCTGTTTGACTGGTGGGCAGAAACTCCTGTTTCACGGCACTATGACATTTTTCATATAGCTGTTGCACAGTCATCTGACAAAACAAGTATATATATAGTTTATCAACACCTGGGCTGTGTGATTAACTTTGCTAGTGTTCATATTGTGTGAAGACAGATGAGATTCACGAAGACAGGGGGTAGCCTCTCACTGCTTAACAGAAATATACCTGTAAAATGTATCTAGCATGATTGCCAGATGGACATGCAGCTGCTTAGTGTTTGTTGGCAATTTCTCATAATCAATTTCCTTTCTGTGAGATGGTGAAACAAAAGGTGTTACACACATGTGGAAACAAGTAATTAACTCAAAATCCTGTAGCTAAGACAACTAGAGTAAATCCATCAATAGTTAGCTCTGCCATGATGCATACATACATAAAGGTGCAGCTAAAAAAAATTGAGAATATGCTTTTTTAAATGTTTTTCTAATTAATATATTTCACCAATCTAGAATTTATAGAGGTTTCACTTTTTGAACCATATTATGGGAAACAATTAACTTTTTTCAGGATGTTCAGATTTTTGGAGCTAACACTGTTTATTCCTGGTTTAAAGAAATGTTTGAACCAAGCAGCAGCATCCAGTCTTGAGGGATGAGGCTGATCTGAAAGTGCAAAATAGCTGCAGTTCCCTGACTGTCCACTTGGAGCTGGCTGCATAAGTACAGGGGACCACATACTCATCTATTCAAATAAGCCTGTCTTTACAGCAAAAATAAACATAGTCATAGCCTGATTCAAAAAATGGTCTTGGTCTGAATATCTTGTTCCTTTATCTGCACACACTGTACGGGGGATGATTTTTCTGATAAAATATTGATTTTGAAGATATTAAGGTTACGAGTTTTGCATAATTGAAGGCACAGCTGGAGTGACTGACAGGTAGGCACACAGAAGCTGATAGAGAGAAGGCTAAAGACCTGCCTCTTTGCATCCTGTTAGGTCACCTGAAGTGTAGGTTCAGTCTTTTTAGACACAAATAGGTGGCATCACTGATAAAGTCACAAAATAATTCTGTTTCAAACAACAATAATATGAATACTAAATACATAAATCACAACTACAGCTGATCCTGGTTTTTGAAATTAAATGATGAGTATGGAAATATACTGAATGTCATAGGATGTAAAGTTAAGCATTCACTGATCATGGGCTGAGATTTATACCACTAGAAACTAAAACTGAATGATTAAATTGAATTTGAGACATGAATAGGAGCTGTATGAATCCATGCTCCATTACTTTTCCTCATGAATGCAGATGACGTAATGGCTGTGCCACACTGAACTGGAATTGAATTGTAAAACTGAATCTGAATTTTGCAAAATGAAATGTAATTTTTTATTTTTTAATTTAAGATAAACAGAGAAGTAAATTTTCATACAATTTTAATAAATTCAATTTCAAAACATTAGTTTCAATTTCAAATCCTGCTTATCAAATTTAATATAACTATTCAATTTCAGTTTCTAGTGGCACAAATCTCAGCCCATAACTTACTACTATACTCTCTGAAGCACACTTCAAATATGGTTTGGGTCTCTGTTTATTTTTAGCTTTTTCTGTGTTTTATAGGAGAACAAACTTCACAGTAAATGGCTATCAATCTTTGTAACAAAATGATTTGAATAAACAAGTGATTCGTCTCTGCAGTGACGGATAACCCTTAAGGCAAACTAATATGGTGAAGAACAGCCAATCAGAGAAGAGAAGAGGAACCACAAATGTTTTAGTTGATTCAGAATAGTTTTCCTCTTTTTTAACTGAATGTGTGTAACATTAAATCATGTGATCAGAGGCAAGGCACAACCAAAAAATCCAATACATAATTGTATATAAGAATGAATATGAAGTGGGGCCAAAAGTGCAATGCGTAGTGCAGCTAAAACTGAGATTTAAAAAGTGGTGCATTAGTGCAACTGTGGGTAAAATGCACATTATGGTGAGCAGCTTGTTCCATCAGGACCCTCCTTTACCTGAGTGTGTGTGGGCGGTATATTCCTGCGTCCATAGACCCCCAGCAGTGCATTGTGTGAAAGAGACAGGTTGAACTTGATGTAGGTCGGATGGTGCACAGTCATATGAAACCTCCAAAAGAGTCCGGGTGGGATTGCCTGGCTCTGCTGGGTTCCAATGTCGACTTCGCCGCGGTCAATTGCTCGGCCTCGCACCCATTTTTCTGCAGATAAAAAACGCACACAGGTAATATTGTTAAGTCACATACTGAAAATTTGTCGGGGCTGACAGAGAGTTTTATTCGGTATCAGAGGGAGCAATTAATAACAAACCTGATGTTGTCAAACATCAGCATGATCAGCCGCTGTACTAATGAAGTGAGACTGAATAGGCGTCAGGAATGACTGAGCACAGGTAAAAATCCAGCTTTTCAAAAGCCTTTGCTTTCGCAATCCTTTGGATAGGCTCTGCATAAAGATGAACTGCTTTAGATAGGAAGTGTTTTGTCTGAGAGCTGTCGACTGGGGCTTTGTCATGTGCTATATTAGCATCTTCTAACAAGAAAGAAAGAGTGTGTGTTAGCATGTGTGTGAAAGGAAAGAGACAGGGAGGTGGATGAGAGAAAGTAAAGGGGGGCAGGGGCACGCACACGTGCACGCACACATTCACAAACAGTGGCACAGCACAGAGATAGTGTCTTGAGTGAGAGCATGTTTTGTGCGTGAAGAGAATAGGTCTTTCCAACAGTCCCCTGGCCATCAGCTCCTCTCCACTCGGTAAGCCTTTATCAACCACCAGGCCTGAGTCCTTTGTGTAGCTAAGAAGGCGAGGCTCTCCAGCCCTCTTTGTGTCGGCCTTTATGGAGAGATATATCTCTGCTTCTAAACTAAGATGGAGGAAATACGGTGACAGAGGGGAGCCGGCCGATCGTTACGGCCACAAAGGTAGAAGAACAGTTAGGGGCAGATTCATGGTTGAGGATGCTTGCTCTCAATCTATAATGCCTGCAGCTTTACCACTCCATTATGGCGACACCATGCCCACCCACAGGCCAGCCGGCATATATCACATGTACTGTCAGATGGATAAGGATGTAGAGATTGCAGGTCTGTGAGCAGCTCCTGCTTCTTCTAATTCTGCTCCTTCTCAGCCCACTTAGCTGCATAGTTCTTGGGATGTCATTGCTCCATTTTATATATTTTGGCATGTCCACCAATTTGGTCCAAAAGGAATGTCTGCAGAATGAAATTTTGTACAACTGTTGTGTCTAGAGTATGTAGCCTCATTACTTTGGAAGTCTACCTGACTGTTCATCCAGCATTACAACGAGGATGACATTTGTGCTTTTGAGTGACATACCCAAACAGCAGACTGTTGTGAATTCTAGTCCACAGTGTCCCCCCTCTCACGATAAATTAGAATAAAAACATTTTTTGGCCCAACATAATCAGCAGTTTGAAGCTTTTATTAATCCGGGACCAAATACTTGGGATAATGATCATTTACCTGTACTAAGTTCAAATTGTATCAGCCTTTGTAAAAGTTTTGTACCTCTGCATTTTTATTTTGAGTCTGCGTGACTTCTGGTGTTATTATTCACGGCAGTTGTGTCTGTGTTCTGGCAGAAGCACACGGCCCATTGGGAAGCTGTAGCTGAGAAATAGCCCGCAAACAATGTGTAGCTTGTGAAAATATAATGTGTTGCTGCTTATTTCATTGTTGAGCAGTCCTGAAAGAGTAACTTGAGAATAAGAGAGTTATTTAGCGCTCGGGGTTAGCGTTTGATTAGCGCCGCTAGCTTGCGGTCGCATTTTCACTAGCTCCCGATTAGCATGGAAGGCTAACTGTATTAGCATTCTAAGCAAGCGCTTAGTTTGCTGTTGTTTGTATTTAACTTGTAACATTAGCTGCGACTGTTGGTACTGTAATACTGTGTTTAATCAGTTGGGTCCACTGTGTTTATTGCAATTCATTACTTTAATTCATGAGAAGACATCTGATTGATTGACATACATTAAAAAAGTCTATGTTTGGTTTAAAGTAAATGGTATTGTAAAAAGTAAAAATAGCTATTCAAAGGTGATAATTTCATGAATATTATTATCATATGTAACCTGTTATACTTGCTTAGTCATTTCAGGTTAATGAACTGTGTGATCAAAAAATAAAAGAAGGATAAAGGACAAAACACGAATTTACCTGTAGCCTACTTTCTGTTCAGCTAATTACTAAGAATGCTACAAATGCCAAGAAACAAAACACTGATGAGAAAATCTGTTAATATATACTTGAGAAATTGCAGCATAATAGGAATTTAACTGCAAGCAAGTTAGCACACAAACGTTAATATTCAGCTGGGAGCTCTACTGTGTCTCGCCATACACTCTTATATCAAAGGGAGACAAGCGTGGCTATAATAGACCACTTAGTTGTAAAGAAAGCAAAGCACTTCACTGTTTTCTTTGCTGTCTTTACTCAAGAGACAAGATTTATTCAAAAGTAGCCTGAATGTATTCGGGTGGCTGCGGCTAAATCGGAAGTTTGGATGTTTGATGCCAGCTCCCGCAATCTCACACACTGAAGTGTCCTTGAACAAGACACAGAACTCTGACTTGCTCCCGGTGACTTATTCAGTGGTATGTGAATGTGTATGAATGATGTAAGTTAATGCTGATGTTCCCCAACCACAGCAGCCTTTGCCTTCAGTGAATGAATATGATGTACAGGGGTGAATTTGACGAGTGGTAAAAGTGCTTTGAGAGATTGGAAAGATCATAAAAAGCACGTAAAAGATCAGGTCTAATAAACATATCAACCCTCTGAACTTGAACTTTTATCTACCAGTGATGTTAGTCCTGCTATAATCTGCTCTTCTATTAGTTATTTTAAAAGTAATGTAAGCATATACAAATTGAACATGAAAACCTTTTGAAATGAAAGGTTCAGTGTGTAGGAATGTGAATGTTCAGTCATATCAAATGAGCAGATTCAAAATGAATACCCCCTCGCTCACCCCTATTTGCTAGTGAAGAGGTGGCCTTTGATGAAAAGCTCTTGTGATGCATGATTAGTTTTTCCTCCGTTTAGTTTTTACCAGCAAAAATTCCATCTTGCAAATATTTTACATTTTTGGTAGCCACTAGCTTAACATAAAAAACATGTTTTTGTCCATTCTGTGCTTCTGCAGGGACATGAAGGTGCGAAACGCTGGGTCTCCATAGCGGGGACCTGCTCACGTGTAGAGCCTCACAGACCTGCCGTCAGTGCTGTGTCTCTGCGTCTTTTCACTGAATTCTTACTTTTACAGCCCACTCTTACAAAATGTCAAATATCATGCTAATAAATGTCAGGCCTTGACTTTTTCTTTTTATCTTCTATCTCCTTCATCTTTCTCTGCTACGGACAAAGGGAGGGAAAACATAAATTGACTAATTGGTTAATTGATTGAACTTGACTAGGCTGTGACAAGCGAGCCTGATAGAGAAGGAGGAGGAAAGACAAAGGGAGAGAAACATGAGAGGAGGATGAGAACAAAAGAGAGTTCAAAAAGCTTTGTAATGAAAGGGAAAAAAGCAGGTGTCCGTATGAAGCGCAAATTGTCCCCGCGCTCAAATCTCTATTTAACAGAATAAAGGCAGTTTGGTGGAGCTAAGGTATGCATTCATGCATTCCTGCTGAATCTACCTCAGCAGTCTGTTCTGTTTAATGCTAATCCTCACTCCTGTGCCTCGCCACAAAAAAAATAAAGGCCAGCAGAGGGATGGATGTCCTGAGGACAGCAGCCTTTTATTCAAAAACAGATGAATAGGACATGAATAAGGCATGGCAGTTGGCATAACAGTGGCAGGCGGGCGGGCACACAGGCGGGCCAGCAAGCAGGCTGACTGGCAAGCTTGCGGGCAGATGAGCACGCAGGTCCTTCTGATGTTAATTACTGTATAGCGCCTCTCCAAGTCTGATGTAACATAGGGACAGAAAGCATCTTTCAGGTCAGCCGCAAGGATGGGTGGTAGAGTGTGAGAGTTATAAGGGCTGGGGAGTTGTAGAACTGAGGAGGAAAGAGGGGGAGAGAAGAGAGGAGTGGAGCATGCCCAAAGAGGAGGTGGCCGTGTCAAGTTACAGCTGCTGATGCAAGAAAGAAGAAAGCCCTCTTTGCATCGCTCCCTCTCTTCTGTCTCAGCAGTAGTGAGCAGTACAGCAGCTTCAGGAAAAAGAAGGGAGGATCGAGGCATTTTGGAAGTCCCTGAGAAACCAGACAGATCTCACGGCGACTGGGGCTCCTCCAGGCCTCCCCGGCTGCTAAGATTACTGTTGTCAATCACTGAGCTCCACCAGCACTGTAGCCTCATCTCAGCACAAAACCTGAGAGTGTTCTTTGAAAATATCTTTCAAAACAGAAAATCTCTGTTTATTCCTACTTGGCAGGCAAGAGGACAAGCTTAAACAAGCCAATATGTGAAAAGGGAGGTAGAATTTCTTCACACCTTGCTATCTTGTGCCTTTAATAAGCAGAGAGCAGCTTGAAATTCACACTTGCTAGTGTTGCTTAGTATAAAAATATAAATAAACGGCGTCGCCTAAATCTCCTCTTGTGTTTTTCATCATTAGTTGGCGGCAAAAGTATGCTGTAAGCAAAAAGAGTATTCAGCTTTTATTTCAAGCTTTTGAAAGGGCCGATGAAAGTGTCGCAGAGCTCATTCATGTCGGCCATCAAGCACACCGTGCCCTTGATGGGGATGATAACCAGTTAGTGGGCAGAGCCGCTCAGAACCAACACACTGAACAGTATAATGATGATGCTGCCTTAGCCAATTATAATGGCAGTGCACATAACCCTGCTAATGCCCCCATTGACATATCTCGCCAACAGTATGCTAACACATGTACGCCCTCCAGTGTTTTCCCCTAAATTAGCCCCAGTAAAGTTGCTCTGCCACAGGGTGTCTGGATTAGGATGCTTTTGGATGTGAACTTCTAACTTCACTCACATCTAATGACTAGCTAACATCTCACACTGTCACCTCCATCCTTCTTTCAGAGTGTGTTTCCTTAGGCGTGACTTTGCCTTCCCATTTGTCAGTCTGTCAGTTGTGTGTCTGGGTTTTCTCTGTGTGTCTTGAGTGTGCGCTCACCAGGCCAATGAAAGAGAGGCGCTACATTAGGACTTGGGACACAAGGTCTAATTAATTTCTCTTGCCTCTGGGTTATTCAGGTAAAACAATTACACCTGTAATCTATTTTCAAAGGAACTAAACTGTCTTTGCAATGAATGTTATTATCCCTCAGATTTTAATGAAGCAGAGAGCAGACTAAAAGTGTAGTCAGGGTCTTAGTGACAGGACATGTCCGTGGGGACCACAGCTGTGTGTATTTGTGAGAGTTAGTCCATATTGAAGTGTATGAGCCTGTGTGTGGACCTTACACAAGTTGGTGCAGACAACATTAATAGTGTTCCAAATGTGAGTGAGATCGAGTTTGCCGCAGGATGAATAAAAATATCACAATGGGCAAGGTCTCTATAATTACTTGGATTCAATTAAGGGCCTTTTGAGCAGTTGGCTTAATAAGCTTTCAGCCTCCTCTCTCCACTGTGCAGCCTAATGAGTGTCAGTCAGAGTCAGGAGAAGATAATGCTCTTGGCCTTAGGGCCTTCCATTACTCTGCTGTCCTCACCTTCTACCATCAGGCCTCAGGTAATGTCTGTGACAGGTGAGTCTGCCTGTTCACAAACTCCTTCACTTCATGACACTGTGAAAGCACTTACATTGTTACCGGTGTGATATATGTTGTACAAACTGACACGTGAAAAAGCACTTGCTTTCTTTTATTGCTCTCGTCTAATCTGGCACTAATCTAATCTGGACAGAGGCCTGGAAGGAGCAAACCAGGGTTCACAAGATAACCCTTCCACTGCCCTTAATCAAGAACTAAATCTCTAAGATTTTTTAGTCTTTAAACAACAGATAATTCTCTACTTGTCTACACGAGGGTCCTAAAAATTACCAGCCCAATACCATTGATAAAACAGATTTTTTTCTTTTTTTGTTTAAAGCTTTTACATGAAAATACGACGGAGTATTAGGGCCACATTAAGAAAAAAAATCATGACTTTGAGAATAAAGTCATAACTTATGAGAAAAAACAACAGATTAGAATATAAGGACTTTATTCTGACTTTATTTTTCGCAAGTAATGATTTTATTACGACTTTATTCTTGTAAGTAATTACTTTATTACAACTTTATTCTCATTAGTAATAACTTTATTCTCACAAGTCTTAAATTCTTTTTTCTTAGTGTGGCCCTAATACTCCGTCATATGAAAGAAATAAAAACCATAATATTTGATTGTTTTATGAGACGTACACACTTGCTCTTGATTTAATGCCAGCAACATGTTTCAAAACAGTTGATACATGGACAACAAAACACTAATTGAACTCAAACTGAAACCTAATTTATAACAGGTTAATAACATGACTGAGTATAAAAAAGTATTTAAAAGTTAAAGTAAAAGTATTAAGGGGTCAAGGCTTCTTAAAAGTAAAAGTGGGAAGAGACAAACCAATCTGTAAAAGCCTGGGAGAGGAAATAGTTATGTGACACTTGGGCATAAAACTGTAAAGAGTCTGGGGTTCTGATCTTCTGTAGTTCATAAAATCATTAAAATATTCAGAGGATCTAGAGCTGCACAAAGGGAACAAGACCAAAATCCAATACTGGCTGGCCATTATCTTCTGACCCTCAGGCAAACTATTAATAACAGATATGACTCTGCAGTGGAAACCGCTGCATGTGTTTAAAATCACATCAAAGTAACAATGTATGCGAGTACAGTCTGTGGCTACACTGACATATGCAGGTTTAACCGTGCAAGGAAAACTCATTTATGAACATGATGCACAAATGCTGATAGACTGTAGGAAAGTATGAAACTGTCCTTGGACCAGGCTAAAAGAATACAACATACTTTTTGGAGATCATGGTCACAGATCTCAGGATCTCATCTTTATGTCAAGACACACTTAAAAAGTCAGCATTCGTGGTAGTATGGGACTAAATAAAGGCCCATGGCATGGATAGCATACAAATGTTGGAGGATAACATAAATGCTGATAAAAATGCAGGTTTAGGAGCAACATATGCTGTAGGGGTGTAAGGGTACACAAAAGTCACAGTTTGGCTCATACCTCGGTTTTGAGGTCATGGTATGGTTCATGTTTAGTACAGTAAAGAAATATATGCAGGACAAACAATCTCCTGTCTTCTATTGAGAATCTACAGAGTATCATATTTACGCTTTCTAAAGTGCTGGAATGATGATTTATAGCTTTGCATGCCTGTTCAGATTTAATTCCTGACAATTTAAATGAAACAAAACAAACAATATATAAAAATAAAATTCACAGTAGTAAAATGACGCAAATGTCCATCCGTCTGTCGCCAGGGCTACAGCAGATGCCTCAGACAAGTTGTGCACAACAGCAGCTTTTGTTTGTTCACAAAGGGGTGGTATGACTTTTACTGCTCAAATTGCATATACCACCAATGTGAACAGAATTGCATTTCGAATGGACAAAGTGCATCCGCCTATTTTTTATGATTATTTCTAAGAATTTCTATTGTACCGTTTTTCAGGGTTTATTCCCAAACTAGCCTTATTTATTTACAGGGATCACCTTGCCCCCCTCTCCCTCTTTATCTGTTGTCTCTGCACACAGCTGTTGCAGTCCTCTCCTCCCTTTCTCTCTGTTTCTCTCCATCCTTATCAGCAGAATTATTTATGTTACAGAAGTTGAGTTTTTTCTTTTTTCTCTCACATTAATCAGATTTCACAGCACATCTGCAGCAGCGTGCCAAGGAGGATTATAATTAAATTAATGACGTAGTATTTCACTGTTAAGTTTGGACGAGTGTGTGTGTGTGTGTGCACCCTCATCCCAACAGGTACAGAGGGAGTATAGATGAAAGGGGAGCGCACACCTCACCAATTATTATTCTAACGGATGGATAATAACTTATAACAAATTACTTTTTTAATTTTTAGACTTATATCTGCACACTAACACACTGCTGTTTCTGTAATGAACCGATGGGTGAGAATTACACAGCGGGCTAATTAGGTAGTTGCATGACTCCGTCACATTGCTCTAAGTGCAAAACTCTACAAAAAAAGCATAAATCGTGATCATGAAGTTGAGAGAAATGTAGAGTCTGCGCAGCACGCCTAGTTGTTGCTGGCAGCAGATAAGATTGGTGTTTAATCATTGTAGAAAAGTCCTCTCTTGTTTAGGCAATATGGGCAGTGCCCACTTCTTTTGATTTGACACTTGCTCAGCTTCAAATGTCTAAGCCCCTTCTGCCAACTGATGGTTTTATTTTGCACTGCCCTATGCATTCAGTTTGGTACATGTGTGTATCATACCAGAAATCCTAAACAGTTTAATACCCATAACATGCTGCCATCCAAACAAAGCGTTTGTCAGGGCCGATCTTGCATAATGCAGTAGTAAGATGCCAAGCTACATGTTGCATGTATTGCAACAAGATAGCTGTCTAGAAAAGCAGTCCTGGTGCTGCAGGATGTTATCCATTAAACGTAATAAGTGCATCATGACAAAAACTGAAGACTTAGGCAGTTGAGCGGCTGAAATCCTACTTATCATCTCAACAAGTTATAGGATAATAAATGGATGGGACAATTTTGGTTGTGCCTCAAAGATAATTTCCTGTTTTTGTGCTCATCTTAAAGTGGAGTTCAGGTGGAAATTGTGTCAGTCAGTCCTTAGGTCTTCATAAATATACCAGCAGATGTTTTGTCAGCACTGGTTTTTGCCTGCTTGGCTGTGAATATATAATGTTGTTGAGCTCTGGCACTTTGAACATTTTGGCTTGTGATCTCTTGTGTGAAATCAGTGACTACTTGCGAAGTCTCAATGCAGGTAACACGATGCCTCAGGATAGTCAGAACCTGTGAGCAGATTCATTAAAGCAGGAATTTTCTTTCTTGGGTTGTTTCCTCTTGGAGTGTTTATGAAAGCCCTGCGGCATCCATTGTTCACAAGAATTGAACAAAATTACCAAAAAAAAACTCTACTAAAAACAAACTTTGCAAATCAGAATCAGACATTTTTTCTTTGTGAAACTTTGATTCCTTCCCACAAAATTAATACGAGAGAGGTCGAGAGCAACTTCAGCAGACATAATTTAATAAGCTCAATCATAAAGGAAGAGCTAATTCTTTTGAAAATCTTATCAAAAGAACACATTTTGTTGTTATATTTGGGTGTTACTTTGTTGATTTACTGAAGGTTAACACTTTAATGACTATTTACTTTTCAAATTAAATCTGAGCCAACAAAAGATAGCATTTTTAAAAGTCAAAATAAAGACAAACAATACTGCAAAACTTGGACGTTATTATAAAAATCTGTAAATCTAAATACATAACTAAAGTGCAACAACACCCAAACTTTTCTCTATAGCTGTAGGCCACACTGCGGCAAAAGTTTGAATTTATCTAAGAAAGAGAAAGTTCTGCATTTTTAACCAAAGAGATAAAAACTGAATTGGATTTTTTTATTTATTTTTTGCGTTCGAAGTCAAAACTAACTCATCAATCTCCTTGTCAAATGTCAAGAGTGGGTACTACAAAGCCCCCCTGCTCCTCGTAAAATCTGCCATCTCCACTGTAAATACTGACACGGCTTGAAATATGTTTAATTTCTTCTGCTTCTATATTTGGCTGAGATGTTTTGAATGCGGGCTGAGTAACAGACAGACGGGTAGCTGCTGTTAGGCTTTCTAAACTTGAGGCGCTTGAACAGCGGATTCACTAAATGATCTATACTTCCTGCGTGTGTCTCTGTGTATGTGGTTGTGTGTGTGTGTTACATCCCGAGACTGTATCCCAGCGTGAGAAAATCAATGAGACCGATGTAACAGGGACCGGTCCATCAGCATTTGCACACATGCACACACACACTGATCCCTCCCACAGACACATCTCCTTTCCCCCACAGACATGCATCCGCTGTGCACACACTTTCTTACTGTTATGCACACATACACACTGCTCAGCTTCACTCCCTCAACTCTCTCTGCACGCAGTCTGGAATATTGATGCGCTCTTTAAGAGCTCTCCACTCCGTCTGTGTCACATTCCATCCATCTACACACCATTTTCAACCACACCAACCGATCGGGTGAAAACAATCCAACGCTGACTCTCCTTTTAAACACCAGTTTAAACAATCATCACATAGGCTTGGATGGCAATCCACAAGCTGTACATTTCATCATCTTCACATTATAATGAGGCATTGTGCAGGTCTGCTGTATGTCAGTTTGTATCACTTCATATCATTAATATATCCGCTGTTCCACGTTGAGTGAAATATTATTCTCCATCTTCAATCTACTTCATTAGGGCAGGGAATCCTCTGACAGAAAATTTCTTCTCTGGGCGCTTCTGCTTTCATCTGCACCAGAGGAGTTTCTATGTGTGTGTGTGTATAAATGTGTGTGTGTGTGGGCATGTCCGCACACTCATATCCTTGCATGCCAGATACAGAGGAAGAATAAAAAGAGGAGAAATATGGAGAGCTAGAGCGCACACTCTCATGCATGTACATCAGCCTGAGGTTGATTATCATGGGGTGAGTGGCAATTAATGTAGCACTAATTAGAGAGGCTTTTATGTGTTGAGGACTAAGAGGGGCTCCTGGTGATCCCTGCAAAACTGCAGCAGAGATAGCACAGAGAACATAAAACACAGTGCGCACGCCTTGACAAGACACTAGCCATACGCAGATGACACCACATGTCAATTAGTATCTTTCACTGTGCTGCAGGCTGCTCTGGAACGTAGATAAGAATCCTGACTTTGGGGAAGACGGAACAAATCAAACAGAGAGCCTATCTTTATGGCACTGAAGTTGACATAAAACCCCCACTAAAATTACATGAGCAAGAATACAAGGAGATTACTACCTTCCAATCATTTCCTGAGCTCGTTTCATCTCTCCCAACTGTGTCATCAGCTTATATCAATAAAAGGAAAAACTGATGACTATTCTCCAATCAGCCTCCTCAGCTTCTCAATATGTTGTTATTTGTGTTTATGGCAAAGCATCAAGAATAAAATCAATTACTGAAAAATAAAAAAAAAGAACATTTTGCTTCTTGCTTTATTTGTTTTGTAGACAAAAGACATAAAAATGGCTAATAAGTTGTTGCATGAAAATTGCATTTTAATGTCGGCAATCATTTAGCTTGTGCCACTTTAATGGTGGAAATCTGAACATCCTTCAGGTACACCTGTACCCATCAATCACTCTCCTCTCCCCCCATCACTCTCTTTTCTCTCTCTGCCGTGTGATGTTTTTATCGTTCCCGTTCCCCGCAGTCTCCCCTCACCATCGTTCGCTGTGTAATCTCGGGGATTGTGTGGTCTCTTGGTGTGAGAGGTGATGGGTACAGCAGGATGAGTGTGATAATCTGCCACACTGGATTACAGTCTAATCTCTAATCTCTCTGGCCCTCCTCTGCCCAGGGACCACCTCCACCGTGCCAATTTTATTAATCTGAACCCCCTGCATCAACGGCTTAGCTTTGCCCATTTTGATTTCCCAGCTTTCATCAAGCATATAAAGCAATAGGAGCTGAAACAATAGATTGTTGTGACGCAACACTCCGAAGTGAATTCCATGACCCCTGTGCGCTCTATCGGAGGATTTAACTACTGATGAGAGCGTTAATCCTCTGAATGTGAGGATTCATCAGGAATAGTTGCTTTAGGGACGTCCCAGGTTGCCTAAATTGCAGCGGGCTGCAGTTTGGCTGGCACATTCTCTGTATAAGTGCTGAACATGGGCTCCAACGGCATCCAATGTAATATCCATCAGAGGGAGTCTAAGCGTGAAGGTTGCTGTGTCCTGCCTGACTTCATGACCTGGAACACTCACAATTAATGTTCCGTGTCATGGGGTTAAATTGGTGTTAGTAATTCCTCTGGCTAGTTGAGAGAAGGCAGAGTGAGAAAAGGCTATTCCAGTCACGGACTGGCTAAGAGGGAACATGATTAACCAATTACCTTGCCTTTCTAATAAATGAGTAATCAGTTCAAGGCTGATCTCTGGACTGATGTCTCTCCATCCTATTGGAACATTCATTGTGCTGACTGTGTTATGTATGCAAGCCAGAGCCCTAATGCAATAGAAACTGATTTGAATTAATGCCAATGGGTATAAAGTCAGTCTCAATATATCTCGATCCCAGTGTTTAAATGTTCATATTTACATTTCACAGGGATTTCCCTGTCTTGCTTCTCTTTCAATAATTATACTTTTATTAAATCATGTAGCAAATATGCCAGTGTGGGCACACAGGATTACAGTTTCATTAAGTTTGCAGAAACAGACAAACAACAGCACAAAAATATTCTGAGAGAAAATATTCTACGTGATCTGTGTTCACATAAGGTACTTGAGCTGACCTGTTCGTGTTCATGTGTGCGCTTGGCCCAAGGGTGTCATGCACTACACAGAGTAAGTATATAGTTCAATGTTACAGGAAAAACAACTTGACAAAACAACGGAGGTAAGACGCAGCTAGGGATTAAATTAATCTTGTTTAAAATCCACTGTTTACTCAACTTGCCGCCGTTCTTTGCATGCAAACATTTCTTTGTTGAAAAAATGCACCAGGGATGTATAGTTTCTCCATTTAGGTGCTGAAATACACACTGAGGATGCATCTCCACTGTTCAACAAATTGCATATCAAACAGACGAGTCATTTGTTACCTGTGTAGAATAAAAAGTAATTTACATTCACAATCAGTTCGATTGTGATGTAAAAAACGAACCCCTGGTGCTGTTGAGTTTTGAGGAAACATATTTCTGGATGTCTTTTCTTTCATTTTATCTCTTATTTTGTGACATTTGAAAAGAAAGAGGTGTGATACGTTGGCTTCTGAAGCAGACTGCAGTGTTGCTTGGTTTAATTTTAAATCTTTTATATATGGCAGTAAATTCAAAATCACACCTACACTGAGATTCTTAGCGGATATTTGAGAGAGACTGCCTTCGGTCCGAGAATCAGTGGAAGAATCAGCGGTGCATTTTTGTCAGATTCACAAGCTCAGACCGAGCAAAGGGAATATTGTATTTTCCGAGCATTTTTCTTTCTGTCAAAGTCTTGCACCTACATTTCCTTCAATGTAAATCAGCTGTCAAGCGAACAGAGTTTTGATTGCGTATGCTAGGAGTGGCTAACATCATTTCAACCCAGAGAGTTTAAGACCCATCACAACTTCAGCCTGATAAGAGCATGATTCAAATGTCATCCCATAGGAAATATATCACACTTTGCACAACTTCTTCTGAAGTCCCCAAAAGCTTCACAAAACTTTCTGAATACGCAGCAGAACTCTCTGACACCTGTAAACATACTTTGATGTTGGAATCGCTGAAGCTTCCTATTAAAACTGGGAAAAAAAAAATGTAACTAAGACTCTAATTAAGCAGTAGGAGCAGCCCATGTCAAAATTGACTCATTTCCTGGATGCAGCAGCAAAAGAAACTTTTATGTAGGAAGAGAAGATGCTTCCTCTGTCGCTCAGATTGATTGTACCATAGTTTAAAGCCAGCAGCTGTTAAAGCCTTAAAACTTACCCAGCCAGGTACAGACTGCATAGACAATTGTTTAAGAGAACCAAGTCCAGACTTAATTAGGGTCTGAGCTGGCAAAGCAGTGTGAGGACCCTTTCCTTTCCTTTCCTTCTCTTTTCTTTCTTTAAATAAATTGCTTATCTGGCATCCTAATCAACATGAAGCCTGGGTAGAAGTTTGATATCTGTTAAGATTTTACACAACACTTACCAAACTGGCCTCTTAAATCATGTTAAATTCAAAGACTCAGCTCCTCCGATGGGTTACACTAATATGCATCAATTAGCGTATGTATCATGCCAAGACTGACAAAAAGTTTCTTAACTTGATAAAATAATAAAAAATAAAAGGAAGTCCACAAAATCTAATCAGATATTAGATTTTCCTAAACTTTGGATAGTCGATAGCAGGGGTGGGCAATTAATTTTTACAAGGGGCCACATGAGAAACCTGAACTGTGTTGGAGGGCTGAACCAACAACAACTTCAACTTCAAATCAGGGAGGTTCACACATACAGAAAAGCAAACCTAAATAAGCAACTAACTACCAGTTAAAAACAAGCCCAAAAAAGTGCACCCACGACTCATGAGTTTTACAAGCGACTTCAGAGAAAAACAAGCCTAAAGTTGTTTATAATAAGAGGACTTGGCAACTGTAAGGCTGATGTTTGAACTTGTCTCTGTTCACGAATGCATATCTAGGATGTACACACGTGCGTCCAAACAGAAATAAAACAACAGCTAGGTTTTCAAAATAAAAGCAACACACTTGTATCGCATGTTGATAAATTGATTGACAGATCTCACAAAGGGACGGGCAGGGACATCCAAAGGGCTGGATGCCCAGGTCTGGTCTATAGGGTGCAGTCTTGTCCTCAATGTCGGTCAATTCTAATAGTGGTCAGAGTGCAGTAGACGCTGGTTAAAAGTTATAAAAGGATTTCGTATTTATCAAAGGGTGAGTCCCTGGCGATGTGTTAAAACTTTCATGTCTCAGCTTGAACAGGAAGTTAATGTTACTCCCACATACAGCATTTTTATCTGTATCAAATTTTGTATTTCAAGGCTGATATCCACCTCTGAACACATCCATTTGTTGACTGTTCAACCACAGTCATAAAGCCGCCCTGTGGGAATACGTGACACAAACCTTTTAATACAATGTCTGATCTGCTCCCAGTTTTATCGGTTTGATGGCGGTCCAAATCTCGACTCATTTACACATAAACATTCGTCATTGTAATAGTGCCAAGTATTGGAGAGAAGAATTAACCTTTGGTTCTTACAGTTTAACAAATGCACTGTTATGTCGACATTCATACAGATGATAACTTGGGTAAAACCATGTATGTTGACAGTATCTGCCTGAACTCATCTACACATCAATTAAGCTCATGGGGAGGTGATCATTCACTGCTGCACAGTCATGGTTGCTGCACAGGCACAGTCTGCTGCACATCCTGTGCCTGCAACAGGCCTCAACATGCACAAATGAGCGAGGGCCCATTCACCTCCATCCACCTCTGTCTTTGGTAACAATTTAGAGTCATTTGAAAAATACAGTTCAAATTTTACTGTATGCTTTAAAATGTTTTTATAATTAAACAGGAACTCTGCAAGTCACAGCTGACAGAAAACAAATGAAAGTGCTTAAAGCCAGTGTCCATTTAATACTTTAGTGCTTAACAAATAAATTACTGTTTTACACTTGCTTTGTTGTCAGTGTCTGGAAAATCTTGTCAACAGCTGAGTACAGAACATCTGTTATTATGGTGTGTACTGTGTGCGTGTCAGCTCACCTCTGTCACCAGCGTGTGTGTTTTCAGGGTTGAGTGTGTCCAGCAGGTGGATGGAGCTGGTGGGTCTGGTTTTGCTGCGGTCATCCTGTTGATGGTCTGCTGAGCTCAGGCCGTTCTCATACAGCTGGCTCTCCCCGTGTCGCAGATGCCAGGTCAGACCTAACAGGTGGACCGCTACACACGGTTACACACACACAAACACACACACATACAGGTACAGAGGCAAAGAAAGAGGAGAAGAAGATAGCGAAGATCATTATTCGAAGCATGCAGAGGGGTGTGTCTGAGTCTCCTTTAATGCCCATCTCAGAGCTCTCACTTAGTTTATGTGCTTATTAGTGCCCACCAAGGAAAGGGGACAATTAACTGGTACACAAAGAAAAAAAGAAAACCACACACATACACATAAACACATGCACACCCATTTCAGATATATACGTGTGTACATTAGCACACGACCACAGAATGTAGCAGAGGTGAGCAATTAAGGGAGATCTTTGGAGCCTAAGCCCAGGGCTGGTATTAAAGCACTAACACAGTCTTTTATGCATGACTAATGATGCTTTGAAAGCTGCTGCCGATTCACAATCCATATGGGCCTTTTAAACAACAAAGGCTATGGGTGGATGCTGGATTCCCCCTCCCACTTATAAAACTGTTTACTAGGACGACAATTCTGCATGCTATTAAATAAAAACAACTAACACCTGCCCATTATGGAAATTAATTAGCACCTTGCAAGGCTGACGGTAAAATATTCAGTAAAACATTCACCTTGCTCTGACCAATCATCAAGCTCCATTAATGTGAGCCTGAGCTGCTACACTACTTTAGTTTTAAACTTTAAAAGAATCTCTAAAGGTAATGTCCCTTTGCTGATATGAAGAACAAAGCAAATGAAATAAATCATGGCAGGTTTTTTCTCCTCTGACACATTCGGAACATCAAACAAAAGCAGCAAGTCAAATCACAAAGTTGCTATGCGCTGGTGGCAGTCACAGGATGGCTGCTGCATGCAGATCAAGGTAAGGAACTTCTAACGACTTCAAACGTCTTCTCTGTCTGTCTTGTGTCTGCTGATTGCCGACACCCACAAAAAAAAAAAGAAAAAAAAAAAGCACTTGACACGCGCTCGCTAACGCTTGCACAAAATGGCTGCTTGGTAAAAACAAACTCACAATTACACAACATGACCAACGCAGTCGCACAGGTGCACATGCACACAAGTGTGCCTGCTATTTTCATGTATGCATCAATGAGCACACCCACAAAGACACACCTACGCGCTCACCCACACTTGATCCCCAGCTGATGAGGAATACCTAATTAAAACTCCCGATAGTTCAAAGCTATTTGAGTCCTTTTCTGCTGCAGAGGCAAAGGAGGAAAAACTATTTTCTCTGGAAATAAAGCAAATCCATGATGAGCTCTGAGAGCTGAAGCCAATTTAGTCCCATGCTCCATTTTTGCATCTTTGGGGATCAGCAAATCATACAGTCCAACATTTCAACATGACTAGCCCCAGCCACTGTTGGTTTAGCTATCTACTCATGCACAATATGAGGGCTTCAAAGCAGAACACTGACGATTACTACGGCCATGAGGGAGACGTCATGCATCATTTAGTTCAGACTAATTGAACTGTCAGCCTGTGACGAGACCAGACGTGGACACGCACACATTCTTCACATCCATGTGAGTACCAGTCAGTCATTTTGATACATCTGTTTTTTTTCCCCCCTCTTCTTTCAATGTAGTTTACTTATTTCCATTTTATAAATATGCAGTGTGGGGGATTTTCTCATTAACAATTCTCTGTGAAATTACCTGTGATGACTCACTCTCTTTCTAGAAAATAAAAAAGTAACCCAAGTCAACTGCCTTGTACATTCAATTTCATGGGTTTAGTTTTCCAAATCCATAAAACCCTTGCTAGTCGTCAGTCCATATAAAACAGGTGAGTGGGAAACGAGTCGGCACACATAGACAGGGGGAACAAATGATGAATATTGCAATTACATTGTCTTTAACGAAGATTTCTGCAGAGATTTCCTTTCAAATATGCCCCTGTGCCAACTCTGATCTGTTAGAATAAAACATGAAACATAGTGTAGCACCTACAGATGTAGGTCTGCATGCATCTTCACTGTTTGTGTTGTGTTATATTGCGCAGTGGAGTGGAACAGCCTATCATAGTTTCATAAATTAGTCTTTAAGCGTGCTCAGTGAGGGATGACATCTTATTCCCAAACTGATACATTAAGCCTTCCTACCATTCAATCTCTTCTGCTTCATTCTTTCCTCACTTCCTCTCGTCTGAATTGCTTGTCTTTTCTTTCATTCCTTACTCCCCCCCCACACACACACCTCTGTAAGCCAAGTGTTAGCCACTCCAGTAATGACTCTACAGCAGCAGTCCTTCACTGCTCTCCTATCTTCTCCTCTCCACCACTCCATCCGTCCTCAAAGGCCCCTCAGACCCTACTTCTCCTGCTCCTCCTCATCAGCCTCTCTCTCTACGTCTCTCTCACTCTCTTGTTTTATGGCTGTTGACCTTTTGCTGGAACACTTAGCATCTAGAGTCACAGAGCACACGCGCACACGCTGAAGCGAGGAGGGATAAGGACCGGAGAACTTGATGAGGAGAGGGTGGCGGTGGAGGATGCAGGTCTGTGTGTATGCTCTTGTACCTTTGAGGGCCCAAAGTCCTCACAGTAATAAAAGCCTTGTGATGACATGTTTGTTGTTGTTCACTAAAGATCAAAGTTACAGTACTTGGGAGTATTAAAAAAGCTGAGGACATATGGAGCTTTGGGCAAGGGCAAGACTATATTTCAAGATTTGGTTTTATATTTCATGAAGAGGTGAAAGAGGTTGTGGTTGTCAAGGGTCCTGTAATCATGGTCCTGCTGGTAAACAGCAGTTGGAACTCTTCCAGATGTGCATGAAAGTCTCCGGGTAAAATCAGAGCAAGAAATGAACAGCTGCTAAGCTTGAAGGTTTTTTCTTGACCTTAAAACATAGTTGACTAAAAATTCCAAAGTTAAGGTTGATTTAGTTCTCCTTTTTTCTGTACGATTTAGGCCTTGAGTTTCTACAATGAGCACCTTCACTACTACATCCGTTTTCGCTGACAGATCAATAGCACAATATCAAAAAAATAAAAAGCAAATCAACCCAAAACTCAAAAATTTGACCCAAAGAAATCAAAACATGGCAATTCAAGGACAACATTTCCTCAAGAGCCCTGGTGTATCCTTTTAACAGGCACACTTTCCAGGTTTTACTGAAACTGAAATTTCAAATCAAGTTTGAAATTATTCATAATGAAAGCATCTTTTTTTGTAACTTAAAGGGATTTAAACTCTTTTTGACAAAGACGCCCTTTCATGAAACTTTTATTTTATTTTAAATTTTATTTTTATTCACATTTTATATATTTGGCTTTCTAGAAATAAATGTGTAACAACAGAACTACTGACGTTCAACATACACATAAACACTGTTATTTTCATGGTGTTAAAAAAAAATTGAGGAAGAACCCCCCCCCCAAAATCAACCTATTCCTTTTACGAATATGTATATAAATGAATAAATAAGTAAGTAAGTAAATAAATAAATAAGTAGACTATAAAGAAATACATAAGGGCAAGCAGGTACATATATATATTTTATAACCTTAGTTAAAAAAAAAGCACAGGACAAGGACTTTGCAGAAAAGGTGGGTAACATTCTATAATCAAACCTTATTGGTCTCTTTGGGCACCCTTAGCCGTTTCAATAACTAGTTTGACACAAAAAGAAGAATCTGTGTAGTTTTAATGTGGGCATTTAGGAAGAAAAACCATATAACTTTACTGTGTGTCTGTAGAGGAACTATGAAACTAACTAAGGCTACTCAGCTAAGCTTAGCCAGAAAGACTGGAAACAGTCAGCGAACTCGTCCAAGAGTAACTAAGTCAGGGTGACAGGGATATAAAAGTTCCTATCTACCACTCCGAAAAGAACCTAATATTCAGATGCAAAATGTCAAACCATGCCTGAACTGTATTTCCTGTCACATTCTGGGTTGAAGTTTGATGAATTATACAACTATGGTGCAGAGTTTTGTAACCAGTCGCAACAAAAAAGAATTGTGAAGGTACTATAGTCGTAATTTTTACACCGACTGCCTTACTTATTCCCCCTCAGCTGCAAATTGGGATCTTTTTTTTTCCAACTTATATTTTATTCATTACTCACAAATCAGACTATCAGGAGGTGCACTCCATTTTTATCCAGACATTTTATCATCTACTTCACATCATACAAAAGCATTTGAGGTAAACTACAAATAAAACTATACAGACAAAAATAAACAAAACAAATAAAATAATCAAAGGGACTAGAGCTCATGCATTTCCTGTATCACTGGAGCTCATGAGTCAAACTGTGATCTTGATGTGATTTTTTCCATAATAGAGACTCTGATTTGTCTACTTCTCACCACCAGAAGCAGAACTCTTAGAAGTAAAATCCTGTTTTTAGCATGAATACTCCCAGGTATGACGCCCAATTTAAGGATGAAGGGATCAAAAACATAATTCATGCCCAATATTTTTCTAAAGTTTAAGATTTTTTTTATTTGCTACACTTTAAGTGCACCAAACTTACAGATGAATTGAAGTTAGTTGCATGTCAATATCTGCCATTGTTATAAACCTATATAATATATTTACTCATATATCTTCATATCACAGCAAACTAATACTAGTAAGCCAGTGTACCTGAGTGCTGGTTCAGAAAAGATGTTTTGCACATTTGTCACCCATCTGACAATCCATTTTAGTTTGTTTATAGCAAAATGTGAAAGAATAAGACAGCAGTGTGGTAAGACATGATGCACTGTTATTTTTAGAGAGGGGACTACTCGCAACAGTTTGAAATACAGTACATTGTGTGACTCGTGGGAAACAAAAGTCCTGAAATCAGCTGTAATGGCTCTCTCTCTATTTATATATATTTTCTTTTTTAAAACATCAGTATTGACTGACTTTCCCAATGGCCCTGACTACTGATGGTGCAATGTATTAGCAGAACATCTTTCAATATTATTAGTGAGTCAAGGAAGTAAGGTTTCTTATGTTAATGAACTTTATGCATCATTATAACACATTTATAAATAAATATCCATCTCCGCAAAAAGGTCTCCGAAATAAGCGGTTACTTAACTGTTCTATCTATTCTGATCCTTAGTGTGGACAGGAAATTTCACACACACTCACACGGACACACACGAGGGCACAGCATGAAGTCAGTTATGTGAGCAGCATGTGCTCAGCATGAACCTTCACTTTCACTCCCTTTTCCCTCTGTCTGTCGATCCATCTCTCCGTGTCCATCTTTCTCTCTCCCTCTCTTGCAAAATGGCGTATAACCGTCAAGACACATAACACGTTTGAGAGAGAACCAGAGTTATCCCAGTCATTATAGCCGCGGCAGCACCGGCACAGTGGCAATAGCGAGCAGTGAGCAGCAGTGCGGCGAGCTAACAGGCCGAGGCCCTCTCATACATGAATCATTGATCAGCGTGACAGTGAGATGACTGCCAGAGGTAATAGGAAGGCACCGCTGTGAGGGGGTTCTGTACTGTACCCTTGCTGTTGGCTACCCTGCTGAAATGTGCAGAGAAGATGTGGCAGGCTGAAGAGAACAGTGCAGGGCGAAGGGAGAAACTGAAGCAGTTCGGTAGTAAGAGAAAGAAGTGCTTGATGTGGATTTAACAGGTTTACTTAAACTACAGGGGAGAGAAATAAAAAGAACAGATGGATCAGAGCTGGTAGGAAAACGGTGGCTTAAAGGGAGCCGAGATAACTACTGCTCCATTACAGCTTCATGAACGGCTGGAATGCAAAGACGTATGGATATCATATCTTGATTGTAATAAATGGCAACCCTGGACCGCTAAATTCCCCGGCATTCTTCCAGATACACAGCTTTTAAGGAAGACCATTGGAGGTGCTAGGAGCAGAGATAATGCTAGCTTGCAGTTGCTGTTGTTGCTGCTGCAGCTCTTGCTATTGTTGTTGTCAGGCATGTGTGTGTCTCCAGATTAGATAGAAATGATTGTGTGCTCCAGTGATGATTAGATTTCACACTCGTGGTGGGAGAAAGAGTAGGAGATAGAGAGAGAAAATTGGGAGTGTGTGTGTGTTTCCGTGTGTGTGTGTACATTCCTGTGAAATGTGAACACCACATGCAGCTATCTGGTGTTTGTAACAGTGCTCGCCTGGGCTGAGGGACACAATGGGTGAGATTGACTGTGAATATACTGTCTTATCGATAACCATTACAGCCAAGGTAGCGCCGCAGTCAGTTAAAAATGATTTATCAATACTCTTGCAGAAGCGGAAACACACCCGGGCCTGATTGCCAAGTTCTTTTTCGCTCATACACATAGCTAACCGCCAACTATATTCCATCTGACAACCAAAGACTACAGCTGGCTTTGCCCCGCAGCAAACACTTTCAAGAGCATCAGTCATTCGATTTAGTGTGTGGTTTAGCATGTACAGTAAAAGCAATTTCTCATCCAAGTTCTGCATGGCTGTGTCAGCCTCTAGCAAAGCCACAACTTCTGAGGGATGGGAGAAAGAAAGGCAGCGCGAGAAAGAAGGGCAGAGGGAGATAAAAGACATGGGGAGAGGCAAAGTGGGGAGTAAGACAGAGGAGGAGAGAGACAAATGGGAAAAACAAGTGTGAAGGAGAGTGAAGGAGAGAGACTTCAGAGCCATCTGTGTCTAAGTCAACGCTGGAGTAGAGACTGAGAGCCCGGGGGTCTGTCTGCCCTCCCGCCTATTCGCCTGTCGGCCCTAGCTCCACTCTGACAGACAAGAGGTGCTAAAGTGTTTTTCTTACTCCCCTCTGCTGACCTCTTGAAAGCTACTAATACAACTGTCATGATTGTTTAAGTGTGTATGTTTGCGTGCGAGTGTGTGTCTGCTGACATTTCCTTGTGTGCTTCTCGGTGTGTGAGCAGACGCCGAGTCTCGCTGCGATGTCTCCACTGGCATTAACCTGAGGACTCATCATCATCTGTGTGACCTTACTAATCTGGGAGTCTTGTTTGGATAAAAGGATAAAATGAAGGAAAGAGGGATAAAGGGAGAGCGGAGGTGGAGACACACTCCTCACACCTTGAATGATGAGATTTGCTGTGTATCCCTGTGTTTATTTACCAGTAAAACTCGCTGTCGCTGTCATCTAGTTAGTCACGGTAGCGACGGTACACCAAGTCCAACAGATCACAGCATTCTGCTTCACGCATTCCTCTGTTGTTCTTTCAGTCCTAATCACGCCCCCTCTCCGGCTCTGTCAGAGTCGTCTTCTCTCCCTGTCTGTCTCCCACTCTCTGTCTTACTGATCTGGTCCTTTTCTGAAAGCTGAGTCATGTTACAACAGATAGAATAGTGTTAAATGAGTAGGGGGATCGGCGCCATGTTAGAATACCCTCAGGCAAACACCATCAGCCACCACTGAGAGCTGAAACACTGCAGACAAACAGCGGCTCATAACTGCTGCTCACAGTCACGTAAGGCTCAATCCCTTGATGTTTGAGCGTGGGCGTGTGACTGCATTTGTGCGTGAGAGTGTCACCGAGGATGAGACGGGGAAAAGGAGAGTGCCAGTTTCAGCGTGAATGTGTGTAAGCTTGTCTTGCCTGGTGAACTATTGGAGCCATTGAGACTATTTCATTGCAGCCTCTCTGACCTTCTGGAGACATTTTACCAAAGGGCTCTCTCGCCATTCAGAGCTTTCTGACCAGAGTCTGTCCAGCCATTTAAGGCAATTTTACCAAAGGCCTCTGAAGCTGTTAGGGCAGTTTTAGCAAAGGCCAGCGGGTTTCTAAGAACTGCGTCAGACGACCGAAAGAGAGGATTGAAAACAAAGAGAAACTGGACCAATCAATACAGACCCCAATGAGGCATGAAGCAGCATGGTGAATGAATCTGGAGGTTAGGAGAACACACACCCACATACACACACAAACATACACACAAAGGAGCACACACACAACTGCAATCATACAGTCACTCATGCATCTTCACACACACACGCACGCATGCACGCACGCACGCACGTACGCACGCACGCACGCACGCACGCACGCACACACACATTTACAGAGTAAGACATCTGGACAAAGATAAACATGTGAACATATATATATATATATATATATATATAATTACACTTTTCAAAGCAGACGAACAGAAACAGATTTTTACCTGCTGTTTAAAAAATTAAAAAGGAGATTTAACTTTAAGGTCAACATATTTGGGCTGATGATCTTCCAAATCTGTTGTAAAATTGAAATGAAGGCTGATACTCATTTACTACCTATACAGAATATACCGTTGTCCTGATCCATGTGATTCAATTATTGATTGTGCTACATATCAATAATGTGCTAACTCCAACCCTTTGTATTTTAATTTGAAAAGAAATATGGGACTATAAACCAATGGTAGATCTATGCCACTTTTTCTAAGGGTTGATGCAGATGTTGAAAATGAGAGCGTCAGCCAGCTGATAATCAGCATAAATTGCAGTATATCACAGTGTTGCCTTTTTGGGCTTGATAAAATAACGATTTAATAACACGAACAAACCAACACAAACAAAAAAGGCTGAACTTATAGACTTGGCTGTGTAAATATTGCAGCAACAGACCTTTTGTACTCATGTCCAGCCATCTGTAGTTAATAATAATTCCATTATTTCATGCTCATGACAATCGAGATAAACAGTTAATTAGATAGTGATGTGGATACTGTCTTGTAATACATTTATTATCACAGCGTCACTGTTTTGTAAAAACATTTTACACGTTGTGTCACATTGAGAGTCACCCTTCGTAATATATTAACTGTATTGTCTTTCTTTGATTTAAATCACAGTCGAGCCGAACATGCAGAAAACATACAAACACTTACTTACACATGTGAAATGCTGGTTTTGTTGTCAGCTCTAAGTGGTTCTTGCATTAATTCTTAGTTTTTATGCATTTAAGTATTTAGTAAGCCTGGTTCATGTCTGTTTAGCTGTTGGTGTTGACGGTGCGCTATCATGTTCCTTTTTTAAGTTTGTTTCACAGTTTCGCATTATGTGCCTCATTTCCATTAGCTTATACAGGGATAAGGACTGCTAATTAGCCATGGCTGAAAACCCTGTCTGCACTGCATCAGTTGCTCTTTAATTGGATGTAACAGTGCCTACATGTATCATCCCTGTCAAATAAACAGATAAATAAATAAATAATCCAGACACACCCTCAACGAATAAACACTGACACATGAATACTGTAACGTTAAGGTGAAAGCCCACTCAGTGTGAGCAATGATTATGGAAAGGATTACAAACATCTATTCAGGCAAATCAAATACAGCCAATACACGATTCAGGACATGGCAGCGTTGCTTTACTGCTATTGAGTCACTGTGTGTGACAGCGTTTTTGTGTCCAACTGAACTATACAGAGCCAGAACTCCCCTAATAGAAAAGGAACTAGTTTCCAGGACTGACTGGAAACAAGCTGTAGCAGCCAATCTTACCCACTCAGCATTGCTGAGAGGATAATTGGTTGCCAGTTGCCCTCCTTGACAGAGCTGCACAATGAAGAGGATAGCACCTGATCCCAGACAAACAGACCACCTGTTCAAAAACTTTCCTTAGGGAGGAGGTAACGTTTCATTACAGCCTGCCGACTCAACACTTCAACAGCTTCATCCATTCAGCCATCACTAGACTCCTCTGACCCTCTGACTCTACCTCTGTACACATACCGCTCTGGCCTCCTGCCCACCACCTGCCATCAGAACAGACTGTAATCCCCGCTTTACAGATTGTTCACTCCACTGAGGTTATTATTAATACACAAAGTTGTACACGATAATGAATGCACAGCAAATACCATTAGACAAATTTGCATATTGACTTATGCTCTATACCACCTACCTATGATAACAACAGGAAGTGACATTACATAACGCTCAAAGTGTTTTGAACTAACAAAGTAAAAACAGACTGTATCACCTGGTATTGAGTGGGACTTAACTAACCCACCCAACAAAAACAAACAAACATATTGAACATATTCAGCAGAGTGAATCAGCACTTTTGAGCCTATTCAAATCAGAGTCGGCGTATCCTTTTATTTTGGGAATGTCTTTGCTGTCACGTGAATTTGTTCAGTCTTTGTTTCTTTGTCCTTTTCCATCAGCACATTGAAAAATGAGGCCAAGGAGTTTCATGCCCTGCCTTTCTGTAGGGACAGTTTCTTAATTGCTTTGCACATTAGGGCTGAATTGAAACTTGCATTTGAAAAATGAGTTATAAAATCTAAAACCAGTTATAAATGAGTTATAAAACTTTTGTTATATTTCTGCTATCGTCCCAAAAGAAGTTGACCAAAACATAAGAGGACGATTTGATTGTTAGTGGAGACAGGTTTTGGTAGAGAGTGAGTTTTTGTGATGAAATATTAACCTAGTAAGTTCAACAACAAACTTTATGGCCACAGTAGGCTGAATGGCAGACAAGGATTTATTTCCCTGTTATTTGTTTAGCCATTATTATTGTTGCTGACAGGCATCTTAGTTTATGTATGTGCTTGTGAAATTTATCTCATAAGTTTTTTATAAAATTGATATTATGCATGTTTGAAGACCAGCAGACCAAAAACATCCGTAGTCTCAGGAGCCTTGCTGTTTAAATTGATGCTTTCTGCATAATTGCTTTTGCACAGCAACAGTGATTTTCGTTTGCATAGAGTTGTCCTTGGTATGTAACAGCTGAGCAGAAATAGTGAAATACAAATATCTTAGCACCAACATAGCAGTCCTTTTTCACAGCATACATTTTAAGTGTGTTGGAAATTACAGTAAGGACTTTTTTGATTGCACATCATGCTTACAGCTAGCATTTAAAGCCCTCAGACCCATTCACTGGGCTCTATTTTCCGCGCAGTTGTATTTTCACCTGGTGGAGCCCGGCGTCCAGTCAGTTTGGTATTTTCGTGGACTGAGGCGCACCGAGATCCGCCAAGTTGGGCGTGGTGGCGTGGCAAGGGGAGGTGTTGACAGAATCAGCTGGCGCAGTGACATTTTCGTGCTCGTCACCGGCGTATACAGTGCACTGAAAGCTCGCTGATTCAAACCTGGTCAGCTTTCAGCGCAGGCGGAGCGCAGCTGGTCCAGTGGTATTTTGGTAGAACGGCGTAATCAACAACAACTATTAATCTGAGTCAGCACATACATTTAGATCTATATCGATATATTCTGATCTATATCTGATTTGATAAGCGCGTTTGGCACGCGTTTGGACACACAACCTGACCAAATCAACACAGCTGAAACCGCATTAAATTAAAATAAATATCTAGTAAATAGACACACATGATGATGTCAAACAAAATATGTAATTTGTCTCCCTCCTTTCTTTCTTCCTCTTCCTCTTATTTCTCGCGCAGCTCGACGTGGACATGTCTCCTTGTCCTCTCTCCTTCCTGCTGCAGCTGCTGCTGCAGCGGCTGAACAGATGATTTGTTTCAGTGATCAGATAAGTTATCTACTGTAAGCCTGCATACAAATATTATAATATTCAGTTTTGTGAGGCAAATTTATTTTATATGCCAACATCTATGAAAGAAAGAGCCCGGCCACGGAGCGCGATGCGTCATTTATGCACAGATGGTTCCGATTTTAATGCCACTTTTGGAATTAATCATGTGATCTATGCGCTGAACCCACCTTTGTCACGCGAGGTTTGAATATATGCAACTTTATGTGAGTGTCTTTATTTGTGGAAAAGGGTGTTTGTCTTACTAGTGGGTCCAACATTACACACACCAAATCCATCTGTGCTTATATGAGAGAGTGTGACGGACGCCTTCTGCAGCGCTTACAGCGACACTTGTTGAGGGGCTGCCTTCTGCCGCCATCGTGTGGCATTACTGTCTTCACACATCTCTTGATCTCTTTGACTTCCTCACGAAAATAGTAATACGCCTTGCCGGTGGTGGATTTAAAGGCGAGGAGAGGAGCTGATGTTATTGGTCAATACAGGTCTCGGCTGTGTTAAACCCACTCCACGCCCTCTCTCCTCCCCGTCTACGACTTACGCCGCTGGGAGGAGCTGAGTTAGGGAGGGGGGGATACTTACGCCAAGCTGCGCCACTCACCAAAATACCAAAATGTGCTTGGGAACGCCTTGTCTGCGCCGCATCGCCGGCGAGGCACGAAAATATAGCTCATTATGTTAAGTCTTTTTAACTGTGAATCTGTTGTCATTGTCTTTGCCCAAGAAAAAAAGCTCAGCTAAATATGAGATAAGATGTAGGCTTGTTGTATTACCCAAAGGTCATGTATCTTGTCTAGTACATTCACACATTTGATTTAACATTTAAAAGCTACTCACCTGCACACTTCATAAAGGATTCATCAAAGAGAAGTCAACCTGCATATGAAGTAGTGTTTTTTTTTTTGTTAGTTTTTTTCAGGTTTTGCAAAAAACAGATGCTCACATAAATATGTGTTTGCAAGCTTATTACCTTAAATTCAGCCTAAATCTACCCATCAATTTATAAACACTTTAACTCTTAGGACATTGCAACTTAGCAACGTCATCACTCTATTTTGCAACTTTTTAGAGACCTTATTTAAAAAAGGGGTGCTTAGCATTAACTTTAGCAACTTTTTGAGCTGGCATCAGCTACTTCCTTTAGGTACTTTCATCAGATACAGCTCTCCTGTTCACACACTGTAACAGCTGCTACTTATGCAAGTTCAGAGGCAGGTTTGGTCGACCAAGCGGCAGTTTGTCTGAATCATAAAGTAACTGCACTTGAATGAGCAACTGTAATATCACCAATCAATGGTCTCTACTGTTTTACTTCTTAACCCCCACGCTCTAAAACTTGAAGTGCTTTCACAGCTTTGTTTACAACTAATTAAATGCTAATTGTTTTCTGTTCCCATTGCTAATGCTCCTCTCTGAAACTGCTTCTTGTTAGGGTTTTGAGAAAAATACAAAAATCTGATCCTAAAGGTTTTTCACGAATGAACTATTTGGCTTCAAACTTAACTCTCCTCTAACAGAGACATGATTTCTTATCCTCTGTTTTACGCTCATTTTTACTGTATTAACCTGCTTTAGCTTTAATTTTGCGATGACTGGGCTCTGATATTAGGCTACTGTGAAGCTACATGGATAAGAAATGTGATCTACACTCCCCATGAATCAATCAATTACAGATGCAGACTGAACTGCTTGAAAAGTGTCATAAAGGGGGGTATAGGCTGACATTGGTTTCTTTGTGCAGATTATTACTTTAACTAAGGGACCAAACAGATATTTTTACATAGTTCATTTTAAATCCACCAGCACATTTGGGGAAACCTCTGAGTATCTCTAGATAAAAGACAAAAACATTCAGAGCAATTGTGATGGTAACTGAAGAAATTGAGGTTAACACAAATTTGAAGTGAATTAAGATTTGTTGCTCTCAATTCTCTCTTTGGTAGCTGCCAGATAAGATTTTCTTTTCACGCCTCCTTTTACTTCAAACATGCTAAGTATTTTCACAAAATATTTGTCTGAGTGATCATTGGGATGATATTCAAAATCCATCACTGTCTATGACCAGGAAGTGCACGCATGCACTCTTATTTGCTCAGTAATGGTTTCCAGAGGACTTAACACGTTTTCTCTAATGACAGTCAGAACTTGACAGCAGATGCAGAGGCTGATAAAGTAAAAGATGATTAGGCTTCATCATACAATGTTTGTGCCTTCTGTGGTGACAACACACATTGTGACTGGTGCAAGAAAAATTACAGCAGGAGGCATGAATTTAATATAATCTGCTGAAGTAAGCTTTAGTAAGACAAGAGGGTTTTGAAATTAAAGTTCATTTATCCTTCTCTGTCTGCATGTTGTTCAATGTCTGAGCACAGAGAAAGAGAAATTAAAGCAGTTGGTGTTTTTGTGGCCATCAGAGTTTCATTGTTTGGAGTTTCTGACATAAATGGAAGGCAGTGCAAAGGAGGTTTAATTACACCTTGTAACATCGCCTAATGGTCTCACAAATGCTGCCAAATTTGGTCGGCCAGTGAGACTGTTATATGACAGGTAATGTCCTTTTAGCATATCATGTACGAGTAGCATAGGGTGTTACTTAGTTGTATTTATGAATTGTTTGTCAGGCTGCTCATTAGAGTTGAATAGAACGGGCACTTAATTCATGATAAGCTGTAATCAGCCTGACGCCAGCACAGACAAGGGCTGCTAGGACATTTGAAGGAGAAATCCAGGCAAATGGAGGCTGACTTAAGAAGCATGTGAAGGTTTTTTTTTTTTGATACGTAGAGCTGCCAACTTTGATTAGAAAATCTTTTTTTTACTGTTTACTTTGAACAAAATGGTAAAAAATCAAATTTGAGAATCTAACAGGCTGGAAAAAACAAAACAACCTTATTATTTGAAGCTTCTCAGTAGTGTATTTGGCTTACACTGCATTGTATATCCAAACCATAGACTGTATATACTACGGACAACTTAGTTCCGCCTTTCGCCAGTATACGGATTTGAAGCCGAAAAGCTTGCGGTACTTCTGTGATTTTTCTCTATTTCCTGAAACCAACATTGCACAGTTGCCTTGTATGCACTTCACCATTTGCGCACTAGCATTGTGCGCAAATGGTGGTAGAGTCGCCCAGAGTCACTGTGATGACGCTCGGCTCAAACAGCGTATCCCCCAAGTGAGCTACGCAATCTTCATACACCCATAGGCTGTATCAAGTGTCAATCATAGAAAACATGAACCCCCTAATAACTTTTAAAAATTGAGCTGTACAGAAAAAAGAGGACTTTAGCACAAACCAGTCTTACTGTAACTACATGTCAACATCACAAGCAGGGGGGAGAAAAATGTATGTTCTGTGTAATAAATTTCTAAAGTTTGTCAACAGCTCCATAAGCTTTGCTGGAGGAGGCAGGATTTATGACCTATACTGCAGCCTGTCACCAGAGGGTGCTGTTCTCAGAGTGGCTTCACCCAGCGAGGAGGCGGACGGCATCCATTCTATATACAGTCTATGACCCAAACTGAAACATCTATTCATCTGACTGATAAGAAAATCAACAGATGGTTATTTATAATTACAGAACATTGAATGTATTCCACGATAACATATAACAAATGATACTTGTAAATTTTCCAGCAAAATGTTTACTTATTTGTTTGTTGTGGTTTACAAAATTGATGTGCCAATTTGTCTTATTATGTTGTAATCTGTATATCTTATGTTGGCTGCAAAAGTAATTAGAAGGCATCACCTTAGGCTGAAGGAAAGAAAAACAGGAGCATAGTCTTCAGATTTATAGATAATAATCATCATTAGTTGGTAGCTCTAATAAACACCCAGACACACCATCTGTCTTCTGGTGGCTTCAATTGGAGACTGTACTGAGTTTGACCTCTCTGAATAATAGCTAATTTTTGAGGCAGATGCTTTAAATTGCCATCAAACTGTGAAAGCAGATTTACTGAAAGAAATAGTGTGAAAATAATGAACTTAAAGCCACTAACGAGTCATTTGGTTCTTTATGAAACCACCAGGTCCCCTGAAGCAGCTTGTGTTGCACATAAAGAGAATCTCGGCATTAAGTGTACACTGTCTGTGTCGCTGTGTGTGCTGAAATGTGATTTGAGGTGATCATTTGATTGCCGGCTGCTGTTTGACTTGCTCATTTTACTTGCGTCAAAAGCATCTTCCTGTTGCCATGGAGATAATTATCTCTTAGAGCTGACACATCCCGCCCTCTTCAAATATTGGATTCAACAACTGAGGATTGTAACTGCTTAAAACAGCAAGATATTCATTAATGCAGAAAATACTTTAATTAGCCTTTCCTGACAGCATGGTACAGCAATAGTAGGTAGATTTTACGGAGGAAGATCTTAAATGAGGCTTTGAATGGAAAATGAGTTACTGGTACTGTTGTCAGCAGCAATATTCCTCAAGATTACCGATGCAATCTTAATCTGTCCTCTATCTCTCCTTAAATGCCCCATTCGCTATCATAATGCCTGCTGTTCATATCTGATGGCCGTGTTGTGCTTAATAACAAGCTACGACTGCATGAGGGAGGGGTACGTTGGGAGATAAACAAATTAACAAAGCTATTCGCAGCCCCTGAAACACCAGGGGGTATGAGAGAAGAGGGAAGAGGGCAGTAAAGAAAGGGAGGAGGCCGCCTTAGCTAATCACAACAGGGGGCATACGCTGCAATCACTTAGGCACAGCGTTATCTCTGCAATCATGCATCGTCCCATTGTTGTGCTAATTGGAAACCTTAATTTGAGACTTAATATTATTGCCTCATTATTTGCTAGGTTACTTTTTTTCCCAAATCAATAAACAAGTCTTATATTGCTCACAAAGAGTTTGAAGATCTGCAAATGAGTTCATTGGAGAATGAAAAACTGTTTCCAAACTGTCAGTGCTGGAGGATTCACGCCAAATAATCAAAGTCAAATGTAATATTAAGAGCTACATCGAGATCCGCTGTAGAGACCTGGCTGTTATTCTCCAGGTCGATCTGTGTCTCCACTGAACACCAGTTCACTTTCCAGCTCAGTTACACCCTGCTCCATGGTTGACTGCAGTGAGAAGTGTAAAGTTTTGGCCAGTTATCATGAGTAAAGATGAGCGCTCAGCCAAAAGCGACAGCTGCGTTAAAATGATTCTCACCAAGAGAGGAAGCATCTCCAGCTTTGTGAAATGTTGGACTCCAGCTTGGCACGACCAAAAAGGAATATGCTTTTTTTTTTTGTTTTGTTTTGTTTTTTTTCTCGTGTTGTTAACGTCTTGGTTAAGGTTTGCTGTGTCTGTGGTTTCATATTGTGTACACACACACACACACACACACAGATATTATCTGTTGTTTTCGTGCTGGCTTGTTCTGACTCTCCCCTCATCAAACCAGGGATTCACTTAAAGTTCAAAACATTCTCAGCAAAGACTGTTTGTAGTGACTTTACACTTTTTTTTGCCTACAGATAAAAAAATAACCTGTATGTCTTTGTTGTACTCTCTTTTTCCCTTTGATTAAGTGTTAGCAGCTTCATACTGTAGCTATCTATTGACAGCACTTTTGAAAAAATGCACGATTGCTTATGTTCAGGATCAATTTTCCCACGACAGACAAAAAAAAAAAAAAAGAAAGACTAGAATAATGCACACCAGTGGAAAAAAACTGGCATTTACTGAAAATGATCGCTTCTTTTACTCTCTTAAATGTGTGATTTCTTTGGTTAATCCATTTATATTAAAATAATATGCCAAGAAAATACTTCAGTAACTCAAGAAACAGCATTTAAGAGCTAATATTGTCAGAAAAAATACTAATATATTTGAAAAAAAACAAAAAAACAAAAACCTTAATCTCAAATTATAAAACTAAAACTGAAGATTTGTTATGACTGTGAAGCTGGGGCAAAGGAATAATTGGTAATTTTGGCTTCAAAGTTTTCTCTCTGCAGACTGTCTGGTAAAGTAAATTGATTAATAAAATGGGTATGACAAAGAAAAACAAAGTCCAAAATCTGCTTTTGAAATCCACTGAGAAACATCTTCAATAAGACAATAACAATAAATATGCACAATTGCCTTAGCATTGTAGAATCCCCTGAAGGAGCTGATTATATTTGGAATAAAGGATCACTCATTATCATATATTAAACCCTGGATATTATTTATTCTGTTTCTTATTATAATCCCAATGATAATAATACTTAATCTTCAATAAGAACCTATCTTAATGAGATACACAGTCATAATCTGTAAATACAGCAAAGTAAACAAAGACTGTATTCGATGAAGATGAAAAAGCACTAAACTACTAGAGGAGAATCCTTTTTTTTTCTTTTTTTATTTTGTGAGTGGCTGTTAATTAATTCATCAAAATGACTGAATCATTATGTAATGAGGGAACCTAATCATCGGGTGTCCCATGTCTCAACCTCTTCCCCCTAGACAAAGACATTAAGTCCATGACCACTTTAATCTTGCTATTAGAATATCTTTGATTTACAGGCTAACATATCATCTATGCCTTCATCCCATACGTCTTGGTAGAGTTGCCATGGTGATGTCAACATGAAGATCGATCATTGCCAAGCAGGAGTGGAGCATGACACCAATTAAAAGGTGATGTCGTCTCCAAGTCATCACTCACACTCCTCACTAATGCACTAATTACCGGGGCTGGGACATTAATGGAATAGCATGGTTCAGCCTGGGGATTAATCTGCATGGATTCGCCAGTGTGCGTGTGATGTCTGTCGGTGAAGAGTGTGTGTGTGTGTGTGTGCGTGTGTGTGTGTGCGTGTCTTTGTGTGTGTGTGTGATTAATGCAAACCCCCCGCTAGCTCTGGCATGACCTTGAGCACCACCACAGGAGGGAAATGAACCGGCAGGGCGAAGGGTTGTGATATCTGCACTTGGGGTGGAGGGGGGGACGGTGTGCTAAGGCTGAGCGACGGGCCAAGGTTGAAGATGAACGAGTAAGGGGTGCGATCCCAGTGATCAATAAATGAAAGTAGTTTTTGACTTTGACAAACTTTGCTGATAATCTGTCAGACTAAATAATGAATTTGGAATCTTAGTTGATTTGAAATAAAGTTTCTCGGTTTGTAACATTCAAAAAAACTGTTCAGCTGTTCAGCTCAGAGTGATGCTTGATTTATTCACAGTTGTGAGAGCTGCTGAGATAATGTTAAGAGCCAAAACTCAACAGGTGGCCAGGGCGCTTTTTGAAATATGTTGACCAGCTAAGGTGTTAATTCAATACTCTCATCTATAATTGGCTATTCGCCTTGTCAGAAATGAGTCCTCTATTTCAATTAACAACATGGACTTCACTGCAACAGGCTGGCAGTAGTTGTGTTTTGCGTTGCTATGAAGCACTTTCATTTAGTTGGTCAATTAAATTGTCACTGTGGACATAATGTAAATCTTTTTTCTTGATCATTAAAGTATCAAGCTTCCAGGATTCCAATATTACTACCCTGTTGTGTTACTTTTCAAAGTTAGAAAGCAGAGTTAGAAAAGGTAAATTAACGTTATTCATTAGTGTGTGTACAGGTGTATGGGGTGCAAAGGTACATGTACTTGTACTGGACTGTTTGAGCATGGCACTCCAGTTTGTAGGCAGATGCACACCCATCCAGATACATGCAGAACTAGAAAAGCACTCAGAGAGCGCTGACCTTCGCTAAGCAGCTCACGTCCCCCCTAATATTGTGAGTCACACCAAAATGTTTACTGTTATGTGTCTTTTATTAACTTTTATTTGTGTTTAAACTGGTATGTTCACTGTTCATAGTGTTCCTAAAACAAGAAATGCCCTGACCCGGATTCGCACCCAGGACCTTCTTGCTGTGAGGCGACAGTGCTAATCACTACACCACTGTGCCGCCCATCTACACCACTGTGCCGCCCATTGGTTATCTTTCAGCACTGAAAATTCCAACGACACCCTTATTTTTGTGTGTTCTGGATCACAGTATCCGGAATTTTGTCTGGATCAGGATCAACCTTTGACACCTCATAAAACTCATTGAGATCCTTTGTGTAATTTTAAGACTCAGGCCATTTTTATAGAGTTAAATGCAAAAATTCAAAAATTTGCCCTATCTCACAATGATAAAGAATCCTTAAAAAAATTTCTGGATCCAGAAGGCGATCCGGATCACCACCAAAATGTAATGGGATCCTCCTGGGGCTGAGACAAACCTCTGGCGAAAATTTCAGGTCAATCCGTCTGTAACTTTCTCCGTAAAGTTGGTGACAGACAAACAAACAAACAAACCAACGCTACCGAAAACATAACCTCCTTGGCAGAGGTAACTATGAGTATTTCAAATACATGACCTGGAAAACAGGAGCACATCAAACACACAGTATGTGTCACCCATCATGCAGGTTACAAAATAATTCTCACTTTTTCAAGAGCTTGCAAATCGAGTGAGTGTACCCATTAATTGAGCATAAATTGAGATTATTTCTCAGGAATAAAACAGAGATTTAATTGTTTGTGTGGCCCTGAATAACAAAACTAGAATTGTCCTTCAGTTTGTAGCCTTGTCATCAAATTCTTGATCCCAAAACCTGGTTTCAGTAGTATGGCTGAAGTCTCTTGAGGCAGACACTGGCATTCCTATGTGTGAGTTTGCGAGCCAGCCTGACTCAGCAATGCTCAGACATAAAGACAGCAGAAGAGCAGGAGCCAGAAGCTGCTATTTTTAATCACATTACTATTCTGGTACAAATATTACTAATAGTGTGGTGGATAGCACTCTAAATATTACTTGCCAAAGGTGTTTATTTTGAAACCTGCCTGTTCAATCATATTTTTAGATTGATTTTATTATCATGTTTATTTTTTTAAATGTTATAAAAAGAAATGTGAGCATGCCTCAAGCACATAAGACAATGTGTTAAAGTCCCACGTGGAAGAAAATCATTTTCTTTATGGTTTGCATTGGTTTTTCTAGCTTTACTGAAAATCTACCAAACAGACACTTTAAAACCCAGTACTGTATGGACATTACTGTTTGTATTACTTGCAAAGGTCAATACCTCCAATTGAGCCACGCCAGTCCTTAAAGTCTAAATCTGCCCATCAACAAAAACTCAACCTGGAATGCATATGAGACTTTAAAGCATACAAGCAATATTAAAAAATCACAATTATAAGACCAGACCATCCCACAATGGTAGGTATGAAAAATACAGCAAGGCTAGGTATAGAAGTAATGCCGTGTGAGTTTGTATGTAGCTATGAATAAGGAAGAGAGACAGAGAAACAGCCTGTTAGCTAGAGCTTCATGTACAGTATGTGTGTGGTCAGCATTGACCACTAAAGTATTGTGTGTTTCTGTGGACGTCAGTATAGATACATTAATAATATCCTCCAGAGGGTCATACTTGCAGTGCATAACCTGTTCTAAAGCTGACTTGTTCAAAGTAGGAGTGTTAAATTTTCAGCAGTCCTCTTTTAATCCATATTGATCTTCCCTTCTGTTTCTTTTCCTCTTTTCTTTGTTTCTTTCCTTTTCACTCTTTGATGCCTGTAACATTTTGTGTGTATCAAACCACTGTTGGGTTGTGTATTTTTTATCGATTCTGTTTTTGAATTAATCAGGCAGTCTCTTGACAAGCCTCTCGATTTCCTAGGCCCTCTAGCAAATCTCTTGTAAAAATGATGATTCTTTAAATAAATCAGTCCAAAAAAGCTGATGTTGTAATGGAGCAACACATGACAAGCTCATGATCTGGCATGTTTGGTTCTACTGTTACTCACCGATGACATATGTGAGCAACAGGGCCAGGGTAAGTGTGAGAAGCGACGCTGACAGGGCTGTACACTTCCAGTTGCAGCAGCGGTGAGGCTTGTTGAAGGTAAACAGTGGTCTGGTCACGCTGCTGCGAGGGAGAGGCCGAGGTGGAGGGGAGTACACAGTCCCAGACGTCAGGGGGTAACCCTGCCCGGCCCCTGACAGCAGAGCCGATGAACCGGAGCCCTGCTTGAACAGGAAGTGTCTGTGGGAGAAACACAAAGAAAAAACTTGAATCTAATTGCAGATGGGCTGATTTACCACCTGTCCAGCAGACTGTCCATATAGTCTGTGTCTTTTAAACAAGGGTTTGCAACATCAGACAACAGGATATGAAAGACACAGACATAAAAAAGGAGCCTTGTTTATTATCCATTGTGGTGAGGGGCTAGTTTGTCCTTTAACAAGGGAAAAAACAAACGTTTGGATTGCTTTGTTTACTATTCAAAAAGGTGTAAAGCATGACCCTGTTCTTGGTATTTTTACGCTACATTTTCATCTTTGTCCAACTCCAGGTTTTACTGGTGTATGCTATCTTGAAACCAGTAATTAGAAGGGCAGAACTGCTAATGTTACTTCACTCTGAAATACTACACAGTGGCTATCCCAGACATGAATGGGGCTTTTTAAAACACAACCTGCGACTACTTACCAACACATTATTAATGTGCTCCATGGCCTTGGGAGTTAAACCCGGTTACCACTGTGGCTAATGAGCTAGTTAGGGAGACATGCTAATGATTGCAGCTGACATTAAAGCAGATAAACACATTCTTTAATCCATTCCTTGAAATTTTTATCCCTCGGCTTTGGGAAAACACAGAAAATAAGACTCCTCTCTGAACTTTTTAAATGTGAAGCACCTTTTTTAAGCTTGTGTACGTCATTTTGGCAGATGGAGAAATCCTTAGGTGTGAGTGGGAATTTGCTATTTTTGGTTAACTAACAGAATTATACACTGCTTTCCCTTAGTTTGTGGGAGTCACGCCACGCACAAAATATCTGCCACCGTAGGACCATTTTTTGGCGCAATAATTGCAGAATTTATTATCCTGTATATCTAAAAACGATCAGAGTTGCTGTCCAGGACTATCTGGGACAGCACTTCAGTCCTTCACCAATTAGCTTTGCTTGCACACACATCATCTTCTCTAAGGTATCTGCTACCTTATTCTGATTCTATTTATGCAAATCTGCACTCAGTGGAATTCAGTTTCACTCTGAAGTACGCCTGACTGAAACTCATTTAAAGGGCCCCCAAGGTGGAGGATTTTAGAGAAGACCCCTCTCCTGTTACTTTTTTTTAAATGAAGCACACAGGCTGGCTCAGGATTCAGATATCACACACAGGACAGGCTGTTCTACTTTGTCAAAGCATTAAAAGATACAGTCCATCTAAACCTCAACAGCCCAAAAAAGCTCCCGGTTCTGTTTAGAACTAAGTAACTTAGTTAAAACTTTAATATCCCTCATGTTTGTCAGCAACTGTGTGCTTCCAGTTTAAGTGGTCTTAAAAATTTGCAAGTAATACACCATCAAAGATTCATCTTAAAAGCTAGAATCAAGAGAGAAGTAGTCTAAGAGAGTCTCTGAGTGCTATGAATCCCCTTGCAATTTATGTAACGTTCCTCCATAAATTCCCATCATCATGAGCAATATATGTGACAAATGGAAAACACTAACATTATTCTTGTTTAGTACACTATAAGCAGTTAAACAATAGAAAACAGTGTTGACACAAACCGCTGCATGTTATACCAACAGTACCGCGAGGACACTGCATCAGCTGCAGAATAAGAAAGGAGGAAGTCTTTTCCAGACTGAGTCCTTCAGCAAAGAGGAAGCCCAAATTTGACAAAGTGCCTCTCTGGTGCAACATTATGAGCAGGGACTGTAATGCAGAGCACCACTGATATGAAAGAGAATGAAAAAGCCTTGGCAGCCAGAGATCAATGACTTACCTATTCCCTTTTTGACTCATCAAAGCGACTACTTAAGTTATTCGGCTGTATTAGTTAAACCAAGCTGAGGTTCATTTTCATTATGAAAGAGAGAACGTTTGATGGCGGAGGATGATATGAGACTAAGCTGAGGGGCAATTAATGGAGGTAGCATTTCATCTATATTGTGTTTGGATAATGGAGGCCAGGGGTTTGGTGGGTGTCAGATGAGGAAGTGGAGATGTGGGGGTTGGAAATTATGCAATTTGAAAAAGTGGATCTGGCAAGGCAATTATAAGTAGTTGCAGCCGTATTGACTTCCATCAAAAAATAAAAAAAGCAGAACAAAGGCTGCTGGTGCAGGGAAACAAAACGTGGTTATACTGGAGAAAACATCAGAGGAAAAAAAATAACAGGGATGAATCATTGTTTTTCTCTCTTCAGTCTTCGGTGAGTATTTTCCATAACAAAAAAATATCCTGGAGCTCCTGAAGTTCTCCGCCAGCAACGATTGCCCCAGGTTACCACGCACTCTCTGTGGGTTAATATCTGCTGTGAGTACGATGTCTCGAGGCAGACCTGCGGCTTTCCAAAGCGTTATTCTGTCCATGCACAAAGGTTGTGAGGTCACAGGCTGCTGGTAAGACCGCAGTCTCTGAAGAGCCCTCAGAGGACAGGCCATTAAAGCGGGGCCAGACAGCAGACTGACACCGTCTTTGGACACCAGACTACACCAGCTCTGTTCCTTGTCCATTTGCCCTCATTCACGGCAAAAACACATCCATCTTCTCAAGTCATTTCCTCTCATATTCAGCCTTGAAGATGGTTTCTGCTTTAAGACATGCAAAATTGTTCTGGTGAAGGGAGAGTTTTTTTTTCCAGAATTTTCTGTAAGTTTCAGTATCATGATGCATGAGGGAGTGAACCAGACTGTGACACTTTTGTCATGCAAATTGCATGAAAATTCTTGGAACACTGTGATTTGCATAGGGAACGGATGAAATTATCTCAAGGTTAGGCAAGGCGAGTGTTTTTCTATAGGACTTTCCAAACAAAGAGGCAATTTAATGTGCTTTACATAAGACAGGCTTAAGAGCAACAAAATAAAAACCATTAGAGGTAAATCTAATAAAAATGGGCAAATAGAAAGGAAAAAAGGGAAACGGCTTTGGTGCACTAAAAATTCTCCACACTGACTGTTTTTATTTGATTCTTTCTTTTTCTGGAAGTCAAATATAGACTTAATTTGGAGTAAGATGGATGTTTTTGTTGTCAGTTGTGCTTTAGTTTTTGGATTCACTTGAATTCTCTTTCCCCCCTCTGTTCATTTCTCTGCATTTCTATCTCCCTGTCTGTCTATGATGTGGCCCTGTGGCTGTGTTTAACATGAGAGACAGATGACATCCATCTTTCGCTGTTTGCCTCCCCTCCTCTCTGCATCAACCATCTCATCTGCTGAAGGCTGCGAGTCAGATGGGGGACACAGGAGGCTGCACATGGAACAAGCACACACCTAAGGGTCAATGCTAGTTCAACACTGTGAGGCCAGAAATAAACTTGGGACAAACACACACACACACACACAGACACTTGTAAGGACACATAACTCTGCTTAGAGATGCCCTCACAAGACAAGCATACAAAAAGAGATGTCAAACAGGGTGAGTTTTTTTCACATTTTTGAGGCCAGTACACAGGTCGAGCCCGCTGTGGTGCTTTTATTGCTCTGCTGAAGGTGGATTAGAGCAAAAGGGATCAGAATCCATCTGAAGAAATTGCATTTGTCAACGCGTATGGAGCTCTTGTCTCCTTGTGAGGCGCTTTTTAAAAAGGCTTCACTGTTCTTCCTGGCTCCCTGCCTTTGATCTTCACAGACAATATCCAGAGGCGACGCCCAGGAAGCTCTGAATTCATATCAGAGGGCAGATTTCCCTGGAGACAGGAAGAAAATGAGAGTTCCCGCTCTCCAGGAGGTCGAAGACTAGCGCCCAAAGGCTGTCTCTACCTGAGTACGTGCGAGACACAGCATGTGTGTGTGTGTGGGTGGAGGCCTTTGTGCTCGGTGTACAGGTTTAGGTAGATCTTTTGTGTGTGTGTGAGTAGAGTTTGGAGAGGAGCTGCACATGCACAGTGTGCGATCTAAGTTGTTTCACTTCTCGGTGATGAGAGGAAGTAAAGAAGGCAGGGCACCAGTCAATGTATTACAGTCCCAACATTTGTTATGCCTCTTAACACACCCAGTGTGAGCTCCGGTCAGATATATTGAATATCCATATCTGTATCCTGCCACTTACTCAAGCCAGCCCCTCCAGAAACATAACGGATATGCAGCCGAAAAGGAAATCCATGCACACTTCAAACAATCTTAATCTCTGCTGACGCAACATCAATACATTTCAATACAGATTCATCAAATTCGCATCCAGGAAAGCCGACAGCGGCGTACCTGACAGCTACAGCTATCCTTTTTTTTTGTCATTCTTATTAAGGTCACAGCCTTAATTAAAATTCCATCGGTGTGAGCCCTCATGTCAAGTTTGTAAATACATGATAAATCTTTAATCTTATGCCTGAGATTGAAGCGATAGCAGCAGCACCAGTGTAAGAGCTGAAATATAAAATCATTAGATAAGAAGTGTATCTGAGAAAGTGAAAGAGAGATGAGAGAGAAGAGAGTGCTGGAATATTAAATCCAACCCAAAACTATTAAGCAGTGAACTCTTTTTTTTTGTCCTCAACCCACCAAATGCTAGATAGAAAAGAGCCAATAATATCTGAATTATGTTATGAAGGGATACTATTCTATTGACTATGAATATAATTACATTTTATGGTTCAGAACTAATAGCGCCCTATCAAATGAAACTTATTTGACTATAAACTCCCCAATGCAAAAATGTATTACTACAAAAAAGGCACTATCCAATATACTGAGCCACTGCGGAAATTGGGTTTTATAATCACATCTCTCAGTGGGAGCGAGTGCTTTATGTTCAGCAAATACTCTTTGAATGATTTGAGTCAGGCAGAAAATAAAGCGTGAATTTTGTTTATGTTGGGTTTTCATTGATAGCAAACATACACACTTGAGTAATGTAATTACAATGCACTTCTGACAAGCCTTTTACATTAATTCTCATGTCTGGCCAATGATTAATTCAAATTGTCAGTGAATCTAATTTTATTCTTCCTTTCTTTTAAATGAGGTAAGATCTAATTATGGTCTAATGCATAACTTATTAAAGCATCTTCTTCTGCTGTGGCAGCCTGCCAATCTCATCTTCACTCATAATACAAGAACTCAGCTGCTGCTGCACGGAGCTCTCATTAAACATGCAAACGTATTCTTTTTGCACCGTGCTGTTTCCTCTTGCAGTTTCACAAACGAGGATCTCCTAAATAACTCTCTGATCAATTATTACTTCTGCAGAAGGTAAATGCATCATTGGATATGATGGGTAAGGATTTCAGCGTTTCATAGCATCCAGAGATATTTTCATCAAGCACTCAGCCCACCTTGAATCTGGACTGACAATGCATTCCTTGAAAGGAGTTTTGTTTATTTATTTATATATGGGTTTTTTTTTGCCGTTATAATAGCAGTGACAAATTCTCATGCTGTTCGCCTGGTAAACCTGTCATCAGTGGGGGGTAAGAGAATAAAAAGGACTAAAAAAATAAATAAAAAAACCCTAGGAGATTCATTCTGACTTTGATGGTGTGTAAAGTTCTGTAATAATACCCCAGAGGGCTGCCTGGTGTTCCAGTTACTCCTTTCTACACGTGCAAAACATGTCCAAATCCTTTAGTCCAACATTCATTCTTAATCATGCCACTCTGATTTTTCTAAGAAACTCTGAGAGTCTGCCAGCTCACATTCCTGATGAAAGAGTTTTCTTTAATCCAATGATCCTCATTTGTGAGATTAAAGAAATGTCTTTAATCAAGTGACATTATGCTGAAGTAGGGTGTTTTGCCTTGAAGATATTTCCATTTGAAGGGCGTCATCGCAAATGACATAACTGCTGCTACGGACTCACAATCATTTTTGGGAAGAAGACATTTGTTGTTTAAAAATTTTAAAATCCTCCTGCTCCGAAGGTGTGTTACAAAAAGGACAGTAAACACTGAGAAAGTAACGTTAAATAGTTCAGCTCAAGCAAATTTGTTGCATTCTCTCACCTGGTCTCCAGGGGGATGTTGCTGTTGAGCACCCAGCTGTTGTGAAGCTGGGCCTGGTCTGTGCTCGAGCTTGTGTCTGCCCCCTGGCTGCCCTGGCTGGCCTGGCACCGTGTTGGCATGGTCTTCCTCTGCAGGCTGACTTGAGTATAGGGCGCTGGGCGGGCACAAGTGCAGGCATGGGGTGGCGGGGGAGGTGGGGGCAGCGGGCGAAACGTGAACTGACCACCTGGACTGCTGGGCAGCTCTGAGCAGAGAGACAGAGAGAGGCAGAGGAGAAGGGGGAGGAAGAGGAGGAGGGACAGGGGAGAAATAAAGAAAGGTTTATTAGGAGTGCAGTACCATAAATTACAAATAAAAGTGGCATGTTAGTTGACAGTTTATTGTTATTACACTGATTGAGGGACATAAATCAGCTTGAATACTGCTCCTGTCCGGCATCTTCCCTTCCTACCTGCTTTGATACACTTCCAGCCAGCCTATAAATAGGTTCTTGGCTGCCTGCAACATTGAGCAGTCTTTAAAGAGCTAACAGCTCTGGCTTAATCTGCACCCGCCAGCCCAAACTACCCATGTGATGTTTATTATGAGATCTGTAGCTTGACGGAATGAGCTAGCCAGCTGTAACTCCCTCACACTGCTAACCTCGGGGTCCCTCTTGATCCATCATTTATCATTCTCTTTCACCGCAACCCTCCCTCTCTCCACTTCTGCCCTCCTGCTGTTTTCTCTCCCTTTTCGGTCCTTCAGAAGCAGGCAGCTAATTACAGTTTTGCCAAATGAAATGTGCGTGCATATGTTTGCTTAATGTGTGAATGTGTGTGTCTAGGCATACTACTGCAGATGAGGCTTGTTTGGCATGGATATCCACGGGCAGGCACCTGTTTGTATGTGTCAGTATGTACTCACGAGTGTACATCAAGCATCTTGGGACATTATTAGTTATTAGTGTTTATGGGGACAGCCCATGCCATATGGCTGCAGCATGGCACTACGAACATGGCAAATCCCTTGTCCCACAAGACCGATACCGTCCAGCTGTATTGACAATAACTGTAACATTAGTCTCATACCTGTTGTGAGGGACAAAGGAGCTCAGAATCTGGGAGACGGAGAGTATTCTCCCACAACTCTATTTGCTGCCAAAACGTCAGCAATAATTTAGTATCTGGAAATGTAGCCCACCTGGGAAAATACCACAGGCCTCCCTATTCAACTGTAAGTAATACATGGACAACACCGCTGAGCAGATTTTTTGATTCCAGCCAGATGAAAACTGAAGGCGGAGAAGAATTAAATAGTCTGCTCTCTATTATGTACCGTTTCTATTGCCTGCAAAAAACCCTGAATGTTGCCCTAGTCTGCACTTCAATCACTATAATATCTAAAATTGAAGCCATGTCTTTTTCAAATGCTGCAGAAAAACAGTCATAAAATGTGTTATTGTTGACATTCTCATCATACTAAATCTGCGCACATGCACTGACATTTGGAGCGATGTTAAAAGTCATACTGCTTTGATCTCTTTGCACTAAATTACACCACTGTTGCCTTTTGCAGAGACATGCAAGGCGCTGCATGATGTCCTATACATGAATGTTCAGTGACATCCTCATATCACTTCAGGTGTTATTACTCTCACTTGAATGAGATTGATATCTATATATCATAGCAGTGTTGCAATAACAGGACAGGAACAGTTCTGTAAACGCTCTATAATCATTTCTACAGTAATTTCTCTGTGATGCCATCTGTCCAGCTAAAATAGCATTTTGAACATTGTAATAGTAGCAGTAATGACAATTCCCCTGCTTTAGTGAGGACATAAATCTGCACACTTGACACTAATATTTCTAAAATGACTGAGAAAACCCTGTCAATTTGCTTTTGAGACAAATGAAGTTTTCATTTTTCAAAACAAATGGCTGCGTACTGATCTCCTAACATGGCTGAATTGTCTCTGTCACATTCCCAAACCCCGTGATAAAATATTTGTCTCCATTTTCTGCATACTGACACAATGAAATTATCTCGTCTTTACTCATGACAAGCCATAACTCACACACGGTTGTTTCAGGGTCCCACAGAAACACACAGGGAGTTCGAAACTAAACCTCCTCGCTCCATTGTTCTTTATCGCTCTAGGCCATCTGCTAGGATGCACACAACATACTCATACACTGCATTAGATATTTTTGGCTTTTTAAGCATGTTACCTTTTGTGTAACAACAGCTGAAAGTGATGCAATTTGCAGGACGTGAATGGCTTAATCTATGGATGTGTCATATCTTTGCTGCAATGCACAGCACCAGTCCAAGCTTTAATAACTAAACCCTCCAGAGAAACTATTATATTGCATCGTCCTATATATAAAACACAACCCGCTTGTTCTTTCTACAGTAAATCATGAGGCGATCGCTACAGCCAATCAGACTGCACACAAACAGCTCATATATGAGACCTGGTGAAATGACAGGAAACGTATTTGTGTCATCACCTGGAGGTGCTGTTTAGTCTCATCTAATGGATGTGGGAAATGGAAGTTATTTTAGTCTGAACCACCTCTGAGTATTAAAAATTACATGCTTTGGGAAAAGTGACAGAACATTTTTGGAGCAGCTCTGCATAGTGTGTCATTGTAATGCAGCAGAAGCTTTAAAGTGGTGCTTCAGTTTTTAGCAGTCTTTCTGATTCATCAGTAACCGGGAGTCCTTTGAGTTCAGCCAGAAATCCCTCGCTTCAAGGTTTTTCTCTCTCTTTTTTTTTTTTTTGGAGGTAGATGTTTTAAACATTTGTCACAAAAGGCTTTTCTAAAATAAAATCACATGCGGTGCATTTCCAGAACTGGGCTAAAGATGTCAACCTAGGTCGTGCTTGAGGCAGTGAATCAGCTTCAGACTTGACTTGAATATGACTTTCTTGACTTCACATCTGACTTAGACTGAGAAGAGTACAAGCGAGTCAGAAATTGTAAAAGCCACTGTAACTGTTTCTGCCAAAGCACAGTTTTGATTTATTCAACGCTGCCAAATTCTTTTAGACATCACAATGTGCACCTGTCAGCCACAGGCGTGTCCCTGAATCAAAACACATCAACTATGTTGGAAATCTTTTTGATACAAATGCTCGCTCTAAATGTCACAAGCACGGGCAGCCAGGGAGTGCTCAGAGCCTTTTGTAAAAGCAGATATATTGTTGTTTGAAGTAATAAAATCCTGCATTCAAAATTATACAAGAAATGATCAAATTTATCATGAGGCAACAAGGAGAGGATTTAAAATGCAGAAATATTCTCCTATAATGTTTTATTATGTGACATGTTTGAATACCGCGGCTCACTTATTAGCATGAAAGCAATATTTTTATACTGTGTTGTTTTATAGTTTGAAGACAAGCAGCATAACTAAGCTGCGCATGTTTGGTGTTTGTGGTTGTATGTTGATTTGAACATGCATATTTACTGTTTACTGATTTACTGATCAATACTTGTATTTCTTTTTTTATGTGAGGAGATATCACTCTTAATATAATCCTACAATCCACATTTATATTTAATGCACCTGAAATGTTTTCTATCACTTAGCTATTCTGTGAACAAAAATCAAGGGGTCCTGATTTAACAATTACTCCGAGCTCTCTATTGATTTAGTGTTGTTCTCTCACAGAAATGGGGGAGTCAGAAGGAATAAACAAGAAAGGCTGGCATTTAGCCTGAAGCTCAGGACAGCTGGATACTAGGCTACTGAAAATGCCTCTGAGAACTCATCTTTTCTTATAAGATTCCCCCAGTAGCCATGACTCTCAAACATTTCACCCTGATTAGTTATGTGGGCTCCAAGAGTCCAAAGTTGAGGACCGAGGCAAAGCGTCAACTTTCTCTGTACGTGTGTATTCCCCTTTCAAGTAAACAGAATCACATAATACATTTTCTATTTATTTAGTGTGGTTTACCTGTTTTGAAATGTCTCTCAGTAGCTGTATTCTAAACCATCAACAAAAGCCAGTTTCACAAACACCTCTCTGCAGACCAGACACATCCTGTGAAGCCAGTGCAGAGGCGCAAAAAGCTGCAGTCCTTTGAGAGTCGGCTTGAGACTGACGATGGAGACAGAAAACTCTGATTGCACAAATATGAAAAAGACTATATTGATAGCACAAATCAACGTGTTACAACCTGGTTCAAAAACAGTTTTGGACTCTGTGGTGTATTGATTCATTTGTGACAAATATTCAAGGATTGGTTTTTTTAAAGCTGATCTATTTTAATTACATTAGGGCTACGGGTCTTTGGCTGTTTCTTGATTAGCTTGATGTTAGCTTGAATCAGCGTTTCCAACATGTCAATGCTCAGAAACCAAGTGACGTCACAGAGACAAAATCCATGTTTTCTACACACTATGTCAGGGGTCGTCATATAAATTTTCAGTGGGTCCACCTGAATGAAATGCCTGCAGGCCTGGGTCCAGGGATTTTTATTTATTTATTTTTTTACAGTGCATTACTCTTTTGAAATATTCACTTCATTTGTATTGCCAATAACTGCCTACTTTCAATTGGCTGTGTGCTTCCTGCGGGTAAAATGAATGCAAATGGTCCACTCGCCATAAAACACCCTGTTCTCATTCTCTACCTTTCGTGGTTTTGAAGCCGACATGTTTAGCTGCTGCTACAACTTTCTCCTCAGTCTTCCGCCTGACAGTTTTTAACATCGGTATTGCTCGGTAATCTTCGTGTGTCGAGTAGGCTAAGAGGTCTGATTTGATTGACAATTCAAGCGAGTAAGCAAGTGATGTAATGCCTTGCTGAAATTGCACATGCAGTTTACTGAACCAGGCTCAAAGCAAGAGAGAAAAAAAACATACATTTTTTTGCGGTAGGCTCGGGTCCGTATTGGACTCTTTCCTGGTCCGGAAGTGGACCGCGGTCCGCCATATGGAGACCACTGCACTATGTGCTCTTGTTAAAGATAAAAACGTCTCAACCTCGATACAAGGGACGTCTAGTTCTTAAATAGTTAATTATTGATAGGGATGCACGATATTTATCGGACCGATAGAATATCGGCCGATTTGGGGGAAAATTACGTCATTTTTTATCGGTCCGATAGGTGCATTTTTCCGATAGAAAGATCCGATATATTAATGAAATCACGAGTAACGTTTGCAGGCGGAGTAGCCGCCCGTCGCGCCTTACTCGCAGGTCCCAAGCCTGACCCCGTCACTACCTGACAGATAATAAAATGTCTTCACCAGCATGGTCGTTTCTCTCAGTGGCAGAAGATGACAACAGCTGCTATATGCAAAACCTGTTCAGCTAGGATTCCGAGAGGCGGAATGAAGACGTCAAGTTTTAACACAGTGAATCTGATAGCTCATCTGAAAAGTCGCCGTCACGGCGGAGCGGTATTAAAGGACTATGAGACAGCCGCCGAAGCTGCTAGCGGTACTAAAGCTAAGACAACAACACTATGGAGGATCGATGTCCCCATTCAGCAGGCGTTTGAAAACTGCAAAAGCTTCTCAAGAGACAGCGGAAAGGCTAAAGCCATTAACGACAAAGTGATGGAGTTTATAGCGGTCGACGACCAGCCTTTTTCCGTCGTTGAGAACCCGGGTTTTCGTAAGTTCATAGCACACTTGGAGCCACGTTACACTCTCCCAAGCCGCCGCTTCTTCTCGGATGTCTCTTCCTGCACTCTATGATATTGTCGCCACATACATTCACAACCTGATCGACAAGAACAGACTACACGTGAGTTTTACCACAGACATATGGACGTCAGATGTTAGTCCGGTCAGCATGCTAATCCTAACGTCTCATAATAGCTCCTTTACAGTTTACAGTGCTGTTGAACAGTTCAGGGGATGCACTGTTTTGGTCAAATGAAGTTCTGCTTTTTGCTCTGTTATTGTTATTTATAGCTAATGACCACATATTTTTGTGATGACATGGAAAAAATAAACATTTGAAGAGCCAAAAACTTTAGTTTGTTGTTCTAGATAGGCCAGAGCAACAAAAATATTAGCTTTCAATCACTGCATCCTGCACAAACTGCAGATTATATGAAGATTATAATAAATGTAAAAATATGAATTTATCGGTTATCGGTATCGGTATCGGCCATGAGAAGAAGAAAATTATCGGTTATCGGTATCGGTTGAAATTTTTCATATCGTGCATCACTAATTATTGAGACTCAGAATTTCCAGTGCTTTCACAGTCACCACAGCCTCCTTGCTGCATTCTGTTCGCTGGTGAAAGAAAAGCAGGCGAAAGTGTAAGTGGACAGGAGAATAGGAGAGAGGAGGGGGTTAGGGAGCCAGGGGAGAATGTAATCTTGGTGAGTAGGGTGACACAGAGGCCCGGGCTGCCAGATGGTGCTTTAAAGGGCTTAGCTAAGGCAGCTTTGGGTCTCTGCTCACAAAAGATCCACAAACTGACTCAATTCCTCTGTTCTCACACAAACGCACAAATGGCAGAGAAACAGTTGCTAAGTCGTTCTTCTCCTCTTTTCTCTAATACAAAGTCCAACGAAACATGCGAGCTTTCATGACGTGCCACATCATATGTAACCTAAATAGATCTGGCGATGTAAGGCAGTGGCCCTGCAGTATCACGCTAGCCGGTCAGAAATACAAAAACATTAAATCAAGCCTGTTGGGAGCAGATACAAGTCATGGGAGGGTCTATTACAGCTCTAGATGACAGTCGTGACAGTGTAGTACATCCTCCTCCCTGGGGTTCCTCTGCGACTTAGCCCTCCAGATACTTTTAGAAAGTCGCTTATGAGATATTTTCCTGGATTCATCAGCTTTCGGTTACATAAGCAAGATATGAGGGAAAGCCTTTTAAAGCCAGCAGAAGGGAGATCTAGGGGGATTTACTGCGAAAGGTAACAGGTAACAGGTAATCAGGCTTGGTATTAAAAATGCATTACTGCAGGTGAGATGGACCTGAAATTGCAAACACATTATGTATTTATGACGATTTAAGCATTTAAGGCCAAGTCATACTCCTGTAATGAGAGACGAGGGCTGTAATAAATGACTCGAGAATAAACACAAGCACACAGTTAAGGGAATCTGAGCAGAGTTTCCTATGTTGTGGATGATGTGTTTACAAGTTATAGTGAAAAATGATCCATGAGTGAAAAATAATCTTCATAAAACAACGTTGATGATAGCTCCTCCTGCTTGTCGCTGCAGCGTTCAACGCCCAGTCTGGATGAGTGTGGCAGATGTTCAGCTTTACCTGAACATGCTGCTTTTGTTATTGAGAAGATACAATTTAAGAATCTGCAGAAAGTTATGCTGTAAGAAGAGAAAAAGTCCTGGTTTTCTTTTTACAAATTTTGGGGGAATGTGGAGAAATTATTTACAAAGAAAGGGGTGAGAAAAGGGTGAAGTGATGCACTTGCTGCAGGGAGGATAGTTAAAATAAGGAGAAGAAATAGGGACAGTCTAACTTCCCTTATCCTGTGAATATTTCTTCTTTCACAAAGTTATATTAGAAATGTTACAGTGACATCAAAATAATCGCTTTTGTGCATTTGTGTGTGAGATGTTTGTAACAAAAGTGTATTTAGTCCTAAGCCAAGAATAACAGCCCAGCCTCTGCCTCCTAACTTTATTTATCTTATTAAAATCTGCTGCCTGTTGTCCGTTCAGTCGGCTGCTTTAATAACTGTTTGGTTAGGCAGCCTCTTTGTAAAAATAACAAAGTAACCGCATGTATATTCATCATTCTCTAATACTTGTCAGAAGCAGTACATCGTCTAAGATATCAGAATTGCTTTTTTACCATGCCATCAAGCAAGGTCCGATAAAAGTATTAATAACGCTGCGGGGGGCCTCGCTTTTATGAAACGAAACAGAAGATTCATCTCCACACGCCAATAATTTCTATACCTTCCTTAAGTGGTGTAAACTGCAAGCGAAAAAGTGTATAGCGTCTTTAATAAGAAGAGACTCCTCGGTTTGCTGGGACGCACACCATAAAATAGGAACCACAATAACAGTCCAGCCCGATATTTAAGCAGGTTTCATCCTCTCCTTCAATCTCTGTGTTTGCTCGAACCCCCCTCTTCCTCTCTCCCTCCCTCTCTACATTATTGTGCCCATGCAGCGCTCTGGTGCTGAGTTAATTTCACTTATTACAGGGAAGGCGTATAAAATCCATAGAGCCTGACCCCAACAATATCAAACCTGCCTGTCGAACAGAGGAAAGCGATCGTTTTAGAGAACATTTAACACTATTGTTGGACCAATCCCAGAAAAAAAAAGAAAAAAAAAAAAAACATCACCCACCCCACTCTAAAAATAAAAGCTTAATAATTTCCCCAAGGATAGCTTTTCATCTATCTCGAGTCTTAATTGACTTGCATTAAATTGCCACAAAGTTTATTCCACTGCTGTGCTTCGATGAAATAAATAATTAACCCCATAAAAAAGGTCAGACCAGTGAAATTAGAACTCACTGCTTTTTGTTCTTCTTTTGCGTGGTAATGAGATGAGACCCTGGCCTAGCTGACCATCTGACACCTCCTAATAATTTGTCTTTGTCCTAACGTCTCTCCTGATGAGAGATAACACATTATCTCATTAAAAAAACTTCCAATATGACTCTTTTCATTGGTTGGCTGCTGATGAAGCTGCTATGAAGGATGGCAATATCGATAATAATGATAGCGAGTGTATGATAAGAGAGTCTCATAATGCTAATGATCATGGCGACCGTGATGACGTTGATGAAGATGATGTTACTGATAAAAGCGGCGCTGGTGGGGATGAAAATAAGGACGATAATGGTGATAAGATCGTTAATAATGGCGGTGAAAACAGCAGTGAAGGGGACAGAAACACTGATAATTCCGTTGATGACAGCGGACTCTGAGACTGCAATTAGAATAAAAACAGCCATTGATTCATCTGTGCAGACGCAGAGGATAAACGGTGGGATCTCCATTGAACAAAGTGACACAATCATGTTGTCCAATTAAAGCAAGAAAATACAAATGAAGAAGCAGAGTGCTCTAAGAGCTTTCCTCCTCTCATGCAGAAGCCAGTCGATTTTCATACACAGCCTGATAATTAGCAGTCATGCATCATCCGGCTTTTTCATACCAGAGGACTCATTCACTGTGCATGCAGCTGCGTGTGTGTCTGTTTTGTAGGCGTGTGTGCAGGCATTTACATGAAGGTGTATATTTGTGTGCATATTTGTGTAATTGCTTGTTTGTACCCTCTCTTCAAAAACAACTCTCGAGCAGCTTCACAATCATGTTTAGGCTGCAGGTGATTCTGAAAGTTGCATTTCCCCAGAGACGACGTGAAACCTCCTGAGTGTAGCTCCTATGCTCTACAGCGAGAAGCTTACCATCACTCAAGCACTTCACTGCAGGGGCCGTGTTCAAATCACATTTTCAGACGAACAACCTCCTTCAGTCCTGTGCTATTTAAATGATCTGTTTCAAACTTGTAATGAATCTCCCGACGTTTTGCACAAAGGCACAAGCAGACCGAACTTTTCCAGATCACATGAATAATGGCTGCTCTGCTGAGGAAGCCGGTGGGAGTTTTTCTGGATGTAACCTGTACTGGGATAGCAGCTAGCTGAGCTCAGCTCATCTCTCCTGAGAACACAGCAGTGTCCTGATCCCTCATGACCTTGTCTCTTGCTACAGGGTGCCTGGTCATTGCCAAATGCCATTGAGCTGTGCAGGTGTTTGTGTGCAGGTATGTGTGCGCATTGGTGCATGTCATATGTCCATGAGCGTGCATATATGCATGCATAAGTATACACAAGTATCTGAGGAGCTTCTGAGCATGCTCAGTGTTGGGAGGATGTCATGTGAGTTATAGCCTAAGTAGAAATTTGCATCACCAGGAAGAGGGTGTGACAAGGTGTTTGAATCTCAGGAGGTGAAACGCCACAATGGCCATTACGGTGATTAGTGCGCACATTCATCTTTTACTAGCCCCATGATTCTTCTGCTCTTATCCTCTCAGCCCCTCACTATCGCTCTCTCTCTCTCTCTCTCTCTCTCTCTCTCTCTCTCTCTCTCTCTCTCTCTCTCTCTCTCTCTCTCTCTCTCTCTCTCTCTCTCTCTCTCTCTCTCTCTCTCTCTCTCTCTCTCTCTCTCTCTCTCTCTCTCTCTCTCTCTCGCTCTCTTGTGTTTTTAAACACTCACTCCATTTCCTTTCACCCCAATATAATCAAAACAGGCACACACACAGAGTATGGAGGAGTTTTTCTTGCACACACATGTATCTACTATATTTCCTCTGACTCTGACACTAAAACAGGAGAAAGTGCCGGAGTCTGACAGCACACAAACCAACATGGAGATTCCTGGCAGGCTAAGGAGAGTGTAGTATCAAAGCTACAAGAATGCACCACCAGCAGCCCATTTTTTCACTGGCTGGGAGAGGCAGAGAGTATGCGCAGTGTTGTAGCAGACCTGAGCTGCTGGTAATTAGAATGGGCTCTGAGGAGAGACAGGCAGTGGAATGAATGCAAATGAATTCACTGGCTCCAGCACTGGGCTCCACAACCTCACTTTTCATATAGCATGCCTTACAGATATGAAGCTACTGGCACAAACAGAGCAGGGCTACACAATAAACACAGAGTGACATGACAGTAGATGCACGTGCCAACGTGTCCACACACACATGCGACACACACGGGCGCAAGTGTGCAAATAAAAAGTGGATTCAGAGGCCTTCGACAAATACGAATCCCGTAATGCACTCGGAAGCATGCACAAATACAAAAACACCAACACACAACACACACACATTATCATAATCCCCGCAAAAGCCACTGTGTTGCTTGTGAAAAGAGAAAGGGGGTGCAAACGCTTGTTCCAAGCGAACATCCACAGCATGTCCCACAGCGGTATAAACAAACCCTTCTTAATTGGTGTCGATTTAGAATGAAGTGATGATTCATCATGCAGAACTCCCCAGAAGAGTATTGGAAACCCAATCATTTCTAATCCATATGACCTTGACAGAGGGCCAAAGCCAGACTCCAACTCCTTTCACATGAATTGTCCGACAGACAATGTCGAGGCATTGTAACCGACTTTACAACTCGCTGTAACTGTAATCCACCAAAGTCAGATCACTTCACTGATTACTCCATCTCAGCCAGCGGCAAATCTTTATGAAGCACTCAATTCTCCACAGCAGTCATAAATCAGGGTACTATAAGCTTTCCGTCTCCACGATGGCACACCAGAGACACTATTTCCATACCACGCTGCTCCAGTCGATAACTCCTATTCCCATTACATCTACCAGCGCTGCTCTCGACTTAAAGAAGTCCACTGGTACCACCTTGGCTCACCCTCCACATCCCCTCCTGGATTTCCATGTCAAACTTTGATCAGGAAGACTGTAGCCCCTCTCAAGGAGAAGCAGGTCATCTGTGAAGGGTCCTGCTTCTTACCAGCAAGGGCTGCTGTAGATGAGTCTAATTAACACATCACCCATCCTATCTTAACCAGGCATCCGGGGCCAACTAGACTCTTATTATAGAGTAGATTATGCATGTAATGTCCCCATTGAGAGATTGCAGTATGGAGAGCAGCGCATTCAGAAAAACGAATATGCACAGAAGGACAGGACTGTGAATATGGGAAGAAGAAAGGAGGAAAAGCAGGAAAGATGAGGGGCTTGTTTGGTATTCTGACCGGGATGTATCATAGATGGTTGGCCGAGATAAAGATACCAAAGCCTGCGCGGGGGAGAGGGAGAGAAAATGAGAGGAAAGAGATGTGTCTTCAGCACCACCTGCAGACTCGACCAGCGGCCATCTTGCGGTCAATGAGGTGAGTGCAGCCACCGCCCCGGGTCAGCATTAACACACACCAATGACAAGTCGGCAGTTGCCCTCTGCTGCAACAACACCTTGCCGTTCCACTCCACCGAACGCACCTATCACACCGATCAGGACGCACACACGCGCTTACGCTTTCCCTCTCTTCCCGTACGCTTCGTCTGTCTCTCTTTTTTCCCCCTCTCTCGCTCTCTCTCCCTCTCTTAAAATGTGCACACACACCAGGAGAAGCTTAACAAATGTGGGAACAGATGCCCCACATCAGACTGCAGTTGCCCTTTGCTCCCTGCGGGCCTCCAGAGAGTAAGAGGAATACGGTTAGCGAAGATAAGACACTGCAGTCCTTTGCTGTCTCAATCCATGCTTTTGTCAGACACACACACACACACACACACACACACACACACACACACACACACACACACACACACACACACACACACACACACACACACACACAGATTTTGAGTTATTTCTTAATGTACATATAAAAACAAAAAAATTCAGACCCAATCGTAACACCTGCAAGCCGGGTTTTGTATCGACCTTTTGTGCTCAGCCTCCCTCCCAAACACTTAACTATTTTTCTGCAAAAACACTCCAAGCTAGAACTTTCCTTTCAGGTGTGATTTACCTTCATTAAGACTGCTATTGTCTTTGACTTACTTTTTGCAACTGAGTATTTTCTAAGGGGAAAAGAAGAGATTCTGCGACACAGAAAACTTTCTTATTTCAAAGTCTCAAAAGCCTTCTTTTTTAAAGTCGGCATTATGCACCTGGCCATACAGATATTTTGTATTATATAAAACAACAGCAATAGATTTTAGTAGCCTTGGCTCATGATTTGTTATGATTCACATATCAGGAGCTAAATTATACATCAATGTGTCTTCTAATTTTACTCTGAAAAGAAGAATTCAAAATGACGTTCCGCCTTTTCAGCACGCCGGCACATAAGGAGCCGTGAGAAGAGAGTTTTTGTCACTCAAACGCTGTCAAAGCTCTCTCATACCCCCAGATCAGTGTCATGCATTTCAATTAATATTTTATTTCACATCATTCTCACAGCTTTTGTTATTGCACTCAAATCAGGGCATTTTGGGGTCAGTATACTTTAGCTGCTAAAGCTATCCGTGTAATCCTCAGGAAGGCTGCAGTTGTCTCTAACCTCACTTGTGGTGCCATATTTTATGATTTTACAGACTGCAAATTAATATTTTAGACAGTTCTAGACAAGGCTGTGTGACATTTTTTAATTTTTGATAGTCAGTGAGGGAGAGACAAAGAGATTGCACAAAGTCGGTATGAAGGAGGGGAATGAAGGCAGCAGGATTTTGTGCAGTAGGTAATGCATAAGATGGACAAAATCTGTATTTGTAATTGTGTGTAGGTGTCTTTTTGAGATCTCTCTTGTTTTTTAAATGCAGAATTGTGTTTGTGCGCACCTGCTGTATCTGGTTGTCTGTTACATTTGACTCTTGCTTTTAGAAAAGAAATATAGTTAATGCTGATTTGCAAGTGTTCGGAGCATTTTTCATTTAAAATCACCATTCATGACTGGCATACTTTGATACACAAGCGTCTTTGGAAGTCAGTGACATTTAAGGAATACTATATATAGTGAGCAGTCAATTGAGGAAGACCGGCTGACTGCAGGGTCAGCCAGGAGATCAGATTAAATAAACATCAGCGTGAAAGACACGAGCACAGAGAGAGAGGGAAATAAACAGAAAGAGGGAGCACATGAGGTTGATGTTTTGGCCACAAATTAAACGCCAGCTTTTCATCCAATCGTCAGTGGATCAGACATGTAATCACTTAGCTCTCAGTCGGCAGACACATGGCAGACCAGGGACCGCGGGCTGAGGATATGGAGATAGATCAAGGGTTTAGGGTTGACACTTTCAGTGTTTGACTGACCGACATCAATCCATCACTCCTTATGGTGTCTACTTTGTGTCTGACATGGCCTGGATATTCCCTTGGTTCCCTGAATTACATGATTAGAAGATCTTCTAGCGTATCAACCAGAACCCTTGGGCTGACAGGCTGGAAGTTGCCCCCATAGACATTGATCCAGTGACTCCAGTCTTGCACTGAAAATACTCCAACTGACAGTAGGGCGCACAAAACACCTAGCTCTGCAAACCTGTCAAGAATATGCAGACGTGTCTCGATGAAATATGCAAATGCAGGTTGAAACCTTGCACGGCAATCTCAAAATTAGGAGATGGGTCAATACACTATTACAGAGAGACAGCTAAGTGTGCACTTAAACATAGCAAGGTAGAAGGATGTTTGAATAGCCATTAGCTAACAACATTTTATGACTATTCAGAAGCCATTTACAGAACACACACTTCCAGACATTTATAGCTATTAGCAGCCATTAACATTTGTGTATAATCATGTGTAATGATGAGCGAGGGAGCCTCATCTGCTGAAGCAACAGCAACCACAGAGAAAATTAAAATCCATCTCCAAGATGATGACAACTCTGCAGCAGTGGAGCACAGGGCGCAGTGCAGGTGTGCACACAATGCACATTTAAATGCCGGAGTGTCCCAGTAGTGGTATATACACAAAAGTACATATTTTCACAAACAGTGGGACACAACTTCTAAAGAAGCCACAAAAGTCAACGGTCCACAGCAGGTGAAGACATAAAAAAACACACATGTATGCATCAACCCTTGACTTTTATACCGAGCACCAACAGTGAGACTGTGACACCGCCGCTCTTTCCGCTCAACCCCTCTTTTTTCTACATACAACTGTGACCATAAAAGGGCCACTAACCTCTCACACAATAACATAAAAAAAGACACAACAACCAGAAAAGACTGTCAGAGACCCCTTCTAAAAGGGTCAGCTGTTCAAGGCCATAAAATCTTAAAAAGCGTAAGATAATATTCTGCCTCAGCTCTGAGCGTGGAGACAGCGATGAATGGCGAGCGAGGGGGAGCTGAGACAGGACCCCGGCCTTAATGTAGTTTGTAATTGTAAGTGTTGGTCTTTAATAAAAGCCCAGAGTATTTGGTCAGGCTAATAGACTGGGCTCTCTAAATCCTGCCTGGCATGCATTATTCAACAGCCATTAGCTATCACCTCATCTGGGAGGCTTTATGAGTCCCATCATCGGCCGGGACCTAGGCTAGGCACACCAGAGGTGTGTGCGAGGAGGGGGTGAGGAGGAGATTAGCTGTGGGGTCCATGGGAGAAAGGAGGAGATGCAAATACAGGTAAGGGAAGGGGGGGAAAGAGGGAGGAGGAGGTGAGGAGGATTCAGAGGCAAAGAATCAAAGAGAAGAGAGGATGAGCGTGATGCGGCACAGGTGAAGGCCTGTGATATGGAAATGACCACGGGGGAGATGAAGAAATGACTGGATGAAAGCCAGGGGTCATGTTCTAGATGTATGAAAATGTGGGGGTGTTGACTCAAAGGTATAAGAGGAGAAGTGACCGATGGGAAGTGGTGGCCATGGAGCGAGGTGTATGGAAGTAGGTGTGGACTGCCAGTGTGGGGTCAAAGGGAGGATGGAGAGAGCATAGGAGAATGAAAGAGGGATGCCAGGCTGAAGTGGCATTTTCCACTGGCCTGGAACATAAATGTCAGATGCTTCCTCACTATCCCCTCTCAACCTTTTCTTCTTTCAATTCCCCTCACCTTCCTCTCAACGCCCCCCTGCTCCTTTCGCTCCACCTCCTGCTGCCCTTCTCAATCTACCCACCTCTCCCTCGCCTTTCTCCATCTCCCCAGAGTAGTGCCAGTGGTAATTTTGCTTTCAGAGATGGGAGAAGGCCATGGAACACATGGAGATGCAGGCTGCTCAGTTACCATGGTATCACTGGCCAACAGGAATGGCGCCAAGACCAGGATGTGTATGTGTGACTGTGAGTGTATGGGTGTGTGTGGGTTTGGGTGTGAGCGTGCGCTCCTCCTGAGTGCATCTACACGTCTTGGTAATGGGTGTTTAGCAGGCCTGCCAGACTTGTCCCAGCCACTGCTCTCCCAGACTACCAGGTTCTCCTGACCCTCTGCGGCAGCCCAAGGACACACTCCTGTCTCTCTAATTAAAACACAACCCTGACACACACACCACAAACTCACACAGCGCACACACCCTGCAGGTCTGCAGCTTAAAATAACCTTAAAAGGAACAAGCAGAGCCATCATCCCCTGCACTCAACACCTCTTCAAAATCCACTCAGGGTTTTCTCACCAGGCAGCTCCCAGGCAGATTCTGCCTCAATCTGCAGAAGATTCGCAACAAACAAACTGCAACTTCAAATGCAGCGCTTGTCTGCTGGAGCTGAAGTCAAAGGAGCAGCATTTATTATTGCATTTTCTTCCTACAACAATAGAACAGCCCCGCCATCACTCTGTACTTTAAAATGTTTGTCTGAAAAACTATTTGCAACCATCAAAAATAACACAAAGAGGTGCGTGGAAAGCTGTCAGAGAGTCAAACAGAAACTTATTTCTAAAGCTCAATACCAAGTGTCAAATGCAAAAAGTCGTACCCCACACACACAAAAAAAATGTCCTGTCATTTAAGATTATTATATTTTAATTTGTCATTTTCAGACCATTTACTTAGGTCTCATTAGGCACAGCCCACATATGTGAGACTATTCAAGTATTATCATTAATGTTGTGTTTTCTCATACAGCTAAGACACAGTGTGTTTCCTGTTAAACGAACAAAGATGGCCCTCAGCTGCGTGTGCTCAAAGCATTATGTGAATGCTTCAAATGAGGAAACTAAGATGTGTGGACATCGCACGTGATGAGCTGCATTGAGACAGCCTCTTCTCTTCATCTTCAACAGACAATTTAGCATGTTTACTTCCTCGTTAAGCGCATGAGAGGCCCTGATGGGAGGAATCCCAGGGAGGCGATGGCGTCCTGTCACTGTGGGTTACTACTGCAGCATGATTTAATGGAACTGTCTGTCAGAGGGCTGAACAACAGCCTGTCAACCAAGAGACAGAGGTAGCGCACGCACATAGGCACTCACAAACACATGTATACAGTCGAGAAATACATCCGAAATGGACTATCAACAACTCTCACTTCTCCACTTTTCTGCTCCCTCTGTCTGCTCCTCTTTCCCTCATAAATACACAAACAAACAGAGGCGTACAAAATCATAACGCGAAAGCTCAAATGTCCAAAAAGGTTCTGGCAAGAGCGAAGACAGGCGGAGATGAACACAGAAGCTCTCGGAGCACAGTCAGAAAACTCAGCGGTTAGAGAAACACACATCAGCGGCAGCCCCCCTACCAAGAGAGAAGATGAGTGCCAGAAATACGCTCGCTGCATCAAGCAGCACAGGTGTTATCAGAGCGGTTTGCTGGAGATCCCGCCAAACGGTGCACGACAGTCATTTTCGCAGAAGTAGCGGTGTGGAAATCAACCCAAACAAATGTAATGACTGGTTCACAAAGTATTTAGCAGATTAGGCGGAAAACCGCATGCATGATGGGGGCCTGGATCCAAAGCTCATTACATGTGGCACTGAATTAGAAGCTCGCAGAAGCCAGCATACAGCCCTATCCCCATACTGAAGACTGATTTCTATCCCCTGCTACCCTGTGAATGAACCGGAGAGCAATCACATCACCCGGGCTCCAGACACCTGCTATAAACCCTTTTCTTATTGTATATTTCCACCATCATCCCCAACTGGCAGGACAGAGATCTCTGATTAGCATCAAAGCCTTTGATTGCCCCACTCAACAATCAGAGCTGCTCTCCTGTTTGATGCTCACTGTGATGCATAACAGTGTGTACTACGTGTGCATTTGTGTGTGTGTGTGTGAGAGAGTGAGGGGGAGAGAGAGACGCGAGAGAGAAAAGAGACGAGAGAAATGGGAGAAACCATGAAAAATCATACGAGGTGTATCTAAATTACCCCTACCCATGCAAGAGCACACATCCATTTGCCTGTGTAAGGTACCACATGCACCTAGGGCCCTAATGCCTCGAGATGAACCTAAATTGTCCTTTAATATGCCCGCCTCTGGAGCCAACCTTTTGATGTTGCACACTGCGGCTCTATTCTCCGGTCCGGACAATTCACTTTGACTCTGAAAATAGGCTGGTTCTTTAAAGATACTTCTCTCTGTGGCTAAATATGATTAGCTGCAGAGGACATTGTAGCTCTCTCCACAGCTAATACATTTAGTATGGATTGTCTGAGGGGTAAGGATACAGCTAGCAGTGAGATCAATATTCTAAGTCAGAGTCTGTCTGGAGAAGAGGAACCATGCTGGGAGATGGTTAACTGTTCTAAAGCAGCAAATGCTGTCTGGAAGCACCGAATGCCAGGAATCCCACAATATTGAACACTTCTTCAAAAGGTAATACTTAATGCTCAAGCTGGGCGATGGCCCATGTGGAGTGTCTGCATCAGCCCAGGAGCTTGTTGAAGATTTGTTGTGGATATCTCTAAGGATGGGAGATTATATAGGGCAAATCTGGATGATTCCTTATAGTCTATAGTGCACCACTTAAGACCAGAGCCCCATAGGAACTTGCCTCCATAGGGCTGATGTCAAAGTGGTGCTTTAAATAGAGAATAGGGTCTCCTGTGTGATAGATGGGGAAGAGGATCCAGATTTAAGTGGCTTCATTTGCATGCGTGAATCCCTCACTTAAGCCCATTTGAATCACACACAGGGACAGCCGCAGACTTCAATGGACATGCGCGATTCCTCACACAGGGTCCCAAGCACACAAATACATACACTTAGCACAGACACATTCTTCCCCTTTTTTCCTAGAGTCAAAGGACATTAGCACTGCATCTATTTCTGGAGGCCCATTAAGGCCGTAAAACATTTAAGATCCACACAGAGTGATTCCAACTGTCAGAATGACCTGTTCTTTCCCCATTTCGCCTGCTCATGTAAAAAAGCTGACACGAAGCTTGTGACAGAAACATGTATTCGGTCCCGCTCTGGATTTGGCTGAGTGGGCTGGCATGCTGGGGATGGGTGGGGTGGAGGAAGCGGTGTTGAGAAGAGTTAGGAGTAGAGGGGGGTGCAGTCATTCGCCCGCCAAATGGGTCCATTTTCCTGAAATGTGAAGCCTGCACTTTCCTGACACGCTATAATAAATCTATCAATTGTGTGTGGTTGAGGGCGTGTTATGTGTCTGTGCACCATGCATGAAGAGGAAATTGGTGGCATCTAAACAGGAAATATCCCCTTCCCTTACCGTCTATAGATGTGACAGTCACAGTAACGACTAACGGCCCAGCTCACCATAACACATGGTGGCATATGGTTCATAATGGAAATGCATTGTACCAGTACGGCACAAACATACACTCACAAAGGCACACATGTATGCATTATGCACACTTATTTACACACACACATATAGTAGCTAATATGGGATGAGTAGACAACCTTGTCTGCCTTCCATTTCAAATCTATACATAAATATATCATTTGCAGTCCAGGGAGGACTGAATCCATGAACGCAGTGATGCTAGGCTACTTTAATGTGAAATGACAGGCTTCTGGGCAGCTCTTAGAGGCTCAATAGTCTCCATTTCCAGAAAGGGAGTGTAAAATACTAGCAGAATGTTGGCTTTGCAATATATCGTTTATTATTGCACACAACCTTGAACAGTCCCTTCTCCTATGTTTCAGCCATATCTCATTCTATCACACATACAGAACATGCTTTGGCAGAGGCTTTATATCTGAGGTATACATTTCTGTCTTTAATGTACTCATACATGTATTCTGCCTTGTGTTATAATCTCTATATTGTGACCTTGTTGCCTAGAATGCTAAATTATTAATGACCAATGCTGGCTGAGGTTTTAGTTTAAGCTAAGACAAACATACTAAAGAGAGGGAATTAAACATTCATCCATTCACCCTGATAATTTGGTAAGGCACTGCTAGTTCATAGCTGCAAAAATTGCACTGGTATGTTTTGTTAATGGGTTGTAAATAGTTGGAAATGGTTTGAATAACTTCACAGAGACACCTTGAGTCCCTGTAATGAGTTTTGTCAGTATAGAAAAAGTTGTTTTTTAGATGACAGACTGCAGAACACAGATGGCAATGACAGTTTAATCAAATTAAATGTTGCTCTTGTCTCCCTTTTGACATTATCGAGGATCACCAGAAATTAGCTTTGCTGTGTGCTGCTTTGAAAAAGCAAAGCTTTGAAAGTTTTCAAAATCCTCAGCACTTTAAAGACATCTGAGATTTCTCTAATGATCTCATTAATGTAACATCATCCAATGAACTGCAAAGGGTCAATCCCTCTGTAAAAGGCAGAACTGTTGAAGCATGCTGCTGGTAGGGTTGCGTGTGTCAAGATGGCCACAGGATTAACTGTCATACTTGCAAACCAGCAGAAAAGCCCGCAAAAATCGGCATGCTGGTCAGAGAAGGAAGCTTTGAATACGACATAGTGTCATTGCATATACTAATACTATTATTGTAGGCCTAGAAGCTGGTCAAATGTTATAACCATGCTGTAGTGCAGCTAAGATAAGATAAAAAGAACTTTATTGATCCCTAAAGGGAAATTACTTACCACTGAAAAGGGCTGAAGCTCTGCTTAATGGCTAACGTTTTCATGCTCTAATGCTTTACTACCTGGATGTAAACAAGCAAAGAAGACGGATGAGCTCTCAAAGAATGGCATGGTATGTTGGTATTTCTATCTAGAAAATGCAATCTAGTTAAAGTCCATTCAAAGTAAGGGCTGGGCGATAAACCGAAAATTTACCGATACCAAAATTTATGACAATAACCAACATCATTTTGCCCATTTTAATATATTCTGTGTCAAAAAATAATTAAATAAAAGTTGGTTTTGAATGTGTGTTGGTAGGCTATGGTCTCATGTCCCTTTAAGACGCTGTCCTACCTCAGAGACATGACTCCATCCCATCCAGTCGTAACAAAGTAGGAAAGACAGGTGAGGAGATGGAGGACGGTTCAAAAGTTGTAGCGCCTGAAGTAGACAAAGTTAATGTGGGAGGGGGTGAGCAGCTTGTGGAGTAGTTATCGTCCATTTATCATTATCAAGGTGAACTGCTCAATATATTGTGATATTGATTTGAGGCCATACCGCCCAGCCCTAATTCAAAGTCTAAAGTCCTCCTCAAAAATGTAGATATTCATTGAAATGACGCAGGTGGTGAGCCCAGTGATTGGTCTGCTTGACGCAGACATTCCTCCATCCATTTCCTCCATCTATTTCCTCAATGTCTTTCTATGCACAGATCAAAGCATGATCATCTGCTGCCCAACATTCATCAGCTTTGGCTCAGACGTATTACAATCGGATTCAGTTGCCATGGTTTCCTGTAAGCAAACAAGGGGGGAACATGGTTGGATTGGACACAGGCGATATGATGAGCACAGACGACGCTCTGCCAAATAGGGTTTTGGTGGACTACTGCAGAGTGACATGGACACTCAGACACAAGTATATAGTGCTAATGACGGCGTAGGTACAGCGTAGGTATGGTGTGGAACCATTTAAGTTTTCCAGAAGCATGAGTGAGGCTTAAGGGGTCGTTAAATTTAAATTTTCGTTTGGCAGAAAATACAACAGTTCAAAGAAGAAGGAGAGGACTAAAAAAGAAAAACAGAGTTTATTGTTTTTTAAGCAAAATAATTATTTGAATAGGAGTTTTTGATTAAAAAACTTGCCAAATGGAGAAAAACTAATCCTGCTGTCTTTCAATAATCAGATGTGTCACTCACTGTGGATATTTGCTGTGGAAAAAGTAGAAAATGGTGTGTAAATTTTTGTCTGCTTCATAACTAGCTACCATCTCCTCACAGGAGCACTAATGGTGTTTAATGGCTCAGTCAGATCACCCCGTGCTGAAGGATTGCTGCCAAAATTTTAATCTAGGCTGGATTCATACATTACATTTAACCTTTACTAGGGAAATATCTCTACAATGGATCAAAGGTGCATATCCATTCTAATTTTCACCTTTTGTGGTGCACTCTGAAAATCAGCTTTTTGGTATAAAACATCAGCCCTTCCTGTAAACCTCCATCTGAATGTGATCAGTGCTTCTCAGTTATCGACTGTGAAAAGGAATTTCCTCTGAAAGGATAATAAAGTATCTGTCCACTTTGCTGAGATACAGGGCTGTACCGTCTGTCAATAATATTCCTGTTTATGTGTTTTCTCAACGCATCTGCTGCAGCTCTGGGGACTAGTCGATATCCCACAATGCACCTTTGACCTGTGGGCAAACCCACCTCAAGACTTCCTTTCTACTTCCGATGGACCTAGATTTTCCAGCATCTCCCACTTACGCATAAAAGTGGCAACTATAGAGAGGATGTTAGCAGAGATGTATTTTCAGCACGGGGGCTTTGAGTTGATAAGAAAATAGTGAGGAGTATTTCGTCAGATTCAGCTAACTCTCAAACTCAGAAATTTTTCAGGCGTTGCAGCATTGTACAGTGTTATTGTTCTCTTCATCACTAAGTACAGTGTGTAAGTGTGAAGAGTATTACACCATGGACGTATGAAATGTGAGGTGCTATTCTAAGGTGAAAGTCTGTGTGTGTGCCAATGTGTGTGTAAGTGAGAGAAGGCGGTATCTGGGTCTTTGTGATGAATCTGTTTCAGTGGCAAGCAGGGTGCTGCGAGCAGCATGCCGTCTGTTAATTCACATTCGCCACGGGTGGTTGGAGTCTGTGGCTGATGATACTGGTAGGTGTTGAGAAATGGAGGAAGAGAACGAAGAGACTTGACAAATGAACAAAAGCTGTGCGCAGGGATGATCCCTAATGTCAACCGTTGGCAACACAGAGTTTGAACCAGACCTTTGACGGGAACTTCCTGGAATTAATTTAACAGGACACTTCCATTTTGGCTCCATGAAAATGTACCCAGAAAAAAAAAAAAAAAAAAGGTTTTGAATTGCAAAGTGCAAACTGCAGCACGAAAGAATTGGCTTTACAAAATAAATATTTCATCTCAATATGCTGGAGTGTAAAGCCATTCTGTGCTTGTATAAGTAAAATTAGCTGGAGCAGCAGTCTCAGCTGGAGAGTTTTTGATCTCTGAGCCATCACGTCTTCATTAAAGTATTAGCTGATGATTGCAGCACCATCCTGTTTATTTCAGCTACGATTATAGCCTGTGTTACATCCATGCAATCATAACCTCCGTCTGTGATAAACCTTCCCACGCAGAGTGGCGTCTCGTGGCCATGAAAGAGTCATGAGCAGATTGATCTATAGATTTCTCCCTCTCCTTGTTTTCTGTCTCTGCCCCTGGCCAAACACACACATCACCCTGCATTCATCCCACTAATGTAGCATACAACCGCAGATATACATTTGATAAATCGCACATCTCACCCATTGCCTCCCATGGCTGCTTCTTTACCTCCCCCCTGCTTGGGATATCAGGGAAATCCATCCAACCGAGACGGTCTAGATGTAAATAGCTCTTGTGTAAGCCCTGCCCACTCAAGATCACACCAAGCAGCATTACCCTGGGCTATGAGGATGAGAGGTTGTAGTTAGTCCATCCAAGAAAATATTTAGTTGCTTTATGAATTGCTGTTTTTTTTTAACAGTAAAAAAATTCAGCTCCAAAACTTCTGCATAGCAGTTGCCACTCCTCTACCTCCTGTCTTGTATAGCAGAAAGAAGGAAACTGCTCCAGGACCCACATCACATAAATCAGGCATGAAAGCATAATGGTGAGGATTTGACTGAGGGCAATCGGGGGCAAGGACAGACATATGAGATATAACTCTTATTCATTCTTCCTCCCTCTCCTTCCTCGGCTCAGTCTGTGTACTGACCCATCTCTGGTGCTGACCCAAAAAGACTGGAAAGAAGAACCACATCCACTTTTTGTCAGACGCGTACCCCATTATCTCTGCCTGGCTCTGCAGCTACGAGGGGCTTGCCTCATGCTCCCCCGAGGTGATCATCTCTCAACACATCTCTCACACGCTGGACTCATTTCTACTCATGTCCAAATCATACAGGGATCTTCCCTGCTCAGACAGTGCTGCAGTCATTCCCCTTTATTTCACTCCAGACAGAAAAACAATAGATGACTGTATGTTGAATATTACACCAGCTCCTCCAGGGAGGGAAGGGGACCTTAAAAATTGGTGGAGCAGATCTACTTGGTGTAGTTCCTCAAACAGATTGTATAAACCCTGAGGTCAGATGGATAAAAAGGGAATCAGCTTGCAGTATCAGGGAACCAGCCATTGTTGCTCATATTGTGCTTTTATCATATAATTGTACTAAAAAGTAGCAAATTGAATCAAACGACTGAGACAATTAACTGTGTTACAAAAGACAACACATTATTTGATTATTTACAGATAAAAAATAATGCATCAATACAACTCAAACAACTTTATTACACTCCATTGTACTGACGAGCCTTTGATTGAAAAAATATAAGAGCACCTTTATAATTACAGAATATAAAGACCACCATGTGTGGCTTTATATTTGTAAGTATTCATCCATCAGAGAAATTGGCACCCACTGCGATCATCTAACAACTGCGCAATCTTTCTTCACCCTTGAGTACCTGTTTCACATGAACACATTAAAGAGAGAGAGAGAGAGAGAGACACGTCCCTCCTGTATATTGACTGAGATGCAGCTAGACTTAATTATTTGAAAGCCTGTAAAAGGTGCCAATTACACGTCATACTACACTGGATTACTGTGACATGTACATCACAATCAATTAGCCGTCAAATGCAGGTCTTGCACCGCCATAAAAACTGAGTCCTGTAGAAAGAAATATGAATACAGAATCACAAGTAGAAATAAAAATACTTTATAAATCTTTAGGTATGAAGTTCAGGCCAACAGTCGCTTGCATATGAGTATGGAGGGAGATAAAAATAATGCAGAAAAGTGCATAAAATTGGCATCTGGATATAAAATGAAAACAGCGATAAGGAATATGAACAATAGTGTGAAAAGCCAGTGGTTTTAAACAAGGAGATATAACAAAATAATTAATAATACAATAACTAATGAAAGGCTTAAACATGATAAATGAATAGAAAGGATTTTTGGTTTCTCACATGAGGTGAAGATTATTTCTCTGTCACTCTAAATGTACGCTACCTGTTAAACAACTGGTCCCATAAAAACCTTTAGCCCATGTAATGAAGAGGTCATTATTTTGTTTTCTGCAAACTAATCATGTTCTTCATAACATTTTATGAATTCCACTATTTTGCATTTCATAAATGTCGATGAATCTGAATCATCAATGTACATCCAATCTTGCCGGGTCAATCTGAATGCATGCGATAGAGTGCAATTTCTGTCAATATTTCTAGGTTTATTATTCAAATGGATGTTGCACTGCTACACCTGTGTGGTCTGTGAAACCATGACTTAAAGTTTGGAGACAGTTTCAAGGTGTTTCATTTTCAGGTCTTTAATTCACAGACTATGCTTTTTTTGTGGTGTGTTTAATATAACCATATCAAGATTAACGTGCTAATATGACAGTTAATCTCGATTCACAACTTATGTAGCCAGTAGTAAAGTTATATCTTTTAAATACATGACAGTACTGATTAACATGTCCAACAGCACTGACCTATTGTAGCAGCTTACATTAAAGCCCAGGCACCTTTACTGGCCATCTAAAAAATGATTAAAGTCTCAATCAACTTAAAAAAACGAGAATAAAATGTCCAACTTTAAAAGCGTATTTGGTTCATTTTTTCATATCTGTCCATTTAAAAAATAAGTCTAAAACCTCTTCACTCATGCTCACGTAGCTTAGATAGTACTTTTACCTTCAGACATTTACTTAAATCGTTTTTATTACACCATGAAATCATGGCTATATTAGAAAGAAGCATTTTTTTTTCTTTTTCTTTAAAGGTCTTTTTGATCAAATTAAGTGAACTTAGCTAAGTAAGCCTGTTAACATCAGTGCCTGCCAATGTCTTTGGAAGTTTGAAATCTTGACTATGTGTACCTCATCTGTTAAAAACTGTACATGGAAATCTCATACAGTTATTATGAATGCGCTGTAAGTGTATCACAGTCAATGTGTAAGTAGCAGTTAAAGGCGGGACACTAACAAAAGGGGTGGGACAATTGCTCTTGAGGTTGAAGATTAGTTCTCCATTGAAATAAAGATTATTCAGAGTGCTATACAACCACCTGAACCTCCTTATGTAATTGAATTTGATTGTACTCTTCAGATTTCTGCCTTCCCTTTCTTAATGATTGCAGGCAATTTCTTTATTACTGCACTACTTGCAGTCATGGTAATTCACGTTGAGGTAATCTGCTGTTTGCCTTTTGCACCATGGAGTCAGCTTCTACTTAAAATGTGAACTTTAATGTAAGGATCTCTACTCTTCTACATCTTGTGTGTGGGTGTATGTGTATTTGCAGCGTTGGCCACAGTGTACTCTGAATATTATCCACCTTGGCTAGACTCACCGCACCGGCTGGTGCTGATCTGATTTAGCTAGTACACACACTCTGGAAAAAAAACATCTGTTTGGAACAAAATACTCTCACACACAAACACAAATACTAAGTGCACACTAAGTTGGAGCTACATGTACACACAAATATGCAGCGCACATTCATTTAGACACAGACTAAACCACCAACCCCACCCGGCACACACGTAAACACTATCTGGAAATGGCATTGAGCATCTGTTTGGACAGCGTGAGCACATTCAGTTTTTGTGAAACACTGGCATGAGCAAGTGTTGGCCATGAGAAGCTTTTCCACTGCAGCAGGGTGACCGGGTGACCACGCAGCCATCCAGTTGTCTGCTGGCCTTCTGCACGCGCATACACACGTACGCGCATGCCTCAAACCAAATTCAATACCAGCCCTCCCTCTGACACAACCACTTTCCTTTCCCAGGTCACTCATAAAATGCTCATGCTTTTAGCAGCATCCTGAAGCATTTTAAGCAGCTATTTATTTAACGGCATGATTATGTATCTGGCGTAAGGATAATCTATCTAGCAAAGTGATAGGGTTGGCTATTAATGCCCTCTGCCTTGGTGCAGGTGGCAGCTGCTCAAAGAACAGAGGGGAAAAAAGACAGAAAAAGACTGCCATTTGATGAATCTGTTAGATTTTCTATATGTATACAGTGCAATGCTCACCACAGTCTGACAGCATATAAATGAATCTTTACTGCGAGGGGAAAGTGGTCAATCAAACATGCTATGATGAGCATCACTGGGCACACAAACAACATCCTCTTCCAAAAGTAAAAAACTAAAAATAAACGCAGCCTGCCGAAATGTCGAGGGCCGTGGGATAATTCCATGTATTGTAAATATGAAGGTGATGTCTTCTGCCAATCTGTCATGTCTCATCTTAACAAATGCGTCTCTTCAGGGAACGCCAGTTTTGCATTTAGCATGTACATACATCACATCAGTGTCACATGACAAAAGCACCCCATTTGTATTACTGACAGCTTGGTTGGGGCCAGGATGTGTGATCCTGGTTGTGTGTCTGTGTGACAGTGTGTTTGTGCAGAGACTGAGGGGAGAAGACATCGAAAGAATCAGAGAAATATGAAAAGGCGCAAAGACTGAGAATGAGAGGACTCAAAGACAGAGTGAGTTAAGCCAAGGCCTGGAGGACTTTTGAGTTATTTACATATGCAGATTCTGGTCACCCCAGATCCCTTCTCTCATCAAGAGAAACCAATTAAAACTCTCTTCATTTAATGTTTACCTTAATTAACCGTAACAATTAATCGCTGTCCAAAGAACTGTTGTGGCTTTTTCAATTAAAAGAAAGCTGCCTCTTACAAAGGTTGCACTTCAGTCCTATAAATCATACAGACATTTCTCCAGCGAGAAGAAATCCCATACCAAGGCATAGTGACTGACTGCAACGGGCCCATCGTTCACTTTACTTTTTCATTTTCACTCTGTCTTCAACACAAACCACAAGTGATTTTTTTTTTTTCCTCTATGTGAGCTGTTTGTTCATGCATGTGTACCTGCAAATGTAAGACACGTGTGCGTTTCTGTGCGTGTAGGTGTCCAGCTATCCCACCAGCAGCCCTCATACTGGTCAGCAGATTGTTGGGCGAGACCCAGTGGACCATTAGCTGTCCATAGCTGCCAGGGCTGAGAGCTGATAATGACAGGTGGTGTACGCACCCTGGAGGTCTGACAGGCTCAGGGCACCATGCCATGTAACAACAGCCTTTACTATTGGCACCACGGCTATGATGGCAGCCCTTAACACTGGCACTGGCACAGCTATGGCAGAAGTATCTCTGGCAGTATCACAACGGCAGCGGCGGAGGAGCAGCTATTACTACAAGCAGTTAAACTAAAATGGCAGCGACTGTTAATGGTGGGGAAACCACTAGGCTGCTATTACTATCACTCATCCTCTTGGAAAATGCATTCAAATCCCCACCCAGGCTGCAGATGACAATTCTGATTATCAGAATAACAATGAACCTGTGGCTTCGTTATTCAGACGAGCTTTTTTCACCACAGAAGCCTGCTCAGCGACAGGTCCCATTCATGCACACCCAAGGTATTGTGGTATTGTGTGGGACATAAAGGTCCTGATTTGCTTACTTTTCTTTTCCTTTGTCCATTGTTAAATAAGGCTTTAGAGCTGTCCATTCATAGAAGACGCAGTTTCTTCCCCATATCTGCACACAGACACCCCAGGCAAACAAAAAACAAATTTCTCTTTTTTTTCATTTTTTTACTCTGCTCTTCCCTCCATCGCAGCCATTTCCTCATCAATCCAGCTTTGATGCGGCTGAATTTTCTACCCACCCTCGAAATTAAACACCCCACTGACCCCTCACGCACAGAACAGAAAGCAACAGGAGCATGTGTGGGCATCTGAGTATGTGTGTATGTGTGTGTGTTGGTACAGTACAGGTACCTTTGTATCCGCCGCCCCCTCTCAGCCTCTCTCCCCCAGTGCAGAACACTCTGATTTGCACTAATCTCTCAGTACACTTTCAGGGCTATTGTTCCTTTCTGCTGGGAGCTTATTCATGTGCCACTCACCATGCCCTCCTCTCATTTTAATACTCCAACAGTGCTGGGAGCTGAAAAACAGTTTTAAGCCCGCTTATTTGACTGTTTATTAAAAAAAAAATGCTTGCCTCTCTTCTCCTGTGCTGTGTAGGTGATCGTGGAATTTCAAGGGATGTGACCGCTTATTAAAATGGCAAGTAGCGGCTGGACTCTGTGATGTTTCCATCACACAGTTTATGTATACAGACAGCCTGCAGGCAGCTGGTGGACAGTAGGAGATGAAAGCTATGGCTGATGTTCTGATTTGATGACTGTTGCTATGGCAGCGAGATGAGGATGAAGGAGGGGCGTAGGCATTCAGAGAGAGAGACAGACAGAACAGAAAATTATCCCTGTCTCCTTCTCCTTCAAACACACAGGCACACACAGACATGACCGCACATCCTTTACCCCCCATCAACTAGTAGTACAGTCCAGTAGGTCTTCTTTTGGATCAGTGAGCTGTAAAGGCCTATCATTAGGACAACGGGGTGGGGTCCAGCATTCTGACAGCTTGTCAGGAACAGACGGCTGCATGGCTAACTATGTGATGAGACTGCTATTACAGAGAGGAAAACCAAACAACTGCACCCTTGCTACAACAAGGCACCTGGTGGATTCATGCTAGCTCTTCGGCCTTTCCTGGACGGCTGAACGAGAGGTTCAATAAAAACGGTTTCTGGCTCCAGCGGACGTGTTTATAGCGTTTCCTCTGGCCAAGCACGGCACCAGGGTTAAGTTGATCATCTCTCACTCTGGTAAAATAGCCAGGGGAGTCCGTGTACCACTAGATCAACTCTACAACTTAAAGACCCTAAACGTTACAGCTCAGATGATCGATATGGCACTGAGCAATGTTCTTTACGAGCTAATAGACAAATCCATTCCTGCAAAACCCCTTGGGCCTTAGGAAGGCAAGAAGGAACTAACAGTGTGCTGCTGTTTGCCTGGTGTTACCACTTAGACCTCAGCTTGCACGCACACACAAACACACCAGGGAGCTTAGAGGAGACACTAGGATGCAGCTTATGTGTCAGTGCATGTGCATATGTGTGGTTCCTTTGGCACATCTGCAGACGTCTCTATCTCTGAGGGTGTATTGTAGTTTCCTGATTCCACTGAGGTTATCACAGCTACAGAGAGCTGCCAAAAGGAGATTTGTGTCTTCCAACATCAGAGGGAGAGAAAAAAAAAAAGAAACACATAAAACCCATTCCATTCACATTGCTTAAATGCTCTTATCTTACACTTTTGGATAAGGGAGCTTACTTGAAACATTTGTAATTCCCTCACTATCTAATTAAAAGTTCAGATTGCCTAATAAATGCCAGAATTGCATCATAAAGTAGAGAAATCCTGAAAATCTGACTCCCATCTGAAATCTAATTCTCAGTAACACCTGTTGGTCTTACGCCAGGTTCCATCAGTTTTATCTAAATGGTATCCAAAACTTGGCTTTAACAGGTTTCGAATGGGGGCTTTCAAAAATTACATTTAGTATAAAAGTTAAATCTTGCCAAGCTTTTCTGACGACGGCTCACTAATATCCTGTGTAATGTCTTTACCTGAGTCTCTGTGTCTTCCTATCCTCTCTGTACCCTCACTTCGCCTCTTTTTTTTTCTGCTGCTGCATGCTTGCTCATTAAACAGTAAGGTCAGTTTTGCACTCTTTTCTTCCACCTTTTGTCTCCATACCCTGACTAACCTTCTGCAGCACTCACTTGAACACAACTTGGCCAAACTTGACTGCAAAACTTTGGCACATCATTATAAAAATAATGGACCATTTTTATAAAGGATACAAGGGCCCTCTATGACATTGTGCAGTCTCTGGGGTCTTCAAAAGACCTAGTTTATCATTGGCATGTAACATTTATGTTTAAGGTAACATTCATGCTTGTCTTGTTTCAAGGTAAGGTCAACAGCTCACTGCGTACAACATTTTAAATGACTTTATTTGAAGGTCTAATGGCAGCAATTTACTTTGGGCCAATATGCCTCATTTATTGTTGGTAAGTATAGTCCCGGCGGGCATCTACTTTACTCCTTAACAGCATAACTTTCTCACTCTCGTTCATGGCAGAGAATATTCATTTAGCTTACCCTTCAATTATTGGACAAGCACTTTGTATGAGATGGAAATTAAGGAGGATGGATGTGAAAAACAGTCTTCTGGCCCCTTTCTCTAGCAATTATAGCACATTTTGAATTAGCAGTAAGTGAGGAGTACAGCTGGAAAACATTTACAAATTCATCTTCAAGATCCTTCCTCATGCAAATTCTTGATTTCTAGGCTGCTCTAAATTACTTGTGTTGTCTGACCAACAATTCAAATCCCTAATGTATATGAAACGATAGAAAGCCGCAAACACCAAGAGTTGAAAAGTAAACACATGAATTGTTGGCAGTTTTGCCATTCATCTTGGATAACTCCACAGTTGGAAAACGCGCATGCATTTCACACACGCACAAAAGAATTAATACTTGGAGGGAGATTCGTTAGAGAGTGAGTGTGCTCAAATTGAATTGGAGAGGCACAAGCTGTCAAGTGTAAATACATTCATGGCTGATGACAATTAACAGGAAAGGGTCTTGCATTTCTGTTCAAATTACTTTGTCTCAGTTGAGTGTTAGATCACATGATCTCAGGGTTTTAATATTCATTCAGCGACATCCTGCTTTGAAATATTCATTCAATACCAGTTAATGAATAAATATAATAGCTAATGAAGCCTGACTGCTGATGCACCTTTTTTTTGTACTAATCTTTTTTAAAACCTTTTTTGAGTGCCACTTTACATCATTGAGCATGTTTTGTTTGTCGAAGAAAAAGCACAGCGACATGGCCTAAACAAAATGTGGTCTGACATGTCTTGATGCAGGACGATAACTTCAATGCAGAGCCATGTTTTCACTTCTGCTGCTTTCATAAGGCTTGATTGCTAACTCGGGGACTCTAAATGTTTGAGGCAATTTAAAAAACCCATTTTCTTCCAGCCATTATCTGCAGTGTATGGCAGAAATGGAACACTCAAACCTTTCCAGTGTATTAATTTAGCACTGCGATCAGACACTTGTCAAGTTTTTAAGAAATAATGGACGTCCTACGGCCAATCAGAATCAAGTGCTTACTCAGGCCATAGCAATTACATAGATATTTGCATTTTTGCACAAAATGTTATCTCCCAAAATGAGTGATAGAGCCTTTCATTGGACTGCTGTTTGCATTTGCCTGAGAACACTTTCTGCTAAGCGAACGATGTATGTCAATCCCAAAAGTGAACAAAAAAAGGAGATAGACAAAAGCCTAGAGTAAATCTGCAACTGATTAAACTAATGAAAAGTGGTCAATTAATTAGCATCTCATTGTAAGACAGTGGTGTAACCCAGATAATAAAGCTAATGTAGTTTTTTTTTTAATTAGTCCACACTGCAGAAGACTGACACCAAATCTATTCGCTCCCGCTCTAATCAGCTCTGCTTTCCTCTTTCTCACTGAATTTATTTCAACTATCAATTTTGCAATTCAATTAATGCCATCGTGAATGAAGGACCCATTGATTATAGGAATTGTTCAGCTAAATGGGCTTCAAAATACAGAGGGCTGCTTTTACTTCCTCTCTGCTTGAAGGTTAAAGCTGCTTCTGCTTCTGAAATGTGACAGTATAGTCAGCAGATGGTTATACAAACATCCCCTCTGTGTAAGGGTCTTTTCTTAACCTGTCCACAGTACTCAACTTAAGGGGGGGTGGGGGGGGATGGCATCCCCCCTGAAATGAAAATGGTCAAAATCATCCCCCTTTTAAAACGGTCATCCCAACTTTACATCCCTTGAACCATCTTTGTCAATGAATGTGGAAATATTACTCATATTTTAACCTTAGAGACAATAACGCAATTTCAACATTTAGGAGGTGTGACCGAGCGGCGTCCTCGCTGACTGCGGGCAGCGCATGGAGCCGCGCACACACGCGCACACACACACATTCCTACATACACGCCAAACATTTCCCTCCCCGCCAGCGTCGCTAATTCCCCACTAAACAGCGCTACTTTTCCCTCTCCCCTCTCTGTTTGATAGGGTAACCAAGTGTGCACACTTGGAGCTCTATCAGTTAACTTAAACATACATTCACATAGACATTCATCCCTTCACTTACTTGCCCGGCGTCTATTCATTCACGCCATCATGCTGGCTCTGGTTTACAAATGAGGAAACAAAGTGCGTTATTTCCGGGTGTAAAATAGGTGGGTATGGAGGGTCAAAGTGGTCACATGATGCAAGACAAAATAATCGCCATGAATCCCTAAAAATTAGTGCTCTATTGATTTGTGTAAAAAAATTACAGCAAAAAGGTTTGAAAGTTAAGTATGGTAAAAATGGTTTAATGGTTTAATGTTGTTTTTTCTTAAAAAACTTTTTTTTTTTTTGGGGGGGGGGGGGCTGCTGGAGTCTGTCTTTGAGTCTGGAGTTTTTTTGGATTGTTGCTGCGTTTCTTAAGTAAAAATCTTAAGTTATAGTGGATCTCCTGTCTTGTTGGCATTTTTTTTTTTTTTTTTTTTGCCTTGTACATTTTGTAAATACTATTTTACCATTTTTTGCACTTTTGTTAATATTTTTTGCAATGTACCTTGGAAGGCCGTCCATAAGTAAATATTACCATCACCATATTTTTCCATTTCTACCATGTTTTCCCACTATATTTTGATTGTTTGAGCAAGAACCCTGAGACAGGGGGCTTTGTGCATATCTCTGTAAAATACTCTGGGTAAGGAGGCACGTGTGAAAAAGACACTTTTCATTTTATCAATGTAATATAATAAATATCTTTTAGCAACAATAAAATGGATACACAGTTGGTTTACCACCATGTGCACTGTCATCAGAACAAAATATATGTCCCAAACAATAGAATCCACCATCCCATTCACAACTCGTCTGCTGCCTGTCTAGATCCTATTTGCTCAACCATCATATAAACACCATATATTACCCTGTTTATCATCCAGCAACCAGCTTCTGATTCAAACAAACTGACACTAAACATTGATCTGGTGATGATTTTATTGATTTAAAAATGATTCATTCATGCAGAGACTCTGGTGTTGTCAGTGCTCCCATGACAACAGAATTGTCATCAGTCAACTGGGGGTTAAACGTAACATTAAAATAAACATTTTCATTCACGGTCTAGACAAAGTTGCAGTCTTTTTGTGTTGCCAATTCTAATAAATATGGAATTTAAGAGCAGTAACCGTACAAAGTCACTCTCCTTCAATTTTCTGATGCCATTTTCTTCTCCCTCAACCAGTCGCACAAAAACGCCAGAGCCCATACCATGCAGCAGCCTGTGGTGACTTAATGTCTGTTTTCCTGACTCCACATCTGTGTGTTTCAACATCCCTCACTACTTTCAGTGCACTGTCCCTCCCTCTCATCTTCTTTTCTCTGCTGGTGACTGCTCAGACATTAACCTCCAATCTAAAGTTCGTGCCCTCTAAAAAATTTAATGATGATACAATAAATGTCCTCCCTGTTGTTTTTAATGCTATCAGAAACTAATGTTTTTTGCCACTTCAACAATGTGAAATATGACCTTTCTAAGGATTTGATATGATGTATTTTATCTGATTGACCCTAGACTTAATTTGCACAGTGGCCGACAAAGGCAGTGGGGGGCCCTAATAATATTTACGAGGAAAGAAGCACTGCAAAGGTATACAGGATGCAAATTCAAAAAGACACACAAAATAAATGCATCACAAATTTAAAATATAGTTTTAGAAAAAAGCCAAATCAACTGCAGTGACAGCAAACAGGTTGTAAATATACAAGTAAGTCAATACACACCTGAGCAAAAACATCCAAAAACAATAAACCCTGCAAATCCTGTCCTCTGTCTCATCTGCACTTTTACCATTCAGAATTAGCTGCTGTTATTATGAGGTTTTGACCAATCACAGTCAAGTACTTAACACAGCTGGGTGATTTGTCAGAGAGCAGAGGAATAAACAGTAGCCTACTAAGAGTGAGGTGGCATTTAGCCTAACTTATCATCCAGACTGGAACAAGGAGAAAATAGCAAGTCAGCTGTTGAAGTTCAAAGAAACATTACTTGCACTTACTAATCTAAAAGTTTGATCATCTCTAATCTTCTCTCTGGCTGAATAAGTGCTTAGAGCTAGGAGGAAGTTGGCCTAACTGAACATGGACACAAGAAGGAGGGCTGATACAGCTAGTTCCTGCTCCATATAGATATTAAGACTTTAAAGTTTGACTTAATTTTAATTCGGATCCACACAGAAAAACTTTTAATGTTCAGTTAAAAGAAAAACTTGATTGACTTGGATAAAAATAATCTGATTTCTAACCTGATCCAACATCTCAACAACAATGTGGACTGCCAGGTCTTGTAACCTCAGGGGCCAACTTTACTAAATTCATGTATTCGAGTTCAACGTGTTGGTGCATATAGTAGTTGTGTGTGACATGCTTAAAGAAGTGCATGCCTGCATAATTTTAGCTATGTACTATAAATATGTGAATGTGCATGTGTGTGAGGAGTAAACTCTACGTGAACTGTACTTGTCTTTTTACTGCCAATCTTCTCCTTTCTGACAGTGCACTGTCGTCAATTCAGGAGGTTGATGTTTTCCCGAGATTGTCAGCATGTCTGACTCGTGCTCGACAAAATCCACAGCCTCCCTCAAAGGAGGTTTCACAGTTGGACACAGTTGCCCCCCCCTCAATCCACCTTGTCTCTCTCACGCACATACCACCTTTCCATTGCAAAGACTTGCACATGAAAGAGAACAAATATAGACTTCTGTACAAACCTGGCGTCACAGACTGAATCTCTATCTGCTTTACTCTATCTTCATCTGTCCCTCCTTTGCTCCATTTTCTCAAACTCAAGTCCATACATACACACACATAGACACACAAACACACACACACACACACACACAAACTGACTAAATTGACTTGTCAGCTTCAATCAGACCAGGAACAAAAGGATTCCTGCCAGTTTGAAGCTGACATCATTAATGGGTTTGGGAGGGGGCACGCTCTGAAGACAAAGGGAGAGCAAGGTCGGGCTGACTTAAAATGCACTTTCATTTTGGCAGGGACGTTAGCTTTTTGATTTCAGCCCCTTTACGCCAACATCTTTTTTCGCAAGTGGCACTAACTTTCATTATCATGGGGAACAGAGGGGAGTATAAGACTTTGTTGTGCTGATGGAGAGAAATGTGACATCCATAATGCATTTCCTATTAGGGGATGCCACGCATGGACACACCTGGCCACGTGTCAGAGAGAGAAAGATGGACAGGAAGAGGATGAGAATAAATGGGGTGTTTGAGGTAGAGGGGAAGAAGGTGCCAAGTGAGTTATACCAATGCAGGAGAAAAGGCAGAGAGTGAGGCAAAGCTTAAGCGAAAGGAAGAGCGTGTACTTTGGAAAGATTGTGTCAAGGGTTGGAGAGCCCTAGAACATAATGTACAGCTCCTCATGTGACACATGAAATCCACACATAAACCAGCTTTCCTGGTGCATTGTAGCAGCAAAGCTTTGAAAATGTAAATCCTCTCCCCTCACTTCTGTGACTCCATCCATCCTCATTTGCCTGTGTTTCCTCTGCTCCATGCCCATCTGCCTCCCCCTTTTGCAGCTTTCATTCTGACCCTGGATAAAGATGAAGTCCCTCATCTCAAATGGTAATAACTCTGGTCCATATGCACACAGCCATCACAAATTGATTACTATGTAATGCTGTGAGCGCTTCCAATCCACCCCACCTCCTCACCCCTCCTTTTCCCTCTCATGATTCTGCAAAAGGCCGACTTTATATCCTATTGGTATGTCATTAAAAAGCACCCCCGGCTGCGTCCAAAACATAAACAATCACATCCTAAACCCTCTCTGCGATGATCTCTCTCCAGCCCTCTTCTCCTTCCATCATCTTTGTGTAGCTCTCTCCCGAAACCAGTTTCCCCTTCACCTGTTTTACCCTCAACCACTCATTCCCTTTTATTCTCATTCTAATTATACCATTACATTACCATTTCTATTCTCTCATTAGCATATTTTGCTCTCCTCGTCTCTTATTCTCCTCCTCTCGAAATTCTCTTTTCTCCCCTCGCTCTCTCTCTTTTTCCGTCACCCGTTCTCCTCTCAGCCACTGAATGCGCTCCACCTTTTTTTTTTGCAGCACATAAACAGACAGTGCCCTTGGGGATGGGTTTGAGAGCTCTGTCTTTGTTTGTGTGCACCTCTAACTAACTCTCCATCTGCGGGGAGCCAAGCCAAGCCCAGCAGTGCAAGACAGATAGCTGGCACCATCCCAGACTCTTCTCTAGTTGGCCTCATATCTTCACCCCCGCCTCTCAACTTCTCCTTCCTCCCAGGCTGCAGTTTCTCCCACTGAGGCGGTTGTCAGCTGCCCTCAGGCAGCCAGTCACATACTGTAGATGACCGACCCCTACAATTCCTTTCCCCTTAAAGATTTAAACCAAAATCTTTCTCAGCCTCCACTGGATATTTAGTCCTTTTCAATCCATATGCTGAGGAGGTTCGTCACCAGAGTTTCCTCCGTCTCCTATCCCCAGTCCACCTCAGGTTCACCTCCTATACGAGCTCACTTCAGAGGCTAAATAACCAATAGCACCTTCGATGTATTTAGTCACATCAAAGAGCTTTCAAAGGGAGAGGAACTTCAGCTTTCGCATTAGGTCCAACTGAGAATTTCAATCACGTAATCGCCCAAGGCAGTAACTTAAACCTAAAATGGGTTATAATGTTATATTTTGTTTTTCTTTGAATTTCCGAGTGAAAACTTTCTTCTCTTAATAAAATGAGACTCTGTGCATGTAAGTGTCTGACTCCAGCACATGCTGTGTGCTTCTTACATGCACAAAAATGAATCATCAAATACACCGTAGTAGCTGCTAAGCTGAATTTGTATCTCCCCTGGGCATTAAGCAACAAAGTGACAAAAACTCTGCTTTACGGAAAGAAGAGAAGTATTGAACTCACCATTGTCAGGCTCAGACTTCCTGTCATGTTCAGTGTCAGTGAGAGAGAGGGCTGAGTTGGCGCGGCTCGTGAGGCAAGAGCTCTGTTCAGACTTCAGGCCACGCATCCACATATGCTGCAGGCCATGAGCGGGTGAGGGGTCAACCTCCTCTGTGTCTACGTCTGAACCCACTCCCAAGGAGTAGGTGCGGCTGTGGATATGAGCGGCCGGTCCAGAGCACAACGCCTCCTCCTCCTCCTCCTCCTGATGCTGCTGCTCATGCTGCTGCTGCTGTTGGTGGATGTGGTAGTCTGGGCTCCTCAGCTGCCCGGCCTTACAGAAGTCTAAATCTAGAGGTGGAGGAGAGACATGCAGATCGGGATCATAAACACACACAGAGCTACAAAGCCTCTAAAACCGACATGTGCTTTTATTTGCTTCAGCAGCTAAGCTGACCAGGTGTTTGTCAGACACAGGCATTTACAAGCCAAACACTAAACGTCACCCAAATTATGAGAGGAGACAAGCTGTTATTTGAGCAAGCATTTATTAAGTTTTGCAGGAGAAGTCCAAGTCGAAATGCCACCCCGGATTGTTCTTAACCATTTGCAGTGAAGCCATATCCTGCTGGAGCTAGCTGATGTGTGTTATCGAGCTGGAGATGTATTGAACTGCTGCTCAAACAGAGCACTGATCTCATCTATATTCTCCTTGGTGGGGTGAAGAGATCAGATAAAGATCAAACCTTATTAATATTGACTCAGACTGAGGGAAAAATTGAGCCTCATATGCTTTCAGGTATTAGAACGCCCTCCAATCCTGAGTATCACCCTGTTATCTGAGAACATCAGATATACTGTGTTAGTCCTCTGGTTACACTTCAATTCAATTCTATTCAATTGAGCTCTACTCTTTTTTTTTCCCTTCAGAGGCAGTTGAGTAAATTCTCTTTCTTGCCATCTGAGCTTTCTATTTAAAATGTACAAGTGGAAGTGATGGAATTTAAAAAAAACCAACGCCTAAATTGAAATCCATACAGATGCTTTTGTAGCTCTGCACCATATAAACCCGACTGAGAGCTCTGGAAAAAGGAAGACTTCTTCTTCTCCTCACTTAGTGCAGTTAATATGTGTGTTAGGTCAGGTCCTCTGAACACAAACCGCAGTGTTTCAATAAAAGCCACAGTCCTGTTGACCACTCCATTGACCAGCGTTGTGTCCTGCTGTGCCTGTTTGATGGGGTCGAGACCGACTGTGGTTCACACTCTGTTCTGCTGGAATTAAAGCGGTGCAATATTGGTCACCACTACACACCACTGTTTAGCTCAAATTGGCTGCAAGAGGCCAATTCAGGAGCAAATAGGCTATTTCCCCAAACACAAATATAAACTTCTTTGTTTGAAAACATTTGGATAAAACTGGAAAAGGGTTTGGGGGTGATTGGAGGGAAAGACTCTCCAATTTCCTGATGCTACAGCTGAACATGATTCAATTCAGGGGAAAAATTACAATGTACACATTGACTCATAATTTCACTCTATGCCAGGAGTACCCAAATGCCATGTCGATTTAGCCCGTTTTATCATTCTCCGGTTTAGCAGTCCTGGATGAAAAGTTAAATACAAGTGGTGGCTGTTTTTCTAAGAAAATACATTAGGGCAATGGAGGTCGTAAAGAATTCGAGTCAGTCCCCCATTAACTCTGTGAAAATCTGACTCCTGTCCTCTTCTTTTAATACTATTTCTTTTAATCATGGTGTCGCTTGACTTTCTGGAATGACTGTGCAGGACTTTTCATTGTGCAGGAAATGCTTTTTTAATATACACAATTGTATAACTAATCACGTCCCGCGTCTTTGGATATTTAAATTATCCATAAAAGTTACAGCTCTGTGTGTCATGCGTAAATGCGCACCACGGGACGCACTCATCGATTATGCTGCAGTGGGATCACTGCAGGTGTCCAACACACTCAGAAAACACCTGCAGTCCAAACGCTATTAGTAGGTTTGTTTTGAAGGGAGGCTGTTTAAGTAATTTACATATCTTCTGTTTTTCTGCTGCTTTGGGCTGGGAAGAAAAAAAAGAATATTTCATCTTAAATCTTGAGTTACTCAAATATTTATAAACCAAACATCCTTTAGAAGCTAACGCTAATGTTAGCTTACCAACAGTAAGGTATTCAACAGTCTAGTAATGTTAGCATCTCTCTTACTCTCCTGGGTTCGTCGTAGTCTGATTTAGGTTTGAGTTTTTCCTCGTTTCTCGAATGGCTCTCTCTCACATCCAGCACCCTGCACTACATTGTTAAATACACTGTGCAATCTCTGAGGGCAAAACACATTATTGGTAGACGTCTTTTTCCTGGCAACTGAACACGATGGCATGTCAACACACGATAGGACACCACGCAACCCCTCTCAACAAGGAAAACAGTGTTCTATTGTTGAATAATATACTTTTTTAAAGTCAGATTAAATTTTTTTAGATTTGTGTTCAATATTTTTACAAACTGGGCAACACAAATAAGCTGCAGTTATAATGTAAAGGACAAAGTAAAATGTAGTTTTCTACATGTCTAAATCGATCAGTGATCACACACTTCTGGCCCGGGCCTCTATTTACTGTCTTTCTAAAGTTGGTGCACATTCGTTCCTTCTTCTCAGTACAAGAAGTAGGAGCTGGTTGCTGGACCGGAGGCAAGAGACCAAACAGCAGAGCTGTGTGTGGGACCAGAAGTTCACCACTGTTTGCAGTATTAAGTAGTGTAGCCATAACTCACTATATATTTAAAAATCTTATAGCCACCAGGTGAAAAAGCCGCCAACTACACCAGATTAAGCCTGTAAGCAGTATTTTACTGTTGTTTACTCTCTGTGGACTCAGTTTCTATTGGGAAAATGTTGAAGGGAAAGCTGAGTTTATCACTGGGTTGGATCCTCCTCTTTAAAACCAAACCCGAACAACAACAGTGGAGCTCCAGATAATAACACAGACAGAAGATATTACAGTAGCTTATCCATCATCTCCTCAGGTTCTGAATGAGCACTCCGCTCAGGAAGACGGCGGGTCCTCATCGTTAGCAGCCTGCTGACTTGTTTGGACAGAAATGCAGGTGGGTCATTGAAATAAACACAAGTTTGGAAGTTTGGTTGGTTCATTGGAAACACAGAGCTTGCTTCTTTTTGGTACTGAGACTGATATAGACCTCAAGGAAGGATGGACTAATAGCGAAGTTTCTGGTCCTGATGCATGGAGCCTGTGCAAAAATCTGCAGACACAGGACAGCAAACAGGTTTCAGGAGGAGAGCCTACCATCACTTCTCTTTGTGTACCTAAATGGATATCCTGTGGATATTTTGGAACCATTGCCGTTCTTGAGATCCTGGATTCGAAACAGGGCATCGACTCTTGGGTACCAGAATGGCAATGAAGAAAAGCCCAGACCTCTAATGTCAGAGAAAAATGTTCTGATTTCAAGTCCATGTTTGCTGTGTGACTGAATTGTGATACACCTGCTGTGCTTGAGGGGAAAAGTACGGGGACTTACTAGCGTGCGTATGTTGGGTTTGTGTGTGTGTGCGCGCAAAGTGTGGGTGTGCTGAGCAGTGTGTCTTAGTTGCAGGGTTTGTTACATTGATGTAAATATCAGCCTTGTGTGAAAAGTGTGTGTGTTAGTAGTGTTTGCAGTTATAATTATGTGAATTGTATACTGAATCTGAGTAAGACTTTAGTCTTACACTGAAGCACTGCACTCTACAAGCACTCCACATGCTGTTAAAGACAAACTTTCTATATTAACTTGTGAATCTGCTGCTTTCACTGAATAAATTTACAAAACACCAGACCAGGTGAAAGGTACATTATGTAAGAGGTGCGTAGGCTACTGACGTACAAAGTGAAGCATTTACATTTTCAAGACACTGAATTACTTTTCTGATGCAGTTACTCAATAATGAAGCTACTTTTAAAAGAAGGCGTCCTAGAGGGTTTTAAAAGAGGTGGAAAAAGAGTAAATCGCTAAAAGTAATGCTGTTTAAGAGGAGGTCTTTGCAGGCTGAGAGTTAAATTGTTTGTACCTTATCAGATGTACATTAAAATCAAACAAAAGAGGAAATGAGAGAAAAAAGATTAAAAACAAACAAGCAAAGGTACTTGTGGCAAATGTGGAAGGAGATGACAGATAAAAGCTAATTAAAAAAAAAAAAAAAAACGTTATCTCACAACTTTGGGAGTTCTTTTTTTTTTTTTTTTTAACTAAAATATATGATGTTTTTTGGCAACTGTCATTAAATTGGAAGTTTCTGGAGCTGGGGGTGTGTCGAAAACATAACTTTGAAAATCATAAGAAACATGATGACATGTTATTAAATGGACTGTACTCCTCTAAAATTTCTGAAGTCACCTGTTGCTTCGGCCTTGTCTTGACATGACTGAGAGCATAACTATGTTTTCTATGTTTATGTTGAATACTGTGATAATATCATTACTGGACCACGATGATTGTGTGGTAAAAATTTGATTTTGTTACAGCCCCATGAAACAGCTCAAGCCATGAAACTGCACTGGGTTCATTCATTCAAAAAGCAAACATACAGGTTATACGTGTTCAATAAAGCAATGCATCATCATATTGATTCTAATCTAAGTGTAACCCACATAAATTAATTCTTATTATGAGCAGAATCCTTGTCTTGACATACTGCATGATTTTTCTATTTTAATCTTTGGTTTGAACTCTAATTTCTATATCTGAACACCTGGCTATTCTGTCTTTAGTTGTATCTTTCTCACTTGTCTGTACAGCATGAAAAAATAAAAAAAAATCCTCATCTGTTAAATATCCCACTAGACAAATCTAAATGGAATTACAGCATTGAGCTTTCACCAGTATCCAAATATCTGAGGAGCTCTGTTGCTCTGAGTTCTGCTTCTCAGGAGACATTACGGTGGCATCCCTTTGTGACCAGCCTAACCCACTTTGGCCTTGTACAACGAGAGCAAGAGTCCTTAAAAATTCTTCAGCTTCCCCTCTGTGGTTTCTTGGGTTTAAAAAATTCAATATCAAAGAAATATTCACTTAAAAAGTGACTGCAGTGAAGCACTAACTGCACAGTGAAGGACGGCTCCTTGTTAATAAATGTTGAGAGGGAAAAAGTCATCTGGATGTCTCCTGAGTGAAAAATTTCTTTCTTTTTTTTTTGCGTGTTTGTGTGTTCAGGGGTGGAGTTTTGTGGACAACAGTTATAATGAGGCCTTGAATTAAATCAGTGTTATCATAATGTGTGTGGTTTATTTTTTTGTTTTTTTTTTGCTTTTTTTTTTAATTTTGTTAACAAAGGCAGATAAAATCCTGATAAAAACAGTTGCTTCTTTTTTACCTTAATGTACCCAAACCAAATCTACAAACAGTCTTTTGATCGTCATGTTTTGGTTAGTGTAATTATAAAAGGTGAGATTTAATTTATCAATTAGGTGGTAAAAGGTCTTTACAGACTCAAATGATCACACTCTTGTGACGCTTCTACTTATTTCTGGTTTTCCAAACAAAACGTTGAAGGGCTTCAATTTAATTAATTCGAGTTAATCTTTGAGGAAACAAAAAAGTAATTACTGAAGTCAGCCGTCTAATATGCTAAAAAAAAAATGACCATACATCCATCTGCTCTTTTTTTTTTAATCCAGAAATAATATTTGTCTAATAAAACAGCCGTTTGAGGAGACAGGGCAATACTGAGTAGAAAGAGGTGGTGTTGGATTTGTTTGAGGAGATGTCCTTTAGAAAGAAGTAGTAGGACAAGAAAAAGAGAAGAAAAGATGCTGAAAAATCTGAAGAAGAATGTGGGAGGGGAATTAGAGGAGAAACAAATTGGCTGATCTTTGTCAAGAAGACCGTAATCCATTAAAAATGTCACTGGAGGCTACGTCCCCCCTTAACAGTTGGTTACTTAGGTAGGGTATACTATATATAACTCTGTAGCCCAAAGATGAACAGATGTGCCTCTCAGAACCGGCTGCCATTGACATTTCAAAGGCTGCTTTGGGGGGTCTTTTGCACCTCACCATATGACACTGATGGCAGTCAATGTTGTTTGTCGTGGAACCAGCATAAAAAAGGCGAGCACTTTTTGACTCCACGACGCTCACGACTGTGTTGCTCATGGTGATCTACCTGTAGCAAGCATCATGACTAAATCCATTGAAGCTGGCATTCAAACCATGAAATCCCCAGAGTGGCCTGCTTGTCAAGACCTGCAACCCTTGTGAATGGCTAATGTTGCTTGTTAGCATGGTGGGTCGGTCTTGCAGAGTAGCAGGAGGTTGGGTTAGTGGAAAGAGTGTCTATTGATCACCGTGAACCTTGCACAGCGGCGCGCTCGTGATGAGGTGCGGCTTCTCCCTTAACACCACACATGACCTGCATAAAGGCCATCCATCACAGCACGCACTGGCCCATTTCTCCTCCTGTCACCAGCAGGGAAGAATTTTTCGGTGTGTATGTGTCAACGTGCGTCTGTGTGTGTGCCTATGTCTGCTTATGTCTGTATGTGAGAGTGTGTGTGTAATGAAGGGTGGTTTTCCACCCCAGGTGAGGCCAGAGAGGTTTGGGGTTGACCTAGTTTAGCTGTGGGAGAGAAATATCACCTCTGTGGAGAGGAGGTAATTGGCTGCCTCTGACTGTCCTTCTGGCTCATTGTGGACTGTAATAGGTAATTCACATAGGCCCTTTTAAAGGCTTCAGCGTGTGTGAGTGTTTGTGTGCATGTGTGTGTTTTTTGTGTGCCAGTATCCGCTGGTGTGCCCATATAGCAGCTCTGCATCACTGCATGCGTATTTCCAGGTAAATAACTTCAGTCTTTGCATGCCCTGAGCGTGCTACCTGGCTGAGGCTGGCTGTAGTTGCTCTGTCTCTCCCTGTGTGATCCGAGGGTGAGGCGCAGCTCGTGCGTGTAGTCGGGGAGGGTTTCACGGGAGGTGTAGGAGCGGTGGTGGGCGCGGCCATCCTCGCTCTCATCGGATGAGCTGGTGTAGGACATCTCCATTTCATGGCGCCCCTTAGACAACGGCTGGTAGGGTTTACTGTCCATCTCCTCCATGGCTTCCAGGGCTCCACTTAGTCACTCAGCACAGCCACAGCACAGAGCACAGAGTCTGCAGGTGAGAAAAGATGGAGAGGAGGAGGAGGAGGAGGGAGAAGGAGGGGGTGAGGAGGGAGACGGATGGGCCAGCGGAGGAAAATGAAAGGAAACAGGGGGTTGAAAAGACAGAGTGGAGGAGAAAAATAGCACAAGAAGTGTGTTATTGAACACAGAGGAACAATATGGCAACATCTGCTCATTCCAATTACAGCAGACATTCATAAACAGTATTTGGCTCCTTTCATATTTCACACCAAAGGTTAGTTCCAAATCAATACACTCAGAAGGGACTGTGATGGCGGCCATTATGTCCGGATGTGTTTGAAGAGAAATTGGCTAAAAACACACACAGCTCTCTGTCCTGTCAGTTGTGGTTTTTGTTTTCGTTAGCTACTGTATTTTGGCTTTATCTCTCTTTTACAGAAAAAAAAAAAACCACACTGACAAGTCCCAGATAAATCATCAAATTTGTAGCTTAGGCCGCCCCGTCTGTCACTCTCATTAAACAGGGTGACTCACCAGATTCTTAAGCAATGATGAAACACCATTAGAAACCAGTCTTTACAGTGTCAGTGCCCTCCCAAACAAAGAAATGATAAATCAGCTCTTTCAGCTCTATTCAGCTCAGATTCCCTTCTTCTTCTCTCAACCACATCAAAATCCCTTTCTGATAACGTCCAGCACAATATGCTTAGACGGCCATAACCAATGATTGATTGGGACAACGATTAGAGCATTGAAGAAGTGATTAGAAAATACTTCATTCATATTAGTTCTCTTTCACCGTGCCCTGCCTGAGGCCTTTCCAGCCTATTTCCTGCAGATATAAAGCTTCTAAATGGAGCTTGAGAGGGTCATTGCTCATAGAGACAAAGTGCTATGGTATTGACCTCTTCAGGGAGTCCTGTAGTCCATATATCAAAGCCATTAGAGCGTGCCTGCTCAATACCTCAGAGATCTGCAGCACAGGGTGATCACCACTAGTCTGATACAAGTTTACAGCTGACCTTTCTACTACTGCAGTAATGCTTTTATTCCACCTGAAAGACTCCAAACCCTGGCCTCACACTCACCCTCCTCATTCCCCACAAGCATGCACACACACGCCCACACAAAGACCACCCACTGACCCCTGACAGCAAACAGTCACAAACTGGGCCACATCCATCCCACACACACCCTGACCTCCTGCAGACATTACCACACCTCAGAAGATCTGTTAAAGATCACTTGTCTTTTTTCTTCCATCCATTTCTCCTCTTTCTGTAACATCATATATTCTGCATCCAATTATCCAGGTATTACTGTAGCATACTGTACGCTATGTCACATATGCACACGCTCGTGGTTCCCTACAATCACGATGCTTCTCAATTTGATTGGCAGGAGTTATTGCCGGGAATCAAAGCCCACTATTATCTCTGCTGCCCTGTCAGGGTGGGATTGACTGGTGTCACCTTCTCTCTGGTGCGGCGAGGAGCGAGTATACATTACCCTGTGAGCTCTGAGCGTGCTGCAGGCACTGACTGCTGTCTGTCTCCACAGAGGCTCTCTGTCCCGTTTTATGTCTGTCACACGTTTACACGCGAGAATGAAAGCATGCAATCCTGCGAGCAGAAGTACCATCTTGTTTCCCTGCTGTGTGTTTTCACGGAGCAAGACAGCGAGTGATCATTTTACTTCTTACGTGTAGTCCTGCTTGTAAATCCATGTGTAAAATATGAAATAAAGCCTGGTTGAAACACACCTCTCTGCTTGTTAATCCCTGCCCCTCTTTCATCCCTCTTTCAACATCCCTCTTTCTTGCACCAGTCCACCTCTGCCCTCCTGCCTCCATCTCTCTCATCCTTGCTCTCCCCCCTCGTACCTTACAAGCTTTGCGCCCTCCATCTCGTCCTCCGAGGCCGCTGCATTTAGAGAAGTAAGCCTGCTGGCGGGGGTTATTCTCGCTAATTCTAGCCCACAGTGGGGTGCCCATTAGGGGGTTTGATTCTTGGTTTTGATGTCAAAACCTGGAGGTTGTTTCCTAGAGCCAAGCTCACTTCAAACAAAACACATGGGCGTTCTGTAGGACAAGTCAGCATGTGCCACCTGAGCGCAGCACTTGCCCAGATTTGTAGTTGAGGAATAGTCAACTTGGGGTGCAGCAGGCGCCTACAGCTCTCTACAGGTTATAAAAAAAACGAGAGTGACTCCAGGGTCTGAGAATGTTTGAATAATTAGCACAATGCTGGAGTAAATTTTTTATATCAGAATATTCAAACCTCCAGTACGAGATACTCACCATCTCTCTCATCTTTTTTTTATGCGAGTGTGAGTGTGGCGCGTGGTGCACCGAGGAATCCCATAGCCAAGTTCACTAAGTGCTTAACTTATTGCATCACTGTACTGCGAGAGACTTACAACTGATCTTAATCATCTCCATGTTGTACCCAACATACCCAAGTATGTAATATTCATTGATTTTAATGATTTAACTCTTGTACTGTATTAATTTCAGCTCAGTGTATGGTATGTCTACACAACCTAAAGCTCCCTCAGTGATACGCTGTTTTTCAGGAGGTGCAGTGGGAAAGAAATGGTTAAAAATGTTACCTTGTTTGCTCGACAAAGGATTAAGAGTGAGCTAACACAGACAGTGCGTGTATATGTTATTCTTTGATTTTATTTCTAATTTAATTCTAATCTATAATTCATCAGTGTGTAATGAACTCTTCACCGCTCGGTTTAAAATTAATACAAAGTGACAACACTGAGTGAAACACATGCATCGCATTACACCAACACCCCCAACCCCCCCACTAACCCGTTTCTCTCTGTCTCTTATCACTTTTGCTTTCACACAAACACATGGGAATGATAATCCACTGCTACACAGCCGCAACAATATCTAATGGGACTCTTCACCCACTTGATCCCCTCCTATCCCTCCATTTGCTCAAACAGTGCAACCACGGCCCAGTGTGTTTTTCTTTTTTTTTTTTTGCAAATCTGCTTAGAGGAGTGGTAGAGGCTCACATCCACAGTTCTTTTTAAACAGGATTTATGCTCCAAGTCATCTCCAGTGGGGCGGGGTTCCCTAAGATGTCCGACAACAACAACAATACCACAAACGGCACAGTGGAGATCGTCATGCGTAAAGGCAAGGACCATGAGGGCAAGTCAAAACCGATTTACTCTCTCCGATCTCAAGTGAATGTGCTGAAATCGCGACGAACAGGAGGAGAGAGCATGCAAAATGGGAGAAAAAGAGAAAAGGCAGAGCGGGACCGGGGCTGGCAACGGCACAGAAATTGAGTTTTATATTGGTAAATAAACAAGGAAGATGGGGAGAGCAGAGTGCCATCCAACAATATTAGCTCCTCAGCTTATTGATACAGTATAGTTCCAGGATTACTCATACATTTCCAGCATGCAGAGAAGGTCTTATTTTCATAACAGCCTGGAGACCCCCAGTGAGTAGGGAGCTACTATCTCTGTTAGCTCTGGCCTTTGCACATTTCCAAGAAACTTGTTTGCAGAGAGGCGAGCTAATCCCGCTCACTAAACAGGCCTCGCAGGCCGCGGCGAGAATGACGATGAGAAACCTTGAGAAAAGCATACATAAAAATGTGGCTGCAGATGTGCCTAAGTGAAGTCTTGACAATTCAGTTGTTGTTAGCAGGTTTTCATTTTGTCTCCTGTAATGATGGCTTAATCATCAGAAGGAATCCAGGCAGAGTCTGTTGCTGCAAATGTAGATCCAGGCTACAGGTCCTACGGGAGTAAACAGAGAGCTGTCAGACGGAGACGCCTCGCCTGGAGTCAGGGTGTGCATATGATTGTGTGTGTGTGAAACAAGATGGGGGTATGGAGCTTAAAAATCTATCTGTTCTATTCGTTAGCACCACCAAAGCTCCTCAGGCATATGACAGGGACACCTCAGACGAAAAACCCTGAAGGACCCACAGGACCCTGTTATACCTAAACCACCCGAATCACAACAAAACACAACACCGCCTACTGGGAGCCCTCAGCTTCTGGTGAGAGAAGAGAGAGGGAGAGAGTGATGAATGGAGAGAAAGGATAAAGAGAAAGATGGATAGATAATGGAAGATGGAGAGATTTCGGTGTGAAAAAGGGGGGAACTGAAGGATAGAGAGATAGCCGAGCGAGACATGGACTGATAGAGGGTTTTAATTAGTGGATAAGGGCGAGCTATCTGTGGGCGGCGGCAGCACTCCCGTCACGTAGTTGTGCTTTCATAGCTGACCAAGCCTGAAATCTCTTGCTGCTAATGCCGGGTTTACCAGCAGAACGCATACAGCCTTGTATACGCACACACACATACACACAAACACACACACACTCGCCTCGACCTGTCCATACATTCTGTTACCCTGAGAAGATTCAAAGATAAAAAACCTCACTGACAAACAGCGACAGCAGACCGACTCGGTGGCCCCTGCGCCCACACACACTTAAAGCATTTCACACTTAGCAGCGAACAACACACTTGAACGCCCACGCACCACGGAATCAACAGTCTTTACTGACCTTTTCACCAAAGACTGTGTACCCTTGGCTTGTTTTTTTCTATATGTTGCAGTTTACCATTCAGCCTCCATCACACTGCCGACTGCCATTATTCCTCACACCCGGGGTTAATACGTGTATTCACAAATCAAGCCATATAGGTGATACAAAAGCCCAGCGAGAGTGAGCGTGTGCCGGCTTGTGTCAGAAGAAGAGCCGGACAATGTCTGCGTGTGTATGTGTGTGTGTGAGAGAGAGAGAGAAAGAGAGAGAGTGTGTGTCCACTCACAAAGCAGATCTGTTCTTGTCAGGAGCTGTCAGGAGCCAAGAAACCATCCTGGACCATTTGACTATTTATAGTGGACATGGGTCAAATCCCACATCGGCATCGCATGCATGAGCAGTGTGGAGAAATCCATAAGGTCCTACACTATTCATGCCCTCTGAACGTGGCCTAGAGCGAGGGAGCAGCAAAGCTTTAACTTTTCAAAGACAGTTTTTATCTTTCCTACAGTTAAAACTTTTCTTCTCTCTCTCAGATCTTGGGTGCTGCTTCTTTTCTTCCACCAGTCTACTCTCTTTTCAGGATATCTATTTCTGCGCACGCTCTCTGATCTGAAACCCTTTGCTGATTCTGAACCAGACTAAGAGAAAAACAAAAACAAACAAATGAACAAAAAAGGAGAACACGCAGTGGCACGTGTGTGCACGCGATTCCCTTTGCATGACACCACATTGGCTTGCAGGTAGCACCTGTGCAACTGACCACAAATACACACGGAGCAAGAGACACCACCTTAAACCACTTAATCAATATTCCTGACAAGGCAAAGCCTTATTCAACACATTTGATATTCCTCCTCTATCACAAGATAAATTTGTGTCACTGTCCTCCTAGCAGGACTAAAAGGCTGTTCTCACTGACTCACTTTGCAAATAAAGCTTTACATCAAGACTGACAACCTCCTAAGCTCTCAGCATCAGCCACTGCTTGGTAAAAAGCCCCATTCAATAATGCATTTGACCGCTAAAACCTCCAACACCCCAAGAAAAGCACATTGGCAGCATTACAGATGCAGAATTAATTGATAAATCAATGGCATTGATTTCTGAAATTGGATTTGGTGATTGGCTGTTTAGACAGTATTTCCTGTGCATCTCTTTCATGAAGTTGTTGATTACGGAGAAATGAGCGAACAGCATTAGTGGCGGAGGAGTAGCAGAAAAGATGTACTAGTTGCTGTTGAGCAGCATTGCAGATTGATTTCTGAATGCTAAGTGGGCTAATCCTCCAGTATCTACATTGTTACAACGTGACGCTTGTCATCTGGAAAAATAACAGGAGTTTGTAACAGAAGGTTTAATTCTGAAATGTTCGCTTTGAAGGTCCTCCCAGTGTCTACCTCCTGCTCCTCAGATCTGCTCTCAGCCTCCACCTCCTCTCTGTTTCTTCTGGTCTCTCGCAGCTTAAGGACACAGACAGTATTCAGCAGCTCTCACGCAGGAAAATACTTCGTGACAGCAGAGCAGCACCACAAAGGCCACAAGACTCAGTCGGGAACAAACTGTGGTCCTGGTGCTGCTCTTTTGTAAGCTGTTGAGACGCGGATGTGTGTGGGCCGAATACTTCCCTTTTGTTCGCCTGTTCTGCGCATAGCAACACATACCACCAGCGCATTCCAGGGTTAGGTACTGTATATGGTATATACTGTTAAGTTAAGCATTCACTCAGGGACATACTGCAAGTTTTTACATTCACAAGGCCGTGTGGCTGTTAAAAATTGTTAATGATGTTTAAAGCCCTGCAGCTTTAGCCTTCTGAAAGTGTGAGATGCACATCAGAGAAAAGAGAAGCTGCAGTTTTCTGGATAAACAAATCATTTAAGCTTGAAATCAATAGCGCATACTGTAAAATGTATTTGCCGTTTCGAAGTGGAAGAGAATCAGCTTAAGCACTTTTCCGTGCAGTATCTTATACCATACTTTGTTTCTTATACCCTGTATCTTATTTCACACGGAGCTTTTCCTCCCTTGATATTTGTTATTCAAACTGCATGGGGCATGTTCCTTTAGAATTTGCATTACTCATTTCGCTGCTTGTCAGATGAAGCATTGTGTCATCTGAGCACATGAAGAGGAAAACAATAGGAATTTTCCAAACATTTCCTTTGTAAGCACATCCAGTTTGGATGACATGCAGGGAGAACATGCTGTAGAAAGAGGGATTTCAGGATTGCTACATCTGTAGACAACATGTAATAGGTCTGCTTTACTTGTAAAAGAGGATGCACGTTGCTGCCATGATTTTCTTGGAATAGATATGGGAATTTTTTTTTCTTTTCTTTTCTTTTTTTTTTTTCTCAAATCACTTTTCTTTGTGCAGTTTGGCTTGGCGTTTTGGCTGACGATCAGCACAGAATATGTGTCTCTTCAGTTAGAAGTCAATTTGGACGATGATACACACACTTGAAATACATCCCAGAGTTCACGGTGGATCAAGACTCATTCTGAAATTAAACCTCAACAACAAAACAACCCTCCTGCATCACAGTAGAGAAAAAAACACACACACACACACACACACACACACACACTGAACTTGATTGTAGTGTTCTGTGCTGTTTTGTGTTTTATACATGGCTTCCTGCAGAGATGCATCAAGCACCGTTTTGGAGCTATTCATCTTTTCAATGAGTTAATAATTCATGATCATCTAGAAAGTAGAGCTATGAATATTACTGATGATACACATGAGACTATTTACCAGTCAGCAGGAAACAGATGAACTCGTTTAGAGGCGAGATGTACAGTATACCATCACCGTGTTTTATGTCGTTAAATAAATCACTTCATTCTGTGGGCATGCAACAAAGCTGCAGATGCAACTTACCACAGTGAGTTATTAATCAGGGCTCTAAGGTGCAAATGTGGGAGTGTAACGTGTTGCTGAATTTTTATTGCATGCTAATGTGTAGCAGGTGTGTGGTCACTTCACTTCCTTTTTGTCCGAGCTGCTGCTACTACAGGAAAAAAGTTCGATGCGATTATTAGCTGTTTTTCATGTCACTGTGAAAGGCTTGTCTTTATATTCAACAGATCTAATTTTGTCAGAATCCATCCCTGATAATTTTCTTTGCATTGATCAAAGTGAAGGTGAAACGCTGCAGGCGGTATCTTGTCAGTGAAAGCAGGCCGGCTTCCTTTTGTCCTCTGTGTCAACAAAAGGGAGATAAAAATCAAAGCAAATATAATGGATTTTAACTTAATTATTTTGACACCAACGCCAACATGTGCACACTGAAGGGAAGGACAATTTATGTGGTGATAAATTGCGGGGCAAACAAAAATTGATTTTTCTTCTTCTTAAGTTGTCCACTGACTTGATGAATAAAAATTTGCAGTGAGAAATGTGTCCCTGTGGGTGTGTGTGTGTGTGTACGCGTCCGAGTGAGTTAGTGTCCTACGAGTGTCTGTGTTTGGATAATACTACACACACATGCACGCTCACACACACACACACACTTCTGTGGTTTGAGTCTATAGCTTACAGAAGAGGGAGTGGAAAAATAGAACGAGCTCCTGAGCAAAACCACAATCCAACAGAATAAAAAGCACCTGTGTGTTAAAGCAGGTAAATGACACAATTAAAGAGACATCTTCAAGTATTTGTGCAGAGTTGTGTCCACTAATTGGTCACTTGAAGCCAAAGTCATTTAATTTCCCTAAAAATGTTAACAACACTGGCATGAATTCCAGCCTCATTTTTTTTATATCCTCTAATAAATGTTTTATCTCATTTCTTTGGCATTTGACAACCAATTACCAAAACAGGCCTTTTGAACTAACACCGTCTACTTTTAAATCTGTCATAGATTTTCTTTCCCCAATTTGGTAACATTTATAGAACAAAGAATCAGTCTGTTAAGTAGAAAGTAATTAGCTGTTCACCACTGAATCATAAAGTAGTTGTTCAGTGCAAAATATAAAAGAATATCACAAATTGAGACCTCAAAAACTTCCATACAAAAAAAAAAAAAAAAAAATCGGCTTTATTTCTTTCACTCCAGTGTGTCAGCAGCCCTCCAGCAAGGTGTGTACCATCAGCACTACTCCCATTACACACACACACACAAGGACAGAGAGAGACTCACACACACACTCCTCTTGACAAATTAATCTCATATTTTAAAGAGAAGTAGAGTGGGCTTGACCAGTAAGCCTCTCGTGTCTCTGATCCTTCAGTCCTCTGACTAGAATTTGAAAGAAGTGGTATTGGGGGAGGGAGGTGAAAGGAGGAGAAGGAGAGGGATAAGGGAGGGGATGTGGGGTGGTGAAGGTAGAGGAGGGAGGGAGACGGGAGGCTGTGGCTGCATTTTTCACGATACAAACTCACATAACACCCTGCGCCTTATTCAACTGTATATAGTTCTTGACTCTTGCCCACAGCACAATGGGAGAAGACAAGCAAGAATAGAGGGCTGGAGCTGCCAGCTGAGACTTTGCCAAATACTTTAAAGCAGAACGCCTCGGGCATAAACTGCATGTTTGTGTGTTCATGTTCGTTTGTGTGTTTGGTAGCAACACTGGTAACTGAAGGTGATTTGGGTTTTGATACTATTTCTGTCACTGTCTGTGTTGCTGTTGGTTTGCTTTTGGTTTCCACGCTCAAATAAGCTGTGTTGTATGGGAATACTTTAGCATAAGGAGAAAAAAAAGAGCCTACTTTGAACATTTGTACTAAAGTACATGATGCTGGGGAATTTAGTTGGATCAAAGGGCGATACTGGGTTTAAAGAGGTTAAAGCTTCTGTGAGGAGTTTTAAGCTGGCTATAAAATACACCTTTTTAATGTCGATGCACCCTCATAACCTGATAAAGCAAACAAGACCCCGGCCCCTATAAAGTTATTTTAAATGTCAGAAAACAACTGGCAGGGGTAGGTGATCAATTCACACACATTTTTTAACCTTTTTAATGACTAAGGCTTTGGTTGAATGAGACATAAGAGAGCAGAATGAGATCCTTGTAGATAAATTAATAAATGTAAGATAAATACTCATGTTTTGCCCACAGGCGATGCCACATTCAGCACAATTGAAGAGTTCCCTACAGGAGCTTTAATCAACAAGCATTTGTCAATGGTTGACATCCTACAAGTGGGAATAAAGTGGGAATAAATTCTCATATCAACTGCACACGTACATCATGAAAGGCTGTTCTGTCTGTAAAAGGCTTTATCATTTCATAAAACGGGATAGTGATAATTAACTGTCAGTCAGCTGGTCAAGAGAGAGGACAGATGTTGAACCAAAGCTTTCCATATTCATCACATCTAATAAGTAAAAGTGTAGCTCTGCCCAGAATGCTTTGCTGTGCCGGCCGCATTAATTGTCAGTGCAACTGTAAACACTGGGCCTACACTGCCATATAAGATTTTTATGGGGTAATTTGGTGATATTACACTGCTTTTGTTTTTCATTGTTTTTGATGGCAGTGCGGGTAATTTCCTCGCTGCAGAGGCCGAGCACAGACGAATGAAAGAGGAAACCCTAATTAGCACTGCAGGATTTGTTAAACAATTCCTCTTGAGGATGGAGCAGTATTGCAGCGAGAAGGTAAATATTTGAAGTTGTACAATTGTTACATCTCCGAGTGTCTGTGCGAGTCTGTGTCCGCGCGTGTGTGTTTATGTGCGACAGTCTAATGGTCGAGCAGCCTGATTACCCGACTGGCGCGGGTTCTTTTACTTTGAAAATATCAGCAGGGTGGCGAACGCTCTGACACATTTTATGCTTCTCCAGCAATTACACTCCTCCCATATGATGGACATGCAAAGGGAGAGAGGGGGGGATAAAAACTCCCACTGGGCCTCATATCGCCTGTGAGCCCAAACTCTGACTGCAGCACTAAGTTATGTCCTCAATATTATCAACAACCTCCAGTACATTTTGTATTGTCCCCTCACAAATTCATGACCCCAATTTTATTAAGGAAATTTTGTTTTTGCAGCAAACTTGTTGGGCAGGAGGGAAATGTGTGAGCGATTCCATGGGAGAGAGAAGCATTACAGTGCCAGGGGCTACTGCATTCCTGGAATGAAAATTCATAAATAATGCAGGGCTGGATAACAAAAAGAACTCCCCCGCTGTCTCGCTCAGTGCTGCGCTATCCAAAGGCCATGCAATATCACTCAAATCTCAGAAAAACACAAATTATTAGACACAAGCCAAGATTTTTTTGTCAGTGTTTTCTTGACTCTGGACAACGGGATGTGCTGACAGAAAAACGGCAGTATCCTAGCAGTCTGCACTTGGGGCCCGAATTGTCAGGAAGTTGCACTGAAATAATGATGCGACTAGAAGCCAAAGAGGCCGAGCTGCCTTTGGTTTCCAAAACTGCATGTGCACCAGATTAACAACAAGTCAGAACAGTGAAAAGAGTTTGTGCAACAGCTGAAGATGATAATTAGCTTAGCGGCAAATGCTGCCCACCAACTGCTGCTGAGAGCAGACCAGAGTTAGTTGGACAGTTGGAGAAGTGAAACCCTGAAAATCAGACTGATTGATTAGTCATGCTGAGTTTGTTAACTGACAGAAATGCCAATGACTTATCAGTGCGTCACGTGTATTAGAGTGACATTTCAACTCAAGGACCAGTCTTGTAATTGTAAAGGTGTCGCCATAATGGGTGTGGCATTTAGAGTTTGCACACTAATCACTGTTCATCTGTATCTCCAGAGCAGCAGCCTGAAGGGCCCGAAAATACCAGCCACAACAAGCAACACACAACAAGCACTGACACACACACACACACACACACACACACACACACACACACACACACACACACACACACACACAGTTCACCAGACAATAGCATGTGCAGCCCCAGGCAGTGACACACACGTCCTATCAGCACCACACTAAAGAACAGCAGAGAGGGAGAAATGAAGGTAGGATTACAATCATCATCCTCCCCAGATCCTATACATCATCCTCATCTTCTTCCTGTGACTCTATGGTGTGTGTATGTTTGTTTGTTTGTGCATGGAAAAGGCACAGCAGGAGTGTGTGTGTGTGTGTTTGTGTATAATCTAACCTCCATACACAGATGCTCCCTATTAATCACAAAGAGCAAAGACAGACTGCCTCGGTTTTATTATCACTTTCAATAAGGTGCGGGCAATAGAAGAATTAAGTACGGTGGCTGTGTCATTGTGTTCAGCAGCTCCAGGTAAGGCAGTGACACACCGTGCACTCTGTGTTCCAGTCTACAGGCTGTAAATTAAAGCTAATTTTTGTTTTGTTTTGTTTTGGATCCTGAAATAACACAGAGGAGAGCAGGTTTGCCTGATGAGTGAAACAATCTAAACATCAATAGAGTTCCCAGACAGTGGCTGGCTGGAGGAGTGGTGCATTAGATGATCCATGTATGAGACATATTGATAAATTGGAGTTTCTGATTACAATGCATTTGCATTTTTAAATTAAAGAGATGAGGCTCTGTTCCATTTCCTAGACGAGGACAGCCGGATCGAAATGCCAAGCAGGAAAAGTGTGGGATGCTTTTTTAAAAGTTGCTTGTTAATAGAAAATATCTATGATAATAACTTAGACATCTTATTACTATTAATATTAGGATTTATTATTATTTTTCTTTTGCTTGCTTAATTATTAATCTATTGGAAATATGCCTCCAGTGGCTTACTCCAAGCAATTATTTATAATCTACTGTGAAGGAGAGGAGTGAGGAGGTCTAATTTAAATCCATCGGAGCACATCCATACTGCTGCAATTTTCACTGCCTTCACAATAATTATGATTTATCAAAATGCATTTGCTGATGTTAATTATTTAGCACTGCACGTTTAAAAACACAGCCAGTGTGGAAAAATATGAATTGCATGCAGTTAAATGTAGTTAGTCACGGGAATGCTTCACCGGCTGCAGCAACACGCAGGAGGGTAGAAGTTCATGTGAGAGGTGTGAAAACCAGCAGAGTGAAGCAGGTCACAGTGCTCAAATGTGTCCTGACGTGCCTGTTGGACCTGTGCTGGTGGTGCTGCTGGACTGGTGGAGGTGCAGGTGGTGTCTGGCCCGGGCCCGGTAAAGTCTGCGTGGATGTATTAAGACAGAAGGCGCGAGTCAGAGAGATCTACTGCCCCTGGATCTCCGGTGGCCCTGCTGGCATCATTAGGCTACCTCAATGCTGATGGAGATGGAGTGGACGAGCCAGGACCGGAGCAAAACAGCTCAAGGCTGCAAACGTTTGCTGAAGCAAAACGAACACGACACATGCACACATGAAGCAGGCGAGCTGCAGCTCCGTGTGCCGGGAATGTCATCATTCAGACTGCGTGTCAAACGGACAGGTTTGTGCACAAAGTCTGCATCACTATACTTCAAAGGAGGTGCACTGATTTTCATAACCGCACCATGCATACACACACAAGCTCGCACTCACTCTCTCTCTCTCACTCACTCACGCACGCACGCACTCTACCTCAATGTCTCCCTCTCTTTCTGTTACACACATGAACACACGCGCGCGCACACACACGTCCCACTGCACCGCACGGCATATCTGAACAGCTGACATTAAACATTTCCTGTGCACTCGTGTTGTCTCAGCCACCCCGAGCCTCGTTTAGCCAAGCAGCACTGTAGCCGATCTCACCCACTGAGCCCAGTAAAGGCCGGAACCGAACGTGCCCGCTTACCTTTCCGACGTAAAGCCATTCCTTTAGTCCGATTCCATGCTCTAAGAAGCCTGCAAATGCCGAAGACGGTGCAATCCCCGCGGTAGAAATGTGCCTTGAGACGCGGTGCTCCTGTTAAAAACGTGGATGAGACACCTCTCTGTGTGCCTGCTGGTCTGGTTTCGAGGCGGCGGTGCTGATGCTGATGATGCTCGCTCTCAAATGCCGATAGAGGAGGAGGAGGGAGAAACGATTTTGCGCGGAGGGGACAGGGATCTCCTTGCTGCTCCGCCGTGCCGTATGACAGGGAGCCCGGCGCGGTGCGTTTAGCCGCAGTTGAACCCGAGGAGGCTGACGGGTGATGCTGTTGCTGGTGAGGCTCGGTGCCGCTATAACAGCATCCCTGGATCATACCACCGCACCGAGGAGAAGGGGGTGTGGCACGGAGCGGCCACAGACACAAACACACGCAGGCATAGGCTCTCTCTCGTCAGGAGGTCGTCTGGATCGTTGGTTAGACTCATTCAGGTGAAGCCATATGGCTGCACTGTTGTCCTGTGTTGGAATGCTGACTCATTAAAATAGCTACAATTGTGTGAGTTTGGTATTTTCCCCCATTATTTTCTGCTGGTGCTGCAGCTTTTGTAACCTTTCGGTTGCATATTTTGAAATATCAAAAACAAGCCTTTCCAAGGAGCAACAGGCCTGGGAGTATCTTAAAGAGGAATTAGATAACAAAAAACCCTCATACCTTACAAACATGCAGCAACTGCAGAAGCTGCTGATTGCAGGGAGTAAGAAAGCAGAAGCAGGGGTGATTAAAATGCAAGCAAAAATTGCATTCCCAAAGCAACACATATAAGTAAGATGGAATTTAATGCTAATTTATAGCTCCAGTGGGCCTATTTTTAATAACACCTGCAGATCATCTCATAATATCCATTTTCTTTTAAATGAGCCACCTAATGATTCTGACCCGAGCTCTATATGTGCAGCGGTGGTTGGGGGTATCCGCAGCTATGAGTGGCTGGTACAAACAGTGTGTGAATGACAGGGGTTCTAATGATGCAGTTTATTATTTCCCCAATGCACAGTACGCGCGGGGCTACAAACAACCATTTTGACAGCTGCTTCAGTCTATCTACCTCTCTGCCTGTCTCACCATATCCCCAACACAACACAGCACTGTGCAGCTCTTATCAACAATAGGTGTTGGCACTTTCCATCAGTTTCATCACCAGTTGCCTCTAAGTGGAGGCAGGATGTCCAGCAGTTCAGGACAGAGATTATTGGTATTTTTTATATGGAGGCTTGTTGTCACTGGATGGCCACTAGACTGTTCCTCTCCTCTAACCGTGATGGTAATAGATTATAATGGATTCTTCTCAGAAGTCTAGAGACCTCCACTCTGTTCCTGAGAGTCAGCCTTGATGATGAAGAGCTGCATGTTTCTTAGCCTCCATGTTTGCCTGCAGAGTCCTAATGGCAGGCACACTACACCTCCAGCGGCTGGATAAACACTCTTTTAAAAGAGCAGTTCCTCTTCTGCTCAGCACATCTCACTGAGACATCTCCTTGACAACCAGTTCAATGCAGGGATTTGAAATGTCACAGTTTTTACTGTGATTCTTTTTTATCATCAGGGTCTATAGAGGAGGGATAATAGATGTGCAGACAGGAAGAGGATTCGCCTTGCTTAAGAAGAGACACACTAATAATTCTGGAAACATGAGAAGTAGAAAACTAGGAAGTAATGTTTTAAACCACTATGCTGAAGTTTGGAGGGGATCTCTGTGATAGTCTAATGTAATACACAAGATGCAGCTTTCATGGCAGGGACAGTCAGCCGAGCAGACCCAGTCGACATTTTATCTGATAATTAGCATCATTAGAGCCACAGATGCTCTCCAGTGCTGCTCAGAGTGCATTTCAGACATAATGTCAGCTGCATTAAAACTGATGTCATCAGTTTGTAATGTAAATTGCATTAAATGGTATAACGTAATTAAATACTACCTCATCTAATAAAAAAAAAGAAGAAGAAATATCAGTGGGAACAAACAGGAGACCATGAGACTATGTTTGCTGATCCAATTATTCCTGCCCTATTTGGACGACATGGAAGCCCAGCTGAGCGTACAGGGAGGGATGGGGAACAGAGGTGGATTTAGAGCCGGTACTCCATAAAAGCGGTGTGAGAGGGAAAAGAAAGCTACTGTTGCTGTTGTGAATGCTAAAACAGAGTCTGGTGAGAATAACTTTGATGGGAAGCTGTCCTGATATCCCTTTTTTTTTTCCTCCTGATTAGAAGCAACTCACGCCTTATCCGTGTGACACATCTGTTACAACCTGAATTGCAGGGATATATTACGCTTTAAATAGCGTCAGGAGACAAGAGATAGATCCGTAATGCATCCGTGACTTAATGCTACTCGGAGCCTCAGCAGTAATATCGGATTTTAAGTATCCCTGCACTACTTCACTTCACAGCTGGAGGCAGTTTCCATGAGCATTATTTAGTCTGTTACATGCAAACTGCAAAGCCAACACAGTTTTTCTCCTTGGAACTCTGTGTTCCTCGTAGGCTGTGATCGATTGGATAGTGATCAATCCTTCCACCATGGAACACAAGGTGAACGTTGCATGCTGTAACTACAAACTAACAATTATCCTCTCGTTTCTTTTCCTCCAGTTCTCGCTGATTTGCTCTCTCTCTTCTTCTCTTTATTTCCCTCGACTCTTCCTACCCATGTTTCCCTCCAAACTATTTTTTCCAATTTAGCTCCTTTTTTTTTTCGACTTCCTCTTTTATTTCTTTCCATCTTCTTCTTCTTCTTCTCCTCAATCTCTCTTTTCTAGCCCCATCCCTCTCCAGGGTGACGTTGCTGAAGGGGTTTCTCTTATACTGTAATGAGGGATCTCAGATCAATGCTGTCAACAATACTTGCCAGCTGCAGCAGCGATACAGTGTAATTCTGCTCTCGCGCGAGATGCCTTATCTCCAGGGGTGTTAACAGTTAACTAGGGTTTTCTCTCACTGTGAGGGTGTTGGAGAGATGCTCCATCACTCTCTCCCACTATGCTCCACCAGTACTGTGGCTCCACTCAGTCAGCCACAGCTTCAGTGTTTCACAGGAGACAGAGCCAACCATTTATTGAAATCTTTTTTTAAATGACAAAGCGATGACCTTTCCGATGCATGTGCTCCACTGCCATAAATTTCCACAGATTTCATTTTACATTTCCTCCAAGCAGTCACAACCAAATTACACCTCTACAGCCTCCAACCTACGGGCAATGGGCCAGGATTTTCATCTTCAATTATTACTTTTTTTTTTTTTTTTTATACTTCCGTTGGTGCTTTTGCACTCTTGGAGGGAGATAAGTGTTTTGGAAATCAAAAAGGGCTGGTATAATCGGTCTTGAAAAACACACAAACTCTGACAGCACTTTCAAAGGCTGTCCTTTTCTGAGCTGTCATCAATTTCCCCTCTGAAAAAGAAAAGGGAAGAAAAGAAGCAAACTCGGAGAGGTATCTATTGATTAATCACTAACAGTAAGAGCCCTGATGTGCTAGGGAGGTGAACCAGCCTCAGTGTGTTGACAGATAAAACAGCTTCATAGCCTTACCTTGGCGACACAATCTCCTTCAAGTCTTTCTCCCTTAATGAGTCATATCCTCAGAAAGGGCATGACATTAATAAATTCTACATTAAATCCACATGTATAAACTGAGGGGGGATTTGAAAGAAAGCAATATTTTTAACCAGCAGTACAGTGACATTCAATAGCTAGTGAAGAGCAGCTGGAGATTGCACTACAGAGGACACAGAGCGATACAGGGGAGGACATCACTGCACCAAACACGTGATGCAGGAATTATTGATCTATAAGGCATATCTTTATCCTTACAGTATGCATGAAAGCAAAAGGAACATCAAGAGCATCCCTCAATCACCTTCAACAATGGAATCAAGTCTTTGTTCTGGGTTTAAACAAAGCCCCATCACACACCCAAACACACCCTTTGGTCCAAAAACCAGGGCTAAAAAGAGCTTTCTGCTTTGGACCCCTAAAATCTAAGGCTTGTTCCCATACGGATCAAAGTGTATGTGTATGTTTCAGGGGGCTTTTTGTATTTAAGTGTGTGTGGTGTTGAGTGCTTTCCTCAGTCTGTGCAAAAAAGCCCTTAGATAGCGTATGCCACCCTAAAGCACGGGCACTTCTCCTCTCCTCCTTTTATCAGTGCACACTTCTTGCTCTCGCTACCCTGCATACCTGTGACAGGAGCGCCTTTCAAACGCACCTCATTGCATTTCAAACGCCAGCGACTCCCACTCCCGTTTCTAAGACTCCCACACACACGTACACGCACGCAGCTGTCAGCTGCCCAAATATTGTATATCCCCTGGCCTTCTCTCCCACCCCTTCCTGAACTAACTCCTCCACAACCTCGAGTTGTTGAGAAAATAATATTTTATGCATGCCACAGCATCCCACACACAGATACAGCTTATGAAAGACATACCGAACCTACTTTCCTGCCAACATTCGTGTGCCTGTCGCGCATGTCTCTCTCCGTCTCACGTATATTTCAGTGCAGCTTGTTTTTTCACAAGCCAAATTAAGATCAACTTAAATAATATTCATGTACAGAAATGCGAGAATACTTAGCCAATAACTTGTCTTGCACTGTCTCAGGGATCAATATACATTATGTAAATACATACTCCATAAAACTTGAGGGTGCAAAAGGCCAAAAGAGTTGAGTTTTGGCATAGGCAGCCCGCTCCCAAGAGGATTAATCACAGCAACAGAATCGGATGGAGCCTGCCTACATACCTCAGCATTTGTCAGAGCAGGAGAGGACACAGTACAATGAATTTGCATCTGTTTGAAGTGTTATTATTAATTCATGCCAATGAGACTTTGCATAAAAGAGGCTGGAAAAAAAAATTTGAAAGGGGGGAAAAGTCCCAGTATAAGCACAGGAACTGTTTGATCTTGTTTTGTCGTCTTGTTCTCACTCTGCTAGTGGAAACCATATTGTCGCCCAAGTATCTTTACATTAAGGTGTTTTCAAACTGACGGCCCTTTGGGAACAACAAGCCGCTGAAAGGCATGGGCCTATCTTATTTAATCAGCATGTGTTGAGCTAAATGACGAGCTATTATCACCGGCCGCCCGTCGACTGCTGCTCGGCTCCTCAAACAGCCAAAGCAAAAGGTCAAACACTGATAATGAGGAGACAGAAAGAGCTATTCCTAATTAGACATCAACGTAAAATTTGAATGGGAAATTAAGGTTGAACGCACAAGGAAGAGAGACAGCACATACATCTGGTAATTCATTCCAGCTGTACTCAATATTTACTCTTTGTTTTTCTTTTTTTCACATCTCAACAGGTGCTTGTGAATGTGTGTGTTTGTGCCTTCTGTATGTGTGCGTGTCTACATTCATATTTAAGCACCCTCAGGGTGTGCTTGTTGGTGTACCTGCATGAGTATAAGGTTTCAGTTGCATATGTGCATGTGGTCCCGGTGTGTACATGCTGGCACAGCTATTTTCCCTAAGAGTATGAGCGCTAGTGGTGTTGAGGGGGGTGACAAATAAACTGGTGGCATATTATCAGCAGCAGCACAAACACAGGCTGGCAGCATCCCAGCTGTTAAAAGGGGTCTTTATTTGTGTATGTGTACGACTGTGTGTGTTTGAATCAAGGAGAGAGAGGCGCAGAAGGGTTTTGCCAAGTAGGAAGGTTCTGCCTTCAGGGAGAAGGGTAATTACATGAGAGCACATAGAAGATAAAAAATATTAATGGTATTACTGGTCAGCGGGGTTCTGTCCTTGGGCTGTCCTGGAGACGCATATCAAGTATGTTCTGCAAATACTGTTGATTTAAATCTATCTTACAACAAATACTGTAATTCCACAGCCACCTTTCTGCCTGCTTTTGCATCTAATAAAGCTGTCACTGCATACTGAGCAAAGTAACCATCTTTCAAGCAGAGGGCTTAAGCTCAAGCCCCAGTGACAGCAAGCATTTACCTTCCTTAAGTGTCCTTGAGCATTTTGCTTAATCCCCAGCCGCTCGAGGGGCGCTGTTGTGGTGCTAACCTGTGCTCTCTGAGGAGGCAAGTGGAACATGAATTTCCCCTTCAGGAGCTGGAGCTTCAACATGAAACAGCATAACTCTGATAGCTCTGTCCATGGTGCTGAAACCCAACAGTTTCCTCTAGACATAAGCTGCAAACCTTTTCATAACACCATGCTAAGTGCAACTGGTTATCAGTATGCAGAGCATCCACATTTGCAAAGTGCTCAAATTAAGCATACTCCAAGATAACAGCATGCATACTAAATTCACTTGTATTCAAGTGCGCAGTAGACGGACATTTCTGTCCCACTGTACGAAGCACAAATAAGGGAGATTAGCTGTTTGCAGCAGGGGGAGAGAAAAACGTTGACAGAATCACAGAAAATGTTTTTCTATTTTGCTTTTGTTCGTTTATTTATTTAACTTTTATACATAGAGTTCAGTTGAAAGGGGTAGGGATAAGTCTGGAGGAACATCCACGCTTCATGTTGTCCTCAGAGTTATTGGTTATGAAGTTTGAAAAATGGAAGATACGATTATTCAGGTGAGGTATGAAAAATGTAAGACACTGTTGACTCTTGGAGTGGGATTCCACTTTTGAAGAGCTTGACTTGTACACTATAGTGCCTAAAAGTAAGGAAAGAAATCTATGTTTTCAATTATTTTTTAAAACCTATTTCTCTCAAGTGCCCTGACTTTATAGATGTGACACAATAACTCACAGAGTGCCCTTTTTGAAGCAACTCTCAGGTTGATTAATGCCTGCCAGATGGTGTTCGGATAAAAACCACTTGGCCATGTTTTCATCCTCTATATGAACCTTAAAAAATCAAACTGTAAAACTTAATTTTGAACTATGTGCTATTTCCACTGTATTTACTTTAGAATAGAGACAAAGTACACATTAGTCTAATATTTAGCTGCGGCTCCCTGCTTTGACTAAACACCCAGTACTTTTTCCCTTTGTGATTTTTAATGACTGTTGGAAAGTGTATATCCAACACACTCCGATAAAAATCGATGTTTATCTTGTTGTCTACATGTTCATATGGCAGGATATATCATGAGAAATGCAAGTGCGAAATTGCATTTCTGAGTATTTCTGCATTCAAATCTCTGTGAATCTCTGGCAGACCCAAACAGCAGGTTCAGAAACAATGAGATTTCCTACGTAGCCAATCCAAGCCTCGCCCCCCGAGCCCTGCTATGCAGGCCACACTTGGAAAAAGAGAGAGGACTATCGTGGAACAAGCATGTGGGTTAGCAGTTTGCAATGTTCGTAAGAAAGCCAATAATGATATTAGCTTTCATCATGCTGCCAAAGATAGTAGTGTCCCACATTTAGGTTGTTTTTAACCCAGCACCGGGGTTGAAAAGGGACCGACTACTTACTGGGTTATTTTGACCCAGAATGTTAGGTTATTCAAATTAACCCAAATTTTGGGTTGACTCAATAACCCTTTTTAAGGGTCAAGTTAACCCAATCTTCCAGTTAATTTGACTCATGATCTTGGGTTAAATTGATATATGCATTTAGGGAGCTTTTTTTTTTTACCTGTACTGTCTGAGCTGGTATGGCTTTCAATGGTACACACTCATGTTTATGAGGTAGGCCATAGCGCTAAGGGTCTTGCCTAAGGACCCACACGGGTAGATGTACTTCACTCCTTACAGATGTGTCTCATGCGGGATTTGAACGCCAACCTCCCGATTGGGAACTGGACACTACCCACTGAACTACCCCACCCATCTTGGAGTGTTTTATCACACCAAATATTGCAACAGTATTTTATCAAAAAAAAAAAAAATCACCAACATTTGATTCAATGGGGTCAATAAAGGAAATACATAGGTTGAACCCATCAGAGCATATGACTTTCTAAGGCCATTACGTGTGAGCACACAATACAGTTACATTTGACCTCCAAACTAATCTGGGCTGTCTTTTTTTAAGATTGAAAAATATAAATAACAAGCACCAGACAAGTTGGTGAGGTTATCCTCAGCCCCTAGTCTTTTCTAAAAACTTCTTATCTCTAAAAGGTAAAATTTCAGTAATGGCAACTGCATGGATAAAGATTTTTCACAGCTATGTGGTGAGCCATTAGTCCTTCAAAGAAGCTCCGTGAATCAAACTTAAATTTCTTCAAGGCCCTTCTTTCCAAAGGATCGAAATTATCTGAGCAGGTCAGAGAAGTATTGATCAAAAAAAGCCACAGTCCTTGTAGGTTTCTAAAGCATTTCTGACACCCAGAAATATGACCAGACAACTCTTTATGAGTCCCATTTCAATGTATCACAATGAGAATTCAGCCGAGACCGTCCTTGACTGTTAATAACTTGGAAACAGTCTGCACAGTGTGGACAGGATCAGCGCAGCTCTGAATGGTCATGTCCACGCCACTTTAAAAGCTTTGAGACAGAGTGCTCCTCTCTCTTTCTGTTCAAAGTTTCTCCTTAATGATATATTTAAGATAAACACTCACAAAAACAGCATGGGTCTCTGCAAACGTTTTCATCCTGTTGCATAAGGGAGCCATGAGCCAAAACACTTTGATGTCCTAAGTTGAAGGCCATAAAAGGAGTCTTGGTATGATAATTTTTTTCATGTATTTATTTATTTATTTATTATGCTTTTGTTTTTTTAACTGAGGTTGAAACATTTTAGGTGAGTTAAATGGAACATTTTCTCTATTGTCTGTGTCTGCTCTTACCTCCTGTCTGAAGTGGGCAGAATACAGTTTGAAGTGTCAAATCAGACACATCGGTTCTCCAGTCTGAGACTCCAAGAAAAAACAAAGACTTCGTTCTCCACTAACTAAACCTTTGATTATTGAGTTTTAGGTCATAAATATTAAATGATTCATAGAAACAGTTTAGGAATAAGTTTATAGTTTTTCAAGTCTATGCTCATTGGGAAAGTGAACCAGTTTTTTTTTTTTTTCCCTGTGCTCATTCTTCCTTTTCAAACTAGAGTCTCAAACATATCCTCATTTTCTCATAGTTTAGGTCCTGAAGACAGTCCACTGTTCGATTTCAATTAAAAGCAAAAAAAGGGATCCATGCTCCAGTTTAAGCACCTATAAATCTCCAATAGAGTCAAAGAGTGAAACTAGATGGGAATGATTATATTAGATGCACATAGGCGACAGAGGTCAGAAAGTGCTGTGACACAGTTACAAGATCTGAAGCTGCAAGCTAGAGCGCCTTCAATGTGACATAATAATCCAAAAGCTGATCTATTAATTCAAGGCTAACTAAGATCATATCAGAAATCAAAAGAGGGGCGAGGAGGTCAAAAGGTCATATGGTATGGGAGTTATAGCCTTCAGACTCACTGCACAAGAAGTCATTGATGTGATCTTCCCAGACAAGCAGAAAGTGGTGGAGGGAGAGGAGCACATGTTACATCACCATTCCTTTAAATGCACGGATGCACGTAGATGTAAAGTCCTTACACACCGGGAATGACGCAAATATACGACGCGAAATTACAAAATATTTGGAGGTGAATTTTGACGCGCTTGACTATACACATCAAGCACAATGCGATTTTGCGACTTTCCAGGGGGAAAAAAAAGACAGGTCCTGGGTGGAAGTGAGAAGACTAACACAACAGCAGACTGACTATTTTTCAGTTCTGATTAGACACTAGTGTTGAGATGTCTGTCTGTCATGATAGCATGTACTGAGTCGGGGCCAGTAGCAGATAAGCACATTAAACTATAACCCATGAACGTAAGGTAACAACCGAGACCTAATGGTGCTGTGACAGCAACGCAATTGAGTTTGAGACAGTGAAAATGCATATGGTATGTTGTATCTGAACAGGTTAGCTTACGAGCTAAAGTTACTTAGCACAGATGAAAGTTAATACAAAGACGTTTAGCAAACTGTTAAAGCACACAAACCATTGTCATATGAGAGAACCAACGCTATGACTCTCCACAAGTTGTCCTTCAGGTCGTATTCTTTGTAATGTTTGTGTCTTTTATCAAAAAGCACTCTGTTCTCCGACACGTAAACGATCAGCCGGTCGGCCATGTTGGATATACCGGTGAATCTGACGTCGCAACAACACACAATCTGATTGGTCAGAAGTGGACACACAGTATGCGAAACTTTAGAAAATTCGACCATGATACAAAGAAATAAATGCTGCAATATCGCAGGACGGGAAAACGTTGCTGATGTAAACGCTTGTATTGACAGGATACGGGTTCGAAAAAAAATATTGACGTCTGAAATAAACGCATGAAAAAAATGCTCCCGGTGTGTAAGGACCTCTAAGAGTAAACTGTGATACAGGGATGATACAGGTCAATACAGCACTGAGGCTAGTGTTAAACATTGTTGTGATAATGTCATAAATTCAAAATAGTCGTGCAATGTCCAGTTTCAATGCAAGTCCGTCTAAATCATTATGACTGTTGTGTTTTCATGCCTTGTGTAAAATTGAGCAAAATACTGTGTGATAGCGGATGTTTTTCATTTAAATCTACAAGTGTATCAGCAAGAAATACACTCACACTGATCTCTGAAACATTAAGTTAAAATGAATCATCGGTTTATTCGTGTCAAAAAGGTCATCGATTTGTTCTCCATTATTTTTATTATTTTTTTCTTGTGTGTTATGAGGAATCTCTAACAAGGGGAAAACAGCTCATTTAAATGAAGCTATAATGACATGGTGAATAGCCATTTTTCTTAAATACTTAGTGGTTATAATAATCCAAACACATTTCATCTACATCTGTTTTAGAACGAGACCTGTCAAGAGATTTTATTTATATGCTAATTTATTCATATTCTCTTGATAAAGGGCTTCTTCCCCTGCATCATTAGCAATGTTCAGTGTTAGACTGAGCACATCTGCAGAGAACTCATTCACTTAGTTGGTAGTATGAGTCTGAAAATGTCAAATGTTTGACAATTGTCAATTTTCTAAAAGGAACAAGACAGTGCACTTTGTGGCAAAAGGGAGGGGGTCATGCTAAGTGTTCTGGTTGAGTAAAAAGCCCAAATTGTTCTTTTTAACTCTCTGTTCCTCAGACAGGGGTAAGTTGATTCCTGGTGGTAAGAAAGATAAGTTCAGGATGTCCAGAAAATCATAAAATTCATGTATTTTCAAAAGTGGAATATGTACTCCCCACATGGGTTTTTTATGAGGATCTGATGAATTTCATGAGGGCACACAGGTCCATGTGTGATCACAAGTTCATCAAAATTCCTGTTTTCTTTTTTTTCAGCGGGGAAGTAGAACACATAAGAAGAACTCAAATTAGCCTTCCTTCCATTTCACTGCATATGAGTTTAAAATAAAGTTTTCAGGTGGCCTTAAAAAGTGTGTCATATTAAAAATAACAGGAGTGGTGTTTTATTTATGGAACGTTCTGTTCTGTGGCACAAGAAACCCTCCAGCCTCCTGCCAGGTTTGACGGTAACAAGAAGAGAAGGAGCAGGTCCAGCCTGAAAAGCGGGGGTATTGAATTGCATCCACAACTTGCGCATGTGTGTGTGTGTGCGTGTGTGCTCCTGTGTGGATGGCAACTTCAAAACACATCAATTGATAATGTCACAGGCTTGTTTGAATTCTGTGCATCAATATGAGAACCGCCATGCTGACCCAGGAGGCACCAGTGATCAGAGGAGTGAGGGAGGAGAGCGCAGCAGATCAGTGATCAGTGATGGGGCGTCAGTTAGTAAGGTGTGAAATGCTGCTTCGTTAACACTTTAGCACACACAGCCTGTCAATGAAGGAAAAGCCAACAGCCCCTGGCACTGCTAGACAGACAGACTCGCACACGTGCAGTAAAGTGTTCTGTCACTTTGATTTAACCTTGTTAAATAGTTTCACAGATATTTTTCTGTGTGGAGACGGGTTTCCAGCCTGAGAGGTGAGTTAATTAAGACAGTGACATTATTAAAGCTGAGAGTCACTGCAGCATGTTTTTATTAATTCACCATCTGACCTTTCTTCTGCTTTCAACCCAACACATGACATCTTTACAATTACTGCATCATACCCTGGAAGCATCCTGAGGAGAAGGAGAAATCAAAATGGCAGCTTTGAAAGATTTCACACAAAAGCCTCAATAAGTCCACAGGTTTTTCGCCCATTTCCTCCTCTGACTCGGCGCTCCATGCAGCAACGTGTATGCTGTTCAAAAATCGAATAGGGGAGGCAATTCGAAATCTGAACACACATATGAGCAGCCATTCTTTGGTTTGCTGTGAGTGAAAGGTCAACAAAATGCAATTGTGCCAGAAAAAAAACAGCCTTTTGTTTGAGCATCACTTCCAGAAATTAAAGTGAGGGAAATATGACATTTACATAATATAAAAATAGCCCTTTTCAAAGCCTTTCCCCGCATGTACGACTCAGCTTGAAGAACTCTCCGTCTGTAATAACAGGTCAATGAAATTATTCATTGATTGATAAATAAAAAATATATAAAAAACTGCCTCTATTACACAATACAAGGCCCTGAGCAGTAAACCTAAGAACCAGTGAGACTCAAAGGGCAATGATGACAAATAAGGCTGCTGGGATCACACGGCAGAGTCAATCCCATGACTTTGCCTTCAGCAAAAAGTCAAAGTTATAGTTTGTTATCAGGTGTGAGAGAGCCAATAATATGTTATCTTATTCTAGAAACACAAACATTACAATTTCTATCTAACTCTTAATCAGTGTAATCTCCAACTGTAGTCCTCTGGGTGATTATTTTAAACTTCCAGAATTTGTTGAAATATAGAAGCCTTTAAGCTGTGATTTATATCTTACAATCCTCTTAATGAGGAATCATATATTCATGAGTGTTTTACTTTAATTCAGTATTGAGATGATCAATATAACATCCTTATCATGAAAAAAGATTATGAGTGTAAGTTAAATGATGCTAACGCTATCAAAAGGATGACACTATGAGGGGTTTTTCATTGAATCAAACATGCTCAGTATATGTAACACTTCAAGGTGTTCTTGACTAACGACCAAGACGTTCAGTATGACAAGGTTGCTAGAGCAAAAGTGGCAGTGAGAGCTGGAAGGACATCTAAAGTTTCCGCTTCAGTGGATGTAGCCAAGACATGACTCCACCATGCTAAGTTGTTAGATAAGGTGGCAAAGGGAAGAGCTGGCCTTGGCAGCCTGAAAGTCTTCTGATATGAAAATGCACTGGGGAAGGAGTGACAAAAGCTTATCCAGACAAGATCAGGGTAGCTAAGAGGAAGAAAGAACTGGCAGATGATTGAGACAGCAAGACGCTTGGACAAAGTGGGAGCAGGAACAAGATTTGGAAGATGGCACTGTGGAGCTCATGATCTGCTGCCCCACAAGACTTGCTAAAGGACACTATTGGTGGTGGCATCACCAGGTCCTCTGGACAAATACCAAAAACATCTGAAATATCCCAAATGGTGGCAAAAGTAAAGGGTCCATCATCTACTCTGGCAAAGAGTGAGAAATACCAACTAAAAAATCACCAGGAAGCAAAGAGTCTCTAGTTTACAGACAAGGACTGGAAGTTGAGAGCAAACCTTGATAAGCATCTAAAGTTTCTTTCTCACATCACTGAGACCCTGTAGCCTGACATTGCGCTGTCATTCAACTCATCAAGGCATGAACTCGTACTTGAGCTCACTGTGCCATGGGAAAAATGGATGAAGGAAGCCTATGAGCCAGAAGGAGCAAAGTACGGGGAGCTGGGGGACACCTGCCAAAGAAAAGGCTGCAGAGCCAAGTGTTGGCCTGTGGCAGTCAGGTGTCAAGGCTTTGCAGGCCAGTCACTCTGGAGAGCTTATACAGCACTTGGCATTACACGAAAATGTGCAGGAAGCCATTACAAACACTACAGAGAGAGCAGAGTAAGCATGTAAATGACTCTGGTTAAAGAGGGCAGATCTGTGGGTGGCTGCTCGGGCAAAGACTGGGGTCTGATCAATCCCTGTCAAACAGGCGGATAAGTATGGTGTTTAACACACCTAAAACATCAGTTTTGCATTAGGGATTATGTTCCCATGCATTGCTGAGATGTCTCTGATAGTTTTTCTATACAAAATGATGAATAACTGTATGCAAAATAGTGTCAAATTAGTCCAATTGTACGTGCATGTTACATGATACAAAGGAGGCCTTTTTTACAGAACTTCAGGTTTGTTGCCTCTACTACAACATTATGAAGCTGACAGAGAGAAGTGCCAAAAACTGCAGTTCCTTGAGTGGCCTCTTGAGGCTGGCTCCAGAAAGCAAGCACAATCTCATCAAAATTTAAACAACCCCTGCTATGCCTGGTGTTAAAGCTGAGGCTAAAACTTTACTTCCAAATAAGTTCTGTTATTTTTTGTGTATGCAAAAGGCACCTTAACACTTTTCTTTACCCACGCTGGACTATAGTGATCTATTGTATACGCACACCCCTAATCAATGTCTGCATATGACTAATACAGTTTTTTATGCATCTATTATTATAAGGTTTATAGCAATGGGAAGCTCTTACTCCCCATTGTGAGTTACTCCCAGGTTTGTTGACCATCTCTGGCAACCAAAAGACAAATACATTGGTGCATTTTTATTTATACGCTAGTTCTTGGTCTGCTACCACACTATCTATGTGTTTTTATCACAAAGAAAAGTGCTAGATACTATTCATTGTGCTCTCAGGACTTTTTTATTCTCTATTTTCCAAAAGCTTGTATAGAAATTGGTATAAGAGCTTCTGTGTTTTCTGCACCCTCAGCCTTGAATTTATTACAGAATGACCCAAAACTGAAGGAGCTGGTGTTTTTAAATGTTTTCGAATCTAAAATGAAGGGACTTAGAAAATGTTATTGTTTTTAGATTACCTGGTTGCACAACAGGCTGTGAGATAGGTTCTCTTTTTATTGTTAATTTTAATGCTTATGGACTGAACCAGGGCTCCCTTTGAGTGTCTGTGTCTGCAACGTTGTGCTTTTGTTGCTGTCTTGGTCAGGTCGCTCTTGAAAAAAAAAAAAAGACTTTTAAATCTCAATAGGACTAACCTGGTTAAATAAAAGTTAAATTAGAAATAAAAGAAGGTCCCACAAAATGCCCTGTTTTCACGGTTTTACAGCCTGATACAAAAATAATAATAATAAAAAAAGGATTTTAGTCTCGATTTCTGCTTTCTGTGTTTTGGGGGATTTAATTTATTTTAGTCACTTTCATGTATAAACAGGCCTATTAAAAAACGTTGCGCCTGATCTACTAAGATCCAAAATAGCGAGCACTAAATTGCGTGTGCAAATAAAAAAATATGTGCTATTAGTGGGCGTGTTGCGGGTGATCTACAATCATTGTTTGCTCAATTGATTGCGGGAGCAAAAGTGGTGTGGACCGCCCTCTTTAATCGGGGATTTTGCATGTGCTATCGGCTGTCCCCATGGAGAGTTAATAAGAGTAGAGTGTTTGAAGCCATGGAGTTGCACATAACGTTTTGGGGAACTGCATAAAGGAAGGGAAGTTTATTTGTACAGCACCATTCATACACAAGGCGATTCAAAGTGCTTTACAGATGCAAGAAGATATATTAGAAATTTGACAAACGCAATCCTCGGTGCACCCGGTTAGTAGATCAGGTTTGCGTGCGCTATCAAGTTTGCATGTGTTTTTGTGCATGCAGACCTTTAGTAAATCAGGCCCATACAGTTTTTGCAGTATACTACAGTTCATTACAGTGAACTGTATACTGTGTCTGTGCTCCCAAACCTAGCTATTTGGCTTGCACTGACTTGTGTAGTGAGATAAGAGCTGAGATAGTATTTGGCTGCAGTGATGAAACAACAGGTTGTTTTTAGTAGCCAGGTGAATATGGATGACATGACACTCTATATGCTCTTTGTATAATGAGTTGGATGAATTAACTAGCTCATTTGCAGGCTATCAAAGTAGCATCAGGCATAGACCTTATGGCTTTGATAATTTGTCGTCTATTTATTCGGTGGCTCCTCCATAGTTGACAAATCAATGAGTGACCTGAGAGTGGCTCTGTCCATTATTCAAACAGTCTATAACTGTGACATTTCACCAAAGAGAAAGCTCAGGACAGAAAGGACCCAATCAATGGTGGAGAAACCTTAACTGCTCCCTTTTAAGTGTCCCAGTATCATCATCAGCATGGCTTTGATAGTTTTCACTTTCTCAAGAAGGCATAAACTTAGTTAATTCAAGGTAATTGCAATATTATGGATATGTTTCGACAAAACACTGCTTTTTTAGAATTATATATTTAAAACATATTGGTTTAATGCATTAGTGCCGGGGTTGTGGTGTGAATTAATCTGCAGTTGTACCTGTTCCATTTCTTATTAGCTGACCAATTATCATGCATAAAACCCCTGACTATATGGATTAGCTTGTGGCTATTACATGACTAGTGTGTGTAAAATTTCCCTCTGATGTCAGGAATCAAAGTACTTTATAGGAACACATAGTATTTAAATGAAACTGAAATGTAAATGTGTTTTTACATTTTCCAAAAATGTGTCTATAACAGCGTTGGAGTGACATGTGAGACGTTGCATAATCAAAACACAAGATGAGGTAATATTGGAGGTATTTTGGAAGGCTGATAATCATCCCTGCGGGAGAGTTCAGAGACATGGAGACCGTGAGCCAATGGGATAGATTATTGGCCCAACACCTTACAAAACACTTAATGATGCTTTTACCTTGGATTTGTCACCCATCTGTAATTCCCTAGCCTCTGTAACTGATTGGATACGCGTTGTTTGTGAAATGGAACCACCAACCGCTTTCCTCATCCATCTTTAATGCCTGATTTGGATGCAATGCAAGAAAAAGCAAGGATCAGAATTGGGCAACACACTAGAGCAACTTTTATTGGCTACTTTACAATAGGCGCCTTTTGATTCTGCACCCAAAGGGCCAGTCTGGCTAGATGAGACAGACTGGCTGGTGATGGCATTACTGATTCAGTGGCTTTAAGCAAGGTGGTGAGAAGCTGAAAGAGGTTTTGTAGTTTTTTCTTTTCTGTTTTTCTTTTTTTTTTTTTTTTTTTGGAGATGGGCCTAACCAGTGGGTATCCACCAAGCCGCAATATTCCACATTTTCTGAGTGTGCCGCTACATTGAAAATAGCAGGTTATGAAACACACTGAATCACTCACAAAAATCACAAAAATAGCACAGCATGACTGTTTGACATGGCTATTTTCTTCCCTTTCTCAGTTGCATGAATAAGGGATTCAGGTAAGTGAATGATTTTTTTATTCATGGGAGCAGTGACCGTGTTAATGCAATGCAATCTTAACAGGCAGGGTTGTTTATTTTTGCTTGTTTGGTCCTGTTGTATTGGCAGATAGAAAAATACACAGGTAGGATACTATTACATGTTTACTGCATGCTCCTACTGAAAAACATGAGCTCAAACCAGCCCTCTAATGTTCCTCTGCATGTATGAGATGCAGTGCTGCAGTGGATTCAATCTGTAAAGTCTGCCCTGACGATATGATGATATGTAGCAGAAAACTCAGAGCACCAGAGGTCCCTGAACCGCAGAGACTGCTTTACAGCGAACCAAAGGCATATCTGCAGGCAGCTACATCACACAGTAGTATCTAACTTGGGTTGGTGTACATCATCATGAGCTCTGTAGCACAAGGTACTGAAACATCCTAACTCTGAGATCCCAGCGGAGCAACGCTTTCTCTTCTACAAAGCCTGAACATATTGCATTACAATACTGGGAATATGAAACCATATGTATACATTGGAGGCTTGTGCTGTGAACTATGAAGCATCATAGGTGGTGGTCTTTGGTCGTTCCAGCTCTGCGGTTGTCTGCACATGCCCCCCCCACCTCTTAAATCAAAGAGGGGAAAATATGTAAACAGTGTTAATCACCAGAACAGAATAATGTGATTTTCTCATAATGGGAAAGGGCGTAGCACATCACACTTAAGAGCTGTGATTACTGACATCTCACTGAGTCCTGATGTGGCAGAACTAATTCCTACATACAAATGTATGTCTCCAAAAAAAGAGACAGATCCACTTCAGGCTAATTAATAATCAAACAAACCAATGAGCAGTAAAACACCCAGATGACGCATCGTGTCGGACTATGCCAGGTTTCTTGCAACATAATAAAGCAGCATCAACAACATAGCCAGGAGCTGTGTTGTGCGTGTCTTCATCTGTCGAAAGGTGCGTTTGATTTCTTGAACATTCCCACCAGGCTGTGGCAAATTGAGAAATTCTGCTGTCCCTGAGGGATGTAAACAGTACAGTGTGAACAAAAGGTAAGAGAGTGATTACGGAAAAGAGCAAGATCTTTATCCCTGTTCCAACAAGGGCATCATTTAACATGTTTGACTCTCTGTTTCTTTTGATAATAAACTCTGCAAATGAGGTCAAACCATTTGAGACATTTCATATCTATGTTGATTTTGCACTGGAGTCTTCGCTAGACGGAGCTTAAAGTGAATTTACCTATGGAGCAGACATGTTGACTTGAATTAATGAACTGTTTAAACCAAACTTCATTCACATTTTAGCCACGTTTGCATCTGGAGCAAATGACAATTAGCGTTAGCTCATTGTGGGCTTAAACTCCCCGACTGTCAATATCGCAGATGACTAAGAAGTGCAAGGGTCACTACTGCTGCATAAAGACATGGATTCTGTGTGGTAATTGTATCGGCACTCAGGAATATTTAGGTCGAATGGAGAAGTGCATAAGTAGCTCCTCTGCGTTAGCACTGAGGAGCAAAAAGGAAGAATCAGGGCAGTGCGCAGTTGTCACAGTTTACAATATAACCCAACAATTAGCAGTGCTACTTGCTATCCCCAGTGTCCAGCGTGTTAATAGTCTTGGGCAGGTTCCAGTATTCCATTACTGAATAATTGGACAGCATAGTGGGCCATCACTGAGCCTCTTGCTCTTGCCAAGGGAGAGGTGAAAGCCTTATTGATCCTGTGTCTGAATCTCTGATCAATCACCCCAAATCAGCCCCTGGGGATAAGGGAGGGAAAACAGGTGACAAAAGATATCTCTATGACTATGTATGTATTAATCACAACAGAGAGGAGGAGGAGGAGGAGGAGGAGGAGAGGGAAGATGCATGCAGCATCCAAAGCAGAGCAGAGCTGAAGTTTTCACACTGAATTCTCAAGTGAACAGGGAAGTTACATCAGGAAATGGACCAGTGTGTGTGCAAGGATGGTTTAGTCAGGTGCTGCTCGCTCAGTAAAGCCACCCGGACTCTCCAGGTGACATCAGTGGCAGAGGAGCCTGCTGTGGCTTCCTGTAATTGAGTTAAATAAATGATTGCGTTTCCAGTGGCGGTAACCACGGCCTTCAGCTTTATGCCTGGCTAGAGCCACAGCCGATTTAATTAATTTTTAATTAGGAGGGAAAATTGCAGGCCTATTCCAGCGGGACCTTTAAGACATCTGTGCATTAGAGATAACATTCTTAAATACCCTGAGCCTCCCAACAGTGGGGGCTTTGAGGGCAACGCCACTCTCACAGACCAGGGCCACGGGAGGTGGATGAGGTGCGGGAAAAGTTTTCTGACGGTCGCACTAGACGTGATCAAGGTCTGCTGATTGTTACTATGAATGTCACCGAGCTGAAGTGATCCCAAAGCCTCAGACTTGAGAAGATTTGGTCCATCCATCAGTCAAAGAGTCTCACGTCACTGTCACACACAGCTTTAATTGAATGATTGATTGAACTTTCCCTCCTCCTGTCACACACACACACACACACACACACACACTAATATATATGTGCGGGCTGCATGCCTGTGATTTCACACACACACACACACATATACACACACACACTCTCAAACGCAAAGCCACTCTCCCCTGATGAATATGTAGTGCCGTTCTATTTTGCGACTTGCCATGTAATCCTTCACACACTTAGCCTTTGCATGCTGTGGCCCAGGCTTGATGTATGGCAGTCATGGTGAGTAAGGATGTAGCGGGCGGATGTTCAACAGCCTGTTGGAAGATGTTTTACAGCCCTGGCAAGCAGTATGTTGTCACAATGTGTTCAATATCACAACGCATCAAAATTTACTGCGGGCTTCTAGCACTTTCCATTCATTGTACTTTATCGCTACGGCGACACACATTGATCTTGGCAAATAATACTTTTTATTATTGAACATTACCCCATGCACTCCATAATCAGATTTATTCCCTGTCCAGTATGTCTGCGCAGAGGACTATGAACAGATATCGGAGCAGATACAGCAGAGAGATTTCAGACCTGTACCTGATGTGATAAAATCCAAGAAGAACACTTTATCTGAGAGGTAGATGGTATTTAGGTTTGCTATGCTTGGGAAAAAAGAAAAAAACACCTGACCTTCTCCTGCTGATACAGACTGACATGTTCTTAGAGACATATGGAGGCTGATACTAAAAACAGCTCGTATTTTATCTTCCAGAGTGATACAGAGCACCTGATCATTTGCTTACTTGAAATTCTGACACGCCTGGGCATGTTAAAGTGTAAAAATGAAGATAACACCACAACAAGGCTGAAGAAATGAGAAAAAATTGAAAAATCAATCTGCAATTAATGAACTTCAAAAAGCTGAATGGATTATCATCAGTGGTAGAGATTTGTCTCCCCTCTGCAGAGCGGCGCTGTATCTCAGTGTAACATTTTGTTACATTAACAAATGTGTTTTTGGAGGGAGCATTTTGTTGGAAGAGCTGATGGCAGAGCATGGAAGTGCCTAATTAGGCTGCTGTCCAGGAGGCTGCAGTGTGTGTGAGAAACGCCCGGTCTCTGGCATTTAATCTAAGCCTGTCACATCCACTTTGCCTCCCCCTCAGCCCCCAGAAGCACTCCGAGTGCACGGCTGAGGGGACACCTGAATGCATCGCTGTAATTTTCTCTATGTGGGATTCACGGTGATATGCTTCTCACATGACACCCTTCTTTGCCCGTGAAATAATGACTGAAGCGGCACAGTATATTTGGACTGCGGTTTGCATACAGTATGTGGGAAAAAAAAGTGCAAGAGGAGTCACTATGACACGAAGAAAATCGCTTATAATTGGATCAAACAATGACTGTGACCCGATGATTATATTCCACACGGTTTTGTTTTGCCAAGTGACAGACTTGTAAATTGAATTGTCTCCTATTGATCACAACTAATCAGGGAGATGTAGAATGAGGACAACGCAAAACTACAAAAGCAAAACCTGTGTCAGACAGGAGGTGTGTCTGACAGGCAGAGAGAAACAATAAACTGACTGATGAGACAACAAGAAATGCTTGAGACATATTTTTCAAATCATCTTCAGGTTTGTATTTCAGAAAAAATGAAAGGAGAGGCCATGGTTGGTGAAAAGCTTCACAAAATCAACATCCGTTACATGAATTACCGTGAGAACAGGAGCACATGTGACTTCTTGTTATACTGTATTGACTATGTAGAAAATGTCATCTGTAATATAATGTGATTGGGGTAAATCGTCAGTACGTTACTGCTGGAAGAAAAGCCACTGTACCACAGAGTGAATGCTTGTCTTGTTTTCTTCTGAATGGTGTATTTACCTAAAAGATGTGGGAAAAAAAACATATTGATTATGATAGTTCTTCTTGGCCTTCAGGATGAGAGACATAACTCCCTCACTGAGCCCAACCATGATGCGTGGTTGAAAGCTTAAGAAAAAAAGCAAGATAAGAAGAAGACAAACTTTTATCGCTCCCCAACTGAGATCTAGTGAAAACTAAGTGAAGAAACTCAAGGTCCTCACTAAATATGTCGATAGAGATGACATTTAAACAGTTCCCCTTCTGCTGAGGTTTCACACTGATAGTGCTGGGGAATACACTTTCCGTGTTTGCTCTCGCTGGGATTTGGGGATGATGATGCCGCTGTTATATTTGTTCAGTGAAACTGGCGGTTGATCAAGTTAGCTTAGCATAAAAATTGAAAATAGAGGGAGAAAATGAGCCTATCTCTGTTCAGAGTTCATATTTGCATACTAATTGAGTCTCCTTGATTGACACTTTAGCATGCTTGTTGCCTGGCAACCTCACAGCACCTAAAAAGTAGTTGCATTCGAATCCAGGTGGAATCACAACTTGTCTTTGTAAGATTTGTTTTGTGGCTCTTTAGCCTTTAATTTAGATAGATAGAGGACAGCTGGTAGTGCAGGACACAGAGGAGAGAGTGGGGAATATAACACAGGAAAGACATCATTGGGTGGAATCAAACCAGGGCCACCTGCGTACATGGGGCACACCTAAATCACTTGGCTGTCGGTGCCCTTTCACAAATTGTCTTCATAATATTTAGGTTTGATATGCTACAAAATGCCTAGTAAAGCCTATACTTCCACCTGCCTCAGGAAGTGTTGATCATGTTTCTCCTCTGCCATCATCCAGTCTGATCTCTGCACATACACTATGTCACCATGTGGTTTGGTCTGCAAACCAAACAGAAAAGAGACAAAGTACAGAGAAAATAATTGGAACTGACTGCCCCTCCATCCTGGAATTATACTGGTCCAGGGTCAGGAAACGGGCAGGAAACATCTCTGCAGACCCCTCACACTTCCTCACATACTCTTTGAAACCCCCATGCCCTTCAGATAGAAGTTACAGAGCTCTGTATACCAAAACAACCAGACACAGGGACAGATTCTTCCTCCAGGCTGATGCTCTTATGAGCACATAAACAATGTCTGAGCAACAATCCAGGGTTGCAACACACTGAGCCTGTAAAAAAGATCATCTCTCTTCATATGGGCACCCTTCAAGCAATGAACATATCATCCCCTCAGCTTTATGTGTTTTTCATGTAAAAACTATCCACCTCGTATGAATTAACATCCATTACACAAGAACATATGTATTATCATGTTTATTAAGGCATCCATTATGGCCCTCACTGTTGCCTTAGACATATTTGTTTATACACTAACTTTTCAGTGTTTAATGTAGCCCAGTATATATTGATCCATCGTAGGTTTGTAGGCATGAGTTTATGTTTTATACGTCTCCATTTGAGCATAGAGAGAGCAAAGTGTACCTGAGTCAAACTCCTTGTAAATGCACACATACTTGGCCAGCAATGCTGACTGTAATTCTGTATCTGGCTTAAAGTAGCCATCACTCAAATTTAATCTATAAATGTATAATGCCTGAGATGAATATGATTTTATTTTACCCTGTGGTAGAGCAGTGAAAAGGTTTTCTATCATATCTGGCATTAGCAGCTCTCATAAGAGCAACATATGGCCTGATTTTTCTTACATTTATGCCCATTGGAGAGCTGTGCAGCTTATCCTGTGCTGTACAGTTAAACCCATGAATATGACTACCATATGATCAGCTTTTTCAACTATAACTACATCCACTGAATATTACAGTGAATGTCTTTATACCATCTTGTACGTCATTATTTAGGTGAACTAGTCCTTTAACAAGCTAAGAAATGTACCTGAGTCGTTTGTATGCAACTGGTGTTCCTACCTGCCTGACAGGAGTCGTTAAATTCTGTATTTACCGATTCCAGCCTCATCATCTGTATCCCCCCCCTGTTCGAGTCCTGTGAGATTGCTGCAACCATAAAGCAAAACACTTTGCGGTGTCAGAGCAGGTTTCCATGTGCTTCCCCTGAGGAATCCCGCCACTGTCTCTCATGCTCACTCCACGGTCACTGACCGCATTAACACTTGCAGGTGTAACCTATAGTGAACCCTGCTTAGCTCGTCAGCCGGCTGCCTTTACAGAGAGTGCTGTCTCAATAGTGCCGAGCTGTAATAGATGATAATCACAGTAGGACGTAGGAGGCCAGGCTGACACGATTTTAATAGCTTCAGATGGATGTGTCTGTTTGTACAGCGGGACAAGGAAAAATGTTAGAGACATCAGCACCTACTCACTGCGACTCTGGTGTGACCTTCTCCATAGAAACGAGGAAATGTCATCTCAATTAGGCCAATCACATGCTCCGTTTCTGTCACTGCCGGGCAAAGGGACGGACTGACGAGTTTTGACAGCTGGATGCTAAGAGCTCATATTCCAATTGCTCCATTAGAAACAATTTGGTGAGGAATCTGAAAGAATCCAACCCTATCTGTGGTTAAATACACAGGCATAAAATAAGTGACTTCCTGCTACATACTCCCATTTATCTCTTTTATAGTGTGTCACATTATTTGTGTTTGCAAGTAGAGTTTAAATGAGAGGATTATAAATAAGTGGACATCCTTATGGTTAAGATAAAAGAGTTTAGTTTGTTGAAGAATTAATCTTTGAATGTGACACCTACCTGCCCCTGAAAAAGACTGTGATTTAAATCATTCAGGTGCCTTGTCATTGCGTTTCTAATTTTAGTTTTAATCACTGAGCTGATATATCTGCATTGTTAAATCAGAAACCTCATATACCTGTTAAGCCGGATCGTTAATCAACTGGTAATCATTCCAATATTCATTTTCTCCCTGGCATGGAAAGCCTTCTAGATACTTAGATATGCACACGAGCGCACACATGCATGCGCCGACACGCACAAATACACACAATCCCCGCCTCTCTCTCACTTTCTCTCTGCCTCTCTCTTGATCACACATGCACACACAAACAGACACACTTGTTCAAATCAGAGCTTTGCACCCTTGCTTGCCTATTAAACAACAGCGAATGGTGACCTTGGTTTCACACAGAATATGAAATAAGCCAGGCCATTATTTCGTTAATGCAGAGTACGTGTAGCCCTTCAAGCACTTTAGTTTCTGCCTTAACATTTAACCATTCTTTATTGCTTGCTGACTAGGCTCAAGACAGCAAGGTCAATTACCAAGGGTTCCCCTCAGAAGGTGCTTTACCTAGCTCATCATTTTGCATAAAGTCTTCAAAAGTAATAATGACCCTTGTAAACGCCAGGCGGAGGGATGAAAGGCAATACTTTTTGTTTTGATACACTACTGTTTGTGATTTTAGCCGAAGCCGGGGAATAAAATGTGAAGGGAGAGTGCTGTAAAAAGGTTTAAGATCTTAGCGTATTAAAATATTCAACATGCAGCCCTGAACAGAGGGTCACTACATGAAAAATGTTATGGAGCGCATTATTTAAGGCTTTGGGAGAAGAATAGCCGTCTCCCCCAGGCTACATTTGAAGGAGAATATGAGAGATGTTGGCAATTCACAGCACAGTTTAAGTCTGCGCTGAACTGAAGATTGTAAACAGCAAATACCCATGAAATTATTTGCGTAGCCCCCACCCTCTTAATGACATCAGGTAACACAACACTAGCCCCCCTCTTTCCACTCACCCACCTTGCACAAACTCTCTCCAAATCTACCTCATAAATGCATGCATGAGCCTGCAAAATTGCACACACATATACACATTTGGCTCATAAATTTCAAACCCTACACTACCTGCAGTAATCATTCTGGTCAGGCATGAAGTGATCTACCCCCCACTGACAGAGGCTTAATCAAAGGTCACACATGAGAGGGAAAAAAAAGCTGCACTGTAATTGTTACATGCCTAATTTAGTAGAACATTGCCGAAGCTTTGGGCTGTTGTCTGCCGCTGATTTATGTTATTGCAGCCCTATTGACTTTCATAACAATATGCAGTGAGCTATTTGCCTTTAATGTTTACTACACTGGGTATGCCTATTACATCATACACAATAAATGAAATGTACTGTACCCCTTTGCTACTTATTGCTCAAGATAAAAATGTAAGTCCCACAGATTGCAAGAGACCCCTATGCCCTGGCATCTGCTGCGCTTTAGAAGAGCACAAATATTAGAGGAACTTTTAATCTATTGTCCTCTGACAACTACATCTGACTCCCCCAAAAGGCATTTGCTCCAGGATTTGAAAAGCAGACTCATCCTCCGTTTTGCAGACACCCCTGCACACGAGAAACTAATTAACTGGACATTTAGTTCTGTTGGAAAGCCTGCGACTAAATGCTCAAAGTTCAGCTTCTCAAAACTCTGAAAAGAAATCATTATTAAGCTACGGTTAACAAAAATGTCATTTTTTTTTTCTTAAAGGAAAGGGTTTAATATGCCTTTCTGCTCACATTTATATCTGAACCATTCATGACTTGCTACAACTTAATGGACTTTTAAGTGAAGACAGCTTTTGAAAAAAGGCAGCATGCAATCCTTGAATTCTAATTTTTTAAATTTTGATCTTGAACGCCCCAAAGAAAATGTCAGCTTTAGCTTTGATGTAAGATATTTAATATTTTGTAAATTTTTATTTGATGTCGAGGTGAGGAATAAATGCAGAAATAATGACACTGGCAAAAGACGGAGGTGAGGATGATTGGTGCAGAATATTGACTAATAGCAGCTCCTGAAGTAAAAATGCAATTCTATTGATTTACTATTTAAGTTTCCCATCGAACCTAGCACTTCTTAACTTGACACTTAAAGGGTGAGGGCTTGAAAATAAATGAGAATTCACTCCTGCTGATGCCTGCCTGAGTGGAAGCACTATTGAGCCCAACACCTCAAACACAAATAGCTGCTTTGACACTGCTAAACATAACCCTCTCATGTTCAACATCATATTGACAAACATCACTGGAGCTGTGCTCGCTGGCTCTGGCTCCCCTGCTGCTGCTGCTGTTTTCACTGTGTTTGATGAGGCCTCGGTGTTATAGCTCAGCCTTTCAGAAATCATTGGGTGCTACCCTGCCTCACAGGGTGTAAAAGAGCTTTTTTGCACTGTCCTCCCTTACACTGTGCACTGCATTTGTATGACAAACAAATATCCTTTTGAAAGAGCTTCACACGAATAGTAAAAGCAAAGAGACAGCAGACAGGCAGAACTGAGCCCCAGCTCCGGTAATTTGCCTCAGGCTCCTTGTGGTTTCAATCATTGTCAATCATATAGTTTAATACACTTCGGAAGACCAGGGAGGACCGATGTCACAGCTCGGAGCAGCACAGCTTCCTACCTCTGCTCTGCACAGGAAGACGAAAACAACAAACAAGCACTCTAAATCACAGGCTCCTCTGAATATAATTACTATTCTCTGGGTAATTCCCCGAACCCTTTTGTTCCTCTGCCTTCGCTCTCCTCAGATGTGCTCATTTGAATAGGAAGCAAAAAATCATGTTCCTTTAATATATGATGTGTTTTCTTCCCTGGACGTTATTATGGAACCCTTACAGAATGGTTGCAGGAATAAAAACGTCACCGAACATAAAGCTCCGACACACCGTAGGGCTGCAGACACTGACTATGCTAATGAATGCTCCATGCAGCCTCATTATGAGCCATGGAGAGAGGTCGTTTTTCTTGGCTATTTTCCTGATGAAGTATTGCTCGCGGAGATGGTCCATGGTGGGCATCTTTAGAGGACTGTAAAGAAAAAGAAACGGAGTAAATGAAGAGAAAGATGGTGATTTAAATATGTTAAGTGTCTTGGTGTATGTCTCCTGCAAAAGTATTGGGTTCAGTGCTTCAGTTTACCAGCTGGTTACAAATGAACAGAATATCAGCTTATGATTAAAAATCTGTGAGCAATTTATGGACATAATTATGACTTGAGTTTCCCTGAAACTCCAGGGACCTTGTGTGGTTTGAACATAATCCCCGTCCAGCAGAGAGGGGAAAAAAAAACATGCAGTTTTTTTCTTTCTTTTTTTTTCAGTGTGATCCACATGGCCTACAAATTAGATGAGTAAGTGTACCATCTACAATTTTATGCACTAGTTATCCATATTTTCACGTAATAAGCTCAGGGTCCTGAGACAAAAACTGAGTATGCTAATTAAGACACTCAGTCCCAATCTTCTCCCTTTCACCCTCTCTACATTCTCCCTCTTTCTAAAATCTCTTCTTCTCTCCTGATTATTTCTGATGCTGCATAACCCCCCCACCTCCCTTTTTTCTCTGTCAGCATCTCAACCTCATAATTAGCCAGCATTAATTAGATGCACTGGCGTAATTGTTAATCATTGGTTACGCTGGAAACATCTTGGAGAAGGAAGAGAATGCCAAGCAAGGCAGGAGGAAGACAACATCTTGGCGGCAAAGAAAGAGAAAGAAAGTGATACAAAGAGAGGGAGAAGATTGTACGCAGATGTGGGAGAGAAAATGTAATTCGATGGGAAGAATTCCCCGAGATCAGCTTTGCTACTTTGCCCAAGGAGATGGCATGTGCAGCATTGAGATCAGGCCGGTAGGTAATTCATTAATGAGTCTGTGCCTCTGTTATCACCTGATATTATTACTACTCGCACTCCTGAGGGCAGTTAAGGGATTGAAAAACAAACCCAGAAACACAGCTCGGCTTTGCGAACATGGAGCGTGGATTGCAAACAGGCCTTAACGGCCGCCACGATGAATGGCGCGAAATGGAAAGTCATGGTGATAGTTTGCTTATGGAGTCCCTTTGGGTTGCTGACACTGGCTGCACCACAGCCTGTCCATCTCCGATTACTGTCTAATCGAATTCAGCCTCATGTCTGGCTGCTCCCGCGGGTCTGCTCCAACGCTCCACTCCTGTGATAAAACATAGAAACAAGACACCGCCATTTCATTGTGGAACCAATCAAAGGGGACATCAAAGACCTGCATCACCTCTCTTTAGCTATCACTCACCTCATCTATCTTTCTTTGCTTCTGTTTATTAACTTGTTTGCATTCGCTCCCTGCCTCTCTCCCCGCCCTCTCTCCTCTCTCGCTCCATCTCCGGGTGCGTTGATGAAGGTAGTCGGGATTGGAGTAGTCAACTGAGCGTTGTGTCATCAAGAGTCAGGCGGCATCCTGCAGAGGTTACATGGCTCATTCTTTATTCTCCATGTCAACTGCCCGTAAATGTTTATAGCTTTGTGGTAAGACCTCGGCTATTCAAATTATCTTGTCACAATGCATCCCTGAGCAGGAATAAAGCCCTCCTTTATGGGAAACTGTAAACAGTCGCTGTGTGCTTCATGGGGAACAATACCCGTTTATAAGGGTCCAGCAGAGGCCATGTCCAAAGGGGACAGTAAACTTTTCTTACAGTTTTTTCCTTTTTTTCCCGATTTCCTGTTCCCTCCTCTGGTTTTTCTTGCCTTTCTCACCCCTCCTTTCCCAGGGCTTGGTGGAGATCAGGCCGGCTTTTTAATGAGAGCTGCAGCCTCAGTCTGAGCCCTCCTCTCTATGCAGCTCCATGAGCCTCGTAATCCGCCATCGATCCTTCCATGAGTTGTTGCTGTCAGCTTTCTGAAATAACAGAAAGAAAAACAAAGCGCCATTGCAATTAGTCCAGGTTATAATTGGGTTTCATTACAGCGCTGGAGCTTGGCGGAGCATGACGCGTGTCATCATTTCGCTCACAGTGAAGCCCCTCCGAGAGGTCGGGAGTGACATGGTGCCCTTCTTGCCAGCCCACATCCTGCCCTTCTTGCCAACTCATATCCACATGCAGAGCCCTCTCAGCGCCACAGCTTGCACCACACAGCCAAGTAAGCACTCCATTTGAATGTGACTGTAATCCTAATTACATATGGATGGCCTTTTTTGGTTAGAGTTCCCCGGCTCGTTTTATATAAAGCTATATCAACAGAAATGGATTTTAGCTGTGCAAAATGTCCGCTGACTCGCTTGAAACGTTCAAGGACAGGCGAGGGAGATAACCTTTCTGAGGAGCAGCAGTGTTACAATATGCCTTTCAAAGCTTTTGTCCCATCAGTCTGTCTCACCTTTGCGTAATTCGCTGGACAACTTTCGCTCCTTTGCTCTGCCGTCATGGTGCTGAGGTTCTACAAAGGGGTGAATTTGAATGACAAAAGGAGTCATTTAAGGCATGAACCACACACTCATTTCTTCTGGATAATAGCCACACAGCCTGATATGGCAACTATCAATCACTTCTCATTCTTTTTCGTAACTACATTTAAATTCTGTTTAAACTAGGTTTTACTTATGAGACCGCAGAACACAGGTGTTTTAGTTTTACTCCAACACTTGAAAGGGTTTGCTCCCCTTGAAAACTTTCGACTATGATTTAGACAAACAGTTCCAGCAATTAATTATCCTTCTCTCCATTAATATCCGAATCAAACCCAGTTTGTACTTTTCTTTGCTCAACGTTCATCTCTGCTTCCAAGAAAAATAGTCTTCAGAATATTTGAAATACTGGGCAAAGGCAGAAACACAAATGTAAGTTTTCCAAGACTCAAAGCCAATGATAATAAGTAACATTTGGTACAAAAACTCCAAAGTGTTATGGAGGCTTAAATGAGTCCTCACACTCCTCCTCCCTGTAGCGTATTCAGAGAATTGAATTACACCCCTCTGGAGGGAGACAGAGGAGGGAGATGGAGTGAAAAAATGAGAATAAGCGGGATGGAGACAGAGAGAATAATGGAGTTTGCTTTGCTTTGTGTTGCTAGCAAATTGGAAGTATAGTTTTCTGGCACAGCTGAGAGCAAACATCAGGACCATCAACTTGGATAGAGACGATTCTGGCGCCCGAGCAGGAGTTACTGTACCATATGTTGCCATAGCAACAACTAAACCAACTTGATGATGTGAGGTAGCCTGATTGTCACAAACACGGTCACCGAGACCTGGCTGTCAAGCTGCTGGGGGAAAAGCACTCAGAGCACTTACAAGCCTATTCTTTCTCCCTGTTTTACTGTACCCTCATCCATCCAACTGCCAGAGTCAGCTTCATGAAAGACAGGAAAGTATGCAGCACTTTATGCCCCGTTTGAAGCAACCAGTGTAAATCTGTGTGGGCTGTTTGAGAGGCTCTGATTTGTTGCATCTTGACTTTGGAGCCTTTGATGTCAGAAAGGCAAAAGAAAGTTCACTGAGAGCTGCACTGTTAAAATTTGTTTCAGACTTTTATGTGCTGATCAGGTATTCTCTGTGAAACGCCTCTCTGTTTGCTTGTTGGTAGCTATGAAGCTGCAGACCATGAAGGTGTTTAATAAAAAAGAGAGGAGCGACTGATGATCTTGGCCTCTGCTTTCCCGTGGGAGCGCCACGATGGGCAGCCACCACCTGCCACGGGGAGCCCTGTACTTTACTGGTGCCATGAAAAGACAGAGGCAGCTCTCCACAGGCCAATCAAAACTATACCAACAGCTGGCCGGCTGCCCTCCTCAGCCTTACTCACTCTTCATCTCCCTCTCTGTGTCTCTGCGCCCCAGTCTGTCCCCCTCTTTGTACGTCTTTTACTGAAGCACACAACAGTTCTTGCGCTCCTTCTGCGTCACCTGGCGGTATGATGGCACTACAGAGAGTGTCACCGTTCCCTTGTTCCCTCCCCGGCGACAAATATTTACTGCACTGCCCTGATTTATTCTGGGTTAATTAGTTAAAGTTAAATAGCTATCATAGACATAACCACACGCACGCACACACACACACACACACACACACACACACACACACACACACACACACACACACACACACACACACACACACACAGATACAATCACACTGACAACTGGCTGTCTAATACAAAGTGAATGCCAGCTCCTGACCTGCCCCTTCGCCCCAGAGGCATAATGTGGTTTATTATAGACATGTGAAGACTTAATTAGATGTGTATAATGCATGCTGTCCAGGGACTGCTCGCTGTACTGCTGTATAAAACCGGGCTGAGGATAAAACTGGCTGTGTTAACAGCCTGCATTAGTAAATCTCTTTGTGTGTTATGTTAGCAATATGAGGCAGCTTGGTGCTAAAGCACTGCTTGCCCCTCATTATGACAGATATATGTTGCTTTGCTAAGCAGGAGGGGAGGAGTAGAGGGGTGCGCAGGATTTCACACTTGTGTCTTCTCCAGCAGTTTGGAATAATTGGCTCACTATACAGTAACGCACAGAGAGAGGAGTTATAAGTAATGAGCATCATCATTACACAAATACAACACGACACACCTTTTGGTGCCCCGTTTGACAACTCTCAAAGTGACAGCTGGCATATCTGAATATGTTTGAAAGTTTTTTTTCTTCAAACTTAGCTTACTAAGAACTTCCAACACTCCTGAGAGTTTCTACATCTTGAGCAAATCCATCAGCTAGGCTCCTGCCCTGCCCTGGAGAAAGCCATAAAGATTAGCAGTTAGATTACAATCTTTACTACAAACAGTCTTTCCGGGGGGGTTGGGGGTGAAAGAGCAGGCCAAAGCTGTGCCGATGAGGGAGATTAGCCGAGGTTGAAACAAGAGGGACAAAACAAATCCAGTCAAAAGGAAGAGGCTGTTCACACAAAAGAAAGAGGTGAGAGAAGGTGTAAGAAATGGAGCGATGCTGCTAACTCCAAGAAATATTTATGACCCACGGTGGGCATAAAACTTGAGGGAGAGCTTCGGTGGACCAAACGGAAACAAAAAGAGGAGGGATCAATAAATCTATACAGGTTCACAGTAACAGGACATACGGTGACATTTGTCACATGCATTATTGGCCTGTTGGACAGGACTGTGACCCTGAGTGACTCCACCAACCTTGTGTTCGTCTCTGTCTTTAGAAATGTGTGGAGCCCACACAAACTACAGAAGGCCTATGAAAGACAGCGGTGACCTAATATAAAAACTTACTGATCCTTTTTAAAGGATGCGGGTGGTGGTGTTTTATAGGATGTCAACAAATCCCATGAAAAGACGAAAACAAACACTGAGCTGTCCCTCAGCACAGTCAAAACTCCCTGTCCTGTCTGTATATACTGTCTGTCATGCCCATTTATTCCCACTGAAAAGGTAAATCTTAAAAAAAAAAAAAAAAAAAGAAAAAGTCCAAAATACCAAGTTGCTGCGTTTCAAAAAGTCTAAGTAACTTCTCTTTTAAACAGAAATAACAGGCATTTTCGGGGGGTGACCTTTGAGCTGTGGATGTAATTACAGGAATCAATTCATTTCTTTAGTCTGATTTTCTCAAAAGGACACAAATGTAAAGTCCTCTCTGAATATATCATGGGTTAATTAAGAAATGAAGGCACTTTTAACCACCTGTATCAGTTTCAATCTAAATGAAATGTCGTAGGTGTCATAAAGCTGGCTGAACTGTTGTGTCCTTGAAATTTATACAGAAACAAAACCTCTTGTTCTGCGTTTCTTATTTTATGAAAAGCTACTGCAAACATGTCTGCCTGTCAATAGTCTATTTAGTTAGTTAATCAAAAACACAGTGCACTTGTATAATGCTTTTGTACACTAACAGACAAAAGTGCCTTTATAATTTGCTTGTCAATCAGCCATTCACACATACACATTCACACGGTTGATAGCAGAGCTGGCCTTGTTGGAAGCTGTGTGGGGTTCAGCATCACGCTCAAGGACACTCTAGCATGTAAGCACAGGAGGAGACAGGATCCAACCATCCACAGTGTAACTGGCTGACAGCTCTACTGCAGCATTAGATACAGATTGGAGATAGATGCATTGATTGCTCTTTTTTTTTTTAGAACTGATTGAAATTTATATAAAGACTGTAAAACTAATGTGCTGTGAAGGTTAAACTTTGCTCAATTTCAAGTTAATTTAATCCTTAACACACAAAAACAACCTGAACTAAGGTCGCATTAATTAAGCTATTCTATACAACTGTATAATATTCTATGTTAAACTGTACTATACTATACTATACTATGTTATATTACACTTAACTATACTACACTATGCTAGATAAAAATATACTTTACATACTATTCTATATTAAACTTCACTAAACTACACTATGCTATACTACATAGTATAGTATATTATAGCATGGTATAGTATGGTAGTTTAAGGTGCTATACTACTTTGCAATGCGTACTTTATCATACTATACCACACTTAACCTGCTGTAGTAAACCATGATTTTTTTTCACCCACTCTGTACTTTACAGTTACAAAATAAACAACATTCTCGCTCCTTACCTCACTGTTATGGATCTGTTATGCTTACACTTACACTTTTACGCACAACTCATACTACTTATATAACTGGTACTTACTATACCATAATACAATATACCATACTATACCACATATTTTATAAACCTAATTTCACAATGTTTTACTAAAGTATACTATAGACACCTTATTTCAAAGTCAGTGGTATGCATTTATTTATATACTTATTTATTTGTTCGTTCGTTTATTTATTCTTTGATTTCTTTCTTTCTTTCTTTTTTTATCCAATCAGCTTTCTTTTAAATTTTTTTGTCATTACCTTTTAACCAGAGAGTGTTTTTTTTTTTGCTCCCACCATGTAAGGTTACGAATTAGTCAAAATGTTTGATTGCTGATGAAAAATACTGATTGTTTTGACATGGGTGAAAAAGAAAAAAAAAGAAAAAGAAAAAAAAAAAAAAAGAAAAGAAAAGTCAAGACATTCAGATGCTGTTTCCAACTTTGGCCAAAACTTTTTTCTTTTTAATATTGTTTTGCTATTTCATATTTTGAAAATGAACCAACAGCATCTCGGACTAGATAAAGTCGATTTCAGGATGGAACAAAACAGAGCGCAGCCGCTGATGCTGTATAATTTTTGTTTTATAAACAATTTCAAAAATGAAAACGTTTAACATTTACCTCCAGTGGTTACAAACTCATTTTTGTGGAAAATTTGAACACTACTCGCTAAACAAACAACTCAATTAGGCAAAACTGAACACAAGGTTGAATTGGAGAGAACAAATCCCAGTAGACTGAATGTTTTACAACAACAAACTCACATTTAATTTGTGGTCATTTTCTTTTTTAATTTCAGACGCCCAACATCTCACAAGCCTAATCCAACTTGTCTGACTCTGTGTTGTGCACTCAGATGTGTTTACACACACTTTCCATCATCACAACAATAGTTGCTAAATGAGACAAACATGAACCCAGTGAGAACAAGCTGTGATCATTGCTTTCACAGGTGTGTATCTATGATTACAAGTGTGTGTTTGTGTGCCATATTTGTTTGAGCATGGCCTGGATGTGACTGTCGACTGGTGTAGTGTGTGAGCATGCGAAAGCGGGAGCTGCACCCTTTCATTATCCTGTAAATACAGCCTGAGCCAGAACCATTATTGAGTTGAGGGATAAAACAGTGCGAGCAGCTGGTGAATTTACAGATTTACCAAACAGCGGCGCGAGCTGACAGAAAGTTAGTGTCCTCATTTTAATACATGATCACGGGCTGCCAACGAAAACAAAAAATGTAATTAGTTTTGTCAGTTAACTTCTGATCAGGTAAACAAATCAAAGTGTCATCATACGTTTGAAATTGCAAATCATCATCCGCACTTATCTTTCTTCTGTCAAACTAAAATTGTAATCTTGATTATCTCTTGAAAACCTCTTTCCAGTGTGGGTCTCTTCATGGATGCTGTGATTGTAGCACAGCCTCAATACCGGTCATTTACCTGTTTTTCTTTTTGATTTATTAAGTGAAGATAAAATTATTCCCACTGATTAATATTAATATTTTATGATTAATATTTTTGGTTCCTCTTGGCCTCTTACAAGTGTACTTAAAAAGGCAAGTCTATATCCATGTTGACAAATTTAAACTCTTTGTAAAATTATATATGGTTGAATAATATTTTCACCCAAACATAATTTTATCATTGGTGAACGCATCCTTCAGTTCACTTGATGACATCCTGAGATAGTTTAGCTCATCAAATAATAAGTTTATCCATCTTTTTCCCAAAAACCTGAAGGAAAAAAAAAAAAAATCATGTACTTACTTAGAATGTACTTCGAATGGTTTGTAAGTGTTTTTTATGTGACTGTGAAAATCTCTTGGCTAGAAATGAAATTTTCTGATTATATCATATCTAGTAGATTTTTTGTTATTATTATCTAACACACCCTCTTAATCTTGAACACGCTTCAATGGGTTCAGGAGGAGCCAAATAATGAGGAACCATTGACACAAATGTGTTTGTTTTAACAAAGAGTTTAGCTTAAAACTCCTATGAGGAACTTTCCATTTGAGTTGATTTTGGCGCCCCCTGTGGACAAAGTGGTAACCTTTAAATCATTGGTAATTTTGTCTCTTCTCTGTGTAAGTGATGTTATTTGACATTACGGTCTTCACTTGTTGTTTTTAAGGTCAAATGTATCACTTACTGTGTGAATATTTACTGTGGGAAAAGTAACTCAGGGTGTTTCTTCAGTGCTCCCACCCCCTCACAGCTGGAGTGGATTTTGTGAAAAAAATTCCATTTAGTTTTCTTATGAGTCATTTTCAGAAAATTGTTGTTGATTTTAGTTGTATTTTTGTCTGGCTTGAGTAACAATTGTCCAGATCTAGTCATGGGAACTCATTTTAGTCAGTGTCAATTTTTGTCTAGTTTCAGTAGATATTTTGGTCAAACTGTCTCAGACACTTTTATGAGAGTTATTTGAGAAAGGGTTATAAAAATTTGAGTATGAAGAAAGAATACATCACTATGTTTGGTTTCCTTGGTTGGAAATGTGTTTGTAATGTTTACTTCATTGTGTCAGGAAAAATTATTACCCAAAACTTGGTTTAAAAAGTACAATTAGTCTCAAGTCCTTTTCACTACATGACGCTTCATTTAACTGAACTACGATATTGTTCGCTGAGGTCTGCATATGAGTCTGAAGAATTCATATGCCAGATTTTAGAGGGAGAAAGTAGACAAAGACCATGGTGTAACTTGGCTCTGCTAAAGAGAACAATTAGATAACTAACACAGCATACTAATTGCAAAGTTATGATGAGTTTCAAATCAGTAGAGATCGTTTTCCAGAGAGAAATTTGAGTTTTGAGAACATTAAATTTCAAGAGTTATTGTGCAATCATGCCAGTCAATAAACATACTTCACTGTTATTGCCTGAGTAGAGACTGCAGGGTCCTTTGCTTTCCTAAATCCTTCAGGTTTTCCCCCTGTCTTGAATCGACAAGGCACTCTGTTTAATTAGGATTCATACACCCAGCTTCGTCTCTAAAAAATATGTCCACAGGTCGTCTCTTTTCTTCCTCCTCTCTAAGGTGCTGATTTTTGGTGAAGCCAGCTGCCAGCAGAAGCTTTGTTTGGCTCTTGATACGACAGCTGATAGCTAGTGGCTTGGTTTCCTAACTATAAGCAGACTTTTTGCCAACATGCAGGATGGAAAATAATTCAATGACAATGAAGAAAAAGAACGGAGGTGGTGAGAATTTGTACACTTGTTGCAGAAAAACAATATGTATAAAAAGGTAAACAAACAAAGCCAACTTTTTTTATTTCAACATTGCCCACAGCAGTTAAAGGCTTTGAGATTTGTTAAATTGAAATTGTCAATTGTCTCATTAGAGGTCTCATTTGCTTTTGTCCTTCATAGAGACACATTAATATTCATTTCAGCCTGTTTAGTAACCAGTGGTAAACTCTTTACAAGGGCTTTAATGTCCCGGAAAAATGTTGTATTTATGTCTATGAATTATGAAACATAAAGTAGGCCAAGAAGAAAGAAAGATAGAAAGAAAGAAAGAAAGAAAGAAAGAAAGAAAGAAAGAAAGAAAGAAGAAACACTTTTTAAAGTCCCAGTTAAATTCAGAAGCATGAAGCAAATTTAATAAACAGAGAAGGAGACATGTTGCCTTTTAAAATGATAAATAAAAGCGCTCACTTGCAACAACTGGGTCATTGACTTGGGTTGTAACTGTTTTTACATTTATTTTGTTACCTGTTTTTTAGCAGCTGGGTTACACCTGCACCTCTTTGACTATAAGATCATGACTTGTCTGGGCCATCACTGGTTTTTCCACAGCAGACTTGCTCTGGCCGAAGGCTAAACAAGGCTGTATGTTGACCCTCCCCACCCCCTCATACTGAGAGGATGATTTTGGCTGCTTAAATCAAGAAATGCTACTCCTTGCTTTGGTTCCCTCATGATTTTATACATTTTTCGTTAAAAATTAGGGGGGGAAAATTACACCACTAAAATTTTTGCCAGTGCGCCCTCTTATCTATATGAGTCTTTTTGCATAATTTCTTCTGTGTTTCACTTTTTTTAATGTAAAAGCTGTTCGGTTTGACATGTATGTGTTTGAGTTTGTGTTAAAGTAAGACTTAAATGTCGCAGCTGACAAAATGTTCTTTGTTATTTATAACGGTGGATTAAAGTGCAGATACTCACGTGTCGTGTTTGTTCTTTGTCTTCAATAAGTGCTGCATTTATGCTGAGAGAATTTCTTCAAGGTCTCGCTGCTGCATTGTCTCTGCTTGCGTAAATATGAGGTGATGGATATTGGCAAACAACCAGGACCTTCACCATTCAATCTCATAAAACATGTTTTCACAGGAGCAGAGCTGACTTTTGAAATCCCCCGCATCATTGTTTTACACTTTAATTGGAAAGAAATCAACCAAACAGTTTTCAATGGAGCAGACTGTCATTGTCTGTTTTGGTTTCTATGTAGTGCAGTGATGGCCGTCTCTGAGGAGCAGTGAATGAGCTGTTGATTAGATTAATAAGGCAACAGATTGAATGTGGTGATGTGTTTGGTTTACAGGTCATTCCCAGGGCCCCTCTTCCTCTGTGGTCTCTATACGGGATCGGGCAGTAAAGCCATTTGTTGTCTGCTGAAGATGCTGATAGGTCCCGTGGGTGCTGGTGTGGTTGGCCTGCTCCTCCAGCAGGCAGGCATGTTGCAGTGAGATTTCCCCTTGGTTTCTTCTCTCTTCTACATGCGATACATGTCTCGTTCCAGCATCTTATTAAGTCTGCACTGAACACATGAAACCTTGCGGGACCATCTGGAATTTCCTGCTGACACAGAATGAGCTTTGCAGGTTTTCTTTGATATTTCACCAGAACAATGGAGGGGCAAAAAACTTTTAACATGGATTTCTAATATCCTGCTGTTGATATTGCCTTGCTGTTATCAACGTCCACTGAGGCTGTGCAAAACATTTTTTTTTTCCAGCAGATAATGGAATAATGTCTCACGGTAGCCTCCGTTCCTCATTTCTTTTCCTGTATAATCACTGATATGACATGATATAATGTGACAAATGAAAAATACCACATTTCAAAGCAGCCAACACCTCGCATTTATCATGGTTTGAGAAAATACCCAAAGGGTGAAGCCACAGTGCTTACCTGAGACTGTAGCCTATTGATCTCAGCCACAACACTCGCTGTGCTCTATTCATCCTGTCCTGGCTGAGGTCTCACACAAACAGAGCCGTCAATCACCGCCTCAGAGCACCGCTGGCACCACCCTTGACATTAAGCTTACAATATCATTTGCCTCTAAGTCACTTTTCTGCAGAATTGCGGGGGCATTTACCGGGGAGTCCTCTTTCATCCAGCCTCTAAAGATGCAGAATTAAATTTAAACTTTAATTAAGCCATAATGAAAGTTGAAGTGGAGGCAGTTTAACCCTCATGGAGCTCTAGCTCTGCTCACAACAGCCTTTTAAGACACACACCTCTAATGCATGCTGCCTTGACACATTACAATTCAGTGTACTGTGTATACATGGCTGCCTGGTGGTGTGAGGGTGTCAATGAATATGTATCGACGCATGCTGGGTTAAGTATCTGGCTCAAGGTCAGAGTAATGGTGTCACCATGTCAGGAATCCTGATCAGCGCTTCTCTCTACAGGAGCAATATCTGGAAATAATATTGACACCTTAAACAACTGATGAATTCATTTGGAGCGTGCAAAAAATCCATCTCCAATGATTTCCCCATCAGTAAAAAACAGAATGTGGGCATTAATAATTCATCTGGATTCAGAGGGGATTGATCCACAGAGATGGCGGAGTCCTGACAGCTGGGATTGGAGGGTGGAGGAATCGCTGCTGCATGTACAGTGTAAAGGCTTGAGTACACTTTCACGCAGACACGCACGCAAGCGACATAAAGTCGTACAAAAAGCTCGAATTTCCTCTTTTTGATACAACACTTGAGCTCTTGGTTACATAAAATAAGTGGAAGAAAACTCATTCTGTCATTGTGCTTTTTGAAATCTAAACAGCCGCACATTAATGTCAAGATAAATTGGATCATAAAATAATGATGATGCTTTTAAACTCCCCTATTCATATTGGGTATTGAGTTGGCACTCCCATCCTGAGTGTATTCAGCAATGTCCCATTTCTGCCGCAGTTTAATGGAGCCTCGCTGTCTTGGTATCATTGGGCTTTTGCTTTGAATTGAGTTTATCCAATTATTGTGCAGGTGTGACATCACTGCTGCTGAAGAAAGCCTGCGAGGCAAAGAAAAGTGCTCGAATGAGAGATAAGCAAATGTAAAAAAGATGCAAATGGAGAGAAGTTATTTTGATTCTTTTTTTCTTTTTTTCTGAATGTCTGAGCTAATTGGTCGCTGGAGAAGATGCTGATGCAGAGGTTTTGCAAGCTGCTGCAGAGCCACCCACTCTTTAACGGGAACAAAAACTCTAAGGCGACATGTGCACAAACCAGTAGACATGAATGCTTTCCCCAAAGCTCTGTCAGAACCTTACCTCAGTGAGTTAACAATCCTCTATTCTTCCTGGGCTCACCATGAGACACACTGGACTTCATTGTGTTCTTGTCTTCTGATTCATTTCGCTTGCCACTGATCCTTTTCCTGGTATTTGGTAAAAGCTTGCATTAGCACATCTAAAAGTCCTGTCTTTGTCCTTTTTAGGAATCATTTCTATCTCTCACCTGCCATTAGCCAACACAGCCTGTCTGCCCGAGTTACATTTCACGGAGAGAAGATGCAGAACTGCTCTCTCCACACCCCATTAGAGAGTGGGAAAGCGCCCCATAAGCCTGGGACACTGTGCAGAACATATGCACGCTCATCCTCTCACACACAGGTGCACAAACACCCACACACATATGCACACATACATTACTAAGCCACAGAGCAGCCTGCATGCTTCTTCTTTCAAAAAAAGCCACCATACAGTTGATAAAGATGCAATAAAATGAACCAAAAGCAAATGAGGAGAGTTGTAATGAGCTGCAGAGGGAGTGGAGGACACCTGTTTGTTTATACAATCGCACACAAACACGGCGCGGTTAATCACCTGAGGTGCTGGCGGGGTGACGCTGATCTACATCACAATGGGGGGCTCGGCTTGCATTAAACACAGAGGACAGATGCCGTTCCATTTTGCTTTGGCTTTTCAGTTTTAATGCCTGCTTTTTGTCCACCGAGACACAGATGCAGATGTTCAGTATTGTGCTGCACCTGCACTTCCAGCCCAGCTCCTGCTTGCCAACTATCAAAAAACAGCCAGACTATGTACACACACAACAAGCCAAGTAAAGGGAAAAAAAGAGTCGGAAAAAAAAAAAACTGGACTATCAGAGATAGGAAGACATCAAAAACAGTTTCAATCTTGCCTCAATTTTCTCTCAATAGTTGTCTGTGAAGCACCTCTCCTCTATCAGGGAATAAAGAGAATCCTATTACATATTTCTTATTTTTACTGGCTCTGTTGCCTCTGATGGCCTTTCAACAGCTGTGGTTACTACTTTATTTGCTGCCTCCATAAAGGTGACTTATAAGCTGTTATCACAAGGCCGGCCAGAGACGTCAATACGAGATTAAAAGGTGTGAGAAGAGAAAGGGACAGACTTCATTAAAGTTGATGTAGAGCTACAAACACCTATTGATATGTGTGAGACAACTAGGGGCAGCTGAGAGGTTCAATTGAGATTTGGCCTCTCATTGACACCTATTGGCGCCCATTGATTTGTCCCATACAGCGGGCCGCGGGGAAATTTTGAACATTTATTTTCAGACAGCGGTAAATATGGGTGGAGGTGCTGTCAGACTGAGGAGAATGTCACAGAGAGGAGAGGCTTGTTGTATAGAGCAACTTGTTCTTGTCCTGTGCCTCCAAAACCATCCACATAGAAGAGTACATTTTTCATATATTACGTGTTGATAGTCTTCAGAACTTGCTGCACACTTTAAAGATTTGTTTTGTGCAAAAATATTCGCTCAATATAAAATTCAATAAGCAGACACACTCTCTTTCGTCAAAGGACATGGAGCATGCACAAAGTTAAACAAAGGAGAAAAAAAATCCTCAGTACTATGCGAGAACCTGCCAGAGAAGATGAAAATACATGCGCAGAGGTGAAAGAACTTGGTGTGCAGCCAACCATCATAATCAAACCAAATCATTAATGGTTAAAATAACATCAGCTCTGTTACTCAGCAGGTCTTATATAGAAGACAAATCATCATCTGACTCACAATCAACACTTAACAATCTGATGGTGTGAGAAACAAAAGGATTTCTGTTATGTAATCCATTTTCAAAGGCTGGGTCTGTCAGAGAGGAAGAAGGTCTGTGTCAAGTATTCACAGTTGAGTCCAAATCGCTGTATAATTGCAGAATAATGCACTAGGATTTAAAAGTCTGCAATGAACAACCAAAAATTATCATAAACTTTGACAAAAAACAACCAAAACTTTGGGGCCAGTGTTCTGTGTGATACATCACACGCCTTCAGATGGCTTCATGAGCCAGCCAACAGATTTTCATCAAATAGATGGAAATGATAGAAGGCTGGAATGGTAGGAAAAAAGTTTTTAGATTTTGTAAAACAGAGAAAAAGAGCACTGCAGTTTGCCAAAGCTTAGCTCTCATGTAAAATGTATTTGATTTCTGGTTCAATAACTGAAACAGCAAAACCAAGAGATTGGGGCTGTCAACATTTCAGCATGTTCACACATTTTATCTCCCTTATTGTCAATCCATTATACTCAGAATCTAAAATGTATCCTGTGTATATTCTATAGACAACTACCGAGTCCCTATATTGTCACAATTCAGTAAAAATGTCACTGAACTATTTCAATATTTCCATTTTAAGATTGATTAGTCCAACACAAAGCAACATTGCTCCAGATCGCCCATCCTCGATTTGTTCCAAAACTCAGACTCAAACTTCCAGCTTCATGAAATGAGTGCAGGACAAAAGTCAACCAGAAATACAACGTTGCTCAAGGCTAGCAGATTGTGTAAGTTATTCTTCATGGTGGAAACTTTGCAAGTTGGACAGAAATTCATTTTTTTTCTATATCATACTAAAAATGTCCTGTTGTTACTTGGCTTCAGATTGTTTTCTGCAATCATACTAGTGAACTGCTTTATCAAAATAACATCAAGAACTAGTACATGAGACGTAAGAGTAAAGGTCATTACATACCGGGAAATTAGTGAAGAAAATTAGTGAAGTGAATAATTAGCTTTCTTTTAAAACCTCATAAACTCAATGCAAGCTGCCACACCGGCTACGAACTCCCGCAGAGTGAAAAAGCAACAGTAATTTTTTTTGCTTCTGTAGCGAATTTTGCGAACATTCGCTGGCAAACTGCTATATAAATCTGTAGCGTAATATACATCTTACCTTGGATATGATGGCAAGCCATTGCTCTGGATCAGTTGGTTCTCTGTAATTTGTCCTCGTCATCTGCAAGCGTGGAGTCAGCTGATGGACCAGTTCTTGAAATTGTCCCAGGGACATTTAGAAGTATTGTCGGAATTTCTTGGGATACAATTTTAGCTCCTGGATCGTTGTGTGGAGCTCCCCCATCTCCTGTCGCAAGGTCAGTAATGGATGAACCAGATACTTCGATTCTTCTTCTTCTTTTTGTTATTCAATAGGCTTACAACCATGACCAGATCATCATCACTTAGGGATGTAGTCGCCATTGTTTCGCCTTCTCTCCCTTCCCCTCTGTTCTCCCGTAGCGAATATGCGAATTTTATTCACTCCACACCAGGTGTACGTAGAAAAAGGCGTAAGCCAAAAATTGCGCATATTCACATAACTTTTTCACGTTGCTTCACTAATTCGCCGGTGTGTAACAACCTTAAAACCCCCCTTGCAAGTCTTGTTTTCTATCGGTCGATGCGTCTGCTTCTTCTTTAACCACATATTTCTCACCGAAAGTGTGACAGAAACTTCTCAAAGTCTCATGTGGTTTCCTTCTGATACCACAAACACTAATGACATAGTCAGGAGGTGAGGTAAACACACATATACACTCACAAGCTCAAACACATAGAAGAAAATTAAATTTTACATTGCCCTTTACCAACCTCGGTTTACAAATATGCACAATTAACACTCATGTGCATCACAGGAAAGAGTTAAGTTTTTTCCATTAGTTTTTTCATTGGGCCTAAATTATCTGTTTTCTGTTCAAGTGCGAACACCTGCATGTGTGTTCAAATGCCATCTTGTTTGGCAATACTTCCTGTCAGAGTAAACTGCCAGTTTTGCTTTCAAATTTTTCAGTGCCAATCTAGGTAAAAGCAATGCAGCATGAGGACAGGACAACCTCAAACGTTAACAAACATCTGTCTAGTAGAAAGTAGGTCGCATTCTGTGGTCAAACTGTGGGTTACTGCTGCGAAGTTGAAGCAAATGTTGGGTTGTCCACTGGGTCAAACATGCAAGAAGTTGGGTTGTGGGTATTTTTGAGTTTATTAGACACCTGTTGTGAGTCGATTACTAGAGAAACGGTGAATGTGCCTCCACACCACAAGATAACACACAGCATATCAGCACACAGCACCCTAACTTGGCCCGCATTAAAGCTCCAGATGTGCCAACAGGATCAGCCAGACTCCAGTGAGAACACCTGAAATGTGTTTTCTAAATATCCAAAAAGTTCCACATAGTCAGCTGAGGTTCACACAGCGAAATAGTTTGGAGTGAGATGGAGCTTCTCCTCATAATGACAACATTAAAAATGAGGACTTGACTTGAACTTAAATGTGGGTCCAGGGACTCACCACCTATTTGATACAGCTGACTCAGACTCACCTTTGACTTTAACACTGAGGACTGCAGCTGTGGTGACTGGACTACGAGACTGCATGGGACACCGGGGAAATTTGACTTTAACTCACGCCTGTGCATGGAGTCCATTGATCCATAAATAAACAGATAATACCTCTGGTGTCAAATGCATAGAAGTTTCTTTACAGAAGTGTAGAGAAAGTATTGACTGTACAAAGTATTAAAGTAATGAATATAATATGAATGTCTGTAATGTATAAACATTTATAGCAGAAAAACATCAGACAGATTCAGGATGTGTTGTGCCCATACTCTGCATCCATTTCATCCTTTTTTTTTTCTTTTTTTTTTTTCGCACGTCCTCTGCAAGATCACAGAGGACCATTATTTGGCAAAAAGAAAAAAGGGAAAAAATCACCAGCCTTGTATTTCCACAGATGTCTGAGATAATATTAGCCCGTGTTAAAGTTTGGGATACTTATTATTTCATGCTTAGATAAAACTGTGGACAGTTTCTAGTGGTGCAGTTTTACACTTTGGACCCTGAAAAAACCTCTCTGACCTCTACATGAAGATGTTTTTAGAACTAACCAAGCTGTTTCTGCTCTCGCTTCTGGGAGAGGACAATCATTATTTGCAAAACCGCATGAGGCTGCTTGTCAGAAGAAAAAAAACATTTCCAAAAGCAATAGCTTGTTTTCTCTTGTGAGGACACTTACTGTTTAAGAAAAAAAAAAAAAAAACATTGCATGTCCCCGTCTTGGGTCATAACATGTGACAAAAAATAAATCGTAGAAAAGCTGTGCTGCTTCTGCTGCTCCCGCCTCTGTGGCTGATTACTCAGTAAACTAAATGCAGCTTCATACCATCTCATGCTGTTCTGGTCTGGTTTGGCCCTCAGCTTCTGACAGCAGAGCGAAGGCTGCAGCAGGTGAACGAGTTCATTAGAGCAGCAAGCCGGGGTCCACAACAAGCAGCCTGTACTCATGGAAGAGCCGAGCTTTGCCTTCAGCTGTGACCTCTCCCATCCAACATGCAGAGATAATACAGCAGCAAAGAAACTCAAGGCAAACGGTTTTCACAGACACACTCTTTATTCTAGGCAGGGAGCTGAACAAGTAAAAACCTTGCCTTATAGCACACTGCCCCCAAACGTACTTCCGCTAAAACTCCCCCTCAACTCTCTGTGCTGCTCAAATATTTTATATTTTTATATGAATATTTACAAAGGTCAAAGCTTCAGAAGTTTGGAAATTGTTGAAAGAAATATGAAGAGTTAAGGTCAAGGTTAGAGATGTAATGAAGGCAGAAAACAAAATCTTGGCACACATACTTTACACTGTGTGCATGCTGATGATATCTGCCCTCCCCAAGCCTTCAAAGAGAACATGTTCTTTACTTCTCCTTCATATGAGCACAGAAAACAAATATCGACCTTTGTAGCAGGTGTAAAACAGAGTCAAACCACACCATCACAACCCGAATCTCAGAGCAGCCAGAAACAGCATGAACACAGATAAATAGCATTCAATTATAAATTAACCTCGATTTAAATGTATCCTGATATAACCTAGAATCAGACTCTTCTCCACCATCTGCTCTGCATGGGGATAACTTAGATCATTTATGAATTTTTTGTTTTTTTTGCCAATGGGAAGAATAGCCTGGGATAGAAAAAAAGAAAATCTTTAATCTCTAAGGTAAATTGTGTTCCCTCTGATTGTGAGTCATTCTGTGCAATGAGGTTGAGGAAAGCCAGAGATGATTTAATCTTTTACCACCACCAGATGTTCTTTGTAGGTTGCACCACGTGTGCACGCTGCTCTTTTCCCTCCACCCTTTTTCCATAAAAGTCTCAGCTTATAAAAAATAAGCATTTTTTTCCTGCATTGCTCAGAAACCTCTAATGAACTTTGAAATTACTTCTCAGAGCGAGAGGCAATTATCGCCCCTGAAACTTTTGATTTCAGTAGCTGTGTGTACAGATATTTTCTGACAGCTTCTTCACTTTGGTCCAGCGAGAGAAGCAACAACAAATCAACAAAGTCTTAAGAGCTTCTCCTCAAAGCTGGGTCAGCTATCAAGACACATAGCTTTTGGTCTTTGAAATTTCCCAGAGAAAGAAATAGTTTTCCTCACACTGGGGGTGGCTATGCTCGAAATGTTAACTTTCATGTTTTGCTCTCGGGTTAAGTGTCCATTAAACAAAAGCTTTACTCTTGTTTTTTCTTTGTCCTGTGGCCACAAATAACACAGCCGCCTTTAACTAGTAATGGCAAAAACCTTGAATGTCTGACTCACTCCAGCCTTCCTCCTGTCCTTGTTCTACTCGTCTGCCTCCACCAAATGGGTAATAGATTTTTGAGCAAAATACCAGCCAAGAAAATCAGCCAACCACTCAAAATGTTCTCCAAGAGTACATCTACCAACTCTGCTGAAGACAGCAGAAGCAGTCAAACTCAAGTATGAAGGATCAAGGTGGAGAAGAGTCCTTTCTTTCTATTTCCTGCTCTTGCTATTAAAAGGGTTTTCTAAGGACTCCAAACCTCAGGGTCAAACCTGCTGTAATTACTTTGTTTTAAATGTCAAGATTAAGAACATAATTCCTTGAAAACCTGACTGTACTTTTTTTATTTCATAAATGCCAACTTCATTATACTGTACATCAATTCAGATTATGTGCCACAGTTCCTGACTCAGGCCTCCATGTGGGGGATCTGCGCTGTTGTACAAAATAGGGCTGGGCGATATGGCCTCAAATCATCATCACGATATATTTAACTGTTCACCTCGATAATGATAAATGGACAATAACTACTCCACAAGCTGCTCACCCCCTCCCACATTAACTTCGTCTACTTCAGCAGCTACAACTTTTAAATGGTCCTCCATCTCCTCACCTGTCTTTCCCTGTTAGTTACACACTGGATGGGGTGGAGACATGCGTCTGGTGTAGGACAGCATCTTAAAGGGACATGAGACCAAAGCCTACCTACACACATCCAAAACCAAAACTGAATATATCAATATGGGCAAAATGACTTTGGTTATTGTCATGCATTTCGGTATCTGTAAATTTCAGGTTCATCACCCAGCCCTAGTACAAAATACACAAACACAACACACAAACACTTCAAATAGTGTCTTTACATATGGTCTATCAGGAACTTTCCCTTAACACAACAAAGTATTTGTCCAATTTAACTCCTACGAATATGATTGTTAAAGCAAGCCCTGAATTGGTAGCTTCATACAACTGTCAGAAATCTGAGTACATTTCTGTTGGATTGAGTGTCATCTGAGAAGCATTTTTAAATTTATTTCCTGATTCTCAATGGCAAGTTTTGTCATGATTAGTAAATTAAACCCTTCAAAAGAACCAAAAGGAGGTTTTTATTCATTGAATGCTACGCTTTCATATACTGGAAGGGATTGGTGAAAAGATAAAAAGTGAAGAATTGACTGAAAATATAAAAATGGTCAAGCTTTGCTCAGTTCATAGCTGCTCCATTCAAAAGACATGATGAGTTTTATTGAGATAATCCCACTCAAACCAATTACTGCAGTAAATACCCAAAAGCACAGAGAAGAGTGAATGCAGAGATAAAATAACTGAAAAACATCCCTTCAAATTAAAAGCTGGGGCCCCACTTTGGTTTAACAGTTACAGCACTTGCCCCACATGGCTGTTGTTTCACGTCAGAGCTGGCGCTGAATCTACTCCCTGCTCTGACTCTCTGTTGCACTCTCTACTCCACTCTGTCTCTCTTAAGCTGTCGTATCAAGACAGCCAAAAATGCCCCCAAAATAAAACTGACTTTTAAGTGTGGAGTGCCACAAGGCCCCATGCATGGAAAATCACATTTGGGTCCCACCACAAATGTTGCAGTGATTTCTTTTCTTCTAAGCTTTAACAATTGTTTTTATTTGTCTGTAGAGATTTACATGCAACAAGTGCCACAGATGTTAGCTGTGGTCATTAAATGGGGATTAGATGGGGAAAAAAAAAAACAGCTGTTGTTTTTTCAACACAAGTTTGGGAAGTAAATTGTAGTTATTCGGGGAATTCATCTTCGTGATAACACAAAACCTAGAAAAGACAGTGGATTGTCACATGGTGTTTTAAAAAGAAGCATAAATGTTAAAACTAACAGTTTTGTGAGGTCTTCAGAGGTAGAGTTTCTGTCTATTAAGTTTGTCTACCAAGGTAAATCAAGCACATTATTCCTGAACTGATTTTTCCTTGAATAATATCAGAAATCTACAGAAATTTCCGTCAGATTGGGTGTGAAATTTTACATTTCAGGATTATTAACCCCTAATTTTATTGATATGAGTGACAATAGAGGTGTAAATCACTGCATTTATTTGGAAAAGATGCTATATCTTCAAATACCTGTGCAATAGTTGCCACTATCACAAAGTCAGCCACCTTTTGATCAATTCAGAGATGTCCAATCAATTTTAGATGACATTTTGTATTTATTTAAAGCTCCTGTGAAGATCTGTCAGTTTGTGTCACTTTTGGCGCCCCCTGTAGACAGAGCAGTCTTTGCTTATGTTGTCCCTGACCCTTACATGCTTTAGCAGCGTCCTCTTACAGAAAACCTCACTTTTAACTTTTGACAATCAAATGTATTAACTATTGTAAATATTTTTTTTTTTTTTGTGGAAAATTATAAATCGGGGATGTTTCTCCAGCAGCTGGACTGTCACCTGCACCCTCACACTGGTTTAAATCATGAAGAATCACAACATTCAATTCGTAAATATGGTCACTGATGGTCTTATTTGATTTTTGATATCATGAAAAGAGATCAAAATGAATTTCAGGCTATTTCATAAATGTGGGGGAAAAAGAGCTTTAAGACAATGGAATAGTTAACAGAACATTATCATACTTGTGTCTGTGGAAATAAATTGTATGACGCTCTTATTATAAAACGTGATTTCTTTCAATATCCTCACACAAACATTGCCACTGAAATATATCTATTTGTTCAGTGTACACACGTTAAACCCCTGTGTCTCAAAGGAGCCACAGCATAATAGATATATTGCAACATTTCTGACATGACAGATGCAAAGAGATCCTTTATGGGTAGGTTATTTTAATACTACTAAAATAATGCGTGTTGTGGCTTATACTATAGATTTTGCTAAAGCCTCTTATTCACGCCACTCCTGAAAATTTCCATCAGCTTTCAGTCGTGTTTGACCCCAAAATTCTTCAAAATCGTTTATCCTCACAGCGTGAAGCCTTCCCTGTCAGATGTGATGGTGGTGGTGGGGGGTCTCAAGAGCCAAGACATCACATATGAAGGACGCCACAGCAGTCACCATATAATGATTACAGGCGAAGCAGAATCGGATGTGACATGTTTTTGCCTTTATGTTGGCCCGACATGTCAAGGGTTATATTCATGGTTTCAACAGATGAGTGCAAATGAACACTGGCTCTCAGAAAAAAAGCATTACACTGCTTCATTATGAGTGTGAAGATCACGGCGGGCACATAATGTAATGAACATTATCACCCCCTCCTCGCTTATAGTGACTCTTCCCTTCACATTAACCATTGACTGTATATGGAACGGACAACTGGGTGGTGGGGCGGTGAAATGCTGTCACTTCTCTTTTGCTGACCACGTAACAATAAACTGTCAAAGATCCCTCAGGACGGATCAGATCAGATTATTGTGTCAGTCTGAGGAAAACATTCATGGGTATGGAAAGTTCAGTCACTCCTGTGTCAGTGTCAGGTTTTGATGTTGCCCAAGCTGAAAAAAAAAAAAAAAAGGTTCCTGCTTGTGAGCCATCAATCACTTATCCTTCTGACTTTAAATAATTGACTTGAAATAAACTAATGCGAAAAAAAAAGAATGAACATCTACACAAAGATGAGGTCAATGTGATTAGGACTAACCGCTGTGCAGGATGGCGTGTCTAAGAAAAGAAAATTGCCTTGTACGTAAATGTTCTTTTTTGACCCATTTTCCAGCTATTATAATGGAGATTGGGAGCTTTATGACCTCGAAAAATGAAGACTTTACATGGGGTGGCTGTTGTTCTGTCCATGCTAACACATCAGCCAACTCTGACTTCTTGCAGACATGTAACCATGGCACTAACAGGAATAAAGATGCAGTGAAAACTCGTGTTGTGTCGTTCATGAACGATTCATTCAAAAGAACAGAACTGATGAGTGAACGAGGTGAATGGAATTACTTCAAGACCTGATTCGTTCCTTTCTCAGTTCAGTTGAGCTCAGCCATGAGCCTGGCATGCCGTTCGGGAGTGGAACTACTGCCTTTGACTCTTTGGCGAGAGATACACAGCCAGCCAGCTAAAACTCCAGCCAGCAGGACTCCGCCCGATCAGCGGGTGGAGTCTTGTGATTTGCTCACAGCAGGTGGAGTCTCGTTATTTTCTCACAGTGAATGAAGGTCATGTATCAGTCAGACTGTGAACGAAACGAAATTCCGAACGACTTGAGGCAAGCAATGGAGGGAGTGGCGTAGCGTTGTTCATGAACTGCCAAGCACCGGTTTCACTTTCCCCGGTATAAAAAATGAAGACTCACGCTCGTTTAGTGGCCGTGCTGTTTGTGGCTGTGTTGTTTCACTCGCATTGCGATGCGAAAGTCGGCGGCTCACAGAGAAGTGGGTTTTTCAGGGCAGGGGAGTGATTCTTCCTTCACGACTTTGTGAATGAACGACATGTGTCACCCAGTGAGTGACGCTGTGACTTCAGCAGCAGGGGAGGGGGGTTCAAGGAATGAACTCCCGATCAGCGCCGCTGTGTCACTCACTCGTGTACTGCACCTGGCGGGACGGGGCTCCAAAGCACTGACTGATTCAGTGAACGAATCTTTTGACTGAATCGTTTTAATGAACGGATTCTCAAAATTCAGTTCAGTCAAAAGATCTGTTCTTCCCATCACTGGTGAAAACTATGTTTGGTTCTACACATGCAGTCGACTGTGGAAAATTTTAAAATGTGTGAATAAGGCCTAAGTTTCTACTGTAATACACAGCTGAAATTGGCTGCAGAACAGAGCACATTGCTTTATGTAACCATCTTTCAGATCCATGTTTTTGTAGTTAAAATAAATCTCTCTTTACTTAAAATTAAGATTATGAAAAGAATAATTAATTTTCACTCTTTGAGCAACATGTGAAAGGGCTATTTTTAATAATAACCACAAATGGAGCTCTAAAGGGAAAAATCGGATCAGAGTGGTTCATGCTTGTGTTCAGAGTCCATTGAAATGTAAAGTTTGAGCACGAGAGCTACAGACTCAGGCCATTTAACACTTAAAACACTTGACAAAGAGTGATTTTAAACCCTTGCATGGTTGAAAACACGCTGTGCACACCCAGCTTTTCACATTGGCACCTTCTCTAGAGACACTGTGTCATCGGGGCAAAAGAGAAAACGCATATTCCACATTGAAAAGGTTACAATCATCCTGCATTAAAATCCTGGATTTTTTCACTTGGTGCCAAGGCTGCCCTTTACGACTATTATCACCTGCTTCTTCAAACTGTGTTCTTGTGTGATGATACACTTGCAGGTTGTCATTAAAGGCAGTAAAAGTAGTGGTGTGTTACATTACCACCAGAGCAGTTGTAGGTCTTGCTCAACAGCCCTTCTCTTCATTAAAAGTTGGTTAATTGACGGTGAACTGGATCTACTTGTAAAGGAGTAATGAGCTGGGAGGGAAGGTCAGGCTCAGCGAATCAGCACTGATCGCTCTTGTGCTAATTAATATAAAGAGAAATCCGGAAATATTGGTTGTGCTAAGAAGCATAAAAAAACACACCAAGATAATGTGTCTCCACAGGGATTACCCTCTAGGGTATATATAAGTTATAATAAATGAAGCAGAAATCATAAAATGTGCAGGTTTGAGACAAAAACATGTCAGGTTAACCCTTATGAGCATGAATTTTATCTCTTTCTCCTCCTCCACCCTCTCAGCTCCTCTCCATTTGACTGGTCATGTGCATATACGTGACTGCCTGTCCGCCACCCTGCAGTGAAGGTGTTAGGCAGCTAACGTGAACACTTTATCATCCTCTCCTCTGTCAGCAGCTGCTCCTCTCCTCTCTTTGTTTCTTCTGCCATTTTCATCTTTTATTTTCTTTTTTTTTTTCCCATGCTGGCAGGTCTCCATTCCTCTATTTTTTCATCTCCCCCTCTCTCTTCCTTCTCCGCTTTATCTCTTCCATCTCTCCAGCTGTCCCTCTCGTTCCTCTCTCCCTGCCCTCCCATCTGCCGATCGGGGCCTGATAATTTTTTCCTCCTCACTCCGTCCCTCTCTCCTGATGTTCTCCCACTCTGTCCCCTATCTATCAGACTTTCTCCAGAAGCATCCCCACTGCCTTCCTTTTCCCGTTTCTTTCTTTCAACCCTTCTTCACTTCTTTCATCTGTCTTCCTTCTTCTAAAAAACTATCCATACATCATTCATCCAGCTATTCAGCCAACTCCTCTTCCCCTGTTCGTCCCAACCCGGTCCAGACCCTGAAGCAGTGGGATCAAAATGTAAGGGAGATAGAGAATGAGCCAAGATAAGCTCTCCCCGCAGGTCACTGTCTATGTACCAGCTGATAGGAATCAATCTGCACCCCAGGACACTGCTCCTTTTGTTGTGTTTTCCCTCTGTGTTACAGGCACTGTTGTTTCATTTTCCTTTTTACTTAAATCCTCTCTGATTTTTTCAGAAGCAGTGCCAAAAACCATCATTGCGCACCTTGAGCTTGTTCCTCCTCAGTGTTGTTACAGCATTATGATTTTGTTGCTTCACTTCTGCTTTTTTAATGCTACGTAATCTGTAAAATGTCGAACAAAAATCCAAGTACTTCTCTGAATCAGCGTAAAAATCTAAATCCACCATCTATAATTTTAACCTTATCTTACCTCATCTCACCTCTTCCAGCCGCTGGGTTCAAGCCTTCTGTAACTTATGCAATCTCTAATTAAGGCTTTCTTACATCTGTCTCTCCAAAGTGAGGCAGTTTTGTAAGCTTTTTCACCCTTGTCCTGATAAAATTGAGTGTCTACAGCTGATTTTAAGGCAATTATCATCATCTTTTCTTTTTGGTAAATAATAGATAGTGATGGAATGGGCAACACTGACCTAAAATATGCACTGTAGTGGGTTCAAACAGTTAGCATTTATTATTCATTGAGGCAACGCACCAAAAGGATGTCAGGAGAGGATTTGGGGGATGTTGGTTTTTGAAACACTAAAAATTCTCACCACCAATATTATTTTATTCCTTAAAAATAAGTGATGACATGAAGGGAAAAGATGAGGAAAGAGGTGAATGTTTGACCTTAATAAAATAACGGGTTTTATTTGCAGCACATTCTGATGACAGTTGTCTGTTTACAGTTGCTCACAAAGCACTCTAATTTTACTCGCACAAAGTGTGTCATTGTGCGAATATGTCTTCCATTCAATTAAAATGCCATCTATCTATCTGTCTATCATTCTGTTCTGTCATCAACTGAACATCCACGTTGCTCTAACCATTGCTAGGTGGAAGACAAGTTCTTCTTTACGTTTCTTTTCTGTTTTGTAAAGTGCTTTGGTGTGTACAGAACAGCTGCTTTGTCTCCTTTGAATGAGGTCACAGGACACACGTGGATGATTGCAGCTGAGAACGCGTGACGCCAACCTATAGGGACCACAGACCGCATCTACTAGAGCGGCATGATTTTGGCCAAAAATAAAATTCTATGTGACAGCTTCACCAAACTTCACTTTGATGATAAGTTTTTCTGTCATCTCTCAAAACGAAACCATTCGAAATGATGTAGTGTATATGCCAAGCCAGTAAGTGGCGCTGTAACGCTGCAGAGAAAATGCACAAGAGACAGAAGAAGAGTACAGAGCCTGTGTATTAAAGGTTGATTTGGCTGGACACACTCAGGCACCATAAAAGAGTTACCCTGTGTGTCACATAATCGTTTCGAGAGAGATGCAGATAGGCATCCACACAGAGATGAATTGCTAGTCGTTTACAGATTTATGAACTCTCTGACCCATTTTCAAAAGTACCATCTACAGTCATCCGAAACACTGTTTCCGTGTGGATGAAATGCTAATATGACAAAAAACTTTGTTTCCATGTATACGGGTTGATACCACGTTCAGACAGACTTTGCAAGGAGTGGTTTTCACCCGAAACTGTGAAGCCGTACCAATTCCACACGACTGGCTTGCTCTTGCCCTAATTAGCCATGAAATCATTGCAAAGTAGTTTACTTCAAAGTATATAGAAATATAGAGAAAATGTCGAAAAAAGCTCAACTTTTTTTTTTTTTTTTTTTTAATGAGGCAACATCTTCCCCAAAGAAGTTTAGTTACAGATGTGATGTTAAATCATGAATCTGAGTTTACCTGGAAATGGATGATGACATGTAAGTTAATTACTGTTATTTGTTAAGTTTATTGAGTTGAAGCTATGGATGATTTTATTACTCGTTAAAAAAAATACTGGTTAAAAAAATCACTCCTGTGGTTTCAACTGTTGTTTGTGCTTCCATAGCAACAGTATTTTTGTATCAGCTCACATACAACTCAGTTTATCACTTAACTTCACATTTCCTTTGACTGTGAATTCTCAAGATTACCTACTGTGTTGTTATAAAGTATATTAAACTCAACAGTTTCACTCATTTTAACCTCTTAACATTTTGTTTTTCTGCTGAAATTCTCAATAGATGCAGAAATGAACCTCAACACCTCTAAAACGTTTTCTCCCCTCTACTATTTCTCTTGGCAGTTCTCTGCCAAAGCTCATGCTGTTTGAGGCTGCTTCGTATCCACAGACATGTCTCTCTCATTGACTTGAGCTCATGCTGTGCTGTTTCACCACTTCTCATCTTCTTTCCTTTACTGGTGCCCGGTCAGCATTTAACAACCAATCAAAAGTTTGGTGCCTACCAATGATTTGGCATTTCCTTCATGTTTTCTTTTGATGCCACTGAACAGAAACGCTTTTGTCACACTGTCAACAGGAAGCAAACAGTACACTAGATGGGCTCTTCTCCATCATGGGATCAAGTTGTCCCAGCTTCTTCTTATTTAAATCAAGAAACCTGTTGCTAAGGGGTTTTGACCAATCAGAATCAAGGAGGATTTGTTAAAAAGCTGCATAATGAGAGTGGATAATTTGCCCTGAATTCATTTAAAATTCTTTCCACATATTTAAGATGATATGTTAATGTAGTCTGTTTGCAAGAATATCCAATGTCTGATCTGTTCAATTAAAAAAAGTTCAGTATCGTTCAGAAAAGTTTAAAAACTAGATTTCCAGAGATGTGGGCTGCAGTTGATCAGCTGAGCACCCTGATAATGAATGTTCTGTGTGTATATACTGTTTGAGAGGGAAGCGTAGCAGAGGATCCCCCACCTGAGAAAGGTCACAGTAGAGGTGGATGGGAGTGGACCACACACACCTCCTGCCTTAGAGAGATTTATCAAGCCAGCTTTGCTCCCCGAAACACATGGTTAATTTAGCAGCCATTACAGATGACATCTTGATGAATAGAGAGGGCTGTTCACGCATACATAGGCAATAGGCATAAACACACACAAACCTACACATACACACACACACAGACGCGCTCAGAGAAAGAATAATGGTCATTTTACGGGAGTCTGCAGGAGGACAGGAGATAAAAGTTAGTGTTGGGAGAATGATGTGTCAGGATGGTTTCATTAGCTCAGAGATAGAAGACTCCTGTCTGTGCCATCAGGGATCATTCCAGGGGAAGGAATGATTTTTCACTGCCGGAGATGGACATGTGCACTAACACAGTGACAAACTGCAGTCTAACTAACTATTAAGCCTAACTACGTGTGCAACCAAATAATCCTGCCTCCTTAATTAGGGCTCCTGCTAATCAGGATTTAGGGAATTTGAAATGCTAAAAGGTGAAATGGGCCACTGCACCAGCAGTGTTCATCCCTGGAGAAAATAGTGAGCACAGCCATGAGACAAGCGGCCGTTGCTCACCAGTCCCTCCTCCCATTTATCATCATTCCATCCCTTAAAACTGATATGTATTGACTTGATGGAGCTGCCCTTCACCGCTTTGAGTAGGAGGTTCCACACGCACCACAAATATTTGATCACTGTCAAACATGTGTTGGCAGGGTCTCTGACATACACACTCTAAGCCACACTACAAAGAGCTGTCTATTGAAACCAACAGATGATATAGAGTTGTTCTACCCACACATGCAGGAAGCAGTCTGCCTACGGTTGAACGGCAGCCCAGAACCTGGAGCTGAGAGAGAATGTCCTTTATGAGGCAGCGATTCTGCTCGTGCTTCCATCTCTGTGGCGGCTTGGCAGGGAGTGGAGCAGACATACAAATAGACAATAGAGAAGTCTCTGTAGAGATCAGCCTGCGCTGCTGCACAGCCAAACCTTTTTTTCTCCAGTCTCCATGCCTGCAGGGACACTGTAACCCTTTAATGCACATTTTGAAAACATGGACAAATTCATTTTGCTGTGCTTTGTTGGATAACAAAGCGCTCTCAAGGACTAGCTTCGATGCAGTGGAAATCAAATGAAATGAGAGGTCTCAGGGTATACAGCATTGTAACAAAACTCCTTGTAAAGAAATACCACAAAGCCTAGCCTTCGACTGTCTGTATCATCACAAAAATATCAGATCAAGCAGTCACATCGGATGAAAACCTGATTTGATTATCACCACAATGGGTATTTTTCTTATTCGGGTGTCGTAGACTGCAGCAGTGCCATTACTTTCGGCACTCATCAAGATGCACCCTGAAGGTCAGACCTGATGAATTGGAGAGACAGCTCTGTTATAGAGAGCGACCATTATCCATGATAGTGAAAGAGATTATTCACTCTCCTGAGAGAGGGGAGGAGGAGAGGAGAGGAAACACGAGAAAGGACGTGAATAAAGGGCGAGAAAAATTAAAAGCAGACAAATAAAACCAGGGGGAAAAAAACTGAAGAAAAAGAAGGGAGGGCATCCACATCCTTGAGTGAGGAGTCACTGTAAAATCCTGCTGGCTGACGGGTGACAAAACTCCCCCCTACCCACTTAAAGCTGACACCTCAGTGCAACTGTTTCTCTCCGCAGCAGGCAGTCAGGGATGATTTCAGTGTACCTGAGAGAAGCTTGAATACTCCCAGCCCAGTTAGAGCTGACACCAGGAAACAGTCTCCCTCCTCCGCTCCCCTCTGTCTCAACTCAACATTTTTTCTCAGCGGAGATGTCCTCTGACAGAATTCCGCGCTCAAACCGCTCCATGAGGCTGTTAGCCGCAGATATCCCCTCAGGCTGGAATTTAACGGGAGAAACGCCTGCTGGTTTGAGTGAATTAAAATAAAGATGATCCGTAACCTTATCACTGCGCCACTTGCAAATTAAAACACGGGGACATCCTGTTTTACCTTTAACTCTTCAACATCCTTTAACTTATATTTAAAAACGGGTCAAAAGCACTGAGCTAAGCCAGCCAGCCTATGGGATATCCCATCCTAATAGGGTCTTCTTGAACCCTGAGCCCATCCTCCAGTCTGTCTCTGCTTCTCTCTGCAGGCAGTGGTGATGAAGTGTTCTGCTTCTGCAGTAGTCCAGCAGTGTGCCGTGCATGATAAAGAGCAGGAGATTGTGGGGGAAGCCTCGGGAAGGCTGTGAAACCCACCTGCTGGTACAAAGCTGCAGGCCAGAAGCCATGCTGTAGGCCGGGAGGGGAATAAAGGATTTGAATGGCGGTAAACCTCGCATGCAAATAGGTCTGGTCTGGTATACTAATGCCGTCTGATGCATGAAATGACACGCATAAACAAAGGTGAGTGCCTGGATTTATCCTCAGATACAAAAGTAATGCTAATGCATGCACACAGAAACTCCTGTATAACTCTGCATATTGAATAACCATGCATACAGTCACTCTTGAGATGAATATTGATGAGAGCAGGATGTTGAGGGGAAATGGCATGTCATTCTTCCTCAATGACACATCACATACATTCACACTTAGCCCCTGAAGTAATGCAATCCTATCTGAGACACACAAACAAGAAGATGGAGAAGAAATGTGTTTAAATTTTACAAAAAATAGAGAAAAATACATCTACCATAAAGTGAGGGCACAATCTGAAGTCTATACTTCACAGATTCACAGTTCTTATAATGCTAGAAAAGAAAGAAGTACCTGTATGTGTGCACGTGTCTACAAGTGTGTGCATGTGTGTGAGTCTAACTCACTCTCAAAGCTCAGAGGATTAAATTAGAGGAGGAGTAGGTCCTCTGTTGTGAACAGGGGGGAGGTTGGACCACTTCATGGGTCACACTTACAGACTCCATCAGCACTCCAGGCCTCATCGAGGAGACAATCTCAAGGGTCTGGGGAGGACAGGATGACCTGAGGTTGGCCTGGGAAGCCCACGCTGAGACTGGCAAACATCAGTGAACAGGTCAACTGTGCTTCTCAAGGGTGTAATTAAAAAGTTAGAGGTGTGATTTCTGCTGTTGCTGCAAAATACAACACTGTATGTTGCTCGGGGCCAAAACTATTCAGCCTCTCTCAGTGATCATATTCTCACAATTTGAATGAATTTGACATGGAATTGATACTTATCTTAAATAGCATTTGTGCATTAAATTTGTGACTTTTGTAGTATTTTCTCTCTGTGTTGTAAGGCTGATTCTTTTTGCCTGTTTGCTATTCAGACGAATCCACTGATTCAAGATCAATGCTGTTCTTCACGAGACTTTTATCAGAAAATTACAGCGACGGCGTGTCTTAATGGTGCGAATGAAGCTGTGTTCTTTCACACTCTATATTCACATCTTTACCCTGTATGTCTTTAGTAATGTGAAGTTGTAGATGCACTGATCAGTCTATATGTAATTACCCACAAAAGATAAGCACAGTCTGTCTGGAGATGAACTTGATCACCGTGACAAGAAGAAGCTATACTGCTTTTGATGTGAAACATATTTGAGCCATTTTAAAAAGACCCACCTCAGTAAAGTCAATGTCAGTCTAAGTATAAGCTTTATTTTGAATAATTCAAGACTTCACCTTGCCATCAGACTGCCCCAGTTTTTCACACTGAGCTTTTCACAACACTAAAGCTTCCGTAATCCTACGCAAGTTTCGCACTGAATTAAGCTGCAGAGCAGCTGTTAGGGTCAGTGGTTTATGGAAAAAACATCAAAAACACTTAAAAAATATATATGAGTCATTATGAACTAAACAGCCACATGCTGTTCTTTGCAGAAACAAGAGGTATTTTCTATGAACCACAGTAAACAGAAGGATAACTTGAGCAGATGGAGACCAGACAACAGAGAGAGAATGAGAGAGAGAAAGTAAAACTGTTGTTTGGTATAGGTTCAAACAATATACTGGTTTCCTTGGGGACTTTTGAATCCAACTCTTGTGTGACAAGTAGGAACAGTTTCATAAAATGTAAACATTTTTACAGTTATATGACAGCTTTAGGAACTAGCTTTTCTCTAGATCTATGATTTGTATTTAAAAATGATTATGGGCCATTTATTGTATCAAACTCATCGACTGAACAAAGTTGAAATTAGTTCAATTGAACTCAGATTTCTCCAGCTTCTTCATTAAAAGGGCCCCTCAACTAAACTGACATATAAAGGGCAGTCTCTAGTGATGAAGAGAACCAATCGCCCTTTAAAACTGTTGAAGAAGGTCTCCTGCAGCATCCGAAAAGAGGATTTTGATGATGTATGACTCATAAACAACAAATCACTGATGAAAAGATGGTTGCACTGTCCCCACTGAGGTGTGAAGTTGCTTAGAAAATTCCGGCCACACAGTATGGAAGTAGATTTTTAGATGTTTGAGCATTCATATTTAAATTCATTTTCTCTTCTTGTGGCTCCCTACAACTGATTTGCTCAATGATGCACAGTTAATGTTGTTCTGTAAGTACATAGTTCATTTCTTATGTATTAATGACAAAGATTAAATATTTATACAAGACACCAGGCTAAGTTAACTTTGCACAACAGAATCAAACGACAGCAGTGTCCCTCAGAGTAAAACTTTTTACTTTTATACTAAAAGTTAATGTTGTTGTCTGTTGAGTCACCAAACTTTGAGTTTGAGTTGAGTCTCAAATCCCAACTGTTAGGTCAGAATCTGAGTCCCTTTTGAGTCAGAGCAACTAAGGAAGAATCACTCAAGTCCAGCCGAGCCACCGGTAGAGTCAGAGTCAGCATGGAGTGTTACCTGAGGATTCATCAGGAGGACTGCTGTTTCACTCGAAACTATTAACTGTAAAGACCTCAGCTGGCTGTGTGGGACCTTTGGGATGTGAAGAAAACATATTCAGTTCATTAACATCAAGGTCTGAATGATCCTATCGGTGTAGCTGGAGATTTAAATGATCCCATGCACATTAAGGTGCTGTGCATCTTGGCTAAATGTGCACTGTAGCTATCTTAATGGGGAACCTCTGCCATTGTTTCTGATGCAAGAGAATCACTGAAAGTGTCTATTAAACTCAGAGATATCTTCAGCCCACCTTATGTTAATTAAAAATTTAATACTCCAAATATGGACAGAAGTGTGGTCCCTTTAGAGGCGAACATTAGCTAGCTTTTTGCAGGTTGAAATCCAATAACAACAGTTTGTGTAACTTTAGCATCTCAGTTGTTTATCTGGTGCATTCTGGACAGAAGCTTAGGATTGTTTTCTCCTTGATTGTTCTTCTACATATTGCTCTTCTCTTGCTATCACATAACGTAAAAGTGAAACACATGGTTCCTAGCACCTCTATAGGCATCCTGACAGTGATTGTTGCAAAATGAGACAGCACATTAATAAACATGGTGCCAGCTCTCGCTTCAAACTGATTTAATCTTACAACAAAAAAGGCCTGTATCAACACATAAACTTGATCCATCCTCTGATTCTCAATGCAGTCAAAACTCCAGTCAAAGTTTAACTCTGTCATAAGTGCTCAAGAAGGAGTTAAAGCTCTGAAAATCAGAGGCCTGTTGCACCAGCTATGTATATAATTGTGTCTTAAATTAGGATGTAAAGATCTCACTAAACCATACGCTGAAAATTGTTACTTAAAGGAATATTCCAGCGTAAAATTAAGTTAGGGCCAAAAACACTGTAACACAGAGTTAGACACCCCCTTGAGAGATGAATGTTGCCGACTGTTTGCTTCTCTAGTTATACCAACTTAGTAATGACCGCAAAATAGCAATACACAGCGGTCTATCACTCCACACGTAAACCTCAACCAAAACGCCACTCTATAGCCACAAATAATGCTCAGAACAGCACCTAACTTCATCAACAGTACATGTAGGGTCCCAGCCATAGCACTATCCACCAAACATCTTTTTAGCTTTGCCTAATTTCTTTGGCAAAGAGACTAAACACAACTCACCCACTCCCCTCCAGCAGCCGCTTGCTTGTGGGGGGAGCCCTGACGAGTCGATCACCGAGTGCAGCGGATCATTTCCTTGAGGTAATAACCATCATAATAATTCTTTTGCACTACAGACACTGTAGTTCTTCTGCTTTGGCGTCTTGGTCTGATTGCATTTCCATGAAGTAATAATCATAAATGTCTTCCTTGTAGCTGCTAAACTCCACTGAACTCGGTGATCGACTCATCAGGGCTCCCCACAAACAAGTGGCTGCTGGAAGAGAGTGGGTTCCAACTAAATATTACCTTTGGTTCATCTTTACTGGTAGATCATAACATCAGTACTACTCTTATGCCTGACTGTCTCTTAAAAGGCTGAGGGCTGAAATTGGTACCTGTGAATTCCTGATACTCGACTACCAGCAACAGAAGAGTGGGTGAAATATGACAAAACATTATAATAAGTTGATAATTAATCTTTAGTGTAAAATTACAACAATGGCATTGTGTGCTGAATTCAACAAGCTGCATTAATTTTAATTAAAACATCTCAAAACTGCATGGTGTCTGACTACCTGAAATTGACCCCTCAGAAGACTCGATCTGAAGAAGCACCTGGGTGCGTGACAATAAACGTTAGCTGTTTGGGAGCCACAGAATCCTGGTTTCTTAGTATTATTGCTTTGCATAGTACAGAACTGAGTTTCAAATACAAGCATGTTTAGTGTGCAACATGGGATTGTAACAAAAAACATGACCTCTGATTATTAAAAAAACTGTTGCCTGCTTTGTCTTTAGAATTCTTGTTTAACTTGTTCTTGAGTTTCAACAAAAATAACCCGACTCTAATCTAAATGGAGATATAGCTTTACTGTCTCGAAGCATAAGGGGAATTTCAAGTGTAGCCCTGGCATGGAAATATCTCACCCATGCTGAGATTCTGCATAAGCCATCTGACCCGTCACCCCGACCGGAGGGAGACACAACCTACCTTTGTCCGAACCATAATATTTTTCTGCTCTATGTTAAAAAGTCCTGACAACCTTGGCTGATCGTCATCTTCCTCTTGGCCACCCCAACAAGCAAGAACTACTTGGAATGGACGCAGAAAAAAAAACAAAAAAACAACAACTTTTAATTAGTTAATCAAGTTTTAACAGGAAGAGGCATTTATTTATCATGTTATTGAGGCAGATCTAATCCTTAAGAGAACATCTGCTATAGTAGAGCAGAGCTTTCGGCAGCTGTTGATAAACTACAAGCTGTCAGTCACGTCTTATGTGCCCCCTTCCTCTCCTCCCTCCTCATTTCCCAGAGGGACAGCGAGAGAGAGGGAGGAAGGCACAGAGTTAATCAAAGGAGTAGTCTTGCAATTAAGTGACAGTGAAAGTTACAGGATTGTATCTCAAATCCATTCGGCTTACTTCATGCTTGAGACGAGGGCCTTAAATAGACTGTTGATTCTCAGGTTCAGTGATTAAACTGGTCATGGCGTATAAGAGCACAACAGAGCTGTGTTTTTACACTGAATTTTCGTGTTCTTGTGAATTTGTACGCTGTCTCAGGGAAAGCTTTGAACAACACTGACACTGTTTTGTTCTGAAAATCCATCCTCTGTCATGCATACTGAGATTAAATTCGAATGTTTTGTGATGTTCATCAGCTTTCGCTATGAATAATTCCAAGAAGCAACATTTGAGCAAAGGCAATCTGCTCTGATGGGACTGAAGGTTATCCAGATGGATCCGGAGCATGGCCTCAGTGTATGATTACATGTTTAGCTCCAATATTGATGTAATCCTCAAAGGGTATTACCCTGGAGCAGCCTACCTGTGGATATGCAACACAGGGCTTTAAATCTGCACCCAATCTCCCACTATCTCGCCCCTGCAGCTTTTTCCATCAAACGGCAGCGATTCGGCGCACTTCTCCTGATGGGGTGCGCCGCTATTCTCCAGATGCAGCCGGACAGCTGACCCTCGGGCCAAGGTGCCTCTTCTAACAGGTCTTCATGTTTTATTCATGGCACCTGAAGACCAAAGTAAACTGCTAGACCACAACCAAAACAAAACGGCTCAGCCACCTTGGGAGAGAACTTCCCCTGTTGTAATAAGACGCCTCACATCTCTGTTACTGCAGCGCTGTGATCCTCGTACCATGCAACAACCATGCTGTGACAACCAAATATATTTCACTGGATGCTTGTAAATAAAAACATCTTCTTTTCCAAGCCACACTTTTTGTTCTTCAAATATGCACATTCTTTTTTGTGGATGTTGTTATGGGAAGATTATGCCCATGTTTCCACAAAATAAACCTCTGCTAGACTTGCCTTTTAGGTCTGGGGCTCATGGGAAATAAGGTTTGATAAAGGCAGCTAAACATAGAAATAGTTAAACAATAGTGTTTGATTCTCTTTTTTTAATCTTAAAATCAGTGTGTGTCTAGTCTCATGGTGTTAGGGAACACCTTGGATAGACAAGGGTTTTGTTGAGGGTGATATTTCTCCATGGATCCCACTGCACAATATGTTATTTACTATGTTCAATTCCTGCCTATAAACCGGCTACCATCTTAAGACCTAAAGAAGTTAAAACAAAACATTGATTTAGATTTTTTGAAACAAAAAAAGAATTTTCTACTCAGCCAAAAACATAGTCTCTCCCATTGACTGTACATACAATGGACCATGTTACTTACCCTTACCTTACCCAGGGACATCTGGGTTGGTTTAGTCCCAGGACTTATTTTACTCTGTTCCCCCTTACCAAAACACTTATCAATCCCACCAATGACACACTGAAAGTCCCTCAAGTGGTTTCAGTCTACAGCAGAACTGATTATTGTGATGATTTAAGGCAGATACTTGTGGCTATGAAAAACTGAATCACCCTCATGTTAGATTTTGCTACATTTTCTCTTGTCTTGCCTCTTCTTCTCTGCTGAACCCGGAGAGAAAACTGCAGGAGCCTTCATTTAAACTTTCAATCAATCAATCAAACTATATTTTTAAATCACGTTTCATACATAGAATGTAGCACAAAGTGCTGTCCATTCACACAGGATATCAAAAAACAATGAAATAAATTATATAAAAATACAAATACCAAACCCCACCTACAGCACTCAAACACTCACACACACAGATGCACACACATAAGACCAGGACCCTTCAACTTGCCACAGATGACTGAGGAATTGGTCAACAGAGCTGTCATTCAAAAATAAAATGGTTAATTAAATTTGATAAATTAAAAATCTAACCAAGTGTAATGACACAAATGTATTTGATGTGTTTTGTCATTTTCTTTTTTGACCCATTGTTAAAGTGAGGTAGGCAGGATCTGAGGAAGTGTCAGTTTTTGGGAGAAATCTAGAATGTAAACACTACACCTGGATAAGAAGTTGGACTGGTCTAAGAATATAGACTCCATCTACAGAAAGGGGCAGAGCCGCCTCTTTTGCCTGAGAAAACTCTGATCAACAGACATCTGTAGTAAGACGCTCCTGAATGACACAGGGGAGCAGCATCTGCCTCACAACCAATCAGGTTGGGGGAGGCGGAGAATAGCTTTGTTTACAGTCAGAAAGAGCGGGCTGCTCAAAAAATTTTAAATGTTGACTACACAGACATAACAAAACACAGTGATATCGTTATATTACCAAATGTCATCAATGACTAATAGCTATTGACTGATATTAAAGGCATTTTGGTATACACACCACAACAAAGATGCTTCTTTAATGGATTCCTGCCGACCCCACCTTTAACAGATAGTAGGCAAGGTTTATGACCTGACTAGCCAGCAGAGGGAGCTCTAAATCATTTGACCTCACAGTCAGTGGCATTCACAGGATCCAGTTTAATATGTAGTTTATGGTCCCTCATGGTCAGACCATGTAAGTCCATGGCAACAGCCTCTTACCAGGCTTCTTGCAGTAAAAAATCATATTAAATTGGACATTTTAATTCACAGTCGAGTTAAAACATCAGCCTCCTTGTTTTTTTTTAATCTTTATTTTATCCTGCTGTCAGGTCTCTGTTGATTACAAAAACAAAGAGTACAGTCAATACTTGCTCTCTTTGTTAAGTGTCCTGAGGTAAAGATGTTTGTTGTGAATTTGTGGTGTATAAATAAAGACTAATTGTCTTTTAAATTCTCATTAAACTGAACAATTCCACTGGAGACAACATAAGACAAGGTGAACAAGAACTCTGCAGGGGAATCAATGTTGAGATATCTGCCCCTGCTCTTGTTTTTCTGGGGCTATGCAGTTAAAACATCTAAAAAGACAAATGTGTCACAGCTCTTTACATCGTCACTACTTTCACTACCACTTGTGTTTGAAGTTACTTGTTCAGTGTTCAGTTAAGTAGACATGCACTCATTAGCTCTGCTGTTATTACCTAGATAGCAGGTGCCCCTCAGGCTGTTTCCAAAATCTCAGTCTCTCCACCCCAGCATCCATCTGCAGGCTTCAAAAGAGGATTTGAAAGATATTGTCTCATCACTTCTCAATTTCTGCATATAAAAGTAAAAAGGTAGGAAGTGATGAGGTCAGAGCCTGGAGACCAAACTCACAGTTTCGCTGCTGCTGCAATAAACAAGTTAAAGCATAACAAAATAACACTGTTCTGTCCCTTTTACAGTCTGTGGTCTTGATTCTCACCAAGATTGATTTCCTAAACATTCACAAGTTTCCCACAAACATTACAGACCTCCAGTTTACCTTTGATAATCTATGGTAGCTTTTACATTAGGGCACATGCTGATAACTTTGTAAGATACTGACTTATGTTCATGTTTGTTCTTGCTTATGTACATGTGGTTGGCTGTCCCCGCTGTCACTACATCTGCGTGTAAAAGTTACCTGCTAGTTGAACTGGATGGGAGTGCAAGTTATCTGCAACTGCAAAGTGTAAGATGTCAACATGTTTGGCATCATGTGCCTGGGTCACGTCAGCTCAAACGGATTTTAATATCAGCCATGTCATTTACATTTGTGTTTGTGTCGGTTTGCATGTGTATGTGTGTGTGCGTGCATGAGGTATAGGATTTGAAGGATTTGAAAGAATAGAAAACGGGATAAATTTTGCGTCCCCACCAATGTCAAAATCAAACCTACTCCCTTGGTTAGAACCCTCGCAATATACCAGTATAGGCAATAACTGTCTTTATTTATGATTTTTGTACATAAAACATTTATATTGTGTTGAAAACAAGCATGTAGTAAAACCTTTCTGTTCAGTTCTGTAACTTACCGTGTACAGACAGCAGTGCACTTCAAACTAAAAGCATAGTACTTACAAAGCAGGATATAAACACCCTGAAGAAAAAATATCAAAATAAAAGCATCACAAACCATGTAATCATGTAATGACGCCATGTTCTCTCCAAAGAAATTTTCGTCACAGGTCTTCAGCTCGAATAATTTTAGAAATAGATGATGACATGTCAAGTTTGGTTTATTAGTTAAATTTATGGAGTAATTTCTTTCTCCACCCTTGTCAGTTTGACGCACTGTGTTTTATTCCATAAGTATCATGATAATATTTTTTTTGAAGTGTTTTGTGGCCATCATAATCGTTAGATGAAAATCTGATATTTCGACAGCCCTAATTCACATTTTTCCTTCCTATAGCAAAAGCTCTGTCAGCTTCTAAAACGCCTGGATTTATTTAAGACATTCACCCTGGGTCTCTTTAAGACATTCACTCTTTTTAGTTTGAAAGTCTTTTGGACAGCAACCCAACTGAAATATTTTGGCAAACAAGGGATCTTTAGTTTCGTAATTTGTCTAATAAAATCCCAAACCTCCTCTTAGAAACCTTCGACAGCTCTAAATTCACATAAGCAGTAAAAAAAGTGTTCTTCCAAGGTTATGCTTGAAGCACCGGTCTGGCACATCAGGATGAAAGTGATGTGGTTTTGATGGTCTAATATGTTGTTAAAAATTTTGTCATATTGCTCATGAGGAAAAGTGTTTGTGTTTGTGCTTTCAGCAAAGCACTGACTGTGAGAAATACAAGTCCCAATGAGAAATAGAAGACCCATTTTAGATAAAAAATGACGATTATAAGGTGAGCCAGGACATGATCAACAGTTCTCCACCTGACATCCAGGATAGAGAAGCGCCATTGCATATTCACCCTGCTTTTCTAAATAATCAGTCCTCAGAAAATAAGACAGACAGTGCTTATTTTTTCTTTTTCTGAGACATGGCTACCACTTTAAGTCAAAATTTATGGGAACAACTCAATACAAAAAGAAAAAGATTATAAATGGGTGAAGTAGAGAGAGAGAGAGAGAGAGACTCCAGGCTGCCTCTCTTTGTCAGGTTTTAGGCAGTGCGGAGGACAAAAGCAAAGTCGCATTGCCAACATAAACACTGTTGATATTGGGGAAACTCTGCCAAGAAAATGTCTGGCACATAACACACCATAAACAAAAAATCTTGTTTTTATGCACTTTTACAGATTGAACAAAATAAATCCAACATGTTAATTAGTGAACTGATGACACTTCTATACATATTTTTTAATCTTTTGATTGAGCCAAGCTGGCTGTTTCACTTTGCTTTCAAATCATGCCATTTGACAATCAGCTTCCAGGCGTCTTCACCGGAGATGTTACAGGAGTTGGTCAGCCATTAGGGAGAAATTAAATAATGTGGTTTCTTGCAGTTAGATGAGAGGGTTGCCAAAAGACTGTAAATACAAGGCTTCATATGGTAGCAGGTGAGCTTTATTCAGGATAAAGACTTGTAACAAGTTGTTGTTCAAGGCAAAAAAAAGACATAAGGAACACATAAACCCTTGAAGAGCCTTTGCCTTAGATTCTTTCTTTTATTTCTCTTTTTTTTTTTTTTACCAGTAACAGCAGGGCAAACAGGAGCTTATTTGTTAAAAAAGTGAACTATTGCTTTGAAAGTGCTGTAGCTGTGGTTGTTCCACAGAAAAGCAAATGCCTCTTTCACTTCTTCAACCCTGATCTCTCGCAGCAATCAGTGGATTTGAGCCAGAGGCGATTTTGATCACAAAATGTGTTCTTGAGAAATGCAAGTATATCCCCCATGATCAATAACACCCATACCACTGGATCCCAGGTGATCAGACAGAGTGCATAAAAACACCTTGAGTGTGACGGCGGCGTATTGTGAAAAGATTGGAATTGATACTACGTCAATGCGGGGTAATCACAGAGCTCCCTGTCTCTTCTCCTTGATCATTCAGAGTGAATCAGAGTCCGACTTTGATCAGTCTCTGGCGCTGTACCCAGGGACCCACAAAAAGAGACAGGCGGTACAGAGGAAAGGACAGACACAGCCATGTATTTACCCCTGCATTTCAATCCCACTAATGATTATGCACGTCCAGTCACTGTATAACAGCTTGGAGAAAGCCAAGAGCTGAGCCTTTATTATAAAAGATCTGAGTGAACATTATTGCTTTTGCTGCATGAAACAAATGCTTCAAGCAATTATAATGATTATCATTATCTGCTGAGAGACATGCTCGACGCAAATTGGCTCTATGTCAGTAATTAAGAGATGCACCCCCTTTTTTTTTTTTTTTGGAGGGTGTTGAGTGAAGTTTTGGTGCTGCTTTTAAAATAAAAAGCCTGAGGAATGTTGTGCAGAATTTTAATATGCAACCTATGGGGGATAATTTGACCCCTTCTCTTAAAAAGGTTCTGCAATTGAATGTTAGCACCTTTCAGAATGACTAATAACAAGTGAGAAAACGCAAAAGGGAAAATTTGCAGCCTAATTTCAATTTTCATACTCTAAAAGGCCAACCAGGACACAAACTGCACCATTTAAGTCAGGTCTAGGTCATTTAATTGTACTTAACAAATTCTTCTTTCCTGTTATTTTTTAAGTATTTCACTGGAAATGGTGGGAGTTTGTGTGTGGCAGTGATAGACTCTAGTTTCCCCAGCATGTCAAGCTGAGAGTAAGTAGCTGCATTAATGCAAAGTATTGAGAGCATTATAGGAGCAGCCTTCCAGTTACAGTAACAGCACCAGCAGGTCCAGGTGTGAGTTTATGTATACATTAAATTGCACATTAATCCAGATTTTTATCACCTTCCACTGCTCTCACTGGGGTGTTGCTGTGACAGAATGAGGTTAGGCACAGCACAACCAGAAAGGAAAGCTACATTTAAAGCATCGCTAGTAGAGCCAAACACCAGATGCTGTCGTGGAAAACAAGTTTTGTTGTTTTTTGTCGTTTTTTTTTTTGTTTGCATCTGACATCCTCTTCTTTCAAACAAAAACTTCAGCGCTCCAATCTTCCTCTCACTTCAAATGTAATGAAAACTTTTAAGGAGATTGTTGCCGAGCATTTTCAGAGATCTGGCAGACAAACGTGGACGAACAGCAATTCGCTTACCAGGACTAAATTAATGTTGAGGATGACATTTTCTCTCGGCTTCAATAGTACTTGGAAAATGCTGAGGGCCTGTCAGAGTTTTGTTTTTATAATTCTAGTGCTTTAAACACAATCCAGCTTTAAACTCAAGGACATGCTGTTTCCATCATAAATGAGGTTTATGAATATATATCGCTGGGACCAACATGGTTTAGATCTGAACACATTCTCTTCAACCTGATGTTATCTGCCTGTTTGAGCATCCATGCTGCTTACCATCAACAAAACCAAAGTGCTTGTCACATGCAGATTTTTGCTTTTCACCTTTCTATCAAAACAAAATGTTCCACGTTTCAAACCACGTTGTGCTACACTCAATACATGCACAAAACAAAGAAAATTAAAGACTTTGAGACTCACATGTAAATCTATTTTTATCTATACATTGAGGTGCTATTTGCATACTAACAACTGAGCCTCATGTGATGCTACAAGCATCAAACCTTGAATGTGTGTCACTGCCATTATTTCATTTACCTAGAAGCAAATGTCCACACCTAATCTGGAGAAATTCTGGATCCTGGACTTTGACATGACTTTACTCATATGTGAATACAGCGGCTAAGGATTTCCTCAATGTTTGCGTGGTTTTGTTGATGTCGTTGTTAAGGTTGTTTGATCCTTCATACTGCTTGTACTTTTCTTGCTTTAATTGGTAGTATGTTTTCCACTCTTGCAGTAACTAGATACATTCATATAAATGATGTTGTGGTACTAACCCAAAAAGGTCACTGCAATTGAAGTGGTTTCCTCTTGCCACACGCTGATTCAGAACGTCTATTGAAGTATCTGCTGTCAAAAACATGTCCGATACAGACAGGCTCCTGTTGTGTTCTCCATGTGTGAGAGGATAAGTTTAGACAGTGTCAGGACCTCATAATGAGGGGATTGTACAGGGGTCATAGGTGAAAACAGCTAACCTGTGTTGATTCTGGAGACCCTTGTGTGGTGATTTTTCTCTTGTCTTTTTTCTTTCGAGAGTAAGACTACTTTCCAAAAAGCTCTGTCACCCTCTGCCATAGAGATGTGGCTCTCACTAGATCTTTATTAAATACTGTTTAATCCTCACAATTTACAAGAGACAAATTGATGAAATTATTCATTGATTTAAAGCTTTGCAAAATTATTGACTTCAGCAAGACAGTTATTAAAATTCTACCTCAATAAAACAAGTTTGATCAATTTCTCTCCCATACAGTCCCTTGCAATTGTTGTTGACAAAGACATTCCTCGAAGTCCCGCCCCTTCTTGAGTCTAAATGGTCAGTGGTTCAGGCGTGGCATTGGGAAGCGCAGCGGCGTTTTAAAAGTTGAAAATGCAGCGACAAAAAATGGCGTCAGTTGACACAACCCATTAAAGGTGCTGCAGTGTCCCGGTCAATGTCTGAATAATGTTCATGTACAGAGAAGTATTCACATGTTGGCATAAACATAAATCATATATCTGAATTTAATGGACTAAATGTTTTACATCTTTCTTTCTCTAATCTTTGGACTGCTCAAAATGCTTTTTACTGACATGTCACATTCGCACCACATACGCACACTGATCACAGTTATGTGAAGCCCCCAGTTTTAGACCAATCCCTAACTAATTCATATTTCTAATTTTGCTCTGTTGCCAAGCAAAGGCCTGGCTGTAGAGTTTTTTATGTCTATTCAAATGGGTTTAGTTTCACCTGGGGACGTCAGGTAATCTGTGAATTAACCCTGACGTCATCAGTTGGCCCAGCGCAGTCACGCTGGATTAGCAATGTCTGTAAACTACTTGTATGTACAGTACCTGACTGACTTTTTTCTGACAGGAAACACTGCTGGAATTTCATCAGAAAAAGAAGACGTCCAAATCTGGTAAATTTACCTGAAGAAATTTTAAGGCACAAAAAATTTAGATACAGAATTTAAAGTTGGAAGCAACCATCCGAGCAGTTTGTATTGAGCCCAGATGACAGAAATTCTCAATTTGCACGGATTAAAAACACAGATGGCCTCGAAAAATTATAACAAATCATCAGAGGTACACAAGTATAGCTCTGCTCCAATTAGGTTTGAACAATACTTTAACAGATAACATATTTTTTTCTAATAACTCTTATTATAATTTTAATTTTGACATTGTTTTTGTTGGTCGGTACTTTCACCATATTATGAAGTAGCATCCTATTTGGAGCTGTGTTAATCTAATGACAGTGAGAGTGTTGACAGTATTTACTATCAGATAATCACAGGTTGGTGAAAGTTTGTAATACACTAAAGAGACAAATTTGAGCAATTATGATTACGTTAAAGATTTAAATGATAGGTCTTGACTGAAAATCATCTTTTGATACATATTTGTATGAAAATACAGACAATTTGTAGAATAAAATGATCCAAAGAAAAATAAAACTCTTACTGTAAACTGAATCTCTCTGCCAAACTTTACCAGCACATTTCTAAACATAGAAACTCCTGGGCCGGCGCCAAATATCGACTCAGCTTTTTTTGGGAGAAAATCCAACCCAAACACAGGCAGTAAAATCCATCTTATTGCTGATAATCTGATTTCACTAAATAGCTCATGAAGGGGCATCAGTATAAAAGAGGCACAAAATCAGGTATAATATCCTCACAATGCCTTTAAAGATGCAACAGATCTATCTATCTATCTATCTATCTATCTATCTATCTATCTATCTATCTATCTATCTATCTATCTATCTGTGAATGTAATCTCTGTCATAGGGACTCTATATAAAATAAATCTGGTCCGCTTACTCAGACTAATTGAAGGTCATCGACGTTGGTAGGCGGAAGAACTATTATAAGGACTTTGAATAGCAGGTAAGTGTTCTCCATGTGCTTAAAGGGGAAACAGGACTGAAGCAGAAGATAAAAAATGTAAAAGAGCACAAAGAGCTGAAAGAGAGGATGGTGAAGGTGAGAAGAGAAAAGCTGAGGATTGTAAGATTGATGTGAGGCTGGAGGAGAGGAAGGAAAAAAAACAGAGAAGTGGGTGGGTTGGAGGGGGCTGTTTCTCAGGTGCACGCTGTTGGGGAGGGAGAGGAAGTGCAAATCCATGGGATATTAGATGTCGTGACCCGGCCGGTGGAGGGCGTGAGGATGGATTGGCCACCACGGACCAACTGAGGGAGCAAGAACAAGGGAGAGGGAGAGATGGGGTGATGGAGGTGTGGAGAAAAAGAAGGGAGCAAGGAGAATATCAATGGCCAGACGGAGACACGTATGGATTTCTCTTCCGTCTCTTCAGAGCCTAACTTTACAGCAGCACAAGAGTGGATCGAATTGGGAGAGAGAGAAAAAGTGCCTGCTGATCCTCCCCAGAGAAATCAACACTTATGCATGAAAAGCTTCTTTGACTGTTAACTTTGTTTCCCTGCTCATTGTTCAATAGGATGCACTTGTTTTTTCTTGTCCTTCTGTTTACAAGTCGGCACAATAAAAGCAACATAAGGTGGTGACAGAAAATAATGAATACCGCATAAATGATAAAAAGCCCGTCCATGGCTCAGAGTGAACTAATAATAAAAAAGGAAATTTATGAATAAGAGTGCTTATTACCGAGTGCTGCCTTGTGACTATTTGCATAATTCCAATTATTGCAAAATGACACAGTTCCTTCCTGATGTGATTTGTGCTGACTGTTAATACCATCAGCATAAACAAAGGAATATCGCCTTGATTCTCAGGCTGAGTCCGTCAGTGTTTGCATCAGCAGCCACATAAAGCAGAAAACTGGGATTTCAAATACAGCCCACGGTTTTTTGCTTTTCTCAAATCAGAGATTTCACAAGTTAAGGACAGAATTGAGAGGACAATCAGATCCATGTAGCTGATGCTCTGGATCATTCAGTGACACTGATCATGAGATGTTCACTTAACTGCTTCTTTCAAGGTCAAGATCAGCCTCGGGAGCTCTTTTATTCATCTGATGCGAAGTAGAAGTCCATGAAAGCTCAGAAAAATAAACAGATGAGTAAATGTCTGAAGTGAGTTTTCAACAGACTGTGCGGCTCAGTTCAGTTTTTAAAATAGTTTTCAAGTTTTCCATTAAGTTTTAAACTTGAAATTTAATGTTTGAGATTCTGTGAAAAGTAGACAGAGATCTTGTTTCTAAGCTGATATTGAACTGTGATTGTCCCGGTGTCACTTTTTTGTCTCCTAGCAAAGAAATATATCACTCACTTTGTACCTTATCTTTACAGTGTGCTTTAAATCGACTCATCTGACACCTACCCTCCTTGCAGAAGGAATAAACATTAAATATCATTACAAAGAAACATTGATAACTGTCACTGATGGTGTGGTTTGCTTTTGAAGGTCATACAGAAGTGTCATTATTTATTTCAGTCTGTTTTATCTAAAGCTAAAATCTCCAGACTGGCTTTAAAATGGAACAATCTTAGTGTAGCAGTTTCACATCATGATACCATAGTGAAGACTGTGTGATATAACGCTGGTCAAAATTTCCACTAAAGCTAAAGGAGCCCTGTAAAGATAATTCTGAAATTCTTGCTCTTTCCAAGGTCAACCCAGTGTGTTAAAAATAATGAAAGAAAAGCGTACACAAATGAAGGAACAACAACTCCCATGGATGCCAGTGTGGAAATTGGTTAAAGAGATGAAAACCCTTCAGTGCGCCGGGCTGTAAACACTTTTATTTGTGTTGTAAAGTTTGACATTTTATCATGGAGGTCTTTGGGGACTGACTCACTTCTGGAACCAGCCTCAAGTGGCCATTCAAAGAACTGTTTTGGCATACTGTATTGGCATTTTAAGCCCTGGAAGTTGCTGCTTGGCGCTGTTAATAAATGTGAAGGTCGTGCATGAGCTTTAGAACTTAGAGTATAACAAACAGAACATACAAAGGATAAAAGTAAAACAAATAACAAAGACAGAGATAGGATTTCATCTTCCCACAAAAGCCATTTCACAGCAGACACAGAGTATTTAGTGCTGTAAAGATCATAGGATAGGAGTGAAAGCTCCACAGCAAAAACAAGCTAGGCTTTTCCCCAAAACGTCTCCCAACTTCTTAGTAAAATATAAATCAAAACGTGAGAAAAACAGCTTGTGGGTTACTTGGATTAATTCTTCGTTAGTCATGGTTTGCTAAACCTAAGTCATCTAGTTTGTTATTTTTCTCCTCTGGTTCTCTGTGAGTTTGGATTTGTGTGCCAGGAATTAATCATATCAACAGCCTGTACTCCGGTGGGTTGGTCCTCAAAGCATTGAAACATTAATTTGAAAACATGACCCACTACACCTTTCCTCTGGTTTGTGGATTATCTGGGTAATCCCTAAACCTCACCGTTTCCAGTTTTATTACAGATATTTCTCTTGTGAAAGCAGCTCTCCTCAAAACATCTGAAATAAAAGCTAACAGTACTTACCACAGGAACATGTAAAAATGTGTTTACTCTTTTAGCTGTATATTCAAGATGAAATATGAAGAGAGTAGAAAAGAAAAGAGTGATGGCCTTTGATCCCCTACAGGGGGATCGCCTGTGAAGAAGATAATGAGAAAATCAATAAGGCTGGTTGTAAAACTCGGGCTAAGTCATGCCTGCTCAGTTGGGGGTAAGCTGTGTCTTACCGGCAGCCCTCCAGCATCAACTGAAAAGACAACTGCAATGTGTTACATGAGCATGTGTTCGTGTGGGTTTCTGAGCTTCTGTCACTGTGTGAAGCCAAATACACATGTGTGTGGGTTTTTTTAGAGCGGGATATGTAAGGCACTGAGATAAGAGGAATGGGTGTGAATGCTTCACCTGCCACATTGCTTCTTAAATACACAGCGTCTTCAGTGACAGAGACACAAGTAGGGAGAGTGTTCAAATGAAGCCACCTGCTTTACTGTGGTAACATCTTTTCTTCTCACTGTGGATCTGGAGTGCAAAGATGACAACTCCAAACTGTGTTTTCAAAACTGTGGATAGATACACGACTTCCCCTGACAACATAAACACTTGTTTGATATCTGTAGGTATATATGAATTTACAGCGGGCTATCTTAGCCCTGCATAAAGAGTGGGAAGCAGCTAGCTTGGCTTTGTCCTAGTCGAAACACAACTAAAGCTCACTAATTAACAAGATTTATTCTGCTTGCAAAATACATGCAAGTAAAACAAGAAGTTGTTGTTCTCGCAGAGTTATGTGCCAGCCTATTTCTTGGCCAGGTTTATTCTCACGTTAACAGACTTAGTGTTAAGCCAAACTAACTGACTGCTGCCGGATACAGCCTTATGGGGAGCTGAGGTGAAACTGGGATTTCCTGGTTCTTTTTGAGAAGTTAGAAAACCTCATTTAAATTTACATTTATAATTACAACATACTAATCACCACAAATCCAGGCTTGGAACAGAGCCATATAAAAAGAGTTATGTGGATCACCTCATGTGCCTAAATTAGGAGTTAAAATAACTTTTCCAATGTCAGTGTTTCTTTCTCCTTCTTCTTCTTCTTTTAAATTTATTTATTTTTTTATTGTGTTTTAGCCATGGAGTGGATTTGAACGGATGTGACTTCACCCACAGGCTTCTGGACAGCTTAAATGAAGCCTACATTTTGGTTTTCTGGAGCCAAAAGTGACCATATTTGTAGGGGAGGATGAAACTGGAGAAACATGAGGGGTTGGCAAATGCTAAGAAATCAAAGCTAGACAGTCTACACCCATGGATTATAGTAAAAAGCGGATAACAAGTTGAATTTCTGTGTGTGTGTCAAACATAGTTAGATCTTAATGTGGTTGTGGCTGACCGGGGTTGTTTATTTGGCAAAGCAAAGAGGAATAGAGAGCTTGTGGATAAACTATTATGTAAAATGAACCAAATTACAGCTTTCATTAAAATTGAAAACTTTTTTGTATCAGAATTTTAACACATTAATTAGCATTTTAACCTGATAGCCTAAGGTTAGTTTTTTAGCTTTTTGAGCCAGCCTCATGTGTACACATGCGAACCGCTCTCTCCGGACACTCTGCATGGGCTTGATTTTCAGCACTGGAGGTTAAGGCTCGGTTTTAGCAGCCTTTTATGAACACCATTTCCCACAAGCCCTACCCTTTGCTGGTGAAATGTCAGAACTCAACAAATGAGGCAAGTGCATGGGTGAGTGAAGGGGTCATGGCTAGTTCAGACGTGTGTGTAACAGCAGCCGGACATGGAGGAAAACAAACACCACATGGTAGAAACACATAATAAATCGCACAACTTGTTAATAAAAAAGCTTCATAGGAACTTGTGGGTGGATTGTGTTATCATTGGACAGAGCCAAGTTGCTTTTTCCCTATTTTATCTCAGAAAGAAAGCACGTAGGCGTATTTTTCCAAACTCGTGTTTTCAACATATATTACAAAATGGATAATTTGTTGTATATTTTGTGGCACTTGCAAAAAGAAATGTCTGTTTTTATCTGAACTGGCTACCCTCTCTTAAACCTTTATTTCTGTTTGTTTGCAGAGAGCACAACCCTGCAGTGATCCAGAAAATAAATTTTATATTTGTGTGGTACATTCGTCATCGTATTAAATCACTCCTGAGCTGAATACTCAGAGCACAATAAACAAATCAAACACAATAACCTGCTTAGTCTGTTATCAGCAAGAGGTCACTGAGGGGGTGGGTTGAGTGGAAATGTGCTATTTGCCCTCTTGTTATACGTCAAAACTTGTGCATTAATTTTTGCTGTTGGACATTGGACTTTAAAAAAAAAAAAGAAGAGCAACAATTTAAAATAATTGGTCATGTTCCTTATTACTCATGCCATCTGTGTGCTCCATGCAGCTGAAGCAATGATTTACTGTGTTAAGCTCTTAATTGCCAACAAACAAGAGCACAGAGCAAATTGAAATTCATGGCACAGAATTACATGAGCTTTTAAGAGACAGTATATGCAGCTCCAAAGACACTGAAATAACAAACAAGTGCAGAAATAAGGCTACAAAGCATGACATATCATTCAGCTGAGGGAGCAGTGCACTGTATAGCTTCATGAATGATTGCTTCTGCATTAACTATTTCTGCTGTTTGATCATCTATTCTTTTTGATACGGAACCTAGCTGAATGATACACTCCTCCCTCAAGGGTGATTCGCTCCATTGTACTTTTTGTGCATGAGAAATGCTGCGTTTTGTTTTGATTCAAGTTGCGGTTGCGCTATGTTTGAGTCGGATTTATACTTTAGCTTTTGGATCATGTGAGATCTCGAATCAAAATATGTTATGACATGCACTACTTTTCTCATCTCTGCTCATAACCAGCCCATAAAAAATGCATCCCGAAGTATGATTTCTACTTTTGACCCATTTTACATCAGACAAGAAGCATGAGCCAACTGCAGAAGCTTCAAACTTGCTGTCTGTTATTCTTGTTATCCTCCCACATCAAAGAAGTGTCCGGTAAGAATACTTTGGGAATGTTAATATTTTACAGTCTCACTTCTCTTTTAATGGCCCTTGTTCAGGAGGTGAGGAGAGGAGAGGAAAAAAGAGTCCTTGAGTTGCTTATATATTCAGGATGGAGCCTCACTCTAATCCACATACACTCCAGCTCTGTCCCCCATGTGTGCCCTGCCCTTAAGAAGGCAAACAATGGATATCCTTCACTCTCCTCCAGATCACCTCTTTCAACACATTATCCTTCATCTATCGCTCAAACTCCCTCTTTTTCTCCATCTTCTTCTCATGCACACTTATTTGTATGTTTTGGTGTAAAGCAAAGAGGTCTGTCAATAAAGTAAACAGAACACATTTTGCAAAAACGCCCACATGAAAAAAGATTTAATGCAGAAAAGAGAGAGAGAGGGGAAAAAGCCCTGGATTGCTTTCTGTTTGTGTAAGAGGGATTTTTAGTTAAGCCCAATTTAACAGTCGGTGAGTTTAAGCAAAGGTGCACCACACTTTCTATTCCACAGCATAAACACTCAATATATGCTAAGCCTCATTCTCTTGGTGTGCATAATGCTGCCTGAATCTCAGCGAGCTGCCGCGGACCCGCACACACGGCCCCATCCTCCTTACTCCATCTGCCAATAGCTGCCAAGGAAAATCGATATGTCAATACACATCGCAAATGTTGGGTCTTGACTTTGCAAGGTAATGTCTGCTTGTCTCTGCAATTTCGCTCTGTGCACAAAACAAGGGGGGAAAAAAAGCGGTTCCTTCACTCTCCCACGGACATTGGCTGATGAAAAACATAAACATAACAGGTTTTCGGTGTTGTTCTCTGGCCTCGAATATGACAGGGACGTTCTCTGAGCTGTCTCGGTTCATCCTTCAAATACATGTCTGCTGGGATCAAAAGTTTCTCTTTGTTTTTTTTTTCAGAGTCTAACACACAGCAGCCTCCGAGACAGAAGCCTAGTATCCTTTCCTTATACCCACTAGCAGATTTCTCACTCTTTCACTGCTTGTAGAAAAAGAGGATTCCTGCTGATTTTAAATGGGAACCACAACCCTGAGACCTCAGAGTTGTATCCAGGTTTCATCCCCAGGCCCCCTCAGTATTTAAGCACGGTGCTGAGAGGAGTGGGAGGGAAATGCTGAGGAGGAGAAGCAGGGCTCAGCACTAAGAGCCCAGAGACCCTCGACTCTCCGAGAGATCGGTTCTACTCTGAAAACTCTATCTTCACTTAATCCTGTCTCACTGGGACACACACCCACACATGCACATACAAATGTAAGCACACAAACACACGTGCACTTGAATTATGCATACATGCAGAGTGAGTATATATTGTGCATAATCACAGCAGCTGTGGGAGCATCCTATCCTCTTTGGTAAGACTTGTGCTGATGAGTTTCGAAGACTGGCAAAATGAGGAATAATGATATTTTTCAAGCTCTATACCGGTTTCTTATTATGCAGGAGCGCCAACACACATATCACAGCTGAGATGGCTAAGGGGCTGATCGCTTGCCAAAAGCTCATGTTGAAAGAAGTCTTTTGCAAAACATATGAACCCTCTCCCAGAGGAGTTCTTGCAGAGTACAAAGTGTGTGACAGATGAGTAAAGCTGGAACACTCTGAAACATCTTCAAGAGTGAGGCTGCCCTACCTTTACATCTGAATATTCATGAGATTTCAAATTAGCAATTTCTTTTTTTTTTTTTTGCATTTCAAATACATGCATGCTTCCTTCACAGTTGTCACATACCGTGCACATATCTGACAATAAACAGCTGACAAAAACTTTCAAATAGGCTCAGTTTTCATATTTTATTTAGATGCAATTTTCTATCATCAAGCGCTGAGAGCACTAAGGCTAGTTTGATCTGCATTTTTTTCTTTTCTGAGGTTTCATGAATAGTGACACAAGGGAGAGACCAAACAACCCTGTCAGACAGCAACAGTGTCTGAAACCCATCAAGGTTGCTTTCTCTCCAGGGATTGTTAGTCACAGCCGCTCTCACTGTCTTGTTCTGTTTTGATCGAGGCTTATAGCCTGCAACAGCTTTTTGGATGATCAGTGATTTTGCTGCAAAGGTGACTCATGAATAATGATGTTTTTCAAGAGAGGTAAATTAATTCTTTGGCGCAATGTCAATACCTGCTCTTCGAATAAACACAGCATTGATATGTCTCCAATTTTTAGGTGATGCGTACACAAAGAAAGCTGCTGTCACTGTGAGAACTGAAAGGCGATTTAATTGTACTGACACAAGCATAACCACAACTGACTGCAGGAGTGCCATTTGACTATAGGGTGCCATGATCTGGGGGTGCAGAGCATGACGTTAAATGTAAATCTTTTAATGGAGAAACAGAGGGGTGAAACATCAGCTGATTATTGGAAGAGAGAAGCAGATGAAAGTAGGTGCAAAGAAACCACTACATATGTGAATATACAGCACAGGCCAAAAGTTTGGACACACCTTCTCATTCAATGCATTTTCTTTGTTTTCATTACTATTTAAATTGTAGATTCTCAAAACTATGAATGAACACATGTGGAATCATGTGCTTAAGAAAAAAGTGTGAAATAACTGAAAACATGTTTTATATTTTAGATTCCTCAAAGTAGCCACCCTTTGCTTTTTTGATAGCGCTGCAAACTTTAACTGTTCTCTCAATGAGCTTCATGAGGTAGTCACCTGAAATGGTTTTTACTTCACAGGAGTGCCTGAAGTAACCCTGACAAGGTACTTCTGTCATCAAGAGCAAAGGGTGGCTATTTTAAAGAAACTAGAATATAAAACATGTTTTCGGTTATTTCACACTTTTTTTATAAGTACAAAATTCTACATGTGTTCATTCATAGTTTTAATGCCTTCAGTAATAATCTACAATGTAAATAGTCATATAAAAAAATAAAGAAAAGACATTGAATGAGAAGGTGTGTCCAAACTTTTGGCCTGTACTGTATATATATATATATATATATATATATATATATATATATATATATATATATATATATATATATATATATATATATATATATATATATTGCTGTATATGTGTTATGATCAAATATTATATATAATTGGAAAAAGATTATTAGGATTATTCTTGCAGTCAGGCAATTAAAACCCTTCTGTCACAATTAATTGAAATTTTAGAAAACTTACATACAGATGTAAAGGTTGACTGATAACATAAATTGATGTAAAAATAATCAGAATGATGAGATATGATACCAGGTTTCTGCCTTACAGTGACGTTATTGAGCTTTGTTCTGTGCAGTGATGGCGAGGACATAAGATGACATGCAAACAGAGGTAGTTTTTATGAAATTCCCAGCCTAAGGACCCCCTTGCCAAGTTCAGAGTATGACCTTCAATATATCCCTCGATGTCCTCCTATTCTCGAACAATGTAATAATATAGATCTATATAGGAACTTCCAATGAATAAACAAGGTTGACAGTGTCATACGCTCTGTTGTAAAAAGGCATGGCATGATTCACACGTAATCAAAGCATGCTAAGCTATTTATCAATCACCTTGGCTGCATTTACACATGCATCCCTGAAAAACTCCAGAGAATTTCCAGACTCTGACCCTCAATGTTACTCGTCTTCACTGTTCACACATACCCCCTCGCAGCATGAGGTCTCCCCCTGTTGGACAGGGTGGTGTGTGGTGGATGATCATAACGTCATGCAATGGCCAGGGTGTATACTCTCACAATCCTATTCTCGTTTAAAACCGCTGTTCCTATAATTGTAATATTCTGTATGTGTTAATTTACTTTATACCATATTCTCTTAGTTTTTGTTTCACCCTCAGCTCCTGAAATATGTGTCCGTTTGTAAATTTACCTCTATGTTCTAGCAGAAAATTGCAGTAAAGGTGATTTTCGGAAACTGGCAGATGAAGACAGATTTGTACACTTTCACAATGGTTTTTGACTTTATATTCCACCATTTCAAAATATAAGTAAAGAAACCAATCCATTTTGTTTTACTCTCCTGCGTTCACAATGGTGTGCTGTCCTATTGAGGCTCTACAAATGCCAGAATGCTGCATGACACTAGAGGGAGCATTATTTGATAGAGTGTATCAGTCTATAAAGATGTATTTCTCTTAATCTCTATGGTAGATTTTTTTTAATAGTGTATTTAAAAACACTTCTATTGCTCTGAAGAGTACAAACCAGCAGTCTCTGCTGTTGGTGAATATTAGCATATTTAAACCATGCAGCTAAGCTAAACAGAACACTGACCATATGATGAACAGAATCGCTCTCTGCCATTTGCAGCATTTTCCTGCTGGGTTCTCACATGATTCTCACACCAACTCTACCCCTAAATTATACAAGCTTTCAGGAAATCCCTGCATGTCTGAAAAGAGCTCAAGAGGCAAAAGCCAGTTTATTCCATCACTATGTAGTAGTATTGGTGTTGGGAGCAGGGACATCAAATTATGTTCTTGCCAAGGTATAGGGCAAGAATAGAAAAATTAATCGTAATTAGATTTTTTAATTCAGTAGAAAAAAGTTATTTTATACACACCCTGACAAACCAAAAGTGCATACATTAATTTTTCAGTTGAGAATCACAGGCCTCTAAATACAGAAAAGTTACTGTTACTTCCTGTTACTTTAAGAAGTAAATTGAAGTCAATTAAGTTCATCCAATGGCTTCACAATTCTATCCAAATCCCCACACACACTTTGCAGGGGAAGAAATACACACTATACCACAAACGATAGGAATCCCCAATCAAATGGCTGATAACAGGTAACACAAATGCCTACATAAATGTAAAACTATGGTATTCCTTAATGGAATACCATACGACTTTTTTTGACATATTTGCCCCATTCGGATTTTCCCTTTTAAGAGATTGGGGTAGGTGTAAAGAATATCCAAAAAAAACACATTTGCCCCAAAATAAAATTTCACAACAATTCCATTTAATTAATAAGAGACCCTAAAGATAAGTTAAAACATGGTTGTGGTTCCTTTAACTCGGGTAGGGGGTGTCTTAAGTTCTGAGGGCCTCTGCTGCTAGACTATCAAGGCAACAAAGAAAGACCAGCACACAGGGCAGCCGAACTGGGGTTGCATTTTCTCTCTCTCTCTCTCTCTCTCACTCACACACACACACACACACACACACACACACACAGACACACACAAAACAGACACACACAAAGCAGTGGTTCTCAAGTCCAGTCCTCGAGGCCCACTGTCCTGCATGTTTTGGATGTTTCCCTGCTCCAACACACCTGATTCAAATGATGAGCTCGTTATTAAGCCATTACAGAGCTTGATAACGAGCTGATCATTTGAATCAGGTGTGTTGGAGCAGGGAAACATCCAAAACATGCAGGAAAGGGGGGGCTTGAGGACTGGACTTGAGAGCCACTGCTTTAAACAGTATATCTGTGCTTACCTTGACCCTTTCAGCCACTGCTATTGTTCTGGATGTAACAGCCTCTGTCATTGTAACTTGTCTCGTATGTCCTCTTTGAGTTTCAGCTGTTCTCCTTACATGTTTTGTGGTTGAGCAGTGTCTGTTGAGTGACGACCTTCATTTGTGTTCCACCACAATATTAACATAACTGGGAATTGACTAACACGAACTTTGGCGGTGGTGCTTGTTGGTAAATGTGAGTGATTAGCATCACACATTACTTCATCTTCTCAAACAAGGAAGCAAATATGATGCGGTATATGTACATAGAGTAGTGGGCAAAAGGGGGATAAGTTGATTGGTAAAATTCGTGGGAACTTCACGGTAATTGGACAAAATTGCAGCACCTCGCAGAATGCGCGATGTTTGGTTGAATTTGCGTTAATAGCTGCGATTGCAACAGCGCGAATTCCTGGAGGGACTGAGTTTTCTTAGAGCTTGTGGTATTATGATAGCAACAGTCTGCCAAAACAGATGTGTTAGGTCCATATAAAGTATGATCCAGTCGATGTACTGTATGAATAAAATCTTTTTTTTACTTTTTTTAGTCAAGATTATTGGAATTTGCTGTGGAAAAATTCTTATTTTCTAACCTTGACGATATGGAAACCAGGTTTTCAACCACAGAAACTTCAATATGGCTGGTGAACCACATTTTTCATCACAGATCTCATCTCAACACTTATCTCAGCAATAAAGACTGCTCAACACAAAGGCATCAATGGGCATTCTAGTTGAAATGGACAGATATTTATTCCCTTTGCTTCAGTCGCATTAAAATGAAGTGACAGGAAAGGTTGCTGTTCAGGGACATAAACATCTGTCCATATAGATACTCATCTGTGAATGTCCCTATCAGTCATAAAGTAGCACCTATAAAACTCATTCAACAAAGACTCACACACAAAACCTTGAGAACCGTCCATTATTACAGCCATTGTGGTGCAGCTCTAACCATAAAGCACTAAACCACATCATAATCACATAAGATACTTCACAGAGGTCTGATCTAACAACAAGCTTTCAAAGCAGGCAGAAGATGTTTCCTCACATTATAGGTTTTTAAAATCCCATTATCAGTCAGATTACAAAGAAAAGGCTCTTCTAAAAGCTTCATCTGCAGCTCAGTATACCTGCCGCCCTGCCCCAGTCCCTTTTAGTCTCTGTAAAAACAAAAGTAATATCCCACATTTTCCTCTGGGCTCATATTTCTTGAAGTAATTTGACAGTATTTAATCAGAGATGTGTAAAATTGGTCTTTTCACCATTGGATTCCACTCACTGCTCTCAGGTAAGGACAGACTAATTAATCTGTAATCCACGGCAGGCTGTAATTTATTGAGATGAAGTCACACTCAACTATTCCCCTCCTCTCTGCCAAAATCCCAAACTTAAAATGTTGGCCAGAGAGAAACCAGTGATGCTCCTTCGTGTGCCCACTGAATTACTTAATAGACATTTTTTAAGTAATTATATTTTGAATTATAAATCACCTGTTCTACCTTTTAACACATTATAAATTGGCCTGTTTTAAGTTTTTCTTGGTAGCTTTTAGTTTGGCCCCACAGCTAGAACACCGTGGTTTAATTCAGGTTTAATTAATTGGGAAATTGCCTGAAAATGGTTCACGAGGTGTTTCCAAGTATTAAACAGCTTAGGTGATCTATGAAAACACATAAATTAATTAACAAAAACAATAACAGAGATGCAAAACACCAAAACAAGTTATATGTCTGACTAAAATTAAAGAATCACATTTGTGGAAAAAACTGTCAACACTTCTATGCCATTTGGAAGTAAATTAATCTGTGAACTCAAATGTGGAAAGCCTGCAAATCCTTCAAGTCTCTTAACAACCAAAAATGTTAAAACATCAAATATTCATTTAAAAAGCAATTATATTTCACAGGGTTTAGACAGATAGAGGGACACAACTGTGGACATGTTTCATGTGTGAAGAACTTATTATGAACAATGCAATATCCTGACATTTAAATCTCAAGGATGAATTAAGTATTCGGAACGTAATCAGCAAGATTTCCAAGACAAAGAAAGCTTTGGTATTTTAAGCTGCGACTTTTTATTTACTCTCACAAACTGTTCAGGTCAAATTTGATGCATTAAGACATTTTAAAACACACCAAATGTTGTTGTTTTGGCCTAAAATGTGCCTGCACACAAAAAACAATACTCTCAAGTTTTACACCTTTTTACAGGTTTTGTACACTGAGGCTGTTCGGTGTCTAATGAGACCTGTACCTGAGATGGATTTTCACAGGTACACACCCATCCTTAATCAACACTAAAGGACCTTTCGCTGCCCTGTCTGTGTGTAGTTTTTGCGAAATCACAGAGCTCAAGGGGGCTCTTGAGACCATAGATATGAATAGTAGATACGATATGCCCCTTTGAGCTGCATGCCTACAGTGAGGCTAAGCAAGTAGAGGCATTGTTCCCATTAAAGGCAATGCATGTATAATAAAAAGAAATCATATTTTGCTCATTTCTCAACCCATTTTTATGCAGTTTACTTTATTGTCAACGCCAAAACATGTGCTATTTATATAGAGTATTTGATTTTTTAAAACGTTCTGTAATAACAGCATGTTTTGATGTTGAAAATGAAGTAAACCGCATGAAAATCGGTTGAGAAATGAGCAAGATATGATTTATTTTCCGTTTACATCAAATGCCTTTAATGGGAATGTTGCCCCCTGCTAAAATGGCTGCCACTTAGGCACGTTGCTTCTATATATACAGTATATCTGTGCTTGAGACTGTCATGTAAAGTGCCTGTGTTGCCACTACCTATACCAAGATCTCCAAAGAGATAGGCACCTGTAGGTCTTTTAAGAACCGTAGAGGATATTGAAATGGTGAGACTAAAACTGCATAGGAGTGATCATACATGCACATAATGAACAAAAGTCATTTACAGGTTAGAGGTACCTTGACACAGATGTAAGATCTGCACCTGCAAACACAAGCACCTCAAACTAATCAAAATCCATTTATATCAGCCAGACTGAGACCAATACTAAGATTACAAGGGCGGCAAAGATACTCAGTTTCATCCAAATTGGATCAATATTTCAACAATACCCTAATTTAGTATTATTTGTGCAATCCTGGCTGTGTATTTCTCAGAAAGTATTAGATCCCATTTCTAAGCATTGAATCTATAAAGGAAGTACACATCTGTGCTCAGGCTTTCTCATGACTAATTTTATAATATTTGCTTCTCTCTTTGCTCATTCCTTCTCACCAAATACTATTTATTATGTCATCAAGCTGACTTATTTCCTTCTAACTTTGCCTTCATGCTTACGTTCTGTAAGACAGCATCACCTGAATTTACCCCTGTGTATTATTAAAGTATTTAATAATAATTCTGGACAAATCAGCACAAGTTATTTAAACCCAATTCTAGAGAATTTAATGGGATTTCAGAATTGATTGTGACATTGAGTGATTCATGCAAAAATACTGAACTGCTACATATAGATAGCCACAGTAAACAGACTGGAAATGCATTAGTTTAAGCTCATGTCCAATAGAATCATAAAGAAATAACTGAGTGGCCTTCTTGGCAGAATACAGTTTACAATGGCCCTGGGGGGATATGACACACCAGGGGAACAGAGACACAAGTGTTTTGATTAGTAATACTAATTATCTTCAGACCGTTAGCAAAGAAGAGAGAGCATTAAGTTAAATGGCCTGATCCAAATTCTCTTTCTTCCCACAACACAAATAGCTTGACGACAAATCAGATCTTCATCTCTTTACAATTCTCTCTTCCTCCGACTCCCCGCGTGTTCCTCTCTTTTGAGGAGCGCAAAATGAGTCAAGATCTTGTTCATTACAATAAAACCAGACAACATTAAATTGTTCGCCTATTAAATCAGCCCTTTGTTAGAAAAGACATCTTCAATACACAGCGACAATATGACGACTCAGTTCACACACACACAGAAACAGACACACACCCAGGTCTCTGCAGACCGATGAATGGATTCCAGCTCTGCTGTCACACTTAGATGATAATTATAGTATATATTGTCACAGTGGATGCTTCCTGACAAAACACAAACACGCCATATGCAGATCGGCCAGTTTAACAGGCTGAGGATAAATCAACATTTAGTGTGCACCGATGCTGGGGAAATATTTATCCTGGAGGACAAACGATGTGTGTGACAAAGCAGCCATATTGGGAGAAGTAAATAAGGCAGATTAACCGTTCTGGTGTTCGGGTGATGTTGTGTTCCCAGACATGTTCTGGGAGGACAGATGGAGGCAGTGAGACATGCAACCCTCATTGTTACTGCACAGGCTGGGCAGAGACACATCAGAATTAATCAAATGAAAATAAACTCAGTGTGAGGAGAGAGCTTGATTACTTATCATGCATGGACCTCAAATGAAAATGAACATGGTCTCAGCTTGAGCTTGGACTATGGAGGGCAATCAGCTTCTTTCAGCTTCTGCTCTTTGGAATAAAAGATAGCTGGGCTTGATTGATTTTCCTTTTTTTCGTGCTTTAACATTCAGGACTGCATTGCCTTTTCCCTTTATTTTCAAAATCCTCTCTCTCTTTCTCCGGCAAGGGTGTGTTTTTTTAAACCCCTCCGCTACTGTTCACTTTCACCGCCCGATCATACTCTGTCAACAAAATGGTGTGCTTCTCTTTTTTTCTCATCAGACAACACTGTCTGATATTGATGTCAATCCGCTGGTAAGGTCTAGCGGGTCGAATGAAAGGTCAGAAAACAGACTCTATATTCCTTTTCAGCAGCAACCAAAGTCACCCACATGTAATACTCCGCGCTGCATTATCAATCTTGATGAAAAGACTTGAGGCAATCTTTCATCTGACCTAACAGAAAAATGTCATCTCTTTCACAAACTGTTTGCTGCGTCCTGAAATCTGTGAGGTGCTGCTGTTGTCGCCTGTACATCAGTGTGTTCCTGCAGGAGTTATTGAAAAACAGAGATTTGAAAATAATCCTCCGATGGTTTTGATTTAAAGTAGACATGGTTTGTCTTTGATTGACACATATCCACTAGCTTTTTGGACCGCGATTAAGCGTTATAAAAATATCATGCTGCTTCTGAGTGAATATCATATGTTTCCCATAAGAAATAGTCCACACGCTATCTTTCAAGCTCTAACAGCATTTACCTCCTGGCAAAGATCAGACCGAGGCGCTGAGGCACAGATCAGTGGAGGAGTCTCTGGAGAAAACTTTGTCTTCATCTCGCTCTCAATAATAATAACATGCATGCTTACAGACTTGAATATGCAGAGATACCACACAATCATTTTCCTCCTTTTTCCACCCATTTTTAATCTGTATTTCTTCTTCCTCCTATATATTTATATTGTGTTTATGCATATACAATGCCAGTATAAGTTTCTCTGTCTATTTGCACTGCATAATCCATGCGAAAGGAGTCAGAGACGTTGCAATTACTCTCATTATTACCATAAAAACAATCTCTATGTGTACTCACACACCAGAAGGACCCATCTTATTGAATCTACTTCCTTTTACAGATGATGGATTCACCTCCTGTCATGGTGGATGTTGTCTGATTTCCTTGCTGTGGAAATATGGTTTTATTTCTTGGCTTATCTCAGCTGCCTATACCTCATCTGCTCCTGTTTCCCTCCGCATTACTCTCCCTCTGCATTTCTCTCTCTCCCTTTCCCTCCATCTGACTATCTCCCCAACATTACCACCACCAGCAGAGAAATGATGGTAATTGGCCATTTTGGGCTTGGACAGCTGCTAACATGAAAGCGAAAGTGGCTTCGGCTTGGAGTGCTGGGCGCCAGCCTCTTCACTGGTTTTTCCCCTAATAAATAGAATACCTTTTTCCCCCCTCACATGCTCTGTATCCTGAAAAAACACACATAAATAAATGAATGTAGATAAAACATTTGGGACACATGCACACTTATGCATATTGTCTCCGAGGATTTCACCTTGTCTTTGCTGACTGATTGGAAGTGAGAGCAGAGACAGACGTATGTCTCCCATACACAGATTAAAAAGCCTCTTATCTCTCCTCTTAAGGCCTTTAAGCAAGGACGATGTGCTTCACTGAATTATAAATGAGAAAGTTCCACCTGACTTGTAGCTTTTAATTTAAACTAAGCCATTACTTTACTTGTATCAATTAGGAATCCTTGGATTTTATGAAATTGGCTGGCAAAAGTGTGAGATCACGCCTTTTTTTCCCCGTTTTGACCGAGCCTCTTTGCAAATGTGTAAAGCAAATTAAATCATCCCTCAGTGTTAAAGTGGAAAATCATGGGATTGAACGGAGTATTCCACTATTCTGGGGAACATCCCGAAGCTTGGTACCTTGTAACAGAGATCCAATCGATGCCTGTAGCTTTAATCACATTTAACTTTAATGCTAGCCACATCTCTAAGGTGTAATTCTTTACTTTCACACCAAATTACTTTTTAGCCAGAGGCACATCTTCTCAAAAAGTGCATCAGTGGTGACAGCTTCAGCACTATGACCATGATCCATTGATTGACACATGGCTAAAGGCTGTATCCCAACAGGGAGGGATTCTGATCTCAAGTATGACCGTCAATTTCAGGGAAAATACTACACATGTAACCACACATTCATTAGCGAGCCATAAACCTGAAGCCTTTAGGGGAACTCACTCTTAAATACTGGGCCTAAATTCAGGTGCAGACCAGCTCAGAACACAATCACTGCCCTTAATCAGGTTCAGTAGCAGTTTCTTATTGAACCTATCTAACAGCAACCAATAATTCAATGAGGGAATGAACTAAAGCCCGGAACTCCAGCAGTTAATTAAAAATCTCATAGCAAAATTGTTCAATTTCATTTCATCACTTTAGATCAATTCCTCTGGTTTCACTCTATCAGCTTGATTCCCCTGAAACATGGATTTGCCTGTGTGGTATTACCCCCCGAAATAGACAATATTCTCAAATGTACGCTATATCTGATTTTTAATAATAGAAGATTGTCTTGTAATCCAGTTTCACTTGCAAGACGCATTAACAGGGAATTATTTGAAAGAGCTAGAGTGCCACCATGTGGTTGAAGACTTTAACTGCATTTTGTGCAGAGATCACAGTTTATAAAGTGTACACATCACAAAAGGAGGTTATTTCTGGGAAAGGTAGACCATCTCTGCAGCATAAGCTTTTTATGTTTAGTACTGAATTTACATTTCTATATATTTAGTAAAAATAAATAAATAAATAAATCAGTAAAGCCATTACCTGAATTCAAGTTTAGTGAGAAACAGTTTCAGATGGTTCCACTAGATGTCTCTCTTGACTAAACTGGAGTCCTAGTTTTGGATTTAAAGTATAACAACTTGTACACGAGAGTTACATCACCCATACAGTGAGGATCTAATGTGTTTGAAGGAGTGCAAGCTTGTGAGGATGACCTGGGGGGATGCACATGTGGTGTATAATAAGGACATGCAGAAACTAAAGACTACTGGTAGAAGATTACAAATGAAGCACAGCAGGCTATGTGCATTGCATGAAACTGGAAACTGACTGATTAAAGACAGACAAAAATATTAAAAAGTAAAATGACTCAGAGGCTTTGAAGCATGGAAGGGACTCAGATTGTTGGGACTTGGCTTGAAAACCAAGTCCCAACAGTTTCAATGTCCCTGCATGGACCATTTGAAAGTGAAAAGTTACAATTTACTTCCTGGGCAACTAACAAGGAACTAAACTCTAACTTCTCATTAGTGTGCAGCCCCAGCACATCCATAAGATCCTGTTTTTCAAGTTGAGTTTTGGCCTAAGTGTGTATCATATTTTATATCAACATGAAAATTTGAATACCTCCTTAAAAAATGCAGTTTATACTACATCCTAGATATCTGTGTTAGATCTTACAGACTGAATTTAATCAGTTATAACTAACGACACGGTTTGTACATTTTTTTCTAAATTTGTAAATGTGTTCATCCATCTGCTTCCTTTTAATTCTTTGGAAAGAGAAATGTTTTTAAATCAGCAAAAGTCAGTTATACATTTATTTTCTGAATCTCACATCATCTCGTAAACTGTTACAAACTTCCTCCCCCGCACAGTGGCAAAGTCTGCAGCAGATTTATAGCCTACAAATGCAAGTTTCTTGTAGGCAGAAACACCACTGAATAGTCTTGCGCCTGTGCGATAAGGCATTAATAAACATGACCTGCTGCTCAACCCCTTTAGCGACGTTTGACCATTAAAGTGATTAAAAATGTTTTACTTGAAATGGCTTTATTTATTATAATCAAAATGACAATTATAATCCAACTTGTTTGGAGGCCTGTGGCTGTTTTAGGTCACCATGGTAACTCAGTATACAATAAGCATTCATAAAAACTCCCAAAAACAAACATTTTATTATGTCAAATTAGATATTCATGTGTTAATAATCTTTTGCCCTTAAAATCATCCAATAAATGAATAAAGATTATGTTTTGAGAGTTATTCATACACCAGGGTTTTGAATGAAGGGACTATTCTGTTATGCTGCTTGCTTAAAATATTAAAATTGAAGTACACTCCAAAAATGAAAGCCCTGTTTTTCTCCTTCTCTCTGTAAGAAGACAGAGAGTGTGCAGTGAAGGGTTGGAGAAGAGATGCACGCTCACCATGCATATCCCTCTGCCTCTAACTAGGACATGTTTAAGATGCTTGTAGCAAGGACAGGGAGATAGAGTGGGATGGAGGAAGGGATTATATCCAGCAATAATTGATAGGCCTTATAATGCGGCTTCTGCTCCATCTCTATTAGGAGCCAGACTGCCCATCTACTATTTTCACAGGCTGAGCCGCTCAGAGGACACTGACCAGAGACAAAGATGCGGTCAAAGGTCAGTATTCGTCAAAGAGATAATGAAGACAATGCTCTAAGAACTTTATCAGCATCAAACCTGGGAGAAGAGAATCGGTTTATTCTCTGTCACTTCACTAATTCTGCAATATCATGCGTTAAATCTCAGCTTTTCACTCTGTTCACTGATCCTGACATGTTGTGCTGACAGGAAACAGTAGGGTCTACATTGTTTCAGCTCCTCAGTTAAATGTCCCTCCTCCTCTCACTCCCAGCCCTCCCTTCATCAGCCCATCCCCTGGGTTTTCCCAGTCTGAAACTTTGTTCTGCAAAGCACCCAGATGAGCAGAAATGAATTTTTGGAGGAGCCAGCCTGCTTTCCTCTCACTGCTGCTGACCCAAAAAACACAGCCAAGTCCAGTTCAGCCCAAGGCCTGTACAGCAAGACACGGAGCCAGATAAACAATCACACAGAAACAGAGCTAGGATAAACATCTGCCACATCACACTTGGACTTCTGACGGCAGCTTTTGCAAAAATGGAAACTAGTTTACTGACCCACATATGTCTGGTTTTGAAAGAAAGCAAATAGTGAAGAAATAATGAACCAAGAGTGCTTTTAATGCTGTCAAGATGAGACTTCTTGAAGTGTCATACAGATGTTCTTTCCGGTGTGTTGATTTTAAATCAAATTCCTAAAAAATATGCGGTTTCCTCCCTTGCTCTAAAACAGGAAGTAGAACTGTGGTTGTCTTCCGCTCGTCTTGTTTAATGGAACCCCCCTTCCTGTTTTCAGATTCATCCTGATAATGGCCGAAAGTCCCCTGCTGAAATCTACACACATACACAAACACTCACTCCCCCCCCGTCCGGTCCATCTCATTCCTTCTTTCCCCCTGTGTTTCTCTACTTGTTCCTCAAAGATGGCAGCTGGACAAGCTGTTTGGGAGATCTCCCCATCACCGACAACTCCGACCTTTCCAGGCATTAACATTCCAGTTTGAGGTCCATGTGTGTGCCATGTGAGCTGGTACATGTGTATGTTGTGTGTCTGTGAGTGTGAGGAGCCTAAGTGATTGATTATCCCAGAGTGAGTGCAGTTAAGATGAAAGTGGCTAAGGACTGCAAGGATGAGCTGGTGTGGTCTGTCTCTGTCTGTGTGTGTGTGTAAGTGTGTGTGTGTTTAGTGCCATGTGCAGCCAGGCCGGGGAAGTATGCAGGTCAGGGCAGGGGGAATGTCAGGAATGCCAGTGTAACTCAAACTCGCTTCTACAACTGGAGGCAGCTACTACCTGGGCATATATTTGTACCAAAGGTGGGCAGAAGTCTTAATCTATGTGACTGCCAACAAACTTAACCATATAAGGAGTCATACTTGCTAGCCTAACACTAGCATCATTAATGGTCACCATGTAGAGATATATGTAGTTGTGTTACTCAGCACAAAAAGTACCGAAGCACCTGTACAGAAAACAAAACTTTCCTAAACACCCAGCTGTTCTCATATAAGCAACACCCCCTGAATCCTGTTCCCAGGCTTTGGTAAGCCTTTCATTTGATATCACAACATATCTATGACCCCCCTCACCCTCCTCCTCACCCTCCCTGTCTGGCCGGCTTTTTCACAACAGCCTGTTTTCACTCAGCAGCCCCGACAAAGACTGGTGAAATAATTACAGCTGGGCCTAAACTCAGCAAGTGTTTGTCTCCTGTAATCTCCACCAAACCAACCAGCAGGGACCGTGTCATAGGAAGAGGAGGAAGAAGTCGATTGTTCTGAAAACGAGAGGCCGATGACATCATTTCAAAGAGCGCTCAACACTCACCGTAAATGAGCAACAAAGTAAACTGGCTGTAATGTAAGCAGCCGGCCCAACGTCAACAAAAAATTATCACCTGTCTCCCTCCATTCACCTCTCGCTTTCTTTCTGTCCTCAAAGCAAAAATTCATTTTGTATATCTATATTTGCTGAACAGTCATGCTATGTTTTATTTTGTCTGTATATGCCAGTTTTGAGCTGAAACATTTGGCCCGTTTGAGCCAGGATGTCTTTTGTGACGGGAGGGGACAACAGGAAGACTGCTTGGGGTTGTGAGGAAGTGAGTAAGTCAGGGGGAGGGAGGGAAGGAGTTAGGGAATGGGAGCGAAGGAGAACAACAAATAGTTAGTCAACGCAAAAGTATGAGGAAAACAAAGAAACAGGCAAATGAAAACATTGAGAATAGAGGGGGAAAAAAGGATTATATTTTTATGATATGAATACAAGGGCTGATTAGGTTTACATATGAAGCAGTGTAGTAAAGATGCTCCATCAGCGGAGAGGTCATTTGAAGATGAGGCTGCTGTAAATCGCAGTGACAGCTGTGGGTGACTTATGCGGGAAGTGTAGCATGTAAATCACTGTGTTGCTAATACTACTACTACACCCTCAAGTGCTTAAAGCCGCTTCAGGGAAAGGGCCGCACAGAGTAGAGCGGCTTCTCAGGAGAAGCAAGGGAAACACGGACACATAGAGATATTTACATACGCTCAGACAGACTTCCTGGCATTGTCAGCCTGAGAGCGTTGATGTCAGATCCACTCCTTCCTGTGCAGAAGGGAGAACGCCATGCGATGACAATGGGCCCAAACAGGACAAAGAGGAAATGTTTAAATTTAGGCCCCTTCTTCCACCATCTCCTCTTTCACGGCTATGGGGTACTGGAGCTGTTTAGTTTTTGTGAATTCCTCCAGATTTCCCCCTGAGCTCCCTCTCCCCATTGTGTCATTTCAATGGAAAGATTTTCACATTCAACACAAATCCCAGAGGAGGATCAGCTAGTGAGACCAGAGTTCAGTCAATCACTTATTTTCACTGATGCTCTCTTAGAAATTATAAGAGCCTCTTTAAATACACGTAAATTAGATATGGGGGAAAAAACAAGTTTGAAAAAGACAACAACAAAGAATTTGGAGAATGATAACTGGATTACAACGACAGCGAAAAGTCATGTTCTACAGGATAGACTTCCCTTAGGAGTGAAAAATAATCCTGACTAAACTTGATCTATATCATAACAACCACACTTAAAAAACATGACAACAAATTCAACAGTTCCTGAGTGTGTGTCTGAGTGTGTGTTTTCCCCGTGTATGTGTGTGTGTGTTTGTGTGTGTGTCGGTGTGTATGCAGAGGGTGTGTTAGTGTGTGAGCTGCTCTGTCTGCGTGAGAGCTTTATCACAAATCAGAGTGTCGGCGTCTGCAGGAGCTAACAGGGCAAGAGTTCACCGGTCTGTCGCTAACTCGGGGTGTTTCTCTCACTTTGACGAGAGCTAACGAAGTTTAGAGGCAAAAAATTTAAATAAAAAATCCGAACACATGAGGTCTTCAAAGGAGTCCCTGTCCGCGACGACGTTGCCTCAGCCTCGCTCGTGGATAAAAGTTAAGCCTGTGGAGTACACTGGATAAGTTCAGGCGGTGTGAACTGCGGAGTTGTGTTGACTTTAAGGACTGCGACAGCGATGCCCCTTTAGACGGGGAAAGTTTGTGTGAGGTAAGTTTAGTCACCTTTGACGGCTAAATAACACCATATATTATTATTAAGGGCAACACTTCACATGGAAGTTAGTGGAGTTGTTGAAAAGTGTCCTGAACGAAAGGTTAATTTAGTTTAAAGCGGAAGTATTAACACCATCCAGGCTAATAAACCCTGCAGTAATATGACAAATTTCACTTTAATGCCAAACAAATGACATGACACTAGCTATGTTTAACAGACTGACAAAACTGCTGAACACACACTTAATCCCTGTTTGGTTTCAGTTTCAGATAAAAGACGACTTTTTGAAAAGCTGTCAATGTATTTTTTTAAGAATAAAACGAGTTTATTTTCACGGTAGCTTTTTTCCATCTCTACTTTATAACAAAGAAAAAAGAAAAAAACTTTAAAATGCTATTTCAGATGCTAAAAGAGGAGCTTGCATGTCTATTAATTTCTTATGGCGTTCCTGATTTTCTAAATGCCAGAGTGACTCCATTACATTTCCTCCTCAAAAAGCTGCCCATAAAAGAGCTTATAAATAGCTTTAATCGTGACATTTTGCAAAGAGGCTAGCTCAAAGGCGATACATCTTCAGTGATGACAACAAAGACGTGTGCTAGTAGCCCCAATTACAGGCAGGGTGTCCATACATTAAAGGAGGATCAAATGGAGGTAATTAACATGTGTCGTACTTGTCGAGCATCCTCTTCCTCAGAAGGAGCTTATCTGAGCTGTGATGATGATGATGATGATGATGATGTCACAGGCCTGAAATAAACCAGACATCTCCTTAGTGAGTGTTTCCATGACAACACAGCCTCCTGGTTTAAACGGTGGATGGGGGACTGTGTCTCAAATAATTACTTTGGATAATGTTGACCAAGTATGAGGTGGGGGGTGTGAGGTGACTGTTGACTCATGCTACCAAAGCCCTTTATTGTTCACACTGAACTAAGATCTCTAATGCCTTCACTTTTTAGTGTGTTCACGATTAAAAATAATGATTAGGGGAGAGTGGGGTAAGATGAGCCATTTTTCATATTTCAGATCACTACATCAAGGCAATCATAGTTTTGTTTCTAACGAGTGTATCTGCATATATTTCAAGATGTTGTGCATCTCTGCAAACCAACAGAATGAGTGTAAACATAATTGTCTTGATAATATAGCATGCCAAAAAAAGTGGTCTCCTATGGTCAAGAGAGGGGGTTAAGCCATACCCCCCCCCCCCCACACACACACACACACACACACACTCTCCACCCCAGCCCTCACCTTCTCTCTTCCTAAATTACAGTCACTTCATGTTTATTTTTATGTATTATAGGTTATTCAACTGGTACAATAATTCTTTTTATTATTATTGCATATAACTGCTAAAAAACTGTATAAAAAAACATTTTAACATGAGAATGTCTTTAAGTGATTCAGAACATTCTCAGCTGTATTTTTTAAAAGAAAAAGTAACACATTTCAACAATCTGAACTGAAACTCTGATCCTCTCATCAGACTCCTTTATGGCTCAACTTACCCCTGAACTACTATTATGACTTTATTAGTCCTCTAAGCTAAAATGGTGGACTTTTATGCTAGGTTTTTGACATCATGTTGTAGCTCATAGGTACCAATTGATGTATAAAACAAATGTAAAATGATCTTTTTTGGTCTGAACACAATTCTAATAAAACTTATGGCAGACTAAATTCCCTTTCAAGAGTGAAAAATGTTTTTTTTTTGGAAAATAAATGTCTAACCCTTCACCCATGTGCTTCTAACCTTCACAGACTCCATGAATTGATGCCCATCTCCTAAATATTTGGTCACATGATCAATTTCTTTTACCATTTCCAAGCAACAGGGGGTGGCTGAACTTACCCTTTGGCTCAACTTACCCCTACATTGAAAATATCCAACCTTCTTTTTGGAACATTTATTTTGACATGGTTTGGCTTTTAAGGCCTACATTTATAGGCATTCTCAGTGGGTCAGAAACAAACAACCAAACATGTCATGAGATGATAAAGGCAGTCAGTTTAATGCCAGTCGCCTAAAATGTGGTTTTGTTCCTCCAGGTATTTTGAGAGAGGAGAGTGAGGGGAGAGAGACATGATGTCCATTGGGGCTGATAGCTGACACTGTAGAATGAGAGAGGATGGAGCAGACAGACAACCCTGCCCCTGAGAGCAACAACCCTAATGGGTTTGTCAACCGAGTGTTTAATGTTTCTCTGGATGTGGAGAATGAGACCAGCAGTGTTTATATTCAGGAGACTGGGCCAGGGCCTGCAGAAGGGCAGGGAGAGACCCAAGCTGCCTCTTCTCAGACCCCTGTCAAGGACAGACAGGAGGTCAACAGGAGGCCCCGTGCCACAGGGGGCATCTGGAAGATCTTGAACCGAAAAAGAGCTGTCTCAGAGCTGGAGCGCAGACCCCACTCCATGATCCTGCCCGGGGAGGCTTCCATCCCGAAACTCTCATTTGCTGACAAAGTTCGCTCTTTCAAGAAGCTCAAGTCCCCCTCGGTGTTCAGAGGAAAGACAGGAAAACTGTCAACTTCCAAGTTCAGCAGCTCTTTAGTGGATGAGGAATCCTTCTGCCGGGATATAGGAACTCCTCAGCAGACCAGCAGGGGCACACTTAAACACAGTGGAAAGAGACACTCGTATGCAGGCTACACGGCTGAATTTGACTGTTCATTCGAAGACCTCGACCTCACTGCTCCTGTAGATGGCCAACAGCGCACTGTACAGAGCGAGACCGTGACTCAGAACGGTTGTAAACCCCCAGAGCGGCTTAGCTATATAAAAAGAAACCACAACTACTCAACAAATTGTAACAAAACAACCACTGTCTGTGAAGAACCGAATAACCAATGCAGTCCAAGCACCAGACATAGTAGAACTAAGAGGCACAAAGATGTGTGGAGTTACCTGAGAAGGATTTCACTTTTAGGGAAGACCAATCCGGTCTTCTCAGAGAGGAGCTTTGACTCTGAGCTTCCCTCTTTGGATAAAACCCTAGACTCTGACTATGGTTCTGTAGACTTTGAGAGTGTCAGAGACTTTCAACCTGTGCCCCCAAAACACTCTGAAACAAAGGGACACTTTGGGGGTTTGTTTAAGTTTTTCAACTCAGTCGCAGAGACAGCCAGGAAATGGCGGACAACATCACACTCCTTCTCTCCCCCAGAGGGAGAGAGGACTCAGATGAGCTCCCCTAGGGCCGTACAGCGCACAGTGGACAACATTCATAGTGTGTCCCTGACACTCCACAGTGAAGGACTCCCACAACCCCAGCCTCCTCCGTCATCACCAGTGACTGCTAAATCCTCACACTGCAGTAGTTTTGATAGTGAGGCTCCAGCACCTGTAGCAGGTGGAGGATCCCCTAAGGTGATCCTCAAAGCCTTTAGGACATGCCAAGGATCTCAAGCTGCCAATGGCTTTAGGAGTTCTGAGTGCACAGACAAGTATATGGACAAAGAGGGAAACCACATATCCACAACCATAGTAGAAAATCATATCTCCCAATCGGGTCCAAGCACAGAGACTAAAAAAGAAGCCGAGGTCGAAGGGGCGCCAGTTAACTGCGCCTGTGAGGAGGAAAAGGTAGAGAGACAGCCAGGAAATGAGCAGGATTCCAGGGATGCTCCACCTGACTCCCACCAGGGACAGGAAGTGAATGTCCAATCACAACAAGGTGATAAAGAGAGCACAACCAATAGCGTGCCAGCATCAGATTCTACAGAGGAAATATTTAAGGTATGTGACTTAAAAAAAATATAAGAAGCTCTGATCATAAAATTTCAATAAATGCATTCCTTAAAGATAGCATTGATTTGTACTTCAGATAAGGAGTTTTACATGTTCAGTGTCTCACATTAATGCCATACCTACATTTCATTGCAGGCGTCTTACACATCATTAACGTTGCTTAAGGCATGCATCATATAATTACTGCATAAATGCTACAAACATCATTTATGTAACAATTTTAACCATGGTCATGCTTCTTTTCCTAAAAACCATAAACAAACAACTGGCTGTACATGGTACCAGAGCTGTTCCTTGTTTCCTCAATACATGACTCCTAGGTGTGGTTCGTTAACTGCCGTGGAGTTACAAAAACATTCAAGACTACACATAGCCTGTGAGGACATGAATTGAGCACCTACTCTAAAGCTGTACTTTTGCCCCATCTATTGGAGAGAGAGGGAAACAGTCAGTAATTACAGTGCTGAATAACAACACGTTACAGGAGTTTGTCCTTTCCTGCGAGACTGACTGCCTTGTGTCGCATGCAAGGAAACCCTAGTTCCCATAAAGCTGGCCGTGTGTGGCCGCAGTAGCCCCTGAGCTCTGTGACGTCTGCACTTTATGACAGCACCCTTCCCTTCTCACTCCAGTGGAAACATTAGTCATCTCCCTTCTAGTCACACCAACGAGTCAGGACATGTTAGCCCAAACTCCTAATGACAGAATGAGATGTGACATCTCAATACTCAGCACACTTTTCATAGGGGTTTATTATGCAAGGGCATGAGTTGTGGGAATCTGTGTTGTGGGAAGGGTGTTAAAAGTGCGGTCTTGCAATAATTTGAGAGATGGGATTATTCTAGGAAAACCCTTCTCCCTCATCACCAACTGTTTACATGTTAAATCTACTTGTTTATTGTTTTGCTACTCTTAAGTTTAACTACCAATAAGGGGCAGTCTTGGCGCTAGTGAGCAACCACTCAGGTACTGCAATTAAAGCATGAGCTCTTAGAGGGTAGCATCTTTTGAAAAGCATTATGGGGTGTATTTGTTGAATCTGTAGAGACATTCCTCTCAAGTCCCAACACAAGAAATGCATTGTTGCACCATTATCTGGGCCAAACCGCTGAGTATCTGTGCCAATCACAGCTGTGTGAGCAGATTGCCAGCCAGACTGGCTGCAGTGTAAGGCAGCAGTGCCCAGCCGGGCCCCACTCTAGCACAGAGAAGACCTCTGTACCTACCAGGCCCCTGCGCCCTCGTCCCCGCCCGGCCTCAGCTGTACTGGACCTCTGGAGGCCCAACCCGGACCGAGAACTCTACAGCCATTACAGTGAGGTTGGCTCTCTGTGTCGGCGGAGACGAAAGGCGGCTCCCTCAATGCAACCATCTCCCGGGTACAGACGGACGGCTGCTCGCTCCAGGCCCTGCTCTGTCATAGAAACCAGTGTCACTAGGGAGACTCAGTCCACGGAGCTGCACCACAGAGTAAGATGCCTAATGACAAAAACACAGGCACCAAACTCACAGAAATATCACATGAAATAAATATACTGCGAGTAAATAATAATGTGTGTATGAAGGAGGTTTAAAGATGTTATTATGATGCGAAGAAATTAAAGTACACTGTGAGAATCTTGCTGGTGGAACTCACTAACTCAGCGGTAAATATAGCCCAAGTCCATAATGAATCAAACACTAACCACAGGCTTTGAAGGGCAGCCCAGTGCTAACCCAGTATTTATACAACGTTCACTGTTAGCTGCAACAATGCATGCATGCGCTGCCCCATTTATAGAGGCCTGTATTTCTGGATTGCTGCTTTTCCCTCAGCTCACCTCTCCCTCTCTTTCTCTCTCTCCCTTTTCTTTCTTTCTTTCTTTGTGGCCTCTCTGTCTCTACCTCACTCCGTGCTTTTTTTTCTGTGGCCAATTTTCTGCCTCATCGCTCCCATAAGCTCCACTTCTCATTGCCCTAACTCAGAGTCACTTCATTTTAACCTGAGAGACCGCCCGGTTGGCGTGATGTATAGTCTCTCATGGTTTGCTGCAGGGCATGCACATCGGCCACTGCACTAGAATAGACTTGGTGTATGTGAAATAGCTTAATTTGCAGCAAAAAAGGGGGACAGGACAGTAAAGGATGGATCTTTTTATTAAAGTGAAGAACAGGGGAGTGTGTGAATTCAACCTTGTATGTGAGTGTCTGCATCAAAGTATCTCTATATGGAATATAGGAGATGCCCTAACTATTCAGTACCCTATAGGCCTTGTCTCGTCCCCCTGGTGTGTCACCGTTAGAGCCCCCACTCAGGGTATCTCTACAGCGGTGCCGCTCTTTACCACTGCCCCCCAGCACTCTCACTGCCCTGGCACTACTCCTGCCTCAGTCAGGTACCTTTTTGCATATGATTATCTTACATTAATATGCAGACTGTTGATTGGTTTCTGTTTGTTGAATTGATCGTCTGTTTGCGTGTCTGTCTCCATGTGTGCAACCCCAGACATCGGTCAGTCCTCATCGTCAGTCCGTCTGCGCTCTGGAGGCTCTGGGAGCTGCAGGAGGCGGAGGCTGTTGAGACCTGGTTCGGAACCACTGCAGGTCAACATTGTAAGTCCACCTAACACACTCATCAACACACAAGTTAAAGCAGTGTGATCCAGTTACTCTTTTATTTTCTGGTTTCATTTTAAGGCCTTAAAAAATAAAAAAGCACAGATTTTTCCATTAAAAAAACACTGAGACCACTTTCAAAAAGTCACACACAAAAACACATCCGTAATACTAAGTTTGTTCATCCCTGGCAATATGTTAGCAGATGTAGAGAGGATTTGGATGCATAATAGAGGGGAAGAATGACTAATAAATAACCTCTTACTGATAACGGTGATATGGAGATGACAGAGCAGTGGTCACCGTTTCATCAGATAAACATGGTACTGATCCGTGAAGACGGTGGCCACATGGATTAATCACATCCCTTACCCGTAGGCCATTACTCATTTGAATCCGGTCCTGGACATTTCCTTAAACTCAAGAGAGCAGGTGCAGACAAATGGGCTGAATTTTGCAGCAGAACGATGAATAGCATTGAATTCCTTTCCTGTACCTGGTGTGTTGTAAACGGTGAGAAGTGTCTTTTGTCTGTCTGGTGTGTAGAATTTTCTTCAGCACACTTGAGAGTTATACTACTCAAGAAGAGAAACCAGGCATTTCAGAATCAGCGCTTTGATGTGCAAGTGTCCTCAGGGGGGATTCTCATGCAAGGAGATGCAGAGTTTCTCTGAAACATCCTGACAAGGAAGTGAACTGTTCTGAACTGTGTCCAACATCTTTATCAGTAAAACTGCAATGAACGAGGGATGAACGCTATTTACTTGATCAGTGTAATTTCAATCTTTACTTTAGAAAATAGACACACACTCTTCAGTTAAGTTAGGAATATAATACATTATGTTGAGACATTTCTGATGTGAAAGTTATGAATGAGCTATGTGAGCACAGCTAACATTTTATACAGCAAAATCAAATTCAGGGTATTAGCATGGAGTCAGTGAGAATTCACCACAACACTTGAGGTACAATATGCAGCACATTTCCACGAGACCCTGTCTGTCTGTCTGTTCAACTGTGGAATTACAAGCCCCCAGCTTTCAGTCCTGACACATCTTTGCACTGATATTTAGTAAACTGTGTCTTTAAAGGGGTGATACTACTGCCTTAAGGCTTTGATTATAACTTCTTCTTGCTGGTCTAAATAGTGTTTGTGAGCCACTGCACGTTGTTGCCATGACACTCGCTGGCTCCTGTTCATCTTCTTGCTTCTATCTTTAGGCAGCCTTTTTAAGTGTGAGCTAAATAGAGAAAGTGTGTGGGTGAGAGAGAGAAAAAGGGGTGGGAGAGTAACAGAGAGGGGAAGAGAGATGCTCCCTTTGTATGTGCACTTTTGTGTCATGGCCCTCCCCAGGGGCTGGAAACATGGACTCACAGAACTGGGAATGTCTTGTGTCTGTTTTGAATGGCTTTTCATTTGTAGATCATTTGCATCAGACCTAAATGCTGTGATTTATGACAGCGTTTTGAGCATGAAGGTTGCATACTCATATTTATTCACCGTTAGCATAGAATATGACATAACATGGTAAGCCCGCTGTTTTGCGGTCACGTGGATGGGGGGAGCGTATTTTGCTGTTTATTTCGGGTAAGTCATGCATTGTTTATTTGTTATGGATCTAATGTCAGGATCGGATCTGCTGTTTGAAATACAGCGTGGTGTGTGTTACACTCTTCCTGTTAGGATGACTGCCGGAGCCTTGAGGCCGCAGGCAGAGAGAAAGCATTCTCACTGCAGTGGATTAGCTGCTAATGCTGACGCCTCTCTTCTCCCTTTCATTTAAATGGATTTCTCCCCCAGTCACTGCCCTCTCCTCTCCTCTTTCCTCTCCTCTCCTCTCTTCTCCTCTCCTCTTCTCTCCTCCTCTTCTTTAAAAAAGTAGCAATACCAGTTTTTGATAAGTCCTATGCAGATGAGAGGACAGTTCTCTGTGTGTTACTAATGCTGTGCCCGAAGCTCTGCTGTCAACTTGTCAGAAAAGGGAGACTGTCTTATTAAGGGCTTCGTGCAGATTAAGAGTTTCCACAGAAATCTTATATGATTAAGTTTGGGCTAACCTAGGTCTGTGTGGTCATAATCATATTATGCAATGCTATCTATTTATTATTAACGCATGAGTCAGCAGGCAGTGGCCAGTTGGCCTATTAGAGGGGCAGTGATAAAAGGGACAAATTTGGGTTGAACAAGTACTTATGTTTTGAGCACCCGCTCTCATATGTTAATGTAACCATATGCACATAAATTCTGTTTTACGTGCCCCCTAGGGATCAAGTTCTTGAGCACACTGTGATGATTTTTTCAGCACATACACACACTTCACATGCTCTCCTTATGGATTCAGAATCCATCTGTCAGGGTGTATGAGTCATTGCATTGACAGCAACAATGTTTGGTAAAAAATGAATAGCCCAGGCTGCATATCTCTGTCAAACACACTGTGAATGTGGCATTTTTTTTCACATTGGGTTTATTTTAAACCCTGTTGAGACAATCCATGAGAATAGGGCTTAAAATAACTGCATACATGTACAGTCTGCACAAGGCAACCTAGAATCTTTTATCAGTGTTCATTCAACATTGCTTCCCACCCCTAGGCACAGGCACGTATCCACTGTGTCTTTCTGCAGCTACTAGCTAATGCTATTTTTTAAGAATGCGGTGGCTCTGGTAAATAGCAGCGCCACTGACTGAATCTGAGCAGGTGGTTGTGTCAGAGCATCCCCAGGCTGTGTCTTCCAAAGAATGGTTTCTGCCTGTCAGGTATGTGAATGTCTGCTGTGGTTGTTGTTGTTGTTATATGCATAAGCATGCAACTCCACGCTTGTGTGGTGTGTGTGTGTGAGGGTATCTGAGTGTGTGTGTTCGAAGAAGGGACAGAAAGGCTCAGGGCCTTTCTCTTATATAACTGTCGAGAGGGTTTCCTGTTCTCCCTGCAAAAAACATTTCCACTTTTACTTCAGAGGGCTGCATGTTCCCGGGGACAGTGGGAGCAGTGCTCTGTGTTAATTCACTTGCTCACTGGTGTATCCTGTTTTACAGTATCTCCACATCAGATCTAGTATCTTGTCAGAGCGTGCATGCCTCTGCATGTACAGATTTTTGTTTGCGTTTTTGGAGCACGTTCTAACCTAAGCAGGGCAGGTGAATTTTTTTGCCGCCAGTGTCTCTCTCACTATGTTTTGCTGCAGACACAGTGGGTAAGAGAGGGTGTATCAGTAGATAATTTCAGTTATGTCACAACGTGTTGTGGTTTTTGTTATGAGACTCGTTGAGGCCTAAGGCACTGTTGTGCTTATTATCCTGCATTATTTGTATCATTTCTGATAGTTTTCCCAGGCTGCTAAGGTGACTTTATCCACAGTCATCAGCTTCTGTTTATGTCACAGAGTTTGTTTTCATAGCTATTGCAAAGCTTCACGTAAGACATTTTTGGTTATGACAGAAAAATGACACCTTGTTTTAAGTAATACAAACATTCCTTATCATCCAATAACACCATCATAGAGCAGACGCACAGACCAACATCTGACTTACAACCTACAGTAACTTAAGCAGAAAAAGCTGAACTATTCTGTTTTAAGCTGTTAAAATTTTCATGAATCTTCTGTTTTCTGCCTCTCTTAGGCAAAAACCTGCATCACAGGGTTTTCTAAATATCTGGTTTGGCTGATTGCCATTATAACTTACAGTGTACTGTGTATCAGCGGCTGATGAAATGTTATGACTTTACACATTTTAGAGCAAAAATAGTGAGTTTTATGCTGGGTAAAATAAAATAAAAAATACCCTAAGCATAATTTGACCTTTGCCTTGCTCACTACAATTACATGCATGGCCAACTCTCATGCTGTCTGAGCAGAGTTCAACACCAACCCTGACATTGTGAGCAAAAAAAAGAGGAATGAAAGCAGTGAAGTATTTACACTTATTCATGCTTATAACTCATCATCTCAGGATTTTACATGTTGCTGCTTTACCAACACACAAACTGATATCGAGTAGTTCTGGATATTGTGCGTTTAATGTCAGTGTACTCAGAGATTGACCAACTCCATGTCCCTTTCTTGAACGTTTACCTCCTGACCTGTCGGTTCTTAAAATACAACAATGACTGCAAGTCAGCAAAACTCTGACTTCAGTTAAGTAGATAGTGCATTACCCTAATTAAATGCAACTTTCAAACCACACAGCTATGACAGGCATCGCTCACATGTGTACTATTTCTAGACTTGTTTATGACCTCAGGACAAATCTCACGGACATGACAATGACCACTTATGTGAGTAACGGTGAACCATCAATTTTTTTGATGACATTGGTTTTGTTTTTGAGAATAGAATAGAATAGACTGTAATAGAGTAGAAAACAGTAGTATACAAGAGAATAATATAGAATAGAATAGAATAGAATAGAATAGAATAGAATGCTATATCATGAATAAAATAGAACACACCAAAATGAAAACTGAACATAATTTAGTAGAATAGAAAAATGTGAAAAGAATAGAATGTCTGAAAACAGAACAATAGAATTAAAAAATGTAATCGGATAAGAATATTTAAGAACAACGAAATAGAATAATATTGAAAGAATAGAATTGATTGTAATAGTATGGTATAAATAGAATAGAATATATTTTTTTAAAAAGTGGAATAAAACAATCTAAAAAGTGTAGAATATTTCCAAACAATAGAGTATAATGGAGTAGAACAGAAAAAAATCATCAAAAATATCAATCAAAAATAGAGTAATATGAACAGATTAGAATTGAATATATGAGAATATTGAATAGAAAAGAGTAGAATAGTTTGACATGAACAGAGTAGAAATTTTAAAGGAATATTGCATTATGATAGCTATAGATGGATAAAGAATATTGCACATGATGTGAGTATATATATTTCTTTCATGAGAATACTGTACTCATAAAACTCTGAGTAATATAGCAGTTGTTGATTGTTTTCATTGTGCACAGTTATAAGTAATGGTTATACAATGGTTGTAAATTTTGGTGGATTGAGTATTTGCACCCTGAAGAGAATACCTTCCCTCAGTCTTGGTCTTGTTGTCCCTGTCCTAAAACAATGAGACAGAAGCTAAGTGCCTGTACAGTGCTCTGATAGTTAGAATTTATCCTGCAGGCCACTGAGAGAGATTGGTAGTATTTTTCTGGCAGCTGCCACTTCCTGTATACATTATTTAACTTAACTATTCTGCCTCTGACCTCTCTGGCTCTCTGCTACACCACATGTGGCGTCAGAGTCAACCCTCCATCACATACACCTATTATGCAACCCCCTCGCTTCTTGTATTTGTTCCTCATTCCCCCTCTACTTCCACCCCCCTTTGTGTCTGACCTCAAAGCTGGTCATACCTCCCTCCATCACTCCTATCTCTATTTTCTCCTGTTCTCAGATGAAGTTTTCTCTCCCCCACTGTTTTTTTCACTCCCACACTTTGTCCCTCCACTCCTCACTTCATCCCTTTCCTCCCCTATAGGCATGCGAAAACACCTGCTTCCTGTGACCTGTCATATGCGTTCATGTCCTTCTGTGCGTCCATGCCTGTGCACAATCAAGTACATAAGATAGTAAACATTTTAGTGAATGTTTTACAAGGCAGCACTATATCAGGAAGACTAGGAAGCATTTGATGGAAGAAACGGACCTATCAGTGAGATCTACACTGCTGAGAAACACAGAATGCAAAACAACTCTGCACCCAAATATCGTTTCACTGCAGAGTTTTGCATTTCAATCCGATGCTCTGCTTTTGAACTCTCGTGGTGTGGAAGCGCTGAGAATGTAAAATGATTTCAGCTCTGAGGACAGGTGGAGCTGTAGATTTTTCTTACACCATTCCAGCCCCCTGTTACAGTGAGTTACATTAGTATGTAGTGTGCATGATGGAGAATAAGAAGGCTGTAAAGCCAAACCCAGTTTTATACTACCTTTCATGATGTGACCAGCCTCAATTGTAAATGGTACAATCAAGTTTGTCTGCTCCCAAAGGAAAACAGTGAGAATATCCCAACACACTGCATGCAGATATAGAAGCCAGATAACTGGGGAAGGATGGGATGGAACTATTGCTCTTACCTCCCAGTGTTTTAGGCGGCAGGTGGCTGACAGTACTCTGATGAATGCTGACACCAGCAAACACGCTAAGTACACTCACAACCGGTGCTGGAGTGGTACAGCAAAGCAGTGGCAGCTTAGGCAGCCAACCAAATCCCAGCTTCGGTGATTTGATTTTATCCCAAACTCTACAGCTGGCTCTCAAATGACCAATCTTTTGGTTTTATTTGAGTACACACTGGCACCGGTGGTAAACAGACACAAAAATAAAGAACAGTCTGTGTTTTCAGCTGTGTTCCTTAATGCTTTCTTTTTGTTGCAGTTTGTGAGAGGCTACATATTGTCTTTGGGGAGCTTGTTACAGTAGCAGACGCACTGTTTATCCTCTGTGGTAAATTTACAGACATTTCAAACTCACCACACATCTAGTAAAGAGAAGGAAAGGGCAGGCCTCTGGGATTTCAGTTTGCCAATTTAGCGCATTTTGTACCCTTTGATAAGGTGTCCCAAGATGCGTACGTCTAAAGCAAGCAACATATGTGTAAAATAGAATCAAGCCCACTCTTCAGAAAAAAAAGCAGCTTGGTAATGAGAAAACATTTATGGATTACCTAAAAGTAGTGAGTAGATGATAAATAAAAACAGACTTTACAACATGTAATCGTGGATTTTCAGAACAAGATGACTATCGTGGTAAAAGTGATTAGCACATTAATCACATGAGACCCCACATATGATGACAAATCACAGATTTAACTCGCAAAAGGAGTGCAGCAACATGACCAATAAAACACACCACACACCAACATTCTCACCTACAACCTGGAAAAATTGAAGTTCCTTTGCTTTGGACACTAGGGTAGCTGAATGATGCCAGCAGCAGTTTCTGTTGAACTCTTCTACTTGTCCGTTCAATTGTGGTGCGTTTTACAAGACACAGTGTAAAAACTCTGCTATTGCTGCCACAAATCAACAAGTTGATCCCCATAATCCGTGCTGCAGGATTAGTTAGCATTTGTTCTGCTCCCTTCTTCAGTCAACTTGCGACCTAGTTGGCTATTGTTTCATTTCACGTGACAACCCAGATTGTTCACACACCACATACACACACAACAAAGCTTGCTTTGGGCTGTAAATACTGAACATCTTTGATCATCCTGATTTGAGTTTATAAATACAAGAGGACTGGGTGGAGTGAAATTACTCCTTGTGTACTTCACTCTGCAGGAAAATCTGGCAAGACCCTTCAGATAATGGGGCCTTTGCTGACTTGGGAATGACTGGGCCCAAGTTTGTCCTGATGGTCTTGTGAGTCCATGCTTTAGCTATACATTGCCATGACACTGGAAACAGCAGGGCACAGCTAGACTGGAGCTATTCTCAAGACAAAAGTTGTTTGACTGTGGTTTCATTGCTATTTGAATTTTTAATAGAGACAGAGGGAGAAGGCTGTGAAGTTTAGATCTCTATTATTTTGAATTTTTAATGTCACAGTAAATGCACACTCCCAAGGCAAATAAAACAGATTTGTCAGAGGAACATAGAAATGATAGCAACTTCTTTTAGTACAGAGTGGAAACAGGTGAGACATGGATTAGATAAGCTTCATATTTTGTGCTTCTCCTTCTGCAGGCTTGAGTTCAAAGGCCTGTTTTTATTCCGCACGAGACTTTATATTCCCTCTATTCTGTCATTGTTTATACAGACTCTGTGTCTCCTCTTTCCATGCTATGACTTCACAGTGTTACAGAGACTCACTTGGGGCTGACTGGAGAACACAGTTGCAGGGAACATTCAGCTTGTTCTACAGTCTCTAAAACACACAGACATTGCACTGGTTTGTCATGTAACGATAATAATCCATTTTTTTCTGGTCCCGCAGCTATGGCATGAATAAATAGGAACATTTCTCCCGGAGCCATTCGGTCAAGTGTTATGATATCACTTGGGCTGTCTTTAACCCTATTTTCTCTACCCTACTTGGCATGACCGACCTCTTTTATCTCATCTATCACAAACTATTTCTAGCAATTCTCAATGCTCTGACCCACTGACTCGCCTAACAGCCAAATTGAGCTGAACGAATAAACAGCTGATGTCTGAACAATGGTGACAAAACTGTGTTCAGGAAAAGTCCAGCAATTTATTTTTAGGGCGCTTTGTGGCTGAAAGGCTTGGGAGGAAGCAGGAAGCTCGTGTGGTTGTCGTGGGGTTGGGAGGGGAACAAAAGAATTGGAGCAGACTGAAGGGGAAATGGGCGTGGTGGGCTCTGCCGTCCATTAGCCAAATACCTACTGACCACAAAGAGAGTCATGCTAGGACTAAAATTACAAATCTTTTTGTAGAAATTCAAAGAAAAGCTGCAGAAAGAAATAAGCTGGAGGATATTTCCCCTGAAGCAAACTGAACTCAGGGCATTTGGCTTTTCCATTTTGTGCCAGTGTGTGACATTTTGTCTAATGCCTGCAAATTAGTTCAACTCGCGATTGTTTTTCAATCCCTTTTTGTTCAAAGCTGAGCGTTGCAAGCATTGTACTCATAAAGTTGGCATTGTGTTGATGGATGATGCCAATATTGTTGCAAACGACCACTCCCCAAAGTAACAGAGCTTCCTGTCTGCATCCCACCAGGATGATTATAAGTATTATTTGTAGATGTGCCTCTGAGGCTTACATGGAATTATTGCACTGAAGAAACAGTATAATTACACCATGCTCTCCTCTGCAACATTTCATCAACCCTGTGAAAGGAGGGTGTCAGGGATGTGCTTTGTGCTCACATCTCTTTGTGATTTTCATTGACAGGATCTGGAGGCACACTCAGGCTTTGGACAGAATCCAGTTTGATGACATTAGATCAGCCTCTGTTATTTGCTGATGTCATTATCATCTCCCTTTGGCTTAATTGGACCGTGACATCCGATGTGCGCTGGAGTAGCACTCTCACGAGAGAAATGTCCCAATCAAGTGCGGAGTGAGCAGCTGCTTCTCTTGGAGAGGGTCAGGGTCATTTTGACATGAGGGTGAAGGGTGAGATCATGAGATTAAGAATGCCAGTTTGATGCATTGGTGACTGTAATAGGCATTAGATCACATCCTAATGAAGAGGGAGTATGCTGCCACAACATTAAGTCATAAAAAAATAACAATGACCAGCTTTAGCCAAAAACTTGTAAGCTCAGGGAAGCCACAGGAAGTAGAGATTTTAAATACGAAAAGCTGAAACGAGCCCCTGCAGGATCACAAAGAAATAAGCCCTCTGTTTCTCTCGGTCTTAATGCAGCACTCACATGCTTGTGATATGACATGTTTATTTATCATTACGATCATTCATCCTGGCTGCAGCTTCCCTTCTTGAAGTGGTTTCAGTATAAAGATGGAGAACAATAGCATATCATTAAATACAGTAGAAGTAAATATGACACTACAGCTGTGTGGGATCAAACATTACGCAGCTATCTTTGAAATTCAGAGGCTTTTGAAAAACAAAGTCTCTCGTATAAATCTCTTTCTGCCAAGGCGCTGCAGGAAATGTCTTTTCCTCCTCTTAAGAGTAATTTTAAGAGATAAACACTTGATCTGGGTCGTTTTTACTGCTTTAATGTGATGTAGCCTATTTGCCATTTCTTAAACTGGAATTAGAGTGTATGAGATATTATTGTATCTTGTTTCAAATATTAAAATATATTATGTTTCTACGTATTTGGGGGTCTAAAAGACTAACACAAATGAAGAGCTAGGATTTGCCACAGTGTATTACTTAAAAGTGGACTTTATGAACAGCAAATGCTTGATTTTTACAGCTTAGACTGATGAAGTGTCTTACAGTATTATAGAAAGGTTCCCTACAGAGACTGATGTAACGGTGAGATCAGTTTCTTTAGAAGTAGATGAAGACTTGACAGAGTTTGATACAAAGATCCTAGCCTCAAACAGAAAAAAACGGCCTATGGCATATCTCTCTCTCTCTATTTATACATATATATACAAACATACACACTATATGCTATATACACTCCACATTGAATTTTGAGGCTTCAATCTTTAATTTTTATTTTATTTTAAGTGTTTTTTATGTTTTTCAGACACTTGAGCGTATTAAACTTTGTGGGAAAAGACTTGCAGATCTTAGAAATATACCTTTAACTGTGTCAACCAAAAGTGGCCTCGTATTAAGAAAACATCAGCATCAGTCGAACATCAATCTTTTTCCTTGCAGAGCTAAAAAGGAATCTCTCTTTCTGGATTCACTGTATTAGTGCTAGTTCTGCATGTTGTTCACGTACAGTAACTTTAAATGAAGTCCCTTTGAACACATGACGCTCTGTCGTGGAAGATATTCTGCCATTTTTTACAATCTCTCTCCCTCTTTTGTATATGTATGAGTATATTAGCATTGGTGTCTGTGCAGATTTAGACTTTCAGATGTGACCTTTGTTGTCTAAATGTCAGGGAGATTGGAGAGGGAGCCCACAGAGGTAGGGCAGGCTTATGTAATCTGCTCACACTGCATTTCACACACACACATGAAATCACACAAGCACAGAGGAGGAAAAAAGGACTGTTTTAGGATGGTTGTCATATCTCAGTTGTGATGCTCCCTGTATCTCACAGAAAGCCTGGCTTTCAGAAGCAATGGCTTTTATCAGCATGTATGTGCAGAGAGTGCCCTGGAAATTATTTATGGCTTTAAAAATACTGATACAGTGCACTCTTTCGTGTTATTCTGTACAACTTATTCTGGGGGTCTTTTGATCCCTCCCAAGGCTCTGAGATGAATGTGAAGAAAGAGTGTAGTTTGAAGCAGACTTGTGTGTCTATGTGCATGTGTGTGAAGCCATGGATATGCAAGTGTACGTGCTTTGTTGGTATGGTACTGAACCGATTCTCACGTATGAATTCATTACAATCATGTTGTTCTACTCAAACTTGTGATATAAACACCAGGACAAGAGCTGCAGGCTATACTGCAAATTCAGTCTTTATCTGAGATATCACTGAGAATACAGAGGCCAAAATAATTATATGCATACCAAGGGCGAAAAATGTGCTTCAGGTAGGAAATAGAGCCATTTTGCACTTTCACTCACAATCTTAACAATGAGCCTGATATTGAGAAGAAGAAACTTTGGCTGTGGCTCCAATAGTCATGTGCTAATGTTTACACTGGCTCGGTCATAGCTGCAAGAAGATCGCTCGTACAACCCTACCAGTTTGAGCAAGAGTCTGACCCAGAGGGAGAGGCTCCGGAAGAAACTCTCAGCCGCGTTCAGACCAAACGCGACTTGAAGCGACCTCGTCGACACGTCCTATGTATTATTCAAAGCCGCCAGGAGGGTCACGCTTAAGGAGGAAGATATGAATGTTGAAAAAATTACAACCAGAGCTCTGCTACAATGTAAGATTTTGGTGCTCTAAAACTTCTCTGAAGCCTGGTTAATAGGATGGCCGACCGTCCAGCATTAGCCGGGACGTCCCGTATTTGAGCCAAAAGAGGCGCGTCGCCGCACGTGTAAATGCTAAAGCTACATGCTGCTCTGGAGGGGGATTTTGTCCCCCGCCGACGGAGTTGTCGGGGAAGAAGCGAGCGGCTAAAATACGGGAGGATCCGGTAAACCGGCGCGGATCCGGTGTGTCAAAGCGTGGTGGCCGTGCTGAGGCACCGGGGGAATTTAGGCTAAACATTAAGTCAAAATAAAACGTTCACACTTACAGATGCCACGTTTGTATTAGGATCACGGATAGTTGGTATGGATCCATTCTTTATCTTCAGACATCTAGCAAATCCAGCGTTGAACTGTCCCTCGTTGATAAAACAGTCCGAAGTGAAATGGTGGGCACATACATACAGATATTTTGGAAGTGCCGCGGGTACATTCCCATTAGAAATAAAATCCACCCATTGAGTCCTCAAATCCTCCGACCAGGGAGTTTTCAGAAGAGTTTTGTGCTCGTTTGTGCAGCCAACAACAGAGCAAACGCTTCCTCTTTTTCAGATCGTACTTCCGCCATGGTTCTAACCGGAGCTACGCGAGCGAGCGGCCGGAAATAATGGCGCTGTTTTGATAATTTTTTGGGCAGGGTTTTTTTGGGGCGGCTCCATGGGCAGTACCAACAACTCGCCAGCACTGACATGACGTCATGTCAGTGGAGTCTTCAGAACGGCTCTGAGCACACAGTTCCTAAATACGGAGATAACTAAACAACGACTGGATGGAATTTTTTCGAACTTGGGGGGATTGTAGCGGTTTCCTATCCCTGATATGCACCCCCCTCCCGTTAACAAAGTCAGTTTTTCATGCCATGGCCCCTTTAACACAACTCACCTACTTTCTTCCAGCAGCTGCTTGTTTGTGGCGAGACCCCGGGCCAGTCCATTACGGACTGCTGCGGGGTGACGCAGCTCAAGGAAGAACATTTATGATCATTTCTTTATCATTTCCTTGAAGTATTTATCACCACATTAATCATTTTGCACTGAAGACACAGTATTTTTGTGCCTTAGCGTCTCAGTCTGGTTGCATTTCCATGAAGTACTGAAAAGTTTTACAAGTTCTCCAAACTAGCTGTGACTCTAGAGGGCCAAAGAAGGCTCTGATGATTAAAAACAAGGGAAAAAAATGTTAAGCTAATATTTAATATTTATCTTAGACTTGGATAGAGCAGTATTAGTTGTAGCTGATTTTGAATGTGTTGGGTTCAAGAAAACGATGCATTGTTACTGTTGCTGCTTTAGTACAGTATGTGTTTATCTGCCCAGGGCGTCACATGGCCTGGAAATGAGATTCACTGTAAGTATTGGCTAAAACCACTGGGCCTCAGAAAGTTATTTCCTGTCCCAGAAATTACTGTATAGTTTGTTTAGTTTTAAGGATTGTACACCGACACCGCCTACATTTGAGGTTGGAGACGCTTTACTTGTACCTCGATTATTCTGGATCTTCTCAGCCCACTTCTTTAATACAGATTTCTTCCATTTCTACATCTCTGAAACAGCAGGTGTGATCTGCAGCTACATCTGATTTGAGGGACACAGGGCATCAGCACCAGTGCATGTTTATGTAAACCAATAAGGTTAGGACGCACACTCTGCAATCCTGCTGCCAAACCAGCTTGCCCACCCACCTGAACTGCTAAATATATCTACAAAGGTTTCCTAGGGTTTCATGTGTACTTGTGCCTTTGCATCAGCCTCAACATTGAAACAATTAAAAAGTACACAAAATTTGCAGGATGCACATCATGCTGCTCTCATGCATTACACTTAATATTAAGTTATGAGTTTAAAGGGAAATTCACTGCATTTTCAAAAAACCTTGGGTAACTAACACACTGATCTAAGTCATCCTCAGGTCATTTAGAGGGGTGGTACTGTCCATTTTGAAATCTGATGACCACCGAAGCCACCTCTTTAAAATCTTAAGGTAGAACTAAAAATATAACTGTTTTGGCCGCTTACGAACAGACTGGTGGATAAACTTTCTTTGTTTTCAAAAACAACATCCTTGAGCTGTGTCCCCCCCCCCGCTGCAGTCAGTTTGGACTCGCCCGAGGTCTCTGTACAAACAAGCGGCTGTCGGAAGAGAGTAGGTGAGTTGAATTTAGTCTCTTTGCTAAAGAAATTAGGCAAAGTTAAAAAGATGTTTGGTGGCTAGTACTATGGCTAGGACCCTATATGTACTGTTGATGAAGTTAGGTGCTGTTTTGAGCATTATTTGTGGCTATAGAGTGGCGTTTTGGTTGAGGTTTGCGCGTGGCTCCTGAGACCGCTGTGTATTGCTATCGTTCGGTCATTACTAAAGTTGGTATAACTAGAGAAGCAAGCGGTCAGCGATATTCATCTCTCGATGGGGTGTGTAACTTGGTGTTACGGTGTGTTTGACCCTAACTTAATTTTACACCGGAATATCCCTTCAATGTGATTTAAAGACCATCATCAAAGTAGAAAAAGGAGACAGAGAGCGTGAATGCTATTTATGAGTGTAACTGAGCACATGCCCTGGCCACCCCGCTTATGTTGGAGCTTGGTTCAGCCCCCTTTGTTACAAAAGTGTAGACACACCCCTGCCCATCAAGATTTATGAGCCCTGAAAACTTTTCAGGGCTGAATTTGACTACGTAAAGTGTCAGAACCTATTTTTGGTGCTTATAAATAATTTACATTCATTTTTTTTCTGCAACTGAATATTTAATTTTAAAGCTAAACTTCAGGTATTTTGAAACTTGATTTAAACCGAAAATGTAATAGAAATAAAGGGAAAACAGTGACTAACCTTGATGTTAAAATATTTACTTTTTGTTTTGATCTGATGTTTTAAGTAAATCTTTGAGTGGTGTAGAATCTAACCATTACTAATCTTGATTACATTCAAAGGTTTGAACCGAACTGTATGATTAAATAAGACACTATCAAATGCTCAGGAAGTATCCTGAAGTTGCTGCTGCTTGCATCAGGTCTGTTTGTTGGCGCATTAATGTTTCTGTAGAGTGTAAGTGTGGTTGATTATCAGATCAACTATAGGCGTACTGTATCTGATTGATACCCGGCCACGGACCAAGTGGCAGGAGAGGCTGACATTATGCCAATAAAATTATACGATGGTGATCACTTTGAGGAACGTGCATCCTTTCTTCTGACATTTATTCTTCCTCATCTCGGACCGTTAATGATAAATGATAAATCACCAGGGCACGGTGATATTTTTAGCCGGGGTGGGAGATAAATGAGGTTATGATTCTGGCCACAGTGGTCGATGTAGTCAACGAGGGGCTGGCTGTGCCCCTCCCCCGACTGTAGGTGATGGCTGAAGCCGGTAGCCTGGCAGCGGAGCGCTGATCAGTATTAATGCAGGACCGCCTCTCAGCCTCACAGCCGATCTCTCTGCGGTCCCCATCACCGGAAGGCAGCTCAGCAGCTGCGGACAGCCTGCACACAGCCTCCTTCTTGTTTGCTTTGAGAATCTATTGGCCTGAGATTCGCTTGGTTTAGGGGAAGAGGCGAAACACCGGCAGGTGTTGACTAGCGGGGAGAAATCGCGGTGCAGACTGATGACGATGATGATGGTGAGGATGATGCATCTCTTCCCGTGCCTTTATGAATTACATCGCGTAGTGTGAAGAGGCGTAGGGGGCATCTTTTTTCATTTCTTGCCTAACTGTAATGGTGGATTGCTCGGTGGCTTTGAGGCTACGTGTCTTGAAGGGGGAGCTGGATACCAGCCGTCACTGAGAGCGCAGCTCAGCACCGGCCCGCAGCGCTGCGCCATGGCCTTGGATGTCCAGACTTGCGCGGTGTTTACGGTGATCGCGGTTCTCGTGCTTGTGAACGTGCTGTTGATGTTCATCCTCGGTACTCGTTAATGGATCTGCGCTTGGGGCCCGGTTCGCAGCGCACCACGCTCTCATACAGGACGGGAGAAAAAGGCTGTGCGCGTTGGTCGAGAGCGGGGACACCCGGCGCTCCATCACGGCTACGCGTTGAAATGAATGACGTTGGTACAACATAATATATTTCTGTTACCCCCTCCCCAATCCTTCGTTATGTCTTGTGTCTTCTCACCGTTTGTGGTAGCTAGTGTTGTCTGGTGGTGGTGGTAGTTGTGCGGATACAGATCTGTGATGCTCTTACCTTTTTCTGTGGTGACTGGAAAAATCATATTTCCCCGCATATAAACATGTCCCCCCCTACATCGATCCCCCTCTCCTCTCCATGTTGTATATTGTGGATTATGCGCATGGATTTTAATCTTTACCAGTGAGATATACGATTTAAATAAATATGATGGTCTTTTTTTCAACAGCATCTGCTGCTGCGTCAGGATTTGTTTTCCTAATATGATTCACTGTAGCCACATCCACAATATGGCAGCTGATAAGCTAGCTGAGCAGGGGTCTCTCCTCTGAAGGAAAGGAGATATTTGTAGCTAATAGCCGTGCTGGTGAGAGGTTTGTGCTGCTGATCACAGACTTTAGGGGACCGTTTGTAAGCTCAGTTGAACAGTAACCAATAGCAGGCAGGGCTAGGCCTAATAAAGGAGGGCCTCCGTCACTCCAGGTTTCCCCCATTTTAGATGCAGCTAAACTCAGCTCCCATTTCACAGCCCACAATAGTCACACTTGTCCCTTTTGCAACATTTCAATAAGTGCCTGTATCTGAGGCCAAAACGTTACCACACCTGACCACTGAGTAATTACTAATAAAAGATGTATGAGTGTATGGTCATAAATCTGACAGATGAACTGTCTCCCAAATGAAAAGAGATGTCAGATGGAGATGAAAATTCCTTTACCCTCTTTTCCTCTACATGCAATGCTATAATCTGATAAAGGGTTGGAGGCAGGTGCCATGAATGTTGAATGAGTGTCAGAAATAGATATGCTAAAAGCCTATCCCAGAGCTGTCCATGGCAGTCCTATTAATAGGGATGGTAGGCTGGCTGGGTTTTTAAGATACCGTATGTGCTCTCACACACTCAAGGCTAAGTGCTGTGTGTTTTTTTAGATAAGTGGTAAATGTTGTACTGTAGGTAATGTTTTATGAACACAGATACATCTATCACATGCCGTGCCATGTGGTGTGGTGTTTTCATCACTGTGGTAAAAAGCATAAACAGCCTACCTAGCAGGGATCCCACAGGACCGTAAACAGAGCATCATAATATTGTACACTGCAATAGTGAGGGCTCAGGGATGCACAGTGCTACTTACAGATGTGTGTTCACATGTGAGCATGAGAGCCCGTCTTGTTGCTTATGTATGTGAGATCATCTGGGTGGCTGTTATCTGTAGATCCTCTTAGAATCCGAGGCGTGCACACATCCCGAGTGTTCACACATTTGTAATCCCCCCAGGGCCAGGTGCCTTCTAATAGAGTTCTGTTAAATGCTGTGCAGTCAGAAGTGTCAATGTGCGGATGGTGTGTGCGAGCGAGACAGCAGCGTGTGAGAGGATGTGTGTGTATTTCTCACTGGTTTTAGGCAGAGCATCTTTGATTGGCTCCCAGACTCAGGGTATAAGTGTATTACATAACAGGGCTGGCAGACACAGGGAGGACAGACCGCGAGACTCACTCGGTGCGTCGGAAAGAGAAGCCTCTTTCTGGAATACGGCACCTTGTTACTCATTATCACAGGCTCAGCTCATGCGGAGGACCGTCACCTCGACCTCATCTGAGAGAGATTTATCTATCATGATTGTATGAACCGGACTTCTCCATGCATACACTCTCCGAACAGTTACATGCCACAAACATGGTAAGGCTGGCTTTAGGTGTGTGTGAGTGTGTGTTTGCTCAGGGATGCTGTAGGTGCTTTGGTGCAGATGTGCTTCAGCTACAGATAGAGGAGGATGTTGGAATGCAGTGGAGCTGCCAGTGCAGTGAATGCTGATGTGTTGTGCTGCAAAGATGATATTAGGGAGTGAATCGCCTTTCTGTTATTCCAGGTTTCTTTGTCAGTCTCCACGTATGTGATTGAATAAGAAAGGAAAAGCACTGTCTATACGTCCACATACAGGAAAAGATTTCTCTGCATTCATTTGCATTGACCCAAATACAGGTTTGCGGTTTAAAGAACGGCTGTTTCCCCCCCGTGATCTTTGATGTTGTAACTGCAGTGTAACCAAAATGATGACATAGGTTGTTACAGCTGGTACACACACAGGTGATGATGAGCATTGTGGCAAGACTTTGTGTTTACTTTGTGCCTTTTGATCAAGCTAGGTGTGAGGGTGAGCCAAGGCAGGAATTGTGAAGATTGATTATGTAATGCTTTTAATTTATTCAGGCATGGAGAAGGGGGGAAAAGGATGCAATGTATCGGAGAGGGCAGTGCTGATCTCATCAGGGAGATGGAGGGATGAGGGGGAAGGAGAAAGTGAGCAGGGTGGAACATTGGCTGTGAATGGATCTCTGTCTGTCTCTCCCTTTTGCTCTTTCTGTCTGTTGCCTATATTACAGCAGATTGATGGGAACTGGAGAGATTGTGCTTGGAGTGAATGGTGCTGAAAATGGAGTGGCGCTTGAAGGGGGGCTAAAGGGTGTGTGTGTTAAGAGTGGGGTGTGTGTATGTTGGAGGAAGGCAAGATTAAGAAGAGGAGACATTAAAGGAAGGTAAAGGAAGGAAGTGAGACTAACCAATGCTCATCTGTCCTGCGGGTGCTGTTGCAGGCAGAGGTCCGGATGTCAGATGGTGTTGGTCAAGTAGAACTAATTGGCTTACATTTTTTTCCTTAACTACCACTTAGAAATGTTTTATCTTACCCCTTTTTTTGAATGAGAAAATCTCACTAGTATTAATTGTTACTGTTTCCATGGCAGTCTGACTTATGTTTTTTGCATTAATCCCCCCTCTTCCTGGAATAGAGAGCTTTGGCAAACATGCTCAAGCTGCTGTTACCCTGACTCTCTGTCCACGTGATGATGTCTGATCGAATCAACCTACTCAGCAATATCTTTGATCTAAAACCTGCATCCTGGGGCCCACATTGTGTATCTCTGCGTTTCATACTGACATGGGAATGATGTTAGTGTATTCTCTAATGTGATTGGCTCCTCTTTTCTGAGATCCAATAACAGAGGAGGGCTTTCGCAGTTATTCAGCGGTCACTCTGTGTGTGTCGGCTCACACATGCACCTAAATTTGGAAATATTCTGGCACCTCCTGAAGTGTCCTTGCCTCATCCCATCATCTTGTCAATACCAGTGAAGCATCCTCATCTGTCGCCATGACGACGGCTGTTCTTTCCCTTCCAGGCACGGGCGTCCCTCCCTGTGCTCACTCCTCTGCCCAGATTGGCTTGTATCCCCTGTAGCTGTCTCAGCGAGCCATCTGGGAGGAAGGCTTGTCTACAGGTTGAAGGGGCAACATAGCTGCTGAGTCTGAGAGCTTAGATCCTCACGGGGGGGTTTGGTTGAATATAAACAACACACACACAAACACAGACACACACAAACATAACTGCATCAGCATTAGGTGGGACTGCATTTTTGCACTAAACTGATGAAGTGCATTTTATATGGCTGAAGGGTTTGAATGGTATGAAAGGAAAAGCAATCCTAAGGGACTTGATGAAATGATTGAACTAGCTAAATTAAGGGTATCACATTGGCTCTGTATTATGATGCAAAAGCCTTAATGCATACAAAGAAGTAATCTAATGTCCATCCTTGTGCTATCTTTGTGTCCAGACCTTTGATAACTCCTTACCTAAAGCCTAAGCAGCTCCTGTCAGGCTTGGTTAGCGATAGCTGCTCTGCCCACAGCCCCAGGGATTGAATGCATGGTTAGCTCTGGATTGGAGACTGCTGATGAGCACTACCTTGGAGGGAGCAATTGGAACAAACATTTGGAGCTGTGCCATAGAGGCACACGCAGCCTTTTTAATGTATAAGAAGTTTAAAAGTGTAGCTGCAAATGTGAGTGCTGCTTCGGTGTGTGTGTTTGTGCATGTCTCAGCACAACAAAGCCGAGTCCTCTGTGTTATGGATGGTGAAGCTGTTTGGTAGATGGATGATGTCAGACTCTGGTCTCTCTCAGGAACATTGTCTGCTGTCTTCTGTCCTTTAATGAGAACAACCTTTAGCCTCTCCAAATCCCTTAAAGAATACTGATGGCCTGACAGGCCTCCGTGCTCCTACAGATGATGCTGAAGACAAGCCCTTTAAGAAACACCCTCCTCATGTAAATGCACCTTCCTATAAAGCTTCAACAGTTATTTCCAGTGTCGCATAATGTCCACATTATTTATTCATGATGCTAAAATCAATAGAAGATGTTTGATGAGTCATGCCTCCATGCTCTGTCAAAGGCTGTGCTGCAGATTAAATAACAAGCTCTAGTGACAGCACGAAGGAAAAGAGATTATCCCTTCACATTTGTTTGCTCCTCAGCATTTATATTACATTAACACATGTAATTATTCTAATGTCATAATGGGCCAATTACAGTCCCTGTGTAGAGACTGGTGCTGTGTTTATGAGTGCTGCGTTGTTTTTCCACTAATGGCTCTGCCTGTTTTGTGTTGTTGTATTTTGTTGTGCTGTGTTGTGTTCTATGTCAGCTATTGTGTTGCTCTATTTGCAATCCCTAAGCTGCTAGTGGGCCCTGGCTTTGAGGGTGTGTATTTGCATCTATTAGTAATCTGAGTGGGTTTAGCAACAAGGATTCTCACAAATTGAGGTCTAAATAAGGATGAGTACTGAATTAAATCCCTTTCAAATTTAATTTATAAGCTGTTTTGGATCAGGTGGACCCATATTTATTCATCAATGTCTGCAGTGTTGTTCGTGCTGTTTCTCTGGTGTCTCCTCAACAGAAGTTATGCTCAATAAGAATAAAGCATAAGATATCACTGTTTTTCCCTCCCTTTTCCCCAGTTGATAAGTGGAGGTTCAATCGTTAACGCTGAGGCGGTATGGGACCATGTGACCATGGCGGACCGGGAGTTGGCGTTTAAGGCTGGTGACGTCATCAAGGTGCTGGACGCCTCCAACAAAGACTGGTGGTGGGGCCAGATTGATGAGGAGGAAGGATGGTTCCCTGCCAGCTTTGTACGGGTGAGTTAGCTGCTGCCATGGCTGGCCAATGACCATAGACACAACACGCACCCACACACACAGAAATGGAGGCACATAAACATATGCACACAGGCTGCCCAATACACAGAGGGAAGGTGCGCAAAAACCGTCACATACACACAAAAAAAAGAGGCGCATTAGTATGCCTTCTCCACACACACAGAGACACACTCCATGGAATAATGCTGTGCTTTAATAAAACATAACACTGGAGAGATGAGAGGACAGCTAGTTGTTGAGTGCCTTTACCGGGTGTTCAGGGACAACGACACAGAGATGCTGATGAGCCCCTTTTTAAGCTTGGCATTACCTCCAACTGTTACCCTTGAAACTCACTTGAATTTTTAACGTCCCCCACTTCACATTGTTATTATATAATCTCACCCATATCTGAGCTTAACTAAAGCTAACACACAAGTCTGACTCCTTTAATTAGCTTCTGTTTGACAAAGAGAAAAAAAAAAAACAGGCGAGTGAGAATGGTTGTGGTAGGTAGGTAAGGCTTCCCACAGCAGAGCACCCCCACAGACACTCCTCATGGCCATTTCCACCTGTCCGCCCTTCCATATTCACTCCTGAGAGGGCAGGGCAGACAGGCTGACTGACTGTCAACCAAAAAGTATCTTTCTGTTCTGTCATTCTCTCTCTCCAAGGTGGAACCCCACCCTCCTCAGCCCCAAACAAAACAGGTTTTCTATATCAACCCCATAGCAACTCCACGGTTCCAAAACACCACGTCAAAGGTGCGTTTTCCCAGCTTCATCCAATTCATCCAGCCTGCCCGCCCACCCGCCCGCTCTAGTCTGTCCACACAACGTGCCCTTGACATTACCAGACATTAACGTTCCCATGACGTTATCACATCATCTTTAACAGGGTCGATAGCGAGGAAGAACTGATGAGTCAAAAGTAAAATCCTGATCAAAGTCTTCTGAAGGCCTGCACTCAAATTCTGTTAAGATTTACATAGAAGTAGATGGATCATTGGAGACATTATTCCTGTCAACATTCATTATTTCTTCTCCAAAAGGTGGCAATTTTCTTCAGTACTCTATTTACTATTGACTCTGGCTATTTCTCAGTCCTAATGCTGCGCTAGTAGTTCTCGTCTGCAGTCAATGCTCTACCACCCGTCACTCTGCTTGTCTGTGGCGCTGCATTTCTCATCTTGTGTTTGGCATTCTACCCGTCGGATCTTTGATGTTTCTTGGCAAACTGTGTGTCATCAGGTGTTGGCTGCTGGACATCTGAAACCACGCTCTCTCGGGCCCTAACTTTGAAAAAGAGTGAAATACACGATGTACTGTGTGGGGATATGTGTGTGTCTGAATGTTGTTGAATGCATGCAGGTGTGAAGTTGTGTGTGAGTGTATATGCATGCATGTTTGCAGGGGAGGGGACTTTTTAGCTAGGATTTAGGTAGGGCTGGGTGATTAAACGGTAACAATATGTATCAAAAATTGATTTTCCTCAATATCAATATAAAATATGGTCAATATGCATTTCGATAATTGGAATTCTGCCTGTTTTGGTTGGCTGTACAAATAGCCAATGAAAAGGGAAGTTGTTCCAGGTCCGCTTTGTGCTGAACCAATCATGTGCTGAAGTAGAACCAAGTAGCAAACAACTGTATAGTAGCAGGCTGCAACTACACACAACCATAGCATGTGACACATGACACCGACAGAGCTGTCGGTGAGAAAAAAACAAAATGAGTGCTACCCCGGCAGAAATGCAAATGAAGGCTCAACAGGTGATGACATCGAAAACAACACTGGCACGAAAATGTCGGTGGTGGGGAGGTATTTTGTTTTTTTATGGTCAGACATGAAAAACAGAGTAGTGTGCACTGCAAATTATGTCGGTTACATGTTCGCGCAGAGTCGGGGAATACCTCAAATCTTTTTTACCACCTGAAGCAGTGCCATGTGGTAGAGCACGCGCAACGCAACAGGTCACAAACCCCAAGTGGAGCAAGGAGCTCATGGCGCCTGTGCAGCCGAAACAGCTGACCATTCAGTTTGCTTTCTCTAGCGCAACACCTTACGACAAAATGCAGTAGCTTATTGTATTGCAAAAGACATGCTACCAATAAGCACTGTTAAATTTCATTTTTTATATCGTGATATATATCGATATCCACTGATATGAAAAAAATATATCGTGATAAGCTTTTTCCCATATCGCCGTGCCCTAGAGTTAGGCAATAACTTTCCCCTAGATACCGGTCTCTTAAAGATGCAGTTCTCCTTGAACTCTTTGGACCACTAGTCTTACTTACTGTCCCTTAAAATGAAGCTGTGTATTTGAGAAGATGTGTGTTTATGTATGTGAAGTGTGTGTATGTGTGTGCAGTGTGCTCATTGGAAGAGATATGCGCCACATGTATTGCAAACATTTTGTGATTAGAATTCCTAAATGCGCATTTACTAACACCTTTTTCATCAGGTTATTTATACACTTAAAACTCAGCTGAGCATGTCTTATTAAAGTGCATGTGTGTGTCTGTGTGTGTTTTTGTGTGTGTGCGAATGTGTTTGAACTCAGCTGTGGGTGAACCAAGAGGATGGGGGAGCGGAGCCAGCAGAAGGGACCAGCGAGGTGCAGAACGGGCACCTGGACCCGACCAATGACTGCCTGTGTCTAGGCTCTCCCCTGCAGAATCGAGACCAGATGAGAGCTAACGTCATCAATGAGATCATGAGCACAGAGAGACACTACATCAAACACCTCAAGGACATCTGTGAGGTACGAAACACGTGCTCACATCCAGCTGAACACTCACTCACACACACACAGCTCTTCCTGTACTAATACCTTGAAGATGATAAGAAAGATAAATGGAAATGAAATGAATCAGCTGAAACGTGTACGAGAGAAGAAGCAGCAGCCCTTTTTGATGCTACACAATTCTTAACACTCCCACATTCACACTTTTTATCATGGCATATTTTTTTTCTGTTGATCTAAAAAACAGTCCAAAAATAGTCTCCTTCTTGGATGTAAAAATTCAATTTGTCAGTTGCGCACAGCAGTGGCAGCTGCCATACTTGGACTGATTTAGCCCAGATTAAATTTTTTTTAATCATATTATGAATCATGCTGAGGTGGCAAGCTAAAATTCACACCTAATAAAAATAAACAAAAAGCCTTGCAATTTGCTGTGTTATGAGGATTTTGTGCCTGATTTAAATACGCAGACATTTGTGGTTTCACTTGGCATTTTACTACATGGCATTACTTTTACTGTTAAGCAAGAAATACTCATGCTTCCACAGTACAGATACAGCAGTGAATATGGGACAGCTTTTTCCTAGTATAAGTATTGAGATCCATGTGACGTGTACTATCAGTAATGCATTTCTTTTGGTTCGTAAATAAACAAATTTAGATACAGTGCTGGTTGCAAAGCTGTCTCATCCAACTGCAGAGGATAATACCTTTGCATTATAACACGAGGTGAGCTGGGTGTTCCCTTGCAACTTCTTGCCTATTTTAAAAAATTAGCACACCCTTTGTCAGTGCAGCAATATATTAAAAAATGTTGCTGTGTTGTGTATATCTCTTCGCTGCACCTCTACACCACCTTCCTCTAGAGTATGCTGCATTTTTAACTTTCCACAAACTTGCTCAGGCAGGAGTTTATAGCTTTAAATATCACAACTGAGCACAGAAATAAACAAGGCATTCATAGTATGAATTTAATTTTGTCATAACTATTTTCAAACTGTGTGCTATATGTTGCCAAGAGGAAGGATATCAATAATTAAGGGCAACTAATCAGGAGGAAAACACAGATTTGAAATCCCTGTGTGTATAAAGTCAAAATGCCTCGTAGCAGATGTTTTCCTTGTCCGTAGTTGAATACTTGATGGCTTCAGAGGCCGGGCTAGTCACTTAAGACGCTATCATTCTTAATATAGTATTTTGAGTAATATAAGAGAATTCAGAAAGTTTACCAACAAAACCATCCGTTTGATTTTTTTCCAGTTACTAATGGAGGCTGCACTGTTCTCAAATCAAAGTTACCCCAGTTTAAAGCAACACCTCTGTGTTAATGGATTGTATTTAGGTTGACCTTAAGGAAACAAAACAAAACAGAAAAAGCTCAGCTGGTGTATTTTGCTACAAAACAGAGTATCCTGAGTACCCAAGTGTGAAAAAGCTCAAATCTACCTCACTCTGAAAAACTTTTCCCTATGATCAAAAGCTTCAGGGCATTTAATTAACCACAAGAATCGGACTGACAAATTGGGGCCACAGTTCAGCCTATAGTAAAGTGTTTTTGACTCGACTGAACAGTCAAAGTCCATTCTCAACACAAAGAATGACTTTGCGTGTTTATCACGAGGAATATAAAACAGGACTGAGACGAACAAAGACTAAGGCTTTTTCTTTTGCATGTTTTATGTTCTGACCCGAAGCTTCAGTGACATGTTTCTATTTGAAACTCAGCGCTTCTCCTGTATCCTCTTTGAGAGATCCTCTATTGTTGTGACCGTATTATTGCAGGGCTACCTGCGCCAGTGCAGGAAGCGTGTGGACATGTTCAATGACGACCAGCTAAAGGTCATCTTCGGGAACATTGAGGACATCTATCGCTTCCAAATGGGATTTGTTAGAGACTTGGAGAAACAGTACAACACAGAGGAACCACACCTCTCTGAGATTGGACCGTGCTTTTTAGAACATGTGAGTTATTTTTTTTTTTTTACTTAATATCAGTTTAGCTATATTTAGAATAAAAATATGTATATCTTATACATGCTGTGTTAGTTAGTGATAATTCATGACAGTGTTGAAGCTTTTTTCAAGATCATTACAGTTAAATTGTAAAAAATAATTAGGAACAAGCTAACAGTTTACAAGAGTTATATGTGATCATAAACTGAAGCAGAACTGAAAATAAAGAGGAATTACATTAGAAACAGGATCTTTTAGCAGCACTTCTCTCCCTTATTTTGCTTTGCAGCAAGATGGGTTTTGGATCTACTCTGAATACTGTAACAACCACCTGGATGCTTGTATGGAGCTGAGCAAACTGATGAGGGATGGCAGGTACCAGCACTTCTTTGAGGCCTGTCGTCTTCTCCAGCAAATGATTGACATCGCCATAGATGGCTTCTTACTCACCCCTGTCCAGAAAATCTGCAAATATCCACTCCAGTTGGCTGAGCTTCTCAAATACACTGCACAGGAGCACAGGTACGGTCCACTTTTGGCGTGGGGTCACATTTAATCTGCTGAATGAGTTGCCGTTTGATGATTGTACATTTGTCGCTCAAAAGAAGATGTTATTCATGCGTCATTGTTCTCCAGATGCATTGTGTTTTGATGTGGCGTCTGCAGGTGTTGGGTTTATTGTGCTGTTGTGGTGATTATACATGCATGAACTGAAACAAATGTTGCTTACACTGTTCGTAACAGCTTTCTGTGAATGTTATAGAGGAAAGCCATCTCTGATGCATTGACATTACAGTGCTGCAATTCATAGCCAGTGGTCTGAGGACCATTGCATAGAACTGTGGATATAAATAGATAACAGATTAAATATGAATTTGAGCTTTTGCTGGCTGCTACACAAGCATTCCCCACACACTGCCTGCACAGTAGAGAAACACAGAACACAACATAAACATTTGCAGATGATCTCCAGCATCCAGATGTGTGCAAACCCACAGAAAACATGGTGTAAATGATGAAGCATGTCTCAGCCAGCTTCAGGTCATCCACAAACCATGAGCTCTCAGCCAGAGAGAGGCAGGTGCCAGCTCTGCCGGAGAGGCCTGCCAGATCACAGTGTTTGACTGTTGGGAGCTGTAGAAAATCTGCCAGATATAGGCTCGCTCCATGTCACACACACATACACACACAGCGTTGTCACACACACACACACACACACACACACTTATTATCTTCCAAAGTGAGGATTGGATCCGTAGCACATCTAAGCCAGAGGGATAAATCCTGCTCAGTTAGCATAGACGCAGTCAGAGTTAACTGCAGATAGAGAAAGTGGCTGATTAGAATTAAATAGCAGTGTGTTATTTTGACCGGGTTCCAGCAGACTTATTGCTGTTACTTAAGTTTATAACCCAAGACTTTTAATAGGCTACTCTGTATCATTCACCACTGCAACTTTACATGTCTTTTTTTTTTTTTTTCACCGTGGCTCATCTCCAAGAGCTGTAACTTTCCCCTTTAACACCCCCAAGTAATTATGTGTACACTGTGTCTGTAGTGACTATCGATACGTGGCGGCAGCGCTGGCGGTAATGCGGAACGTCACTCAGCAGATCAACGAGAGGAAGAGGAGGCTGGAAAACATAGACAAGATAGCCCAGTGGCAGGCGTCGGTTCTGGACTGGGAGGTATGTGTATGCATTGATTGTGGAGTAATTGCAAAGCATCTGATGTCCACCGATGTTGTTTTATTGGCAAAATCTGGTCGGATCTGTTTCGTCCATCTGTTCAGTACCAGTCTATGCCCAGAGACAGAAAACTTTAGTTTTGCTCCATTTATCTGACACCCAATTTTAGACAGTTTCACACAACCTACTTTGGGAAAAAAAACATCTCACATGTAATTTGGGAGAGGATGCATCATGCTTTTCAAGCTTTTTTCTTTCCTTTAAAGGTGTAGTTTGTTTTTATTTGTTTGAAGAGGGGTTGTATGCGGCATTTCTCAATCGCAAGTGTATTACCCACAGGGGATCATGGTCAGCGCAGGCACTTTGTTAAACATTGTTTACAGAGCCAGATCAGAAGTAAATCCATCAGTACCTACAGATGGGACAGCTTTACCATGTAATGTATTGAATTACAACAAACCCAAACAAAAACACTATTCTCGTTTAAAAGCACACCATATTTGGGAATTTTTTCAGAAATTGCTGTCAGAGGCCCTTTTCGTTTTTGCCCTATTCTCAGATGTGGTATCTAGGTTCTGCCACCTGCAGTGCACTCATCACCTTATTGGCTCTGCAGGCTTCAAAAGAGGCAAAAGTACAACAAAACTAAAGAATAAGGGATTCTGACAGCACTGATGACATGCCATTTACTGTTGTCACTAGTGGATATCTATGCGCTGGAGTTTAAAGAGTAATAGGACGACTTCACAAACTGTTTCCAGTTCTGTGGTAAATGAAGAGCAGGAAAGATCGAAAGTTACCTGGTGGTGCTGCAAACGCCTTCCTGTCACAACAGTCTTTTTAGAACCTCTCAGGATCAGAGCATACCAGCAAATCACATACAGCTGCAGTCTGCATCACTAAATTAGCCAGATTTCCCTGCTGCACCATGGGCTGGTTTGAACCATCTTTGTTCAATATTCAGGAGTTCAATCAGAAAAAAACAGAAGATGCTTCTCCAGAGTGTGACAGTGCCAACTGTTCTTCACATGAATGTCTGGGTCTAGGATGAAGAAACAAAAGGGAAGAGACTCAATAAACAACACTAAACACTCAAGTGACTTACACATCATAGACCTAATTATTAGTTTGGTACACTTCAGGCAGAAGAACGCCAAAGTGCCAGCTCTGAGAAGAGTTCAAATATAAGAAATGTAAAGTACTGAAGAATTTCTTAATGGAGCCTACGATTACACCAGGAATAGTGTTTTGGTTGAAGTTTGATAAAATTTGCTTAAATGCTAGGTAGAGCTAGTGTGGTTGATTGGCTAGGTTCTGGTCTGATGCTGCTGCTGCTTTATCAAAAAAAAAAAAAAAAAAAGAATAAAGGCCAAGCTGACCGGGATCTCCTGTGAAAAAAAAAACACTTACTATTGACAAGTACAATATAAACTCACTTGGAATAAAAATATCCTTTCAGTATTTGTCTTATAAAAAGGCTAAACTGTATCTTCACATGAATGTCTGGGTCTAGGATGAAGAAACAAAAGGGAAAAGACTCAATAAACAACACTGAACACTCAATGAAGCAATCACTGAAGTGATATGTATTATGTAGAAACATGATATTTATTATTACAGAACCTTTTGAATTCTTAACATCACTCTACCAACTGAATAGATGTTTTTATTTTCAAATGTTTAGATCCAAGCACTTCTCTTAATATTCATAATAGGATTTTCTTCAGATTTGAAAGGAAGGTCTGGTTACTCTCTGGAGGATTATAAGAGACAGATTTGAAGAATGACAATCACAATAAAATAAGTATGGGGATAAGATTTTTAAAAAAGTGGATCCTACTTGCAGCTTAATGGCTTTTTTTTTTTGAACAGCTGTATGTCCCAGCTGATAAAGTAGGCTTTTTGTTTCCACCAGATGACATCGCAGTAGCACCATCAGGATTAACCTCTCAAACTTAACACAAAAATCACTGTTACCTGTTTTGACAGGTTGATAACTTTGAACTTCAACAAGCAAACTGACTCAACAGCATGCGTGGAAGGAGCTATTATAAGCTTTTCAGCTTTTGGAAGCAGCTTGAACACGTAGTTGCATCCATGTTTATGTTCTTTATTTACACACTGCATTTCTGTATTGTATGTGTGCGTGTTTGTGTGTCTAGGGAGATGATATCTTGGACAGGAGCTCAGAACTCATCTACACTGGGGAGTTGTCATGGATCTATCAGCCGTATGGACGCAGCCAGCAGCGAGTCTTCTTCCTCTTTGATCACCAGCTGGTTCTCTGTAAGAAGGTAGGCTTTCTCTCTCTCTCTTGTTCTCTCCTCTCTCTTTGTTCCCTTTCTTGCCTTTTTTCTAAGAGCATTGTTGGCTGAAAAACAAGCTGATAAGCTAAAACACACCCTCAGTCTGTGCTCTTAAAAGTTGTGTATCACATGGCTGGTGACTGAGGTACTTTAAGACAATGTGACTTCATCAACCTCACTGGTGAGCTGCAAAAGGATTATGTAATGCTGTATGAGACGCACCAGCCCTCTGTGAAGATGCGCTCAAATCTTCTGCACCTTTTACAAAATGGAGCTTTGGTACTTTGGGCTCTAATGCACTGAGGCTGTGCTCTCCTGTCAGATGGATGTTCATGCTTGGTTAGACTCTATAACACATGCACACAGAGACACTGCCACAAACGCAGACAGACACTCACGAATACACGCACACGGGGGCTGAATAACTGCGTCATCCCACGAATGCATGTGTACACAAGTAGGAACAACGATTTAAACCATTAAACAGACAAACAAAGCCCTATAGGTCGGTGATTTTCTGTTTTTCTATTCTCCGTCTCTCTCTCTCATCTCTGGCACCAAAAATGAACTCAAGTATTCCTGACAGTCACCATGTTTGTAAGCTGATCTCATCAGCTTAATTAATTCTGCTTCAAGACACACTGAATTATAAAACCCAGTCTTTGCTCTACACTTCCTCATCCTCATCTCGAACATGTGTAATGGCAGCCCTCAGGGTGATGTGACAAACACGCTGCGTGTTGTCCTCCATCTTTTCTTCCTATCTCCTTATCAGCACACAGATGCACATTTGTCCATGCATGCTTACAAAAAGATGCCGCCCTTATTTTTACATCTTACCTTCGTCAACCTCAAAGTGATTGTGAGTTGGTCCTGAGGCTATGGATAAATATATTTATATATATATATTCTCCTGGAAATTGCAAAGTCCTCATAGATTAAGGTTATTTTTGGTTGTTGCACGGCTGCAGAAATGGAAGAATCAATCAGTGTTTCAGTTGGAAAATAATTGATGTGTGAATATTTTGACGACCGATTTATCAATTGTCTTTCCTTTTTAGCAAAATGCCAAACACTCTTTGATTTCAGCTTCTGCAGAGAGAGAATTTAATGCCTTTTTGTCTTGTGTGAGGGTAAATGAAAGTACTCTGGTTTTTGAGGTGTTGATGGGTGAAACTGTCAGACAGAAGATGTTATCTTGGCTTGTGAGAAACTTTGAGATTTCGTCACTTTTTCTATTCTTCAGACCAAAGGTGTCTTATTCAAGAAAACAGTTTAAGTTTTGTTAACAAGCATTAAAAATGAATGTGATGTGCTGCTCTGTGGTGAGAGAGTTGAAGACTTTAAATCAAAGATCCGCAGGTTTTTGAATTTTATGAGGTCATGTCAGATAACTTATGAATGAATGAGTCAAGTCAAATATTGGTGGATTTACAATTCTTCTTTTACCACCTTGTCAAAAAACGTTCACACTTCTATTTTGTTGTAATGACTGTTATTTACACACTCATATATTTGCAGCCCAATATGTGCTGAGTCAGTTCAAATCACTCCTCATTTGCAGTGAACTGATTTACTAGCTACCATTTTATTAGCTCATTCTAATCTTGAGTGTGTCAATTTATCTGTTTGGAGCCTAAAAATGTCCATGAGATGAATACAGTGCAAAGCTTTTAAAACTCTGACAGGATGGTACAAAATGATGTTAAGAAAGTGCGACTGTCCAAACGTTTACATGTAGTTAAATCACAGCTGTTCAGGGGGTTTATTTCAGACACAATGCCTGTCTTTGATATCAAAGTAAGGCTGTGTCAACATGACAGAATGAACAAATGCAGAAATTAGAGATGCACCAATCCAATTTTGTCTGATCAAATTCAATACCGATACTTGAGCTGAGCGTATTGGCCGATATCCGATACCGATCCAATACTACTGTTAAAATAATAATCTGTTTACCTTGCCCTTGGAGTGAAGGCATCAGGCTTGACATTAGCCTTATTAAAAAAAAAGGGTTTAGCAACAAATTAACACAGATATAAATTTACTTAATATTATTTATTAACAAAAAAAAAATTGCACATTAGCACACAGCAAAAAAAAGTAAGACTTCCCTGTAAACATTTAGTGCAAAGATAGATAGATAGATAGATAGATAGATAGATAGATAGATAGATAGATAGATAGATAGATAGATAGATAGAGCAAACAGAATCACTGTGTTGTTGTGTATGATATTAATTAAAAGACTAAAAGACTGATTGGAACGCTTGATCGGCATCATTCATCAGATGTCCGATCCAGTTAATTTGTCAATATCGGAGCCAATATCCGATTCAAATATGGAATTTGCGCATCGCTAGCAGAAATCCACAATCTCAAAAGAATACATTCATATAGGCCTACCTGCAATATTAGTTATAAAGTGTTTAAATAACTTAACTTGGATCTCAATCTCTTGTATGATACTCAAACATACATAGGGGTTGATCAACTGGTGATGAAATAATGACTAAAATTATGGAAATAAACAGTTGAAAATATGGAAAAACCACAGTCAGAGTTTATCACTGTGTTTCTGTGAGGTTGTGCCTTTGATCGCATACATGAACAGAAAACCTTATGAGTGTCCTTTTTTTGTTGAACTAGCGCTTTCTATATTTTGTGGTAGCAAGTGCCAAGCAGATTTGTTGTGAAATATTGCATTCTGCTATGTGTGTGGAAGGTGTTTGTATGTTTGGGCAGCAGATGGAAAGGGTTGCATAAGACAGACTCTCAGGATAACAGGGGAGGGTTGCTTGTTGACACCTCTATGGTTCAGCACACACACACACACACGCACGCATGCACGTACGCACATTAACAGACATCTTTCCCGCTCTTCCGCAGGACCTGATACGTCGGGACATTCTGTACTATAAGGGACGCATCGACATGGACCGCTATGAGGTGCGGGACGCCATTGATGGGCGTGACGATGACTTCAACGTCAGCGTGAAGAATGCATTTAAATTGTGCAACAAAGACAGCGAGGAGATCCACATCTTCCTGGCCAAGAAGCCAGAGGAGAAGATTCGCTGGCTCAGGGCCTTCCATGAGGAGAGGAAGATGGTGCAGGAGGATGAGAAAATCGGTTAGTCACGCACCTCCCTGTTTGGAAAGCACCCGCTTCATTGACAATGGCCAACAGAGCTTCTGCTACATGTGCTTGCTGTTTGCCTCATGGAGACTTATTTAGTACAAAAATGGATTCCCTTGCTTGTGTAAATGAAGGAAAAATCAAAGTTATGTGAGGCTGACAATTAAGTTTAAGCTTTGATTGGCAGGGTCATGCTCAAAATGTTGTCAAGGAAGCATCAGAGGACACTTCTTTGTATGATTAAGCTTTTGTACTTAATATATATTAAGGTGACTATATTCTGAATCCCCAAAAAGAGGACACTAATACGGACGGCAGAGTCGAAGAGTCGCGCATAGTAAATTTTGAGAGTTTTTCAGGTCGGGTCGTGTTTTTTTTACATGCTTCCAACTCAGTTAGTCCACACTACACAAACTCAACACTTCCACACAAAATCCCAGACATTTTAAGGATTTTATAAACTCCCCCAGACAAGGCCAGAAAGCCCCCCAAAAAGAGGGCAGGTCTGGGTAAAAAAGGACGTATGGTCACTCTAATATATATCCTAAGTCATTCTTGATTAACGGTTTTCAATGCTAAGTATGTCATTGTTAGATTCTTACCTTACAAGTTAACGTTTGATACCACATGAAAACAAGTATATTCATACTTTGTTTGAAAGCTATATACAGCTAATCCTGTAGGGGTGTGATCAGCTTGTATTCCTGGCCAGATACACAACCCCCTAACCCTAAATACAAGCTGATGTTAGCATTAGCATTAGTTATTATTGTCGCGTTTACATGTGATGTTGAAGTCTTGAATTTTGCTAGTTTTGGCAACTGTTTACGCTTTCATGAAAGCCAAGCTTAACTCAGTCCACTTAGTCATTCTAGTGCAGATGCTCCTTGTGGAAGCCATTTTATTGCTGTGAAGGTAATATGGATGAGCTAATCAATTTTGAGGGCTTATAGATAACCGTATTGAATAAACACATTGACCGGCCGACTGGCAGATACATCCTTTAGGCAGCATTATCTACCCGCGGCATTAGTGTCAAAATATCTCAAGCAGTGCTGAAAATGTGCCGGATTGACGTTGTTTCTTGTTGTTTAGGTTTTGAGATCTCTGAGTACCAGAAGCGACAGGCGGCTATGACAGTGAGAAAGGTGACCAAACAGAAAGGTGAGGCAACAAGAAGATATCAGGTGATTTTCCTTTTCTTTTCCTCGCTGGTGTGCTCTGTCTTCTCATCGCTGTTTACTCTTCCTTTAACCTGCTCTCTTTTTTTACTTTCTACACCTTTTTTGAAACATGCTTCTTTGTTTACAAATGGACATAGACTATCTGTGTACTTAGTAAGCGATAAAATTGAAGTGGATTCATGTTGTCACACTATAGTAGTTTCACTATTTTCGCTTTAAGATAATTGTCTGTTAGTCTGCACATGAGCTTGACATGAGGATGAGTTTTAAGGCAGCTGTTAAGCATCAATGAAAAGACAGAGGGCTGTTTGCATGAAGTATTGAGTTTAAAGGGAGATACCAGCCCTGCTGACATGTGGGTCTTGTTTCACGCTTGTCTTGGAAAAAAATATTACCTCAGACACCTGTTTGCATTTTTTCCCCTACTGAGTTAGCCTAGTTGTTGGCTCTTATTACTTTTACATCCAGGTGATTAAATCAAAAACTAAAAAACAAACTTTCTGTTGATATGTTCTTCTAATAGAAGGTTAATCCGCCTTTACGTTTTTTAAATTGGTTAAGTTTGTGATATATTCAGTTAACGCTGTTTAAGTCTCTCCAACAGCAACTATCTCAGTAACAGGAAAACATGTCAAGCGAGTTATTCAAGGCTTTTTTTTTCTTAGCTAAGCATCTGTCAGAGGACCCACATGTCTAAACTGCTGGCATCACCCTTTAAGATTTAGCTGTTTTAGTGCCAGGCTAGATGTTTGTACATTTACCATTACTGATGTTCTTGCTATTGCCAGATTCACGATAAGCATGACCATCCATTAAAGTATTAATTAACCAATATCCACTGCTGGAATGTTCTCTCTGACGTTAGGTTCCCTGTAGATGTCTGTCAGAAGTTTATGTTGTGTGTTTCTAAGTGCTGTATGTGTACATGGCTGGCACAAGGTGAAGTACTCTCTTGAATTTCAGATTCATTTATAGATTTCATCTTGAGAAAGAGGGCCATGTTGTATGGACATGGTTTGAAAATGATAAAGGTATATGCATTAGAGTTCTCCTTAGAGCTAGCACAATAAGATGCCATGGCAACTGCTAAGCAGCATTGGGAGGTGTTCTGATTAACATTGGAGCATGCAGTCACTGTCCAATCTGTTTACAAGCATTATCTTGACTTTCCAAGATAAACAGGCCCCACTAACACAAAGAGATCGAACCCTTTTAACTGCAAAAACAGTTTTGGGCTAAATACCCGTAACAAAAAGACACTGTTTCTCATCTTTTGTTTTCCTTTCTGAGATGCCATGGCAACTTTTGAATATCTCATCTCCAAATATTGATTGTATCTAATTTTTAACTGCACTAGCTTAGTTGTGATGCTTGTAGACTGTAGCTTAATGACATTGTAGACTGTAGTTTAAATGCATATTAACAGCTTTTTGTTGGCTCTATTTTTGCCACTCTTGTGTTCTCAAGTGTTCGGGGGTGCTATTCAAACAAATGTGCTGTCTACAAACATGGAGGAACAGTGTCTCCCCGTCAAAGTGCCTGGTTTCATCCCCGTATCAGATACAATCTGTCGGTTCTCTTGTTTGCCTGCGACAGAGTTTGATTGAATAGCACCTAAAGTCTCCCTTGTGTCATTGCTAGAGCTGAATCTGACCTCTCTCACGATTCAGCTGTCATCATATGATCACACTGTATCATATCGCAGGTTTAATATGCAGGAATGTTTACAGTGAAAGCTCATCTGTACGTCTGTGTGCCTGTTTTCTTTGGAAGCATGACTCGATGTTGTGTTGTTGTGTCTGTTTCCGATCCATTACTGATGATGTTTCCTCTTTATTATCCACCTCCTTTCTTTTTCTCTATCGCTTTGCGCCCTGCAACGCCTCCTTGAACCCCCACCCTCACCCCTCCCCACTTCTTGCTCTATTTGCACCTGCCTTCTTAGGTGTAAACAGGTGCACACCCCCCTCATACCCGCCCCCCCAGGACCCCCTCTCTGCGGGGCAGTATGAGGTAACGGAGGACATGGCACAAGGAGAGGTTTTTGAATTCAGTCAATCCAAAAGAGGCCAGGCTCCTTTCTGGCAGAATTTTAGTAGATTAGCTCCATTTAAGAAATAGAGATTCACAGACTTTTCTGAAGGACCAGCTATTTTTCTTAGAAGCACTAAACACTGGATGATCATGTCTCATGATGAAGAAAAAAAACAACAACAAAAAAAAAACACACTCACACAAGAGACTTCAAAGGACCAATGTTAATACAAAGTGTGATTGGAAGCAGCAAGAGGACTGAACACTTGAAGAATTGCGGAAAAATAAGACTTTACAATTCATATATGTTAGCGTTCTTAGTTATCATGCTTCTCCAGCTGACTCGTCTGTCATGAACTTTCCCTCGGATTCTGCATTTTCACACCATCTGAATGTCCTGGAGTCATTGAGATTGTTATATTATTTCATTTTAAATCCATGATCCGTTTAGAAACACAAGGCCAAGCCAGGGCATTCCTAGTCGTATGATTGTTTTTCCAAAAAGCTGGGTTCTTGCTGTGCTGCTATGTGAGATTGCTCGCTGCATTCTTCTGAATGTGTGATCAAACAATGACGGGCCTCGACTACCGGCTGCGGCGTCTGAAGGACCTGCAAAGCTCGACTGTCAGCATCTTCTCTGAGTTAGATCCATTCCGCCACCGATCACAGACTGCTCAGGCAATCTCCGCTCCACTGATGTCTGCGTCTGGATCTCACTCTCTCAACGCTCCACACTCCTCTCTTGCTGTTTGCATATAGTAGCCCTCTCTCCACTGAGTGTGACGCTCACAGAGTTTCCCTCTCTCTCCCGCATCCCTCTCTCGTCCTCTCTATCTCTCTACCCACCTGCTCAGCCCTCTATGAGTCAGTGGCTCTCAGAGAAAGAGCTTCATTCTTTTGGAAAGCTGCCATTGGCCATGATATGATGGGTCAGGGAACAAATCAATATTTGGAACATCAATAGAATATTTACATCCTTTCACCAACCACTTTTGACAGGGTATTCATAACCAATCACGCCGGGGGCTGCTGGGTTGAGTTTGACGGAGAGCTAGCCGTTCAGATGAAACAGCTGGGAACAGGAGATAGGCAGGCCGCGCTCCACCTGCCTTGTGTCAGAGCCCCTCCCCATTCTCCCCAGAGACCACCCCTGTAGCACTGTGCTGGCAGCTCACTGGGTGTTTGGAAAGAGCACAGCCTACCTCCGGAAAGAGCTAAAAGTGAAGCTGATGAATTGGCCAAGGTGTAAAATAATATCTCTTTCTCACGTCAGCAGTAAAAAAAAAAAAAAAAAAACTTCATCGGTTGACTTGATTATTTTTTACTGCTCACATTGTAAAAAGCACATATTCAGTCAGAAGTGTACTTTTTCTGCACTTGGTTTGGAAAGATGCAAACATGCAATGCCACCGGTGAGAAATGAGAAAGCATCAGCACAAGGGGAAATGGTTGGACCAAAAAAAAAAGGGCAGGTATTGTAAATGAACAGGACAAGCATATCAGCTGGTTGTGAGCCAGAAGTGGAAGAGAGAGAGATCACTGCAGAAGTGTGAGCCAATACCACAGGGAGGCAGAAAAGTGAATTTAATCTGTAGCATGCAGGTGTCCTCTGATAGATTCATGCGTCTCTGAAGACTGCGGCTCCGAATCTTGGCTCCTCTCCCCCCCGTCACTTTGTTTTCCAAATCTGATCCAGTGTTCTGGCGGTTAGCTCGGCACTGTTAAGTGATTTGCGAAGGACTTAGGCCTGGTCAGATTGATTTTTTTCATCAACACGGTCCCCAAAGCTGCTGTGAGCAAGATCCTGTGCTACTACAAGAGAGGGGTTAGAAAAGAGAAGATCTGCAGAGGAGGAAGTACCAAATTCAAATCACATCATGAAGGTGTTATTTTTTCTTTTTTTTTTTCTGCAGTTGGAATGTAAGTGACACATCGCTCTTTAGTTAGTGTTCATATTTTGACCTCAGATAAAGATGATGACATTTTGTGTTAAATTATATCACCTGATGGACAGTGCATATACAGTATGACAACTTGTGCAATGTGATATATCATTATATATCTTCACTATTCACTACAACGTGATATGAAAGAGTTATATATCGTTCTATGTCATTTGTTTGCCTTCTTATAGGCCTTATAACCTATTGGAAAAAAAGACCTTAGACTTGCTTTGTATGTTGTGTAATTTATGTTTTGTTTCAGTAAAGAAAGTTGAGAAAAGGGTGAGTTGGCTGCTGGTGTCTGTAGAGATGGCTCCCAGTGAGATTGTTTTGGACGATAACTCTCTGGTCTGGCACAGCAAAAAGAAATGGTTCCCAGGCCAAGATAACCTCAGGTCCCGTGCTGCACCCACTCCCAATCCCTCACCCCCATCAGTCCCCCTACTCTTTAACTACCAGTACCAACCTACAGACACAAGCATGCAGGCAAACACACACAAACACAAACACACACACAGACGCATGATCATACGCACTTGCTGGCCCGTTCTGCTGCGGAGAAGAGAGATGCTATCTAACAGTGCCTTCCAGCATTCCACTAGTGATTATCTATTCAGTTTCACAGGCAGATTTGAATTAGTCATGTATTTTCCCTTCAGTGTGGGACTCGCATCTCTCTCTTTCTTTCTTTCTCTCTCTCTTTCTGTCTCTCATACACACTGGGAATTCCTCCTTCACCAGTGCATGAGATCCACTCGGACAGAAACTTGGAGGTCAGGCCTCTATTCCATAAGAGTAGATACTGTGCTGTCTGACTGAAACACTTCAAAACACCTTTGTATGATTATATTCTCTCACACTCACATAGCCGTAATTTTATTGCACAAAAGAAGTTAATTCTAATTTTAAAGGTTTAGAGACTTACATAGAGTTCCTTTATTATCTATTTAACTTGCTGAAAGTTTCATTTGAGTATATAGTAGGAAACTGATTTTCATTAGTCAAGTTAGGTTTCACATTTGAAAGTATATTATTATCAGTGAATTGAAAAAAGAATCATCTATTTTACCTTTATCAGCTACACACTGTAAATAATGTAAAAAGGACAGATCATATATTTGGATATTGGTATTTTGCGTTGGAGACGAATGTTGTTCCAGTTCTAGCGTGCGGTAGACCTCAGTACCAGGTAAATGCATGCTTGTGGCATCCAATATTTTGCATGAGACTTAAGACAAATCTTAACAGATTGTTTAGTTTCATTTAACTTCCAATGGGGTTTTTATTTATTTTTTTTTTCAACAACACGGAACCATTCATTTGTGAACCCATGCCATCTCACTAAGGGGAGTTCTTTTCTCTGTCCACCTGTCTCCTGCTCACTGCTCATCACAGGTTGTAGCTTCTGTTTTTATTTATTGTCAAGCACGAGGGGAACATGTCCCCTCACGCTGTAGTAAAGACTGAACTGTTGATAGGTGAAATGAAAGGCACTGATGCTCTCTTTTGCCCAGATATAAATAGAAATTGAAGTGTATCATTATTTTGAATCTGTCTTTATTTACTTTGACTCCAAATTATCCTGTTGCTGTCAGAACTGCTGGTTATTATTTGAAAAAGAAAAAAAAAAACATAGAGGCAAAACGGGTATAAATTTTTCTATGACAATGGTGAACCAAAAAAGGATCTAGCACTGATCACGGGTGTTCGTGTATAGATTTATAGTCAAGCAGAAGAGCTGAATAAATGCAGAACCTCTCGGGAGGAGCTAAAAATAAACATAATCCTGAAGACGGCGCACACACGCTCACAGTACTTCATTTTAATTCATATCATGCTCTTGTTTCTACTTAAGAAATGATTCTTTGAAGTACAATAACTTGACAGTAGAAATTAATTCCTCACTTGTATTTATTGAATGCAGTATTAAGTAGATCCATTTTGGCCATCTTGTTAAAAAGATGTGTGTATATATATATATAATGCTTTTATTTTCTTATATAATTATCTTTCTGACCTTGTCCTGAGAGCTGAGAGGGCAACTTTCCTCTCTCACTTTCTCGCTCTCTCTTTTTCTCTCACTCTTTCCAGTCGTAAAACCAAGACAGCCAAGTTAGCAGAGCGTCACTCAGATGCATCAGAGGTTGCTCAGATTTACGTAATTCCTCTGGGCACAGGGTGTACATGAGCCGCTGAGCGCACTCACTCACATTTAGCATAGCAGCATCTTCAGTAGGAACTCCTTGCAGTTGGTTACGCGGTCTTGTGTTGTTTCAGAAAAGTCAGGGTACAACAGAGTCTTCAATGAGCCATATATCGATGTGGTGTTCACCGACAACAAGGTTAACAGAAGACTAACATCCCAATTTTGGAATCTGCTCATTGTATATTACCATCTAGTTTGAGGTCTGGATTTTTGCCTATCACAGAAAAATTATATCACAGTATTCATATCCTTTGTCACCATATGCAAACATTTGTCATTTTCTTTCTCGCTGGCCTTTGAGTTTGATTATTTGTTGTAGAAATGAAAAACCTGAAAAATAATGCCTATTCAATCCAGAAACTGTGAATGGGAGAGTGGAGATGTCAACTGTATGTACATTATATGTTTTGATGTAATCAGAAGCACTGGGAATATGTTGTACTTTGCTGTAAAAATAAATCCATATCTGATATAGCTGTACTTTTGTTGAAAATAAAACCTCTTCAGAACTGCGGGCCAAGGCGTTGATGCATGAGTTGGAGCACTGTGCTTGGTTTCCTGTCATGTCATGTGACATCATTTCCTGTTTGTAGGTTTGGATGTCCTTCAAGGGGGAGGATTTAAAGGCATACAATTACAAGATGATAATGTTATGAGGAGGGCGTTAGTGTTCAGCAAACTTCCAACTGCGAATTGTAGCCTCCAAAGAACCGCACTCACTTTGTAATCAATAAGTAATGAGACTGGTGTGATTCCATGCTCCCAGTTGGCCCTGCTGATATGCGCTGATCTCTCTGCTTCCTAACGTTTTGAAGTCGACAGATGTGAGGCAGTTTTTCAGCTAAGATCTAAGACATTCTGCCGCAAAGCAGACACTCTCTGTCTGACTGTCTCTCCACTGTCTGCCTCCATTACCGTGTCTGTAAAAGTGAAGTGTTAATAAATTCGATTATGTAATGTTACCTGTGAAAGAGCTAAAAGTGATGCAAGAGGTATTAACAGATGTCCAAACTTCCAAATAATGAGTCTCAATCCTGACAAGAACAATCAGCAGTGTTACTGTGGTCTCTAGTGGCCAACAATGGTGTTACAACTTCTCAAGAACATGGCAGAATTTTGTACAACATGGAGCCCCTCTCAGCAATGACATGGGCAGGGACGCAACAAGAACTGTAAGACCAATTTCAACCTTAAATAAAAACAAGTCACAATCTTTAAATATATAAATAAATAAAAGGGAGAATTGACAGCATTGCCATGGTACTTTGACCTCTAAAGGAGGTAAATGTCACACTCAGCGATTGGCTGTATAAACGTCGGTTTTGTTGTCCTTTCCTTGAGCATTGAGGTAACATTTAATAAAAAAAGGACTGGCCAAATGATTGGATGATAATGTTTACATCATATGAGTTCAGAGGTCTCATGCTTCAAATAGTTTCTCATGATAAGAGGAATGTCCAAACTGTCAATAGCAGGCTCCTTATTGGCCAAGGCGATGTTTCTTCGTATTGCTAGACGAGTCTGTGTCATCAGTGTTTTGGGGCAAACTGTAACAGAAACAAAGAAAAAATAATAAAGCTAAGTACAAATTCAGGATTTTAGGCAGTGCATAGTGAACAAAGTATAGCAACTGTCTCACCTCTTTCTTTGAGCAGCAGAACCAGAGCTTCATTCTGCTTTGTGGTTTTGTCAATGATCAGTGTGGGTAGATACACATCTGCCCCAAAGTCTATGAGAAGCTGGATGTACTCCACCCCACAGCCGTACCGCAGACATACCTCAAGAACCGTCTTTGGCTGCTTTATCCGTGCCAGCATCTTCTCATCTGTGCAGTTGTAGTTAGGGTTAGCCCCGTGGAGCAGAAGCAGTTTAAAGCAGCCCAGGTGTCCATAAACAGCTGAGATATAAAGAGGTCCCCTGCAGGCTGTTGCATTAGAGGCCCAATCAGGGACTTTGGGTTTGACGTCCACCTCAGCTCCGAAGCGCAGCAGCTCTCTGAGAATGTCCAGGTCTCCCTCCCGAGCTGCAGTCAGCACTGGGGAGCAGTTGTTGTACTGGCTGCCATTAGGATCGGCCCCGGCCTTCAGCAGGGCCACGACACAGTCGAAATGCTTCCCACTGACAGCTGTGAACAGAGGAGTCTGGGCCTTTACGTCCAAGCTGTCAACCTGGATTCAGACACAGCAGAACAACAATGTGATGTTACAAGAAAAAACACATTTTCTGCATAATGAATAAGCGAAAAAGTCAACAAACAAGTACATATTAACACCATTTACCCCATTGGTTTTTGCATTTACAACCAGAAAATGCAGAAAAAAAAAATTTCCTGGTTAATAATTTAAGCCCAAAATCCAATTCCTGTTTTGGTCTTAACGTAATAAATCTACGTTTAATTTTCTTACTCTTTGCACCCAATAACAAATACAGACCTGCAGAAAAATCAGGTCAACCTTAAGAGCAATTTTCATCATGCTGTGCAATTATCAAGTATACACAGGGCTTCATTTAAATGCTGACTGAATACCTGTTTGGAATAAAAGGAAGAAACCAATGAGCCAGGAAATAACGACATTTTGTGTTTGTAAGAGAGACTCGTAAATAATTAAAAATAAAACATTGTAATTTACTGAGAATTTATTTTACAATCACAGGGTGCCACTATTTATATTTTAAACTTCAGTATTATGACATGACTGTTAAAATAATGGTAGAAAACTAATCTGTTATCATCAATGCTGGTTTATAGATTCAATCTTTTTATCATCATTACAAGTTTTTAACTGTCAACCCTACTCAAGTTCTTCCCCTGCTTGACAAAGCCCATGAAACTAGACCAGAGTCTGCAGATTTTTTTTTTTTCATGTGCCTTGTAGAATGAAAAATAAAGACTGGTTTGAAAAGCAGTATCAGAATAATTTATGTCTAGTTCCCCTTACTGTTTGCATATTTTCTGCCCCCTTGTGTCCTGTACTTCCTGTACCCTGAGCTCCTCAATCACTATTTCCTTGCCGTTCTGGACTGAAAGTAAGAAATATTGACACAATCTTTGATCTGTAATTGAAATCATTATTGAAGTATGTAGTGACCTTTCTGGCTCACGTGTGGTGGTTGTATACAGCATATAATTGTAGTTATTAAATAGAAAACTTGAATTACATCCACCAGCAGCTTTACTGTCCCTCTGCAACTACTCTAAAGATCAATCTCACAATCCTTATCTGAAATCTATACAAACAAGCTCACTCTGTTTCTCACCTCTGCGCCGTGCTCTAACAACAGCTCCAAGCACCTCAGGTGTCCCAGAGCCGCAGCAGTGCGCAGGGGGGTTACTGGGACCCCCCACCCGCTTCGTGCATTGATAGACCTCCTGTAACTCTCCTGAGATAGCAGCTCTGCGAGCAGAGTCACATCGTCGCTGCTCACAGCGTTGTTCAAAGCCTGGCACTGCTCATTGTCTTCATCCTCCTCCTTAGGCTGCAGCAGAGAGAAGATCTTTGAAATGTCCATCAAACTCATGTTGACAGCTTGGCCCAGAACCATAATGTTTCCCCAGGCCTGTGCAAGTCAAAGCAAATCCATCTGCAGGGGCCTGAAAAAGAGAAAAAGATGAGAGCACAGCCAACCCTATTGCTGACATACTCTTAGCATTTTGGTTTGTTTTTGTTGGTCATGATTCTTGTATCCACATATTAAATTCATAACAGATACTCCTCTTCCATGACCACACAGGGTTATCATTTGACAGTACGGTTTGTTTACATGACAAATCTAATGGACAGAGAACAAATCCTTACTTAATATCCTTTATAGGCAGAGTAAATGTGACACACATGGCTTAAAAGGCATAAAAGGGTGCAGCTTTCCCCTTAAAGGTATTAGAAAGCACCAATACTAATGGTCCACTGAATTTACTAAACAGAATCAAAGGGATTCAGTCTGTGCCAAAAAACAGCCAACTGGAACTAACAGCATCAAGAAACTTACCTCCTCTAATCCCTTGGAGACTTCAGCAGAGAAGGTCGATTTCTAAAGTCCATGAAGAGTCACATGAAGAAAAAAAAGAGAGGATAGGTCCTCCAAGAGGTGTGTGATGCTCCCACAGTTGAGAAAAGTGTAGTAGGGTTTGGGTGTGTATGTGTAGGTGACTGTGTGTTGATAGACAGAGGGGGCTAGGGCTTCTTTCTGGGGGGTAGGGGGCTAATTTTAGGCCACAGATGGGCCAGGCAAACTTCCATTCTTGGAGAGTCCAGGCTTGAGTTTAAAATTAGAAAGGTGATACAAGTGTGACACTCTGGCACTGATTGGTGTGTGTGTGTGTGTGTGTGTGTGTGTGTGTGTGTGTGTGTGTGTGTGTGTGTGTGTGTGTGTGTGTGTGTGTGTGTGTGTGTGTGTGTGTGAGACTGTCTGTCCCTGTGTCAGGAATAAAAACAAACATGAAATGGACACGTCTGTGTTTCCCTCGAGCACAGCATGTTAGTATGTAAAAGCTTTCATTACAGAGGGAAAAAATAAAAACACAGGGACTGGCTGTAGGTTTGCTGTTTGTTCCCCATTCTGACCATGTTTCCCGATTCAAACAGAGGCTGCCATTTTGGAGTCAGCTGTGAGACTGTCAGAAGCTTCAGAGGAGCAGCCAGTCAGCTGTTCCTCTGCCAAACCCACCAATGTCTTTATTCTGTCCCCTGTTCAGAAGGCAAGCTGTAACACACCACACTCTCTCAGCAGATGGCACAGGGAGCACATTCCTGACATTGTGCTCATACATGAGGAAACTATTTATCCCAGCACACAGATATGGAGCAATTAATTCAGGTATCAAGTTATGTTTTTAATACAACAACCCTCGTTACCTAGGAAATCATAAAAAAACAAAAACAAAAAAAATCAGCACCATCACTGCAACTAAATATCAATGTGTTTTGTACCAATGTGTAGTCAATAAAACTAAGTATAACATTACTCTTTTTAAAAAAAGAATACCACCCCCCTTTTTTCATTTTTATGGTCTTTCATTGTGGATAATATATTATCCACATATAATAATATAGTATAATATTATATATACATATAATAATATAGTATAATATATACTCCATATATGATAAAATAATGTTAGATATACTTAATCTTGATAAATTCACCTATTATAGCAGCTACAGGCCAAGGATGAGTAATTCAAATGATAATGGAGTGATACAATATGAGGCTGATTTTAAATAAAATCAATCAAAATAAAACTGAAATTAAAATATTTTAGTAGGCCTACACTGCATAAAACTTTACCAGTGCATAGTTGGTTGTTGCATTGTAGAATTTGCTCAAGATTGTCTACAACAAGTTGAACACAGAGAAAATAGACATGTCATATTTTATGTTGTATATTATATTAAGAAGTCCTTCGTGGGTTTTGCATTGTGCTGGACTTTTTCTTATGGACACGTAATACACTTTCCTTTTCAACATGGATTGTAAATAAAAAGTTCTTTTACCGTGTACGAGCGTCCCCTGCCCTCGGCCACCACTAGATGGCGGTAGCTGTCTGCTAATGTCAGGGAGTGCAAACGTACTCGGCACAAAAAGAAGAGGGTGTGTAAACAGTTACGTGTGGAGGAAAGACATTTTTTTAACAAAGCCATTCATTTGTAGTTTCAAGTCACATTTTACTATCAAATACTTGGCAGTACTTTAACAATGGTCGTTTATAAATATCGAAAAAAAGGAGATGGACCGTTGCTCAGTTTACAGGCCACAGCACTTATAAAATGAGTGACGGTGGACCCACTCGACCCTCTCTGGCGTGTTGTCTCAAACAAAATGGAGGAAGAGGAGAATGAAGAGTTGAGTAAAAGACTGGTATTAGAGGGTGCGGGATAAACGTTACAGTCGGGGTCAAAGTCGGGGATGAGTCCAGACCCAGAGATCACTGAGTGTGTGACCCTCCTCTCCCGGTTTGTTCCGCACGAGCGAGAGAGCAAACCTCTCCCACTCTCACGTGTCAATGCTCCACAGACCGGCCCGTCCCGCCTTAAAACATTTCAATGTTGTTGACGCTCCAAACTTCCGAAGAGGACGTGAGGCGGGTCAGCAGACCCACTTATGTGACTCATTTATGCCATGTGGTCGTCATTATAACAAAAACGCTGCATTTCTCCGCTCACACGTGTTTTATCTTTTATGAAGGGCTGCCGGGGTGGAGCTCTGTGATCCCGCTGTCTACAGCAAGTGTGAGCAGAAACAGGCTTCTCTGGCCTTGAAAAGTTTTATGTGGGGAAAGAAGGAGACACAACTGCGGTACCAAACACTGAAGGGCAGACTAAACACTCAACCGACCTTTAAGGACGGAGAATATCACTCTCACACGAGCTACACTCACAGTATTGACAGCAACTACCTGACTGACAGTTTACCCCACTCTTTACATTGACTATTTACTGAATGATTACAATACAAAAGAGTGTGCACGATTGGGGAGTTTGTGAAAAATCTCCAAAAGCCCTTCGATGCCCCTCGCTGGATTTGGGAGGAACTACTTAGTGTAGATATGCAGGTCACAGCAACCTGGGGTTGCCTTAGCAACGACTAAGGAACGTGGAGTTGCCCTGGCAACAGATGAAATGAGGGGTTACCCTGACAAAAACGCTACAGGAACTCATTTAGCAAGCCCTTGCTGTCCTTTTTCAGACAGATAGCTGCAGACATGACAGGCACAGCACTAACACAATGAAAGGGAAAATGTTGTTGGGAAGTCAAACATATCCCTACCTCTTTATTTTGAAAAACAGTCTCATCCCAGTCATTTACCCAATAAACACTAATCCATATGCTTTAGGTGTCCTTGCTTTCTCCCAGTCAGCTGTGTTTATGTTCACACTGCTTCATAACAGAAATGGATGTCTAGCCTTCAAGTGTTAAAGAAAGAAATGCTAACAAGGTTATTACAAAACAGCCATTTATTTTCTTCACACTGTATTAAAGTTTAACACACAACACTACTCAGAGCAAAACAGTCTTTTTTCCTTCCAGTTTGTGGTAACTTAAACACTGTAAACTTTTATACAACACTGGGTTTTATCGGACTTTTTAATAAAGCCTGTTTGATTTTTATGTTGGCACAATAACACACAACAGCCGTAGAAGCACACATGCATTGCAAAAAATACACAGTACAGTACAATTTCTAAGCAAATGGACGAGTCAACATGAGCAAAAGTAAGCGGACATTTTTTGTCATGGTCCTTATAGTATAACAGTTCATGGTTAAAAGCTAGTGGGGCTACTACAGACGCCATAACACACCCAAAACACTGATAAACACTGATAAAAACAACTGAAATTTTGGACTTTAAATACATTAAACAGTTGAAGTAAGAAGGTACTAAGACAACTTGTTAAAGTGGGGGCGGTTAGTGGTAATTATCCTGAAGCAATGATCTGTTACTTAAGCCATATACTGAGATGTACATGGCTGATCTGAGATCAGTGTAATTGACCAGGTCCCTAAATACCCCCCTGTGGCTGAGGGGATAGTGGGATCTACTCATCTGGCTTCCTCTTGGGCTTCTTTGGGTTGCGGGAGCGGCTCTTGGCCTTGCACAGTGGGCAGATGGGAGCATTACGGTGGATCTGCTGGTGGCAGGACAGGCAAGCCTGGAGAGGAAAGCAGATATTTAGCAATCCAAAATATGTTCATGCTGCGTTTAAGAGACAGGCAAGCAGCTTTGTCCGGTTCTTTCTGAGTGTTCCGCCTGATTTTTATCATTTTACTCTTCATACTCTTCGGTGATGTCTGAGTTGATTTCCTACAGTTTTAATCAATATTCAACGTATAACAATCAAAATCAAATGTAAAAAGTAGTCATAAGGTCCTGCCTGATTAACTATGGTCTCATTTTGATTAAAAATGGCCGTTACTTTGTTTAGTCAATCCAACAACTATTCCAAGCAGCCCTTTCAGATCATCAGCGGAAATACCTTCATAGGTGGGGGTTGTTGTCTGAATGTGGCTGTCTGGCGTGCATCTTGCTTCCTGGACACCTGAAGCTGTTGTGCTGCTGCTGCGGCGGCAGCAAGGGATTCTGGGATGGCGGGCTCATGAGGCTCCTTCTGCCACTCCGCTTTCTGCTTCTCAAAGTAACTGTTCAAAGCAAAGAAAGAGAAAAACCTGGCTAGCTGTGATTCTTATTTAGAGTCTATGAATCATATCACAGTTGAGATTATCTCATCTACACTGTGTATCTAGAGATGTGGAGTGGCAAAACCAAATACAAAAGAGACTTAAATTGGAGAACATTGTAGCAAATCTCACACATCCTCTTTTTGTGTGCAACTTTGAGAAAAAGTACAGTTATTGTGAGTATTTGTCTCTCTGTGTGTGTGTGTGTGTGTGTGTGTGTGTGTGTGTGTGTGTGTGTGTGTGTGTGTGTGTGTGTGTGTGTGTGTGTGTGTGTGTGGGCAGGGGAGGGCTGGGAAAGAAATTTGGCCTTGGACTTTATGCCTGACTGGCCCATTTTCAAAAGTAAAAAAAAGTGATATCCCATTTCTTTACGCTCTCTGGTTCCTCTCAAAATAGGTTTGTAATAAAGCATTGACAGAACCTATTTAAATGGCTTTATTTCTTGTTATTATGATCCACAAAACCATCAAATATCAGGATTATAGGTAAAAATCACAATTCTTTTTTACCTCAGTTTCAAATACCATTTTTGTTTTATTCAAGTTAATATTTTGCCTTCAGTCTTCGGTATTTCTGGGCAGTGGAGTGCTCATTTGTATGCTGATAAATCACTCTTCAGACTACCTCAAAATGTCCTCAACACCCCACAGGCCTGTGATGTGTGACTTAATTTTCTGTGAGGTTGCTCCATTACACTTTGTAAAACAATTACAGTGGGCCCCATTACTGCTGGGTAAAATTACCCATGAATTACTTTGCTGGCAGCAGAGGTGTCGCGCAGATAGTTTTGACATCATCACCATCCTGATCACACAGACATCACCATAAATCTCTCTAAGTGATGAGATCTGTCTTTTTAGTCAAAGCGGCAAAGAACAAAAGTGATAAGCCTCAAACCTCGGAGTATCTCAGGGAACATCAAGGATCATGATACTGAGAAGGAAAGGAGAGACAGAACCATCTGGACAGAAATGAACTCATCATCTGAGCTTCCACACAGTGCACCGCCAAACTGACGAGCTAGCCTGCCAACAAGGCTGTCAGCGTGTAGAACAGCAGTACCCCAGCACACTTTCTCACAACTAAAGCTCTTTATGCAAAGAAAAATTCATTTTCAGCACATCAATCCCCAGAACCAACCAGAGCTGCACAATTCAATCTCTTCTGTATTTCCCAAGTGAATCTTCAAGAGAGAAAATGTCTAAAAATGAACAGAAAGTCAATTCTTGATGGTTGTACCAGTGAGTACTGGATCAACAAAGCCAGGACCACCACTGGGAAGTGTGTCTAAAATTTGGCTGCACAATGAGGAGAAGACACAGTAAAAATCAAGCCATTTTTTAACTCCATCTCTCAAGTCTGTATATTCATTTACGGTCTTAAAGTTCGGTCTAAATAGTCAACTGTCAACATGTACACTTGACAACACGAATGCTTCCCATTGCTCCGCTTCATACCCCTGGCCATAAATACACAACTCACTTATCACAAAAGCTTCAGGCCAGTGACACATTGTTCTGAGGTCAGACATCTGTGTCCTCTCCAGTCGCATGTACAAAAATAATCAAATCAAGACTCTAGACATCTAGCTTAACAGTGTTATCATTCAATTATGTCAGACCTCCATCAAAACAAACCGTCAAGTCCAAATATCACACTCAGCTGACTGATGTCAGACTACGACTCTGACTGCTGTGTCCCTATGATGCGCCTGCAATATTGTGAGTACCAGGGTTTTCAAAATTCTAATTTCACCACTAGGGCATCTTTGCCATTTTCTCAAGCCAATAAATCTGGAAAATCAGAGGAGCAAATCAGTCAGTTCTGATTTTTCTGAATATGCAAAAAAAAAAAAAAAAGACTTATCCAAGACCACCTGAAGAACACTTTTCAAATCATTAAGCCTTAAGCTAGTCAAATATCCAGCACATTACCGCAGTGAGACGTTTAAGATGTTAGATCCCTTAATGGGACTCTAATGTCTTAAGTGTTGATCAAGAAAGAACATAGCCAATTTTGACTTAAATTCAAGTTGGAGATTTAAATGCCAGAATCTAAAAGCCATTAGCCCTTCTGCATTTTTAAGGCACTTAAACAGCTCGTTCACCTTAATTACAACATTCATTTTCCATTTGCTCCCTCTACTCCCTGATAGTGAAGTTTCTCTTCTGTTGATTTAATTTGGTTTACAGGTATCTGCTTTTGAGGCTTTCTTATCACCTTATTTTAGTGGATGGACTTGTTTTGTGTTCAAAGTCTCAAATGTGTTATTTGAAAAACCCTTTTTTTTGTTCTTCAAAATATTCTTGCTCCAATTTGAGGTGATTTAAAGGTCTTTTGATTTGTTCTGCACATCAAAGCCATGACAGTCAGCTCACCATGTCAACCAATCAGACAATCATTCAGGTTCCTCAGACCACTGATGGCCATCAAACCACTAACAAGACACAGTAGAAAATTAACTGCTCAATACCAAACCATGTTAAACATTAGTTACCTATCTTACCTTTTCTTCGCTTCGACTCACGGTGTCTTAGGAAAAAGCTCCGGCATATTTTCTGCACTTCTCATTAAAAGAAAAAAAGATCTCAGACACCATGGTGATGAAGGCAAGTACAAAGCCACTTTCCCTGACATCCGAGAATCTGATTTCGGTGTCTGTTTTAAAACTTTCCAGCTAATCAGCAGCTGACCCAGCAACTCATGACCTCCAACTGTCCGTCATGTCAACAGCTGCCTTTAAAGGCTTCGCTCATGCTCCCGGATCAGCCACTCAGATGCTTCACTGCAGCAGTCTGTACTTTTCCTAACTACAAAAGCAGAATTTAATACTGCAATTAATCACTATGTTTACTACAGTGTTGCAACTGTATTTTAAACTGAAATCTTCTTAGCTGTCCTCTTTTGCTGATGCTCAAATGATGTTGCATTAACCTGAAATGTGAATGCAACTATCTTTTACTTCTGTTTTAATTCTGAAAATATCTCAGTATGTGCATACATAACAACATCTTTGTTTCTGGCAGAGGAGTATGAGAATGTAACTGAATCACTGGACTTTCATATTCAATTAATCTAAAATGAAATGAAGAAAAATGAATCATCTGTTTTCCCTTAGTGGATCAAAATATCTTATTGCTCCAAGCATGATTGTTTTATAGCCTAATTCAAAACGTTTAATTTTAAAACAACTACAAAATGAACCTTCTGACCCTGAATGTGCCTCTATTCTCGCTAATTGGCAGGAAAGCATCCCTGACCTTCTCAGTCATGGCTTAGTTATCCCTCTTTATTTACCTACAGTCACTGCCCTTATCAAAATACAGTAACATAAAAAGGCTGATCACTTGATTCGGTCGTCTTTTGCGTCAAAACTATTTCTGGACCATGTGCTCCCCCGACAAAGATTGTTTTTGTGCATCCCTTGCAAAAATATAACCTTCAAAATTTCATTAAAAACCACGTACTGGCGTTCTTCTCAGCCTGAACTCCACTGTTGTGCTTAGTCCACACTGTTGGTGCTGTAACTAATGTCTTTTTAGGATCATAAATGATACAACTGAGTACATGAGGTCTGCTACGAGGCTCCATTCTTGGATTTTTTTTCCTGGATTTTGTCAATCACATGAAGCTAAGGCCTTCAAATTAATCAAATTACCTTCGCTGCTCATATGTCATTGAGAGTCAGATTCATTTGAGCTTCGCACAGTACTCAGTTTCTCCCTGGTGGATGCTTGTTTTTAATTCTTGTGCAATTATAGAACACCACGGTTTACATTCTGCTCTCTAGTACTATGCCAATGCTCAGGAAGCCAAAAGGTCATCCACAGCTGTGATCACTCTTAGAGTCATGTTTATACAGACTAACCCAACTTTGACCGCTGAATATTGCAATGTAGTCCACCATCTGATAAGTTTTTACTACCATTTGACTATGGCGGTGATTGTCCTATTCCATTCATATGCATAGTAGTACCCGACCGATTTATCAGCGAGCTGATTAAATCGGCCAATTTTAGCCCATTTGAGACTAATCGGTAAGCTGTCAAAACTCGCCAATTTTCGCCGATATTTTCGGAAAAAAAATGCGGAGAATTTGATTCGGCTTCACTTCGAAAATGTTCCGCCATATGAAAAGTTCCCTGACTTATCCTGTGGATGGCGCAACAGTTGAAAACACTTTTCTGGTCCGAGTTTGATTCATGATAAATACGTGAAATATTACTGGGGTTAATGTTACTGAGAAGTGTTTGAAAGGCTCAAAAGCAGCCATTTGTTAAAAAAATAAGTAAATCTGTTGATATATTACTTAAATTTACAAAATTTTAAAACTTTAAAAACTAAAAAAAAAATTTCCTCCCTAATTATCCATATCGGCCCCAAAAAATCCATATCGGTCGGGCCCTAATGCATAGAACAAAAAACACATACGCACAGTGCATTGATGTCCAAAAAGAATGATACAGCACTTAACATGTGTTTATGGAACAAAAACTTTCATTTGTTGTCAGAAATATTATTGTAAATGTAAATGTGCACTAATCTGTACTGAAGTGCTTCTCTGTAAGAGACTTTTGTGCATGGATGTATCAGTTTTTGTGTGTATACTGACTCCAGAGAAAGCTTTTCCTCCTCCTCGTTCAGGTTCGGGAGCCTGTGTAGACCTAGTGTCATCCTGAGAGCATCAACATGCTCCTTCAGAGGTTTGTACTCATCATGTAGGCGGCGAGTTGTTTCAAGCAGTTTATTCAGGTCATTCTCCGACTGCTTGATGGTACTCTCCATCTAAAAGGAAAAGATTGGGTATTTCAATATTAGCATTTGTGGAATTACATGCTCAGCATAAGCAATTTGTGGGTGCACCACCCCAAGAAATTTTAACACTGAGAATCACACAGGTGCTTCAATTGCATAAGTACATTTGTGTTGCTGATCATACTCAGAGATTTCAGGAACATCTGAAGCACTCACTCACCACATTGATATCAGCATGGATAAGCCGAAGCTCCTCCACATGTGCCATTTTCTCTTGTAGGAGCAGATCCATTTCTTGTTTATACTCTTTAAGATGCTTCTCTTCAGACTCCAGAGCCTCAAACTCAACCTTGAGACGAGATTTGATTTTCTGCATCTGGATTGTCTTGTTCCTGCAGTCAGAGACCCAGACAAAAGGCACCAGCTGTCAGATTATTTCTCATCATGATGCAGATAAAAAAGGCAAGTTTTCTCACTAAAACATCTCTAAATCTTTTCCATCTGTACCGCTCTGCTTTGAATGTTGGTGAAGTCAGGATCAACTTTATACATGTTTGGCAATAGTGACATAAGGCGAGTAATCACACCAGCCGTAAAGTGATGTATTAAATAAATGAAGTAATGAAGCTTGTTAACCCGTTACACTGTCATAACAACAAACACCATCGGGGATTTTAATGACACACCGGTAAAGCTCACCAGCAAAGTAGCTAACTCACTAACGGAATTAATGAGCGCCGCACATCTGGCATTTTGTTAATACACATCTGGAAATTTCTTGCGCGTTTAATCTGAACATTTTGCTTAATTTAAGATTCTTTCACCCGCGATAAATCTCATCTGGAATGATTGTTTTTTCCATAACGTCAGAAACAACCCGAAATGCGACTAGCAAACGCCTCTTGGACAGGATTTGCAGCAGACCCGGCTAATTTGAGCTAGCTTACTAACAAAAGCGAAGCCAAGGGGCTCATCCGCGGTCAGCTAACGTTAGCTAAGATAACGTCTCTCTGTACGTGTCAAAACAGCTGACCACCACTCTTTTCCCTGCTCTTACCGGATTTCCAGGATGTTTTCTAATTTGCACATGATTTCTTGTTCGTCCGCCATGGTTTAATTGTCTTTTGTCGTGCAGTTGGCCAGCTCAGTCACCCCCAGGGCCACGGTGGTCTTCTTGTTGATAAAAACACAATAGCAGATGTGGACGAGCACGCGAGCACGCGCGCGCAATGTGAAACCGTGGCTACGTGTGAAGAGCTGTACCACGAGTTGTCTGACTCTGCTGCTACACTGCCCGTGATTAAACCACGAAGTAGGCACGTCCTGTAAAAGTTTAAACCAGTCTTTTCAGAGCTGTTCAAATGGCTCCACGTGGCAGAAACATTGTCGCTTTTTTGAAAACAAGCAACATCCTTCGCTGTAGACCTGTGAATGGTAAGAAGGAAAGGGGCAAAAACTAACCAAAACACAAAAAAACAACCGTCAAAGTCACAAGGTGAACTCAGGTATGCTGTGTTGACTCTGTGGAAAGAAGTTATCTAGTCTGCAAGGTGAAACACCGACCGGAGGAAACACACAAGTCGAGGATATTTTAAATTAAAATAGCCTAGATACATTTCTTAAATTACACAATTGTAAAACTAGCCCATTCATTGTGTTCTTGGTTCTAGGGGAGACCAGGGTTGGTTGTAGCATAGGTTAGTTGTAAGTTGCTCATTCAGGGCTTTACACTAACTTTTTTCACAAGGAGCACATGTGCTCCTAAGTTGAAAAAGTAAGGAGCACAAAAATACTTTAAATAATGTTTGTCTTATTGGACGACCTTAGTTCTATTGTTTGAAATCAATTTTAGGTATTTGGGTCACATGACATGGAAGCTATTTAAGGAAAACAGCCTTTTTTGAGAACGTCAAACGGTAATTTATTGATGGGCCCTTATTCAACACCCAATGTCGACAGCCAGGATGCTGAGTAGATTTTACGGCACTGCTGTTGCTATTACCTTTCATGGAGAGTGAGAAGACACTGGTAGATCCGCAGTAAATGTCAGTCGAATATCCAACCTAAAACCAACAAAACATTTGTTGCCTCAGCTAATATTTTTTTATGCGAACATGTGCCCCTAAATACATTCAACAATTCGCACACATCTATTTTTACAAATGTGAGTGAAATGGTCGCACTGTCGAGCCCTGCTTATTACCAACCAAACTCTGAGACCTTGTGTCATGTTTATATCACACAACTTGTACGATTCAGTGATTGAGAAGATCTTCCTCTGCCTGTTCCCTTTTTACTTGTTGGACGTAAAATAAAGGGGAGCACTATAATATTTGTAACCTCTGTTGTGTACCCTCACTGAACTAAATAATTGAATTATTTGTAGATTATTAACATTATGATGTTTTAGTCTGGTGTAAAGAATATTTCTATCTGTCCTTTTCTTTAACAGATACAAAATACCAAGGTGAGAAGACATTTGGGGATGTTAAAAGGTTTTGAGTATTTTGCATTCAGATTTTGATTAAATGTTTTAAGCCATTTTACAATAACACTTTTATTCAAAAGTGGAAGTTGATAGCTTTGACTAGAGCATAGTTTCAGCCCGCTAGCTAGCAAAAATCTTTGACAAGAAGTCAGGTGGGGATGGTTGTCTCCCTTCTGTATGAGCTACTTGTTTGTAAATGTTGCACATATGCCTTCTCTTAAGATCACCCATGTAGCCCAGGATACTTTTTATAATTTTTTGGCATGTTAATCATCAAATCTGTTAAGACAGAAAGTCGTCAAAGCAAGCATCTGTTCTGGTCCATATAGTCTCCAGTGCATTTAATATTTTTTTTTTTTTACAAAACATCTATAGATAGATAGGATAACCAACCCCATAAACCAACCCCATAAACTGATGGTTGTCACATGAGTAAGGGGTTAGTGTTACCTGCTTTTAAATCAGTAGACATGAACAGAAGAGCTATCCATGTCAACGCAGGAAAACAAGCTTTGTCTTGGGATGTTGTATTTTTAGTGTGTAATTCACTCAAGAGTAACAAATGTGTCAATCAAACATGGTCTCCCCCATAAAGTTAAGTATTTTAGACTGTTTTGGATATTTAGTTTAATGTGATAAAACAGAAAAAACTCAAGTACAATGAAAGTCACTAATGGCCAAGCGTAGCATATTTCTCGTGCTAGAAAACCGAATAAACTTGGGGACATAAATTTAAATCAAATAAATTTATTTAATTATTACAGAAGAATGCAAATGGGGAGTTTTTCAGTGTCCTCAAAAGTACCTCTGAAGTCCTGGCTGTACAGCCCTGTTAGCCCACCAAGAATGAGCTACACGCTATTTGAGCATTTAGCAACAGGCCAACGAAGCAAACACACCACCACACCAAACTAAAAATGACTGTTTTACAACATATGCTTAAAACATTAGCTGGAAGGATTATTAGATTAGCACAGTGTTCTGTTGCCTTCACAGCTACCAGAACATTGGGTGCTACAGGGTTAATGTCGATTTGCAGCTTTTTATAAACAAGGCTGTGAGACAGAGATCCTGTCCTGGTCCTCAGAGAGTGTGACACAGTCAAATCCATACGAATTTTAAGCAAAAACACTGTTCACAGAAGATGAAGCTTGCCTCTTTAAATGCCTTGGGCCTCGGTCTGCCCTTGGATTAACCAGAGAGAAATACTTGGGAATAATACAATGGTCCATTCTCATTCAGCATAATCCTTGTAGGTATTGCAAGCAGTTTCATATGACTCCGCAGCAAAAAGGCTACTACAAGCACCTCTCTGAAGAAGTGTTACGGCAAGAGATTAAAAAAATAAGAATGTCTACTGTAAGTAGCTCTTTTCATTTTTTTATATCGTCATTTTAGCTGTGTTTAAATGTAGTTGAAGTGGTTTTATTGATATTCATGCACCTGCTCTGTAATTTAAAGAGACAGGAAGAAAAGGCATCTATTCATGCTTGTAATCTCAGAGCAAAACACGAAGTTATCTTGCTCAGCTGCCAGCTCTTTTTTAACATGTCAGGTTTGTGTTCCTGGATTTATTATGTAATGTAAGATCATTTACACAAACAAAAACTGTACCAAAGCTAAGCTGTCTATTCTTGCTTTGATTAAACTTTATTGAGGGAATCTGTTCAGTGAGGCTTACTTCATGACATGACTGTTATTACTACAAATATTGTTATTGCTACCACTACTTTTATTATGGCTACTAATGGAGGCCTGTCTAACTTTTTTTGCTCTCAGAGGACTTAATCAAGAATGGAGGAAATACTTTCTCTTCTGTTCTGCTGTGTTACAAGTCTGTCTATACCAGCAGCTGTAGATGTGTGTGGATGGTTTGATACTAATATGCAAAATTACAACTATTTGAGTGTCATGTTGTCGACACAGGCTTTAATATTATTGCATCATGGAATGGACCCCATGTTATAAATTAAGTATGTTAAAATATACTGTGGGCTTCATTTTTTGATTGTAGTCCCCACCAACCTCTTGCGATTGGATGCTCCTGGTTGAACAGAAAAATGTAAGGAACACTCTTTTTGGTCATTTTGCTGTCAAAGAACCAACAACTTTAGCATTGTTTCAAAGAACAAACTAAATTATCACAGCTTTTTTCACCCAGTTGTTGCTCTGTATGTTCCTTGATGCTTCACCACTGACACAGATGAATGATTAGCATGGTTTTGTCCCTGCTATTTCTCAGTGTCACTGTTTTCTCTGACAGATAAATGTTCGCGTTACAACCATGGACGCTGAGCTGGAGTTTGCCATCCTGCCCAGCACGACTGGCAAACAGCTCTTTGACCAGGTACTACCATTGGATAACTATCAAACAGGGGCTTTGACAGACAAGTGTGTGATCCTGTTATTTATGTATGTTTAGATAGTGAAAACCATTGGCCTGAGGGAAACCTGGTTTTTCGGGCTCCAGTATCAGGACAGCAAAGGCTTCTCCACCTGGCTCAAGTTAAATAAAAGGGTAAGGAGAGCATTTGTGTGAACTTCAGACACCTGAGTTTACATGAAGATGCCATGGTTTTGTTAATGTCATTGTGTCATCCTGATGAGGCTAATTAGTACCTTTTTCCCTCATGCTGGCATCCGTTTGCTTTGTGACACTCATCCCAGGTGACGGCTCAAGATGTGAAGAGGGACAACCCATTGTTGATTAAATTCAGAGCTAAATTTTACCCTGAGGACGTCGCTGATGAGCTCATTCAGGAAACAACACAGCGCCTCTTCTTTCTGCAGGTTATGATGGGTCTACTTTTTTTAATCTCCTTATTAATTTACACGTATGACATGAGAGTAGATCCTGATTGGCTTGCAGATTTCCTGTTTATTTTTTTGCAATGTAAAGGTTGAATGTCCATCATCTTGTTGTAATTTACATCAATAGAGATTGGAAATAAACAATAAGAGGCAGTTAAACATCAAGAACTCTTCGAAAGTGGATATCACAGTCTCCTGAGAGTGCCCTGAAGTGCAATAATAAATAAGTAGTCTGAATGAAAACAAGATGCTGATCCTGCTTTAATAAGCAGCAGGGGTTTCACTGTGACTCACAGATCCTGTTAACCCTGTTTTGGTTTTACATAAGGGAGTATTTACACAAAAAAATGGATCCAGGTGCACAAAATGAACACCAGAACACAAAGGCTTTAACTCTGTGGCTCACTTTTCATCAACAATGTTTATATGGCCTTAAGATGTCAGAATCAAATAATAGGGAATTATGTGTAACAGCCAATTCTTAGAAGGTCTTTTTTCCACATTATAGGTTAAGGAGAGCATCTTAAATGACGACATCTACTGTCCTCCTGAGACCGCAGTGCTCTTGGCTTCATATGCAGTTCAGGTCAAACATGGCGACTACAGGAAAGACTACCATATCCCAGGATACCTTGCAAGAGAGAAGCTTCTGCCACAAAGGCACTCATCTCTGTGGATACCAGTGTTAACCAAAGTTCACCTTAATGCCACTTTGAGTCAGCTGAATTCTAACCATTGTGTCCTCTTCTCTGATAACACCAGGGTTTTGGAGCAGCACAAGCTGAATAAGAATCAGTGGGAGGAAAGGATCCAGGTGTGGCATCAAGAACACAAGGGAATGCTGAGGTAGCCCAACCTTAATACGAAAAGTAAGACTTGAGATGTTGTGGAGAGGTGTTCTGTAGCTCATTTCAATTGGTCTGTACCACAGAGAAGATGCCATGGTGGAGTACTTGAAGATAGCCCAGGATCTGGAGATGTACGGGGTCAACTACTTCAACATTAAAAACAAGAAAGGATCAGAGCTGTGGCTGGGAGTGGACGCGCTGGGGCTGAACATCTATGACAAAAAAGACAAGTAGGTCATTGTTTGAAAACATGAGTATGTCCTTTACTTCAGAGTGAAACAATGTGTATGTGTGTCCATGTGAGCGCCTTTATCTTATCTGAGTGGCACGACTGCAGGAAATCATGGATCAGCCAGTCAGATGATCAGCTGCTTCGGTTCAGACTGAAATATATCTTCTCCATTCAATTTTGTGCAGACAAACAAGAGAACAAAAAATGTCCTTGGAGATCTGAACTTTTCATAAAATGCAATGGCATACTGTAAGCCCTCACAAGTACTGGAAGGTAACTAGAAGTTAAAGTAAGAAATACTGATATCCATTTTCCCTGATGGAAGGATCACATTATTTTGTCCTTGACTTTTTCGTAGTTCCAACACCAGGTTGACATTTGGGGTTCGAAACCAGATGATTCTAGTTCAAACGTCTTATCATCATGATTCCTGGGTTGGACTCTCATGCTTCTCTGAGGGTTAACGAGAATAGACATTGGTGACTCTTTCAGACATATTTTGATACTTGCAAATCTCTGGCTGGAACTATTTTCTTCCCAATGGACCAAACTTCTAATGATGTCTTGAAATATTCTTTGAAAAAAACAGAATTTCTGATGGATTTTAAGGAATCTGGTCTCATTTGAAAATGATGTCTCCTGTTTCACCCAAGCATCCATTCTCAGTGTAAGTGTTCAGGAGGCTTCCAGATTCTACTTTATAGTTAGCCTCGTATTCTGGATGAGAACTGGTTGTTGTGTCACTTCTCACCGAAACACATAAACATCTAAAGTGTAAAAACAAAAAGCAAAAGAACTTTTGTGCTTAAGGAGAACTTTAACTTTTCGCCCAGTTGTGTAATCAGGCTAATATTTCCAGTACTTTGCACTGTGGTCTATGGCTAAATACCTAAAACCTATTACACATCCTCGGCCTCATTTGCTCTTTTTAGTGCTTATTAGCAAATATAGCCCTTCTAACAATTAAAGTAAGACTTATGAACATGGTTAATGTGTACTATGTGCATGCTACCACAGCATATCGCCCTTAGCATTCTGCTCATTCAGGTCAAATCACGGTGCTTTGCTCTTGTTTGACCTCCTGTCCCATTGGTTATCGGTTTTCTATCTGTGTATTATTAGCCTAAATGATGAATTATGCCAATGTTTTTCAGGATGACTCCAAAGATTGGATTCCCCTGGAGTGAGATCAGAAATATTTCCTTCAATGATAAGAAGTTCCTCATTAAACCTATCGACAGGAAAGCCCCGGTATGTACAAACTATTTATGGCCCTCAAAATGGATTTAATTAAGCAGCCGTAAATTCAACTTGAAGACCAGAAACATTATAAGTGTGATAATTTTATTGAAAATTTGCTGTGTATACTTTTACATTCATAAGCCAGACAAACTGGAAGCCTTTAGGGTGGATTAATGGTATGTTGTAACGGAGCTTATCTAAGTTAAATCAGTTTACGGTTGTTTGTGGATGGGATTAAATAGCTGCTCCCTCTCCAGTGCTTCAAGTCCAGTATATGAGTATTCATTTTAGCAGTAGGAACTTTTGTGAAAGAATTCTCACAGCTTCATTTAAAATGTTTGCAGGGCCTTTTTATATTTATTCACTGTGGGTTTCAGACAGATTTGAGACAGGAGGTGTGAGAGAATCCTGTAGTGTTGTTACTGGTGAAGTTACCAATTTTGAAAACGCATAAATTACAGCAAGTAGTAATGAGAGCAGCTGCTACTTGATCTTGTACACAAACAGGAATTTAGCCTCACACTTCTGTTTGGCTTCTGACAGCATGCACAGAATCAAGACGGGCGTCCAAGAGCTTAGAACAAATTTGTGAAATTCTCCCAAACAAAATAGTTTCTCCAGATCATCTAAACCCAAGCTTAACTGAAAGACAGCTAGGAGATGCGAATGATTTGTTCTGAATCAACAATCACTGATTGATTTTTGTATGTTAAAGGACTTTGTTTTTTACGTGCCTCGTCTTCGCATCAACAAACGTATCCTGTCCTTGTGTATGGGAAACCATGACCTGTACATGCGAAGACGTAAACCCGACACCATCGAGGTGCAGCAGATGAAGGCCCAAGCCAGAGAGGAGAAGAACAAGAGGCAGAAGGAAAAGTAAGGAAGATGAAACTAATGAAGCCTTATCTTTTTACAGTTTACAGTGTGTTCTCTCTGCTTTAAGAAAGAACTGTCAGGAGATAAAGTTTTTTTTTCAGATGTGTATTTATGCACAATTCTCCTGTCAGGGCTCTGCTTGAGAGTGAGAAAAAAAAGCGAGAAAACGCTGAGAGGGAAACAGAGAAGATTGCTCGTGAGACCATGGAGCTGATGGAGAGATTGAGACAGATTGAAGAGCAGACAAAGAGAGCTCAAGATGGTCTGGCAACTTTCTGAATACAAATGTTTCTCAACTTCAGTCTTGTTTTTCAGTAAAAGAACATTAAAAGACTTTGTGTATTGATATATTTGTGCTTTTGAGGATCCCTACACAACTTATGCTTTGTGTGCATATCTGGTTGGATGTGTTGCATGCTTGCATGTGTGTGTGTGTGTGTATTTCAGAGCTGGAGGAGCAAACTCGCAGAGCTCTTGAATTGGAGAAAGAGAGGAAAATTGCTCAGGAAGAGGCAGAGCGCCTGGACAAGGAACGCAGGGGTGCAATGGAAGCTAAAGCAGCTCTGCTTTACCAATCTGAATCCCAGATCAAGAGCCAGGAGAGTCTGGTAATAAATGCCGAACACAGATTCAATTTCTGTTGAATGGATTAAATTATATGGCGAATTTTAGTCATCCTTAAGACAGGTATAAACAACTTTTCAACAAGAGTTTACAGGAGTCTATTTACATATATTGATCAAATCTACCTCCAAGCTAAAAACAAAGCTGGGAGGGATTTTGGGAAGGTATTGATGTGATTAATACTGATTTAAATAATACAGATTTAGCCTGGTAGAATACTTCATATTTTTAACTGAATGAACGGAAAGACGATCATCCTGATCCATGACGCAGCATTTGAACATACCCTTGTATACACACACACACACTTCCTCTGACACACATGTGCACTCACAGACAGAGCACAATGACCTCAGATCAGGAGCACTCTTAACTCTCTCCCCATTGTGTGCGTGTGTGTATAGGCCACTGAGCTGGCAGAGCTTACCTCTAAGATCTCCCTGCTGGAAGATGCCAAGAAGAAAAAGGACGACGAGGCAAAGAGATGGCAGAAAAGGGTGAGAACTAATGAAAGAACCAGGAGAGATAAAGGATGAATCGGAAATGAGGAAAAAGCTGTGTCTGACACGACTAAGTGTTGGATCCTGGTAAAATAGAAGCAAGACATCAAAAACAGATAAATTTACTGTATCTGTAGACTTCAGAAATGACTGGATCCATTTAAATGCATTTTGACATTTAGAAGATTTAAACTCTTGCCTAAATTGAGGGGTCTGCTTTTCTCAACTCACATTTTGTCTTTCACTAGTACAGTAGTATAAACCTTTATTTTAGTGTTATTTTACTCATAGGAGACTTTTGGCCAACTCATGAGAAATAAAAATGTACTACCAAACATATCTTCAACATTTTTAACGTTAACAGTGAATTGTGTCATTTAAATTGATTTTAATAATTATTTATTTATTGAATTTCCCTTCAGGGATCAATAAAGTTTTTCCTCTTCTTCTTAAAAAATGATATACACAACGAGGTGAGACTCAAAGCACTTTGTGTCATGGTCATTAGTGTCTTATCAGATATGTTTACAGAGACGTTTATGCGCTTTGGCATGCCCAGTTTGTGCCATCGGTTTGCAGTCCATTGTGTAGGAAAAAGAACTTTAAGATCGATAATATTTTAAAGTGGTAAAAACACAGAAACGTTCACTTTGATCTCCAAAAACAATGCTTCACAGCAAGTCACATGTGTTGGCAGGCGATCGTGGTAGAGGCTGATTTGAGGCGGACCAAAGAGGTGCTGAAGACTAAAATCATGGGTGTCCACATCCAGGATTCTGTCCATCCTCATATGCATGAGCACGACGAGACAGACGAGACCAGTGCAGAAGCAAGTGCTGAACTGACTTCTCCAGGCTCGGTCAGAGATCGCAGTGAGGAGAAGAGGATAACAGAGGCCCAGAAGAACCAGAGACTGCAGAATAACCTGAAGGTAAGATTAAGTGTTAAACACTCAATCTCCAGTTTTGCTGTTCTCTTGCTGGCCTTTAGGTCAGAGGTCAGGTTCAGGGAGAGATTAATGTCGCAAGGTTTTGTCTTGAGATTTAGAGAGTGCCCCTGAATAAGATAAAACCTTCAGTTTCCTTACTTAGAGGTTCTAAGTTCAGTAAATGGTGTTCTCTAGAAACTTGGCACCACCCTAGCTGAACACTGAGACTCAGTGCGTCAGTGCCTTAATCTGGAGTTACTGTAATGGCTACTAGACCAGAGCTCAACAAAAGCAGATTGTATTAAATTCACATTCATTTTCTTAGGGTGCTTTTACTTCCCTTTTAGCCATGCTTTATCATCAGAGTAATATCAGTTTGACATCACAATCTCCATTTTTGTTTATGGACTGCTGTAAATGTTGAGTGAGGGACTATCATTGGCCCCAGAGGATTGCTTCTGCTCACTTTGGCGATCCCTTTGCGTTTCACCTGATGTCTATTTTGACTTCATGTCTAAACAGTTGTAAAACTGATTGCTTTGGAAAGCAGTTTGATGGCTTTATGGTTCAGGGTGGATAAATCTTTTCTCAAGTGCCACTCAACACTATAGGACCTTTGGGGTTCAAATAAAATCTCTTGAGAATATTAGGACACACTGTATATTGAGATGTTGCCATGCTCATTGGATTCAGCTTTTATAGATCGAGCTTCACTGTTCATCTGAGTTTTCATTAGCCCCATTACCAAGTCAAATTGAATGTTTTCAGCACTCTGGTATTTGACTGAATATCTGCAAAGCCAAAGGACTAAGATTTCAGCCCTAACCTTTAAATTCTGGGATGCAGACGTAATCAATTTAGGAAATGGGGAAATTATCGATTGCAAAACAGCAGCCTGATAACATTTTAAGTATAAGTGTGTTTGTGAGCTGACATTACGCATTTTTGCCCAAAGCACCACTGTGCCTAAGTGCAGCCTCATGGAGTCTCTTATTGTTGAATCATTGTCTTGTTTCCAGAGAATCAGTGGCTCTCAGTCACTGACTCTGGATGTATTTTGATGGTAATTTCTAAATTAACAGTTTAATTTAGAAACCATTAGGTTTAATAAGAAATATGAGATTTATGCGCTTACATGATGTGTATCTTTGTTATGCATATTTGTTCATTTTAGCTGCCTCCGGTTATTCTTTGTGGTCTGAAAAGCATAGTTTTGCTATTGCAGCGCTGTTAAGATTTTGAAAGAGTTTTGGTGCATTTGTTGCCATGGGTTCCTCCAGTCATGTACAGGTTTGAATTTAGCTTTAAAGATGGCAGCTTAATTGCTCCAAAAAAACTCAATTTTAACAAGAACTGAGTGCACTCCACTTAATTAAACATTTCTGCAGGTACATTATAATTTTGTTGATTACATGCTGGTCACAAATTTAATGCATACCATGTACTAGATAAAATAAATGATGTCTCTTTCTTGCTACCAAAACAAAATATGATGTTGAGAGAGGCTCAATTATGGTGGTCTTAATTATGGTGGACAATAGAGTGTCTTCAGATTGGGACTGAGGGGAGTACAGGGGTGAGAGGAGAGGGGCAAGGCCTCTGAATAGTCTCCCAAAGAGTCTAGGGAAAGAGTTTTTTATTCACTGTGTGTTTGTGTCCCCTTTCAGTTCCTGAGCAGTGAGCTGGCTGGAGCTATAGACGAGACCAAAAGGACCCTCAATGACCTGATCCACGCTGAGAATGTGAAGGCTGGCCGTGACAAGTACAAGACCCTGCGCATGATTCGTCAAGGCAACACCAAACAACGCATTGATGAATTCGAGTCCATGTGAGAGAGGCGACTAAAGGCCCGCTTACCCTAAAAAAAGCCACAGGAGGATAGATGATTCAAAGATTTTGGAAGGTGTAGGTGCATATTATGACCTAGGTAGAAGATTATCCAGGTGTAACAGGTTAAATATGATGGCTGATGATGAATGATTTTGTCACTGTGCATTGATGCTTTCAATTCCAAGACTTTAAATTAAATGCCTATTAATCTGGAAACATGTCACTGTGGAAACGACAAATTTCTATTACACCCCCTGTTATCTGTTTAATTGGAATAAGTACATGTATTATCTAATTCCATGCTGAGGATGTCTTTACTTTAGTTGATGAAATCTCATTAGACACATTTGCGATCGTTATATGCCAAGTGATGAAAACTGTTTTAATATTGAATTATGAAAGAAATGACATTTAAGACACTTGTTAGTATTCTAGCGGAAAAAAAAAAAATCTTCTGTTCACTTAAATAAGTACACAAACTCCTGCAGGGTGTTATTTGTGCATCAGTGCATATGAATTAGCATCAGCTTTGTCAGACTTACTGTTTGGATACAGAAGCTGGTAATTACTTTATACCTGTGTTTGCAACACAAATAAACAGAAAACAAAAAGCAAAATCCACCACCACTGTACCTCTGCCATACCATCGCCTTTACTCTTACAAAAAAAGGGTTGCAGTTATAAAGCAGGAACCAAGACCACCCTGAGAACCTCTACTTTAATTTGATGTATTTGATTTGTTCTAATTGTTTCTCTGGCTGTCCAAAGTTTTCCCCTTTTCTTGTTCTGCTGCCTCAAAATAAACAAATTATATAAATGAAGTTGTATTTGTTGACTGTCTTTTACTGTCAGTATGAAAATCATTTAAAGGTAATTTGTCATTTGTGCAGTTAAATACTGTTCCTGACATATCCCTATAAAAAACGTCATTGACTTCAAAATTTAAGAGAACCAAACGGAAGTTAATATCTAAAACCAAATAATTGTGCTCTAAGAGTACATGCCTGCTATCATTGAGGGATTTGCTGAGGGGCAAGAAAGAGGCCTGTTTTATGTTTTACTGCACTATAATGCTGTACACACAGTCAAATCAATGTCTAATCCATGCAATTCTCGCGAGATTTATGGTTAGTTTTGCACTGAAATAACGGGAGGCGCGGTGCTGGGATCTCAATTGAGAGATAAATTAATATTTAGGATTGACGTTCAGAATGTGATCCATCCAGCGAGCCAAAGTCCGTCTGTTTTCGGTGTGTGACAGATCAGACAGCCTGTTGCTCCAGTGTGTAAAAATACGGTTACTTTGTGGAAAAGTTCAGAGCTCTTCACCCGCAGAACAAATCGACGGGACGTCCCTTCCGTGTATGAGCGTACGTAGACGAGGTCTCTGAGTTTCCTCACCGTGGAGACATATGACCGGAGTCTCGCAGGGTAGGCGTTTTCTTGCCTAGAAAGAGTTGTTTTATTTGCTCTCGGTGCAGCCACCGCTTTTACTGTACCGACGCGAGTTCAAGTGTTTCCCTCGAGCTTGTCTGCTTCACAAGAAACTATTTAATTATGAATGAACGGGATCCTTTTGATAATGCGGACCCTTGTGCGTGCCCGAGTAGTGCGGAGCTTAGCAAGGCAGTGTCGGTGTCCTTGGGTTTGGATACGATCTCCTCTCCGCTCACCAACACGAACCAGTGCTCCAGCAGCGTCTTTGCAGACTTCGAGCCCGCTGTGGAGAATAGTTCCCGAGGAGTGCTGGAGTTAGGGGCGGCTCGAAACATGAACCCAGAATGCAACAGGCTTCTTCTGGATGACACTAACATGGGAGGAGGTGAAGAAGGAGACGGCGTACAGCAGGTGAGCTGCATGGAGCTGCTGAGGTCGGGCGAAATGGACAGCGCGCGAACCGTGGCGCACGGCCCCGTGATTTCCAGATACGTCTGCAAGGAATCAAACTTGTTTTTGAGCCCGGTGCTGAATGTGCAACCCGAGTCCTCTCAGGTGGAGGCTCCTTTACCCTTGGAGCCATACTCCTCATATCCTGCCAATCCAGAGCACTACGGAGAGAGCCCGAGAATGTGGTGCGCATATAACGGACGATCCGAGCCAGAGAGAAGCGCACCCGACGGACATAATTCACTGTGTAAATATTGTAACGGTGGGCAAGCCTCTTTTGGATCCAGGCAGGAATGCCACTGTGTTTGGTACAATAAGAGTGAGCAGGGTGGTAGAGGTGGCACGCGAGCTGCTGTGGCACAGGGATACGGTCAAGTGGAAAGTTACCGAAGTGCCATCCCTCAAGGACATGCCAACTTTACCACCATCAAGACAGAGCCATCGGTTTGGGTGAATTGCACAGATCGCAGTTTCAGGTAAACACCTGCCCGTCAAGATTTGTTCTTACTTGCTCATCTTTGGCAACAGGTCAGGGAAAATTTTGTAAAGAGAGACGCACATTCTTTTCTTCCTCCCCCTCTTTTTTTTTTTTTCCCATCTCATATTGGTTTTATTCAAAAACAAAAGGACAACTGCAGCGTGTCCAGTGGCCATGCCTCAGTGCTTTATCAAATTACTAACACTTGAGTATCAGCTTTACTGTCCAAGTATGTGTACACATTCGAGGAAATTGATTCCAGTAGACTTTGCTTCCAATGTACAAACATCAAACAAAAAATATTACACAAATATGTACAGGCTTACATTAGACCTCTAAAAACATCAACAAAGTGCCACACAGTGTTATTAGTTTGATGCTTTGTTGCTGCTTCATTTCCTTTTTTTGTAAAGAATACATCACACATAAATCAAATGTTATGCACTTTACCGTTCTCTTAATTTCCATATTCTGTGTTAATGTATCATGACACCATTAACAGTTGTTGGAGATGCATGGTGGTGCTCCCCTATGGCCTTGGCCACGTCCTTTTTTTTTTTTTTTCTACATGCAGCCAGGCTGAATCAAAGTTCACCTTATCCTAACTTTCCAGCACTGTCCTTATTTGTGCTGTGACTAGCTCCACAAATATTAGTATCACTTTAGACCAGAGATACAGCACCTGTTGCTCTGTTCTTAGAATCAAAGGAAACAGCCTGCTTTCATTTTCTGATTTAAATGAAAAAAATCTTCAAAATGAAGTCTACACACCTGTAAGCACAGATTTCCATCAAAGTTCATTTGTTGTTAATTAAGTCAAAGAATTTTTAAGATCTCCAGTCAGATGAAAGAAATCTATCTCAAAAGACACAACTACTGACCAAGATCTGATATTATTTTGTGTGGTAGTCTATGATTAAACTGTTTGCAGATATGTGCAATGTGTAAATTCCTAAAAACAGCTTATTGTGTGTATTTTCTCTGTGTATTTGTTTGTGCACGTGTACTTGTGTGTGCAGGCATGAGGATTTGTTTCCGGGTGTGTATCTGTCAGACAGGAGAGTGTGTCAGGTGTGCGGGGATGATGCCTCGGGTTGTCACTATGGAGCAGTCACCTGTGGCAGCTGCAAAGTGTTCTTCAAGAGGGCTGCTGCAGGTAGGTGTCACATACACACACACACACACACACACATACACTCTCACATGGGTGCATACACACAATTTCTCATCCGCTCATTTAATTTCTTACACCCACACGCTGGCTCATGCAAACAGGGCACACTGACCTGACTACATGAGGGTGAGTTATTTGTTATCAGCAAACGCCCACATGGCGTTGCTATGAGAGGAAGCCTAGGCATTGTTGAACTTGCTCGCTCATCCCTCGAGACTTTTGTGTACCACCAGGTAAGCAGAACCACCTGTGTGCCAGCCGGAACGACTGCACCATCGACAAGCTGCGTCGGAAAAACTGTGCCTCGTGTCGCTTAAAGAGATGCTTCATGTCGGGGATGAGCCTGAAAGGTGAGGGAATAAAGATGGGAGCAGAACCAGAGACAGAAAAAGGAAAGACTGTGTGGAGTGTTTTTGGAAAATGGGGTCAGGGTGGTCAGATACCACACATGCATTGGATCAGAGTTTACCATTAAGATGTTCCAGCTTAAATACAGTGTGACAAATGCGTTTTAGTAGAGGCCAAAAGAGCATCAAAGAAGAGCTCCATTTATGAAGTTTTATCTCCGTTTTTCTCTGTTGTGTAATGATCAGACATAACAACCTGTAACGCAACCTTCTTATCTCCCTTTTACCCTTTTGTCTGTCGTGTGCTTGTCTGTATTGTCTGCTGTGGTTTCTAGGTCGCAGGCTAAAGGGAGCTGGACAGAGCAGGAATGGAGAGGAGGGGCAAGCTCAGGCTTCTTGGGGGCCTGGAGGAGAACGGGCCGGAAGACCTGATGTCATCTCGGAGTCTGGAAATGCAGCTGCCAGGGCTCAGTGTGAGCATTACCATCACAAAAGTTTTAGTATCTGGTTTGTCTTAAAAGTTGTGATTGTGTTTTCCTTTAATGCTTTTTTTTATGTGACTGCATATCCTCCACAGCATCCCAGGCTTTAGTTCTCAGCATCCCTCCACCTTTGCGCTCCTGCCTCTCTCTTCTCAGCGTCTTGCAGGCCATTGAGCCGGCTGTGGTTAATGCTGGACACGACCATGCCCTGCCGGACAGTGCTGCGTCCCTGCTCACCAGTCTCAATGAGCTGGGGGAGCGACAGCTGGTGACTGTGGTGCGCTGGGCCAAGGCAATACCAGGTAAACCAGCCTGGAACCAGGTGACACGCTGTAAACGGATCCAATCTGCATGTAGGTGATTCTACCAGATCATGTTTCCCTGAAATCTATAAATAGTGTTGAAAAGATCAACGCTAAGTGAAACGCTATCAGACAGAGAGCGAATGACAATACAAGAGGCAAAATACGCACAAAAAGTGTCTTACACTGCTCTAAAGTCCAGAGTTATTTAGATAAACGATAAAGCTATAAAAGTAAATAATATCTGCTTGCATTTGGCAAAAGTTCAAGATCTTGTTCACGATATAAAAGTCCTGGCCAGACATTCGTGCCAGTTACACTTCCTCTCTGGAGGAGACAATCCTTTTGACAGGTCTGTTTAAATACTAGCCACTAGAGGGAGGTATGTTCTTACTTAAGTCAAACAGGCAGACTGAAAATGGCCATTGCTGAGTCCAGACTGTGATATCTGTGTTGTTATCACTTATAGTCATCCTTTTCTTAATCCGATTGGCCTTTTTGAGCGTTTGTTATTGTGTCTAATGTGTTTTATCAGTGAATTTGTGCTTGATTAAGTACATGTTTTGATTACAGGTTTCCGTGACCTACATGTTGATGACCAGATGTCTCTGATTCAGTTGTCTTGGATGGGGGTAATGGTGTTTGCTTTAGGCTGGAGGTCCTACACTCTTACTAACAGCTCCATGCTTTACTTCGCTCCAGACCTGGTCTTCAATGAGTAAGTCATACAATTACTCCCTTAGGGCTTTTATTACCAATTCATCTATCATTTTACTATTTAACTGATATTAGTGCTTTCATTAATACGCATCAAAATGGTGCAAAAAGCTCATCCTATAATCCAAAAGTCATGTATTCATATTGCTTCATTTCTTCAACCGAACCGAGTTTTAATTACCAATCAAAATGACAAAGAAATGCAACAAATGATCACATCTCTGCTGCTTGAAAAATGACTAAATCAATTACCAAAGTCAGAATAGCTGGCGATTAATGGCTGCCGAATCATTTTTGAAAAACTCACTTTTGTAGAGAAGTTTAAGAGATCGGGTCAAACAAAGTTGAAATAAGTTTGTCGTGTCTGGTACAGTCTGTTCATCAAACAAAGGAAGTTCGTCTGGGTCTAAACATCTGCAATAATCCGTGTGACAATGGGTTTGTTGAAATATCATGAGATTTCACCTGTCAATGTGTTTTGGGAAAAAAGGCAAAAGCTTCAGAGGAAAACTTTTCATATCACACAATGCATGTCGCCTGCTTTTAGGCGAGACAATAAACAAGTCTCTTCTGTTCTTAACGTTTCCTTTACATCTCATATACATGGCCGCAGAGGGATCAACTCAGATGATTTATTCTGTTTCATCTCTACCAAACCCTTCATCCAAACTGCTTCAACATTGACTTGTTTCCCTTTACTTTCACACGTTTGGATTCACAGCACAACCTCCTTCAGTCTCAATCAAACTGTTTCTGACGCTTCAAGCTTGTGTCTTTTGTTTTCACTTTGTACTTTTAAAAACTTAACACTAACTTTGAAAAGTAAATCGCCGTACATGAAAAACATAAACACCAATTCCACCGCTTCTTATCAGTAAATTGTTTTTCGGTGTTGAGGGCGGGTGTTGCTCAGAATGCTTAAACCAGCCACAGGCCCTCAGAGTAGCTTTCGCTTCGTGTTTCATGCAGCATTAGCAAAACTCTCATTCCTTCTGCATTAGACCTCTGTCACTCTGTTGGGCTGGCTCTGACCTGCATGGTAATAGAGACGCATGCCCTTGTTACTGACCCTCATTTTTCTCTGCCTCTCTGTCGTTCTCTTTTCCCATTATCCATCTTATTCATTTTTGTCACCTCAACTGCTTTTTCCTCTTCCCCTTCGCTCTCACTTCTGCCACAATTAATTGTCTCCCCTTTTTCTATGTATTTCTTGTCCTGACCTTCTCTTAGCTCTCTGTCTCTCCCTTTGTCACACCTTGTGCTCCTTCTTCTGTTTCCCCCCTCCTTACAGCCAGAGGATGCAAGTGTCCAGTATGTATGAACACTGTGTGCGGATGAAGCTGCTCTCCCAGAGGTTCTGCATGCTGAAGGTCACCCAGGAGGAGTTCCTCTGCATGAAGGCGCTGGTCCTCTTCAGTATCAGTGAGTCAGCTGGGACCGTGTCTGAAATATACGGCTGAATGAAGTAAAATATGAATACAGTAGAGTGCGACCATACTTCAGAGAATTGACGGGATGGATAAAGCCCGTGAGAGTTATTGTTGTGTTCTGGCTTTGTGGTCACAGTGCCAGTGGAGGGCCTGAAGAGCCAGCGTTGTTTTGATGAACTGCGGACCTCCTACATCAAGGAGCTGGACCGTTTGGCCAGCCACCGCGGAGAGACCACCCGTACACAGAGACTGTTTCAGCTCACACAGCTGCTGGATTACCTCCAGTCGGTAATAGACACCACTCTGCCTCACATATAAAAACACGGCATTTATTAAAGAAACGTTTAAGTGTCACAGAGCTGCTAGAGTGCAGAATATTTCAGATCACATTTTCCTCTTAGAGAAAACAAACACTAAAAGACTTACTAACAGAATAGTTGGTTTTTCTAAATGAAGGATATGGTTTATAGATTTACAAATCAAAGCAATAGACTCCGTCAGTTGGGTTGCACATGGGCCATTTTTTAAACCAATAACTGTTTTTTCATTTTGATCCCGGGCCAGTAACTCTGACTCCAATTTTAGATCCCTTATACAAGTTGCATGATTCAACAGGAAATAGGAAAGGTGCCCTCTTGTGGCGGCAGCACAACATGAAAAATAATGAAAAAGCTTTATGTGACGTTTTATACAAACTGTCAGTGATGCAGAGCGCTCCAATCCAGTCACAGCCAAAATTAAGAGTTGCAGACTGCACGTCCAGCCAAATTTGAAAGAAACTTGGCAAAAGAAAGCAATCATTAGACGCGTTACTCAGCGACATGAGACAAGGGAATACTCCTGTCTGCAGATTTTATACTTTTTCCATCCATAGGCATTCATTATTACATCTTACAGTGGAGTTTTGTCGTCTTCTCTTTCCTCCTGCTTCCTTGAAAATAGAGGAATTGGTTTCTAACATGTTTTTCATTCCAAGAGTTATTGTGAGAAAATAAAAGCTAGAAAAGGAAGAAGCTTGGTTCTGAAATATAAATAATTTTCACATGTTTGTTTTATTGGCACACATGTTAGCTACGGATGGTTGTCTGAGCACACGTGAGCCCTTCTTTCAAAACTTCAGGTCAAGTGGCTGTGAGGCCTAAAGTCAGGCCTGCAGCAGATAAGCTGTTACTGTTTTATAATGATGGTAAATCATTGAATTGTATTAAAAAGTTTGTAGAGGGATCTCTAGTTTGATCAAATGTTTGTTTTTAGCCGGGGTTTGGACCCTTATATAAAAAGCTCTCACCCAAAGTAAACTGTGAAGCAGAAAAATGATGACCTCTAACAACCTTCACTATGTCATGTGTTTATGTGTTTATCTACACTACTTTTAAATGTAGATATAGTTTCACTAATTTGAGTACAGATATTTTGTAATTTTTTAAAATACAATGTTTTCCCTATTTTTAAATTTCAAGAGCTCACAAACTTTAGAAACACAACCACAGCTAAAAAATAAAAGATAACAGTATATTTATGATAACAAATTTCAGCCTTACAGTTAATTTTAATGTCATCTGTGTATCCAGTTTGACTTTTTTTCCAACAATCCATGCTTTTTGTTTTCAAGACTAATTTTACAGACACGTAGCAAGCAAAAGTTGGGAAAAAAAAAAGCTCCCTTTCTCACCGTTCAACCACAGCAGCACGTGTTGTTCTGTGAATGATCCAACAGAGATGAAGTTCAGATCTGTGATTATTGTCTAGTAAGCTGAGGTAACCTTTGTTATAATTTTGGGCTTTATAAACTGGAAAAAAAGACTTTTGGTTTGGAGTATTTATTAAAGTTTCCAGGACATGGGCTGTAGTTCAACATTTATCACACGGCTCTTTGTGAATCCAATCCTTTTTTCTTTTCTTTTCTTTTCTTTTCTTTTCTTTTCTTTTCTTTTCTTTTCTTTTCTTTTCTTTTTTAATTAATGTAGACTGAGGTCTGTGCCACCACCAGGGGGTGTAAGTCAGCTGCTTTTGTTCCTAACACAGTTGGCGCTTGAATACTTATTGATTGAAAAAGCGATTTGGATACACAGGAACAGGAACATGCTCCTGACTGTGATTGGGATGTTTTTGGACGAGTTGAAAACTTTTTCTTCCAAAAGAGAGCAACACAACAGCAGATCCCCCCTCAGGTCCTTTACTGTGGATTTAACCTTAAAGGCTCAGCTTTGTCTGTGTCCCACTCACATCTCAGATCTTCTAATGCCTCATAAGCTAGAGGGCAGCTTGGGATTGTCAGGCAGGGCCTTTAAGGCAGAAAACCTGAGTTGATCAAGACTTTGCAGTTGAGTCCCCTTCGGCTTTACTCTGTCTGGGGAGCTTAGAGCGCCACAATGGGTGTCATCATTTTAAATCACCCCTTAAAGCTTGTGTCAAGAGACAGGCTTCAATGTCATTTGTTATTTCCTCTTTTATCTGCAGGCTTTGTTCTTTTTTCAGTGCGGTACACATTAAGGCGTGTCATCTTTTTTTTACATGAAACCTCTGCCTGACCTCCTCTTCTCTCCTCTCTTTCATTCTCAGATCGTGAGGAAGTTACACCAGTTCACCTATGATCTGTTCACCCAGGCTCAGTCCCTGCAGACGCGTGTCAACTTTCCAGAAATGATCTCAGAGATTGTGAGCGTTCACGTGCCCAAGATCCTTTCTGGCATGGTCAGGCCCATCCTTTTCCACAACACAGCCTGAAGAGGAGTCGCTGTCATTGTCCTTTATGTTTCTAAAGCTCCGGCACCCAATCCTACGGCCATTTCCTGTTAAGCTGGAAAGGCTTTATGCTATTACGAGGAGGATGAAGCTAAAGCCCCTTTTTTACCTACAGGGTAACGTATGAGTGGAAACGATCAGAGGGGCGCGCAGCACATTCTTCCAGTCTCTTGTAATCTAATTGCATCTGATGTGTTCTTCTTAATACCTGTAATCCGTATCATGCACATTGACTGCTTCTGGAGCTGATTATAAACACTTTTGAGCATGCATTCCTCCACATGAGCCATTAAACACCGACCACCTCTTCATTTTGATAACTGACAACATGACAAAGCAGAATCGTAATGAGAAAAACACGTGTGCAAAGTTCATCATAGCTTGTCTGTGTCTGTGTTTGACATTTGGACTACTTCTTTCCACAATGGACGTAATTGTGTGAACCTGAGATGAACAGAGTTGTTGAGTGACAGTTAATATGCGGTAATGGCATGCATGCTAAGAAGCGGTCTCACCGGAGGGTGACTCAACCAATTTGTGGAAGCTGTTATCGTCCATTAAAAATATTAAGTAGTGGTATATAAAAAACATTTCTAAGTGCAAATGGATGGAAATGCAAATCGAAGATGTATATTAATGAATATTGTGACGTCAAAAGAGCACATGAAAAACAGAAAAGAAAATATTTGCATGTAAAAAAGAAAAAAAAGATAAAATCTTGGGTGACTTTTTTGTACAGTTTGCTTGTTTTTTTAGTGTCAAACTTTATTCGAGAGTCATTTTCCTGAGCTGACATTTCATACTCTGTAACTTTTCTACTGTTTCTTAAAGTGTCTTTTGCCAGTGCTTTGGTGTTTATCATCATGTATCTCAGTGTTGCTCTCTGACATTTTTGCTAAAAGTCATGCCAAGTTCTGCTAATTTGTTACAACATTGTCGGCTTAACGTGTAATTAAAGTGGAGCATGTGTGTATTTCTTTGTTGATCATGTGGGCAGAGAGATGAAAGAAATATAACACTGTCTCATTACGGCACAAATCTGGGAGTGGTGGTCTCATGTGAGAGCATGCAAATGAAAAGACAGTAATATTGCTGTTTTGTTTTTGTTTTTTTCTTATCTGGCAGAATCAGTTTCAGTCTGCAGTGCAGTCGTGTGGACAGACAGGCTTTAGAAAACACCAGACAGACAAGTCTTTTCTACCACTGCGTTACCCACCCTCAGGATTATCTCAGTCTCCACCCAGCCAGGTAATAGATCTCAGCGGGAGAGCAGAACATATCACACAGTCAAAGCAGGAGGCCTGGCTGATTTATTTCCTCTATTTCTAACAGCCGTGTCTGCTGATCTGACATGAGAAGTCGCCGCCTGTGTTTTAACACCACCTAGTGGCAGCTGTTGGATCTGCAGCAGTAAACTGAAACTTAGCTATAGTGTTGTTAGTAGGACAACATCTGCTGGATCCATTGACATTTGCTTGGTAATGTAATTGGACACGGATTTAGTCAGTGTTTGAAAGAGGTTGCCATTAAATTGTCAGAGTCACGAATGGGGAAGTCAGCATTTAGGGAGATTGGTGAATACATAATTAAATGTAATTTAATCAGAAGTTGAAATGTTAAAAATTAAATAGAAGTTTGAGGCTAAAGCTTTAACTGGTATGAAAACTATTTCTAAACAAAAGTGAAGTCTGCTTTTTTTTTTTCCAAGGGTCGTTGTAGAAAGCAAATTCAGTCCAACTGTTTTGTTCAACAATATTTACTTATGTCTGAAGGGCAAAAAAAGCAACCTGTCTTTCAGAGCTGGTTTATTTTTACTTTCTGCATTTAAAGGGCCTGAACTGTAAAAAGCAGCCTGTCTGGGTAACCTCTACCGCCATTTTAAGGCCCATTTCCTGAGCGACCTCTTTCAACAAGTATTTGTCCCTCTCATAAATGAATTGGAGCTGAACGAAGTTGGGATTGAAAGACACGCTGAAATATCACTTATTTCTAAAAATATTTCCTGCTACACATGCCCCTGTGGCTTCCCGTAAAAGGAATGGCGTCTTGTAGGTTTGCAATGATCAAAAATGTATGTGTTGTTGTCGGCATTTGAACTTAGTTTGGATTCCATTTGATTTCTGTGTTTCTGCAAGTCTGCGCTGCATCAATATTACATGCCTACTCTAGCAGAAGAGGGATTTTTCCTGTTGGGTAAAGAGAACCACAGAAAGCACAAACACACTGGCCGCAAACAACAAAAGTTTTAAATATTTCCTCATGTGGAGATTGGGGGGGTTAGGGGTTACAAAGGGGGGGAAAGAGTTTCAACACAACAGTTCACTTGAAATGTGAAAAGCTGACATGAAAGAAGAGAAGTGGAGACAGTTAAAAGTTTACGCTTTAGTAACCAAAAACCCACAATTCCAATCTGGCACAGCACAATCTCACACAGCGCTATACTTCTCGCAGGAGCTTCCATAAAACTCCGTCGATAATGTCTTTAACACCAGGATACTGCAACTCAGGGCTACAGTGACCGGGAAACAATTAGATCGTAGAGGTGGTAAGATGACACCCCTGAATGGGTGTTTTGGTGGCCTATCTAATGGAGGGCGATTCCTACCCAAGCACCAGTCCATTAACAACCAATTAACTTCCTATTAATATTTTACCAGACAGGGCCTCTCATCCTGACGTGTTTTAAGGAGCTTTTCCCAGGAGTGTTTGAACATGAGCAGCTTTTAGCACAGCATAAAGAGGCCTGTGTAATGGGCTGAAGGAGGAGGAGTGGCAACCTGATATCACTGAGAGTAGAGGAGGGGAGAGAGGAGAGGAGACAGACTTCTGCAGCTGGTCTGCCCCGCGCTGAGCCAAGCCTAAGCCAGAGTCCAAACACACACTGTGACTGCAGCACAAGGAAATCCACGGCTTTATAGCTGCGACACAAGATCAGACATGAGTAACGACCTTGTGCCATGCACGGAGTGTAATTGTGTTTTGATAACTGAGGATGCTTGAAATTGCAGCTGGGCAGCAGTTTTTCCTCTGGGTGTTTGGGTCCTCCTCCTCGCCCTCCTGAAGCTCATCATGAAATAAGTCTGGAGGAAGAGAAGCAAACTCGTTTCTGAACTAGTTTTGTGCTGCGTAAGGCTGGTTTGGGTGCATGCTTAAAACTAGTTCAGGGAAACTCCCCGCCTTGAGACAAAAAGGAAGAAATAGAGAGAGAGAGAGAGTGAGGGAGGCAGAAATAGAGAGGAAGGGAGAGAGCGAGAGGGGCCATTATGACTATAGCCTCAGGCTACTCCCAACGGATAAGGCATTTGTCTTCACTTGAAAGTATGATTTATTTTTCCTCCAGTCAGAAGGGTTATGTTTGTCGCCATGCACTGGAAGGACTTTTGGAAATAGCTGCAGAAGCACAAATGTGAAAAAAAGGAACGTCCACCAGGACTTCTAATGCGGGCTTCCCAAAGACTTCCCGTCTACAGTTACTTTGTTTGCGATCACTTTCAGTCTTCATTAACTTTGGTTAATCATACTGAACCTTGTGTCTAATTTATCAACAGGAGTGTGTGTGTGTGTGTAGGTGTATGTGTGTGTGCACATGTTTGTGCGTCAGTGTGTTGATGATTAAGAGAAAGAGGGCAATGAAGGGAGGGGGGGAAGATGTGGTTGTATCAGGTTCCCTCCACTGGGTGTAGATGTGGTCTTAGATTTCTCTCTGGGCTGCTGATTAACCGTTTATGTGTGCATGTGTGTGTGTAAGTGTGTGTGTGTGTGTGTGTGAGCTGGGAGTGCACTGAGGAGGAGAGGAACTTCAGCTTTAATTTCCCCCAGCTCCAGATATTACACCCCCGCGCTCTCTGTTTTTATTGGAACAGAGACCAAAAAACACCAAGTGTTTATGATGCATTAAAACACGATGGGGAACTCGAGTGTGGAATTGTAAATCTATACATTTGGCTCTGTCTCTCAGACGCAGAATTAATTCTTTTATAGAGGATTTGGTGTGTTTTATGAAGACTGATGATTGTAACGCGCCATGAAATCATGTTTATCATCTCGATATGGAGGACGAGGGGCTGGAGAGAGAGATTTCTCCGTCTAGGGGGAAAGAGAGGGAAATGGAGGCAGGACTTAAGACAAAAAAAAATGCAGAGGGGCACATGGGAGGAGGAGGAGGAGTCACTGAGTTTTTTGGGTTGAAGCACAGAAGGAAGGAATTATTCTGCATTACCCTAATGACCATTTGAACAAACGGATGGGTGAGGAGACCACATTACATTCTATTAACTCGGCTTTTGTTGTCAGTGAACTGTTAATGATGTACAAAGGGAGCTGTGCAGCGCCCTCCTGGACAATGCATGCTCTGTGCTTCTAATTATTCTCAGGAAAGTGCTGACAGCCCTTATACCTGGAGACACATTAGCAGCCTCTAATTAGAGTAAATATTCTTCTGGTATAATACTGGTATAGCTTCACCAATCCAACGGCGATTAACTCCTGGCTCTTTTTTTTCTGCAGGGCTGCTTATGCATTCCCAGCCTTTCTCTGCCTCTCATTCTCCTTCTGTTTTTTTTTTGTCTTGATCAGTGCCTTCGCCTCTTCCTCGCTCCTTTCTTCTCTGCACTCAATTTGCTTTCTCTCCTTCCTCCCTTCTCTCCTTTTTTTTTTTTTTGCAGCAATGGAGCACCACTAGCTGTGACAGAATCACAGCGGCTGCCTAGGCTCCAGCCATCTCCCAAGTTCATTATATCAGTACACAGTGTCCATGCCCTCCGCCCCTCGTAGCTCCTGTGTCCCAGCCAAACACAATGTGACAGCGCCGCCACAGCCCTCATTTACAGCCATCACAGGACAGATTTCCCCTTCCAAGGCTCCCCCGTCTGCAGCCTGATAGATGGCACCCCTGCTTTTTCTTGCGCGTGCATGCGAATGTGGTGTTACACTGTGCGTCCGTGCAAATATGTGTTCATTCTTGCCCTCCATTCGTCTACGTCTGCATGTGTGGAGCCGGGGCCTGAGCTGCTGTTTCCTCTGTCAGTACTGATCCCTAAAACAATGTATTATGATATTACTGCGCTTTGTTTACACTCGCTCACACACTGTTTTTATATTTAATGCACTCTGCATGCATTGTTGAGATTTTCCGCCTATCCTCCCGGAGTGCTGCTCAGTTTTAAGTGCATAGTTTGTGTAAGTCCCTCCATTTCTGTGGCGCACTTATTGGAGCACCCTTGGGGCGGGCACATCTAAAGTTTGGGAAATGCTGCAGCACACACTTTCAGATATCTTGTCTCTCCTCTTCTCTTAATCGTATACTTGTAGCCTTAGGCGTAGCTTCTGTGTCATACTGAGAAGGTCAAAACTGATACACACACACACACACACACACACACATGTGCACCAACTGCAGAAACTCATGGATTTCTAATATCTCTATCAATTCTCAGAGGGTCCGATTGTTTTACGGGAACTAGTGTCACAGGTCAAATGATTGAATTATTAATGGAAGTGCTGTGCAATAACAATCCTTGTCTATTGTGATTCCAACGTGATATTCACAGACCCTCTCAGCCTAACTTGATACTACCATGTTACAATCCAAATCCAATATTGCAGACTCTGCAGAAGAATGCCCCCCCCACTCCCCACTCTTCTATTGTTTCGTCAGTCAAAGAGCGTCTCCTGCTCCCACAGTGGAGAGTATAACCCAGTCTATAGAAGCTTATTGACTGCTATGCTATATTTCCAAGGACAAGGCGCTGCATTTTCATCAAAACTGTCACGCTGAAGTCATTCACAATCATGGGGTTCTTTTACTGTAAAAAACCCTGTGTGTGTTTTCATGCATGTGTGTGTCTATACCATACTGTGTGTGTGTGTGTGTGTGTGTGTGGGTAATCCCAGTCTCTTTACAAAACTCTAATCTTAATTCCTTTTTAGTGCACCAAATATGGATTTTCTTTCTGAGCTCAGCTGGAAAATCAACGAAGCACATCTAAAGCACATTCATGATTCACATTATGGAAATTAAAGCAGACAATCCCGCATTTACACATTTGCATATATAAAGAACCACACTCGGAGAGGTATAAGTATTTTAACCTTATTTAACGTGCAGGAGATTCAGTGGAGGCTAATATGCTGTTTTATGATGTTTAGAGAGGAGTTCACTGCAACCAGAGGCCGTCTTGGTTCCCTCAGGCCTTTTCTCACACAGTCTGTATGGAAATGCGTGTTATTGTAAAAAAACCCTGCTGATGGATTCTTGACCTTGGCTCAGGAGGATTTCTGGCTGTTTTGAGAGTGACCGTGGAGCAACATGGAGGAAGGAGACGTAAGGTCACCCCTTTAGCATTTATTATCGGCCAGCGCCAGAAAACACAACTCTTTTAGACATCCTAAACATAGCACACTGGACACATGGGCTGACAACTTCACTTAGGAGAAGCAAATCAAACAGGCTTGTTAATGCAGCTGCTGAAAACAGTCCCATTAGGAACAGTCACTCCTATTCGTTGTTTTTGTATCATTCATTCTTCCCTTTTCATCGTCTCTCCCTGTTGGGGAATGACTGGGGAAAGGAAGGGAAAATGAAAAAGAAATGAAACATGTTCTCTTAAACATTTAATGAAGACATTTCACTTCCACTTATGGTTGGGTCTGGATATCATAGTGAATAAAACAAGAAAAGGAGAAAAAGAGTCGTGAGAGGTTTCGTATTCCTGAATGAAGGCGCTGCCATGTCTACCTTCATCAAGCTTGTTTGCGTCATTATGCATTCTCATTACTGCTTAACAGAAGTTTCCCATCTGGAGTAGCAGAGTCCCTGTTTACAGTCCTCTCTTCCTCTCCTTCTTCTTCTTCCATTTCAGACCTCGTAGACGTTCTCAGAGGCCTAAATGAGCTTGAAGACAAAAAGAGCACAGTGTAGTCTCTTTTTTTCTCTGTCTAATTTGCTTTTTCCCTCATTATGTTCCCCTCTTTACGGGGGATAGAAAACAAAAGACGACATATGTAATTACCGCATGACTAAAGCGTAAACATGCCTCATAGGATGAGGCTACGCTTTAGGCAGGAGGTTAATTGTAACTTTCTCCTTCTCCTTCAGTGCCTGAGTTATACGATAGCTCAAAGTCAGATACATGAACATGCATATGTGCTAACATGCAAGCTCACACCCACACAGATGCCCCCATGCTGAGTGTGTGCACCCACTTTCGTTTCTCTTTCTGTCTTGAAAGAAAAAAAAATCCTTAATGTGAGTTATGGTTTGTTTGTTATGGTTTATTGCTTTATAGAGTGAGCTACGTGATGCTTTATCGCCGCCATTCTCGCAAGCACATGACAGCTATATTTTCTGCACTTTGTTCAGGTGTAAAAGAAGACACTGAAAGGGAGTACACTGATATCACTGGAGATTGTACAAGTCTATGTGCTTAAACTACTGTATAAAAGCTGCCAGCCACAGCCTTAAAGCCTCCGGCAGTCCAAACCACAACACTACAACCATGAATGGCATCCTGGCCTTGGTCTACACACACATCATTCCACACATTACTCTCCTTAGCTCTCCTTTTGATGTGTCAGAGAGAGAACCAGCCACTGTTCCTCAGTTTTTATTGCTCACACAGCAATGTGTGTAGATATATACGTGTGTGAGAGAGGTGGGGGGGGAGCAGGGGGGTGTTTGCTCTTCAAAGGCAGCAAAGGGGGTGCACTACTTAAGACCTATTAAACCTGGAGCTCTGTTCATTGTAGCCGTGAGAGAGCGCTCTGCGTGCTGAGGCAGACAAAACGGCGAAAGCGTACCTTTGAACTGGAATCATGTGGGAGCTCACATTTTCACAAGTGCTGCAGAACTGAAAACAATGTTTTGGCGAGTCCCCTGATATGTGTTTCTTTTTTTTCTGCTAAGGGCCAGCAAACAGAGGATCTGCTTGGGCTTTGCCCTGACGGTGTGATATTACAAGCCCACAGTACATAATCCAACATACTGTGAGTTATTAAAATATGACCGTAGCAGCTCCCCGGGGCTATATATCTCACACATACAGTGTCTCTCTCTCACGCACACACACTCTGTTGCAAATTCCTGTGGCCCACATACATGCACACTGTCCATACCTTTCTCTCTCTCTGTGTTCTCCTCTTATGCAGACAGCCAGACATGAGCACACACTTATTTAAAGCTACACACCAGCTCATATCCCACAGCAGAAGGGGAAACTTCACCCACAAATCAATACTTAAATGGAGTTTCACTCCTTCATCACATACTTCACACTGCAGTCGGTTGCCTTGCAAATGTGGGGGAGGAAAATGTGTCTGAGGAAATATAGGACCGGTCTACATGTTACTCTAGATCAGTGAGTTACAGGAGATAAACATAGCCGAGTTCTACCAGGAAGCAGGAAGGAAGTGAGACGCTCTAAATCTGATCAATGCCACAGACTTTGGTTTATGTGCAGGGGATCTAAAAACAGACGAATTATCATAACCTTATTATAAGCTGCAGGGTGGTTTGTGCAGAGCAGAGAATGCGTAGATTTATTTTCAAAACTCATTCCAAATAAAAAGAAGCAAGCTGAGCGCAAGTGCTGTGTTAATGATAGATATGCAAGTATTGGATTCATTTATAGTGTGGGAGTGGAACACTATTGTTAGATCATAATTCAAACAACCTGCTTCTTTCAACTATGCTAGAAGACACTCCCCAGAGGACACCACTGCAGTCATCTGCAGTGAATGTGTGTCTGCACACACGCACGTCCTATATCCTCAAACACACACACATGCATGTTCTGTAGATTCACACATTTTTGGTTTTCATGTGGTCCCCGGGGCGCAGAGCAGGACAGGAGATTTATGTTCTCTGTCGTCCAGACATGGTTCTCCCGGCTAGCTCGCCGCTCATTAGGGCTCCTACACGGTCATACGTGTTACTCTAACAAGCTGTATAGAGCCCCCCACTAAAACCTGATGGATTCGCGGGGTGGAGTGGGGTCCCTCCCTGCAACAACCCGAAGGAAACGTCACAATGCATGAAGCATTGCAGAAACAACTTATCTCCATCTAGGCAGGAAGAAGTCTATAGAGTCGCTCAGCCATCAATCATGGTTAGCCGAGTTTATTAGGCCTCAGTTTAATGATGCTTTCAAAGACATGGAGATGCACTGGAATTAAAATGTTTGTTTTGCGCCTTGTTTGTGTAAAACAGAGGCGGGGAGGGCTGTAATCAGTGCTGCATTTGCAACTGAAGCGGGCGAGCTTGTTTGCTAATCTCTATAGTTACCTGATATGAAATGAGTGTCGTTCTCATTCTCTGTTGGTTACTGAGACTGGAGCAAATAGGGAAGACCAAATGAACAAACAGATGATTTGTTTGTGCTTCGCTCTGCGTACAGGGTTTTTCACTTTTGCTCCTAATCTGCTTGATAATGCATCCAGAGTCTATTTTGCATCTCATGTCTGACTGATCACGCTGTATTCACGTGGCTGTGTGTCTGTTTTCGTGTGTTGTTCACAGCACAGAGTCAGCAGACAGCTTCCTGTGAGATCTGTTACTTGTCATGGAAATCGACTTGATGGAAAAAAGGAGCTTTGCTTTGTTAGAGTACCATTTTCTTGTGAAAGCTCAGGCAATAAATGGTAATATCGCTGCCAATGAAGCTCATTTCATCTAAGTCTGCACCCTGGGATTTAATCAAAAATCCTGTAGCTGCTCACTTACGACTGATGTGATCGGCCTTTCCACTACAGAGGAATACATTATAATGATTCCTGTAATGAAGACATATTGCGCATTCTCAGAGCAGCTATTGAGGCTGTGACCAGAAAAATAACGGACCTGACACAGCTAATGATCTCAGGCTGCCCTTGTTTCATACTTTTTATGTCCAAGGTGACAAAGTGACACACAGGTGAGGCTAGGCAAATAAAGGGTAAAGGGAGGGAAGCGTTATTTACAACTGTGTGAGATGGAAGATAAGCTCACGTTTAGATAGATGCCCCTACATGCTCGCACTGCCAGTAATTCAAGCAAAGCTATCAAGAAGTGGCAAATAAAATGGCTGCAGTCAAATTTTACAGACCAGTAAAGTGTAACTTAATAAAGGCAGTGAAATGCATGCTGTATTGACTGCTCGTGCAACAACATAGTGTTTCCGAAATGATGGAGGATGCCATTAACAGCATCATTAATGAGCCAACTCAATGCCTCTGTAATCAAACGGTTCCATTCAGCAGTCTAACTTATTCTAACAAACAGTGGGAAGTGAAAACAGCGACGATAGCACAGGCACAGCCGGCAACACATTCCCCCCAAGCCTATCCTGATTAATCACGCTACAATTTTTGCACGCAAGGTCTTTCACCTCCGCAGCCTTGGCAACAGTGAGGAGTTTGATGGCTCTTGGAAAGTGCTGTTTTATCATCCCACCAAGCACAGGCTTTTTAAATATGGGACAGGTCGAGTCATTCAATCTAAAGCTGTTTGAGTTGGCGTGCTGCATAGGTTTTTAAAAGATATTTGGGTGATCTGGAGAGGGTTTCACTTTTCTAACACAACATCCAAAGTAAACCTTTTCATTTCCAATGATACAGAACCAGCGCAGCACAGACAGAGAGCGCTGCCATTGTAAATTAATCAGACTTGTGGAGGAAAAACAGGAAAAAGCATTCCTCAAATTAGACAAACCCCAGCCGCAGCTTGACGCGGGCAAACCCTGGCTGTGATATGGCCGACTTCCATGCTTCGTACAGAGCCAAGGCAAATTTAGGGCTGATAATGTTGGCCAGGTCTGCTACAGTTAACCTCCGAGTTATCAGTTCTCTGGCCAATCGTGCCTCAGATGCCTCTACTCTCACTCTGTCGATCACCGAGAGCATATGAGTGGCATCACATTATATTGTTCATTTAGAGGAATAACAACAAAGGCAAGCTGCGCCTTTGGGTTTTTATCCAGACACATTTCCACTGCTGAGTCGCTGTCAGGCTCATGCCTCTTCCTCTGATCTGGGAACAGAGTGAAGGGAGACTGTGGTGTAGTCAGTCCAGATCCAAGCTGCTCAGTCTGGGGGACACCAGGCCGGCCCAGGCTGCGGCGGCCTCTTCATGGAGACAGTGCTGGGTTTAATTATCCCCAGCTGTGCTTCATCTCCCTCCCCAGCTGGGCTCTGTGTCCCAATGTCCTCTGCAAGTACGCCACATTCACAGTAAAGTCAAGGTGAGACACACATGTGAGTGCGCACACACACTGAGTCTGCACAGACTGACATGCAGCCACACAAGGAGAGAAAGTGCAGACATAGATGAATACTGGCAATGGACACAGTAATGGGAGCACCTGTACGACATAGCAGTTTAAATTAATCACGTCGTAGAGGGAAAAAAAAATAGAAGCTGGTGTGACTGTCTACTGTCTGCTGCTAATGAAGTGTGTGTTTTTGGTGCTGCTGTATAGGATTTCATGGTATTGTACTGTGATTATATATTTATTTCTCCTGCTTCATGCATATATATTCAAGGGGGCACAATAATATGAAACCCCTTCCAGGATATTAACCATTCCACACCACTCAGGCCAATTATCAGGGCTAAATGGTGAATTTGTATTCTGCTTTTTATCAGGGAAGTTATTTTCTCTGGGAAACCGGAATGATTCTTGCTCTCTGTCTACACACAAGCCAGAATTACTATGAGGGGGTCAATAATCTCCCCTGAAACCAAAAATAAATACCAAATATAGACCAGACCCTCTTCATAGTAGATATTTTAACAGCCTGACCTCCAGTATATCACAAATACACACTGTGTCTTTACAAAAACATTACATTTTAATGCCTGCAAAATGGTGTAACTAAAGTATTTAATCATCACATCCTTTTTTCCAAATTTCCGCCAAGCTGATGTAGTAATTCATTGTTTTAAAGCGTTTTCATACATCACTGTTGACTCACACTGCACCTATAAACAATTTAAGCCGTTCAATAAAATATTTGTAAGCACCGCAATGACTGAATGAATGAAAATTTAATTTTCATGTCTGATCATTTACATAACCCATCCCTCAGGGGATTATTTAGACACATTAACCAACAATAAGCCAAACACTTAGTCATGTTAACTCCCCATCATCTAACAGCACAAAACACCAACCCCATTTAGACGTACATAACATAAACATCATCCAACACATTCATAAACATAAACCTTCCTCAATCACGCTCCAGGATATATCCCACGGTACTAGTGTTTACTAACACACAACAGCCCACTAAGCACGAGGCAGTATATGGATTATAAAAAACTACATCTGTATCCGTTTGTGGCACAGACTGTAAATTTCCTCCATGCAGTTCATAAACTGATCGCCTGCAGTTCTGTTATTTGATCCTCTTCTCCTCCCGTCACATACTTGGGACATTAAAAAAAGAAAATCATTATCACATGAATCTTTCAGCTCTGTTCATATCGATTAAAATTCAAATCAGGTACAGAAACTATTTTGGGTCCCAGATGTGTCTAGTATTATTGTAAAAGTGCAGTGTGTAGTATTCAGTGGCATTTAGCAGAACAGCCTCGGTGGAATTTATCATAAATATTCATATTTATAATGAAATAAGTGTCCAATCACATGAATATGAAAATTGTTTTGTTTTTGTTAACTCAAAATGAACCTCTTATAACTACAAAGGAGTGAGTCCCCTTCATGAGGAGGCCACAGTTTTGCTCTACCATATTCATACAGTAGCTCACAATAGACAAACTGCTCAAGAGTGTTTTTGTGTTTAGCGAGCACTGAACATAATGCACGGTTACGAGGACGAAGCAGAGGAGAGTGGTTGTTGTGTCCAAAAGAGTTTTTTGTGGTAAAAACTTGACCAATAAAGGATCATATTTATCCTCAATCACAAAAATGGCTATGTTGGTGAATAAATTACCTTGTTTTGGTCTAAAATAGAAATATACTAAGTATATGTATGAATTTAAAATTAACCAAAAACAACTCTTGTTAATTATTAAATAAATTTCGGAGTCTATTTATCATGTTTTTTTTTAACAAGTACCTATTTAAAGCTCCTGTAATGAGTTTTTAACTGGGTATGAATGAGGCTGAATTTCACAGTGGCAATTCTTTATAACTTACAAAATAAAATAATCGCATTATCCATCAATGACGATTGCTTGTATTGTAAATTTTTAGTGCTTGTTATCACTGTGATGAGTAGATGTCAGACCAAAGAGCCAAAACCCAACCAAAGAAAAAGTGTTGGTAACTCTTCAAATGAACGCTTCTCTTATAATTTATCATAAGTTCACTTATAAAACCTCATTAATGTATCTACAAAGCTTCATAACAATCCTAATGTGTTATCATCAGCTTTTATAACAGCTCATAGCAATGTTTATGAAGTGCTATAAGCTGTGAGCATATTGTGTATAAAGGTGTGGTTTATTATGCATTAAATGCTATATAAAAGAGTAATGGTGTTTTTTGAATTCTGGGTTAATGACACATTTTAACTCTGACAACTTTACAGGTTTTACAGGATCATAAAGAAATCACTCTGTGTATCAATAAACAACAAGTATATAAATCTTAATTCCATGTCTTATCAATGCTCAAAATACACCCAATCATGGCTTGGGGGAGAAAAAAATAAAAAAAAATAAAAATATTTCTTTTGTGTTGAAGTATTTTTTTCTGACTCCTTACTCACAACCACCAAAAAACTTGCTTATCAATTTTTATTAATGTTTTATTTTATTTTATTTTTTTTTAGGATCATATAATTGTTAATGACCTTATACAGGTCTGTCTCTTTACTTAAAGCACCCAAGTCATGAGTGAGTGAGTGTTAATAATATATTTTTAAAATTATGAATTCAAAAAATATGTGTATTTTTTTATAATACGTAGATTGAGTTCTTTGTGATCCATTATAACAGGAAAAGCTATGAGAGCTATGATGTGGCAGAATTCAAAAGACATGGTTTTTACTTTAGCATGAAGGTATAATACATTAGAAATCACACACTATGGTACTTCATAAACATTGCTATAAGCTGTTATGGATGCTTATTGTAACTCATAGGTGTTGTTACAAAGTCTAATAGATGCCTTTATAAGGCTTTATTACTGTGTTTATGATGTTTTATAAGAGGTGGGTTACCAGAGTGTTTATTAGTTTTGCTTTTCCAACGCCAATCTTCACAAATAGTGATACATATCAGTGTTGAAACAAATCAGGATGGCATTTATCATCAGGAACCATGAATTAAGCATGTGCACGGCAAGATCATCAAAGATGTAAGAGGTATCACTCTTACCTCATGGGGCATCAAAGTCAACACAAACAGAAAGTTCCTTACAGTAGCTTTAAATTTAGCTTTAACTTTTATAAGGAGGGTTGGTAAAATTCTCTTAAAGTGAGGTTTGACCTTTGACCCCTGATTTCCGATATCCCAGCTCCAGACCTGCCTATAAAACACAATAAAACATGTCATGCATGATGTCTAGCTATCAAATGGTTGTGTTATGGCCCGTATACACGCAAAGTGATGAATGCATGAGCCACACACACGCACGCTCTCAGCCTCCTAAAACAGATGTGTCTGCTGAGATACCGGAGCACCACTGCCACATGCTGCTTTCTGAACGAGACAAATGCTTATGAAAGCTGTCCTGGCGTGAAGCTTTTGCATGACCACTGCTCTGGCAGATTTGATTGAATCCCAGTCTGACTGGGTTTGACTTGGTCCATCTGTGCGACTGTCCTTGGCCTTGGTCTTGGGTCTGGAGTCGAGGGGGCTGCGGAGTTATCATACTGAGAGGCTGTTAGGGTCATTACAACCCTCTGCTTCGATATTTCCACTTTTCTGATGGGAGCCAAATGTTGTGCTGGAATCCCCGTGTCTGTCTGTCTTTGTTCCCGTCTCTCACCATCCTGTCCAGGGCCATGCCAGCACAGCTGTGAGCGGCAGCGTGTAATAAAAGTCTAATGCGAGCAGCTGCTGGGGGTTTAAACTGTAATGAGATGGTGTGTGAGATTACCACACTTCGCTAGTCGCTGAGAGAAAGCCTGGCACCCTGACAACATTGTGTCCTCCCCCCCTCAATGGTACAATTACACTTTAGATATGGCTAATAGAATATCCACACAACGCCTGTAAGCAAGATGCGTAATGAGCTTTAGCTTAGCCTCTTCGCTCTCTCCTCCTCTGTCTCTCCATCGCTCTCTCTCACATGCCCACAGCTGCACCGAGCGTCCACCCAGAGGAGTTGCAGTAAACTGCGAGGGGCTGATGTAGGAAACAGAGACAGAGCCTCTGAAATCAAAGGCACGCCTAGTCAGGAGATTCCCACAGAGGGGGACAGGCTTCTTCTGGAAACACAGTTTGCCTACATACATCACACAACAAATACTTCAAGCTTCAAGTCATGAATAGTTGAAAGCCCTGTGTCAACTTCATTAGTCATCATGGGGGGGTTAGTGGTACAGGATGTATGCGTACCCACATGGTGCCCATACCTTGAATAGCAGGGTTACAATGGAAAAGAGGATTGCTATAGAGTTGCTTTAGGCCTGCTGTGGAGCCTTTGTTATGCACTACTTTATTATGCAAAATCTTTTCTTTTTTCCCCCCTTTCTCATTGTCTTCCTTATTTTCAATTACCTCCTCTTTTTGTGCTTGAGTTCATTTGTTTTACTTTCTCTATTCTCTTCCCCTTCTCTCTGTCTCATCCTATTATTGTAGCTCTATCCCAAGCATGATAGGATGGATGTAGCAACATAAAAGTCCTTGTTATGATTCCAGCGTCTCCTCAGAGGCACTCTGTAATGAAAGTTCAGGGTGTCTTAGTGTGAAGCGTCTGTACCTGTCATAGCAGCGCTGCGATAATAGGCCCAAAGGTGCCACTGCCTCATCACAGAGGAGGAGGAACTCTTGTGAATGCGTGCGGCTCTTCATTACCTCATGCAGAAGGCTAAACTCCAGATTCACAGCTCTGTGGAGCTGGATATTGTGAATGTGACCCCGGGGAGTGGAGCGGTGGAATTTCAATACGCCACACGGTCAGTATTATTCCACACCTGAATGCAGAGCCTTCCAGACAATTAGTGGAGAATTATAGAAGGCGAGGCGTCGGGTAATTTAAAGAGTCCGTCTCGCCTCAGCCGCAGTCTTGGCCTTGCCAGCCAGCAGGGATTTTTCTCATTCTCACAGCAGGGGGGTTGATGCAGGAAGTAAGAAAATGGATGCTCTCAGACAACTTAAATGGGAGCAAACTTTCCACATATTTAGGAGATGTCAAGTGGGGCAGCCTCTGCTGTTCAATTTCTAAAGCATTTCTGTTAAGTGTCTCCGTGTCTGCCTCCACTGCTGGGTTTTGCATTTGCAGTACCTCTGTGTTTCAGTGCAGGTACAGCAGCCAGACTGTGTGTAGGCAAATGGCCTGTCACAGTCGCACTCTGTAACCATTTTATCAACCCGGCGCAGACAAGCCTTGTCCCATTATAAATGCAAAGGATGATCAAGTCATTAAAGTAATATTTGAGCCTGGACTGAGGCGGCCTTATCAGTGTACTCCACCATCCTTTTCATTAGCTCACCTCATCTCGCCATCATCAGACGCAGCAGATATAGTCTGGGGGAGATAAGAGATGTCATATAACTAAACCAGAGCTCTTGATTAAAGAGTTCTATTAAGTGACACTGTTGTTATTTCACTGCCGATTCAAGTCTTCATTTATGCTGAAGTTTGAGTGATAATGAGCTGACATAAGAAGTAATGGAAAGTTGATCAGAATTTACTGTCTGCAGGTATCCCTGATGGAATCAAATTACAAAACACCTAAACAAATGACGGCCTTAATGTATCCATCACTTCACCGCTGCGCCTCATGTCATCTGCCTGTCATGCGATGCCGCAGCACTGCAGCTCACCGCTCAATGTGGAATGCACATGGCCACATGAGATCTTCGTAGTATCCCAGCTCTCTCCCTCTGAAACGTGTGTTCCAGCTGTTACCACTCTATGGACTTGTGAGGTTATAATGAGCATGGAAGCAGCTGCTTCCTCCTACAGTAGAGGCCCCAACCCTTCTAATCCTGATCATTAAGAAAGGGAAGGGTGTGGGGAGCCCCAGTGCACAGACTTGTGGGCCTCAGCACCCCAGGACACGCTGCGGAGACTTCAGTTACCCGACCGTTTTATGAGTTGGACTAGCAGGTATGGGACCTTATTGATCTGCCTGAAGTGGTAAAAAGGATTAACTTATGCAAGACAGCTGGAGCCAAGACTACAAAGAAATCCTGCTGCTCTGTTTTTTCACCCGTCATTGTCCAAACTCCGGCCTAAGTTTGGACATTCAGCAAAAGATTTGTGGGTCTTTTTTCCTGCCATCACAGTATGAACCTGCTAAGCTAAGATAGAGACACAGTAGCCTGATATATCTGTATTCCCACAGCCTTAACGTCACTATGCATAAACTCAATAGCACATAGAAAATATCAGATTATGAAATATTTATGTTCTGACCTTTCCCAGTAATGATTTCATGATTTAATTTTCTCCGGCTTTACCTTAAAGTGCTGAGAGAATACAAAACAGACCCAAGCAGCGGGCACGAGGGGGGAAAGACGATGTATTGAGACGATGACATTTGCATTCAGCTTGTAAATATCAACAACACTCAGGCAGATTATTCATAGGTCCAATCTTGCCTGTTTCACTACTCTCTATGTCTGCATAAGCCTCCACACATTGGCTGAGACAGCCCTCTCTGTCTTTCAATTTCACTCCTTAATACTTTAAGCTGAAACAGTTGAGTGAGTGAAGTTTAAAACGGCCTGATAACCAGTACAAAGAGTTGTAAATCACAGAGCATGAACTCAGCGTCACTGAGATGAAATATATGCAGGCATATAGCATGGAATGTACCAATGTAAAGTTAATAGTGTTACATTTAGAATAACAAGCCGCTCAGCCTTGTCATACTTGAGCCGACGTAAAACTGCACCCAGAGCTGTGACTCTAACAAGACTGTGTCTTTGGAGCAATTTTATGTAGATTAGTAATATGCTAATTTGAAGCATGACCTCGCTGTTTGCCAGAGAAAATCTGTCTCTTTTTTGATCTGCATATTAATGCCCACAGAAAAGATGGAAGTTGAGACATGAAAAGGTTTAATAAAATCAGCAGGTAAGAGGCAGCCTCATAATTAATCCGGCGAAAAAAAGGAAGTCTTCGACAGACAATGGCCGCGGCTCAAATTCATAATTGGGCTCTTTATTGATATTCCACAACACAACTCCTGAAACAGTGATTAATCTTTCACAGTTAAAAAAAAAAATGGTGGCGAGACTTGTTTAACTTCCCATTTTACCTCTGGCGCAACCAGCTTAGCCGATCAGAGCCCAGAATTATCTCAGCCAGGATCCCCCCCAGGTGATAAATACACAAACTAGCAAAATTGCAAACCAAACTCATTTTTCAACAAGAATCACAAATGAAGGCGCAGTTCAGGGGATAGGCCGTGGCTTTCTGTGTGATGGCCTGTCATTGCGTTTGCTCTACCTAACCTCTCCTGACACCTGGAGTCAGGGACCCCCCTCCAAATGTGTAATATTCAATCTTCCTGACAGCTCTGCTAATGACCAGGAGGAACCAAAACAGAGGTAATAGGTGAGCCTCAAAATTGCTTTCAAATTATCCTTGATAATGATTCCCTTCCAAGTAATAAACCCTGCAGTGTGTGTGTGCGTGTGTGTGGTTGAGTGTGTGCGTGAGTGAGTGGCGGTGTGTTTATGTCGGGAGAATGTAGAATGGCAGGGCTAATTATCAGCACTATTAAAGGTAAGTACATCCAGCTGCATCCCGGACAAGTCCTAATGAAGGACAGCAGACAGACTGGGTTCTTTCATCTGTCGTCTGTTGTTGGTCAACATCCACACCTCCACTCTGCTGCTCGGGCTCTGCTTCTGCTCCAAGTCGGAGCTGTGGCGAAGGTTAACCATCTCACAGTGAGGCTGGTTTTACATCCCGCTTTGTTTCAGGAGCATACAGAGGAAAGTCGACCCACCCGAACTTTTGCTTTGCACGGTGAACTTTCTCACTGCAAAAATAGGGCAACTCGAGAAAGTTTCAGTCTTCTCAAACTTCGAAATTCTTCTCGCTCAAGATGAATAACCTTGTTGAGCGTCATTTGCAGTGAATTATTAACACAAGTGGTCTTAATTTGTCTTAGTGAGATATTCTGTCTTTTTTTTTTTTTTTAGCCCCAGCTGACAAGAGACGAGTCTGAAAAGTTTATTGCAAGCCTGTCAAGCTCATATCCCAAACATCTGTTACTGTAACACTAAACTGGGTGGCTTTGCCTAATTTATGCGATTTAATCCCTGTTTTTGTTCTCAGAAATATACCTCCATAAATCTTTCTGACTGCCTCATGTAGAAATACTCTCTATTGTATGAAAAATAAATTAAATAAAGTTTAAGAGGAAAGGGTGTTTTTATGTTTGGGGGAATTGTGACCAGTGAGAACAAAATCCTTCGTACAGAAAAAAACCAAAGAATTCAATAATTATCAGATCAACATTTCTATGTCTTCAGAGTAAACTTGTAACACATGTCAGCATTACCGCACTGTGTTTTTGTTTTGAAAGTGTTTGTAGTTTACGGCCGATGGTATTATTTGTGCAGATTTAAAAAATGCTTATGTGGCATTCACTTTTTTTGCAAGTACAACAGAAACAACAAACCAGACCTTTTGATGTTACTGATCTTGAGTCCCAACATTCAACATTCTTTTCAGGAACATTTTAAACCAATTTAACATTTCAAAAATAATCCTGTCACTTTTCTCCGTTTGTAGCATCTGTGGTTGAGTTTTGGTTCAATTTATGTTTTAAATTATCAGGTTATGTCGGAGTTATGGTGGTCAAAGTTAAAAGTCACCACAGGGTAAAACTTGGTGCTTTGGTGCTCTGTCCGATTTTACAGGGTCACGCTACTCCACTTTTCGCTGTCCTTATTCACATGCTAGAATGACTGTTTGACTGTATTTCAACCAAAATGAAAAATCCACCAGTACATCCCCCTGAAATCTCTGAAGAGTGACCCCTGATGTCACGCTGCTGCTCCACAGACGCAGCAAAGCCAGCTTTAGACAAATCACCAACTGTTGGTGTTGGATGGCCTCGGACTCCTGTATTTGTCAAACCTGGTGTTATGAGCCATTCTTTGTGTAATATGGCAAATAGGTTCAAGGAATCTTTCCAAGCCATTTCTGCATGGCTCATTTGTTTTGGTTTATTTCCACATTCCAGTAGATTATGCAATATCTTGCCTGTTTTTGTATAGGCTGCAGGAAAACTGCAGATCCTTCCCCTGGATCCTCTTACACAGTGTGTTCAATGCCAAACACTGCAGAAGAGGAGCTCATTTAATAGAGGCTGCACTCCTGGATTACAGTTCGGTGTATTTCAACACCTCACTGCTCTGTGTTTTATGCCAACATGCAATATATCAGTCTGTATTTCTCCTTAATGCATGTAACAAGACGATTTGTACTTTTCTAATCAGTGTAGTGTAAATACATCACTGTCAACATGCAGCACTCCGCCGACTCGTTTCTCCTCTCGAATTACAACCATTCTAAGTGCTCTTAATTTTCCTGAGCTGGTGAATTATGAATGATATAAAATATTCAAAAACCAGCATGGAGCAACTGTAGAGAGAGTTTCTTAATAATCAAGCTAAGTATGTGATGGTCTGTACTCAACTAAATGAGCCCAGAGCTGCATACTGCATAGCTGTTTGACCTCTACACAGCACATTCATTTTCCAAACATATGTTGGCTATTTCAGCAGCTCTGGACTGTGAAACTGAGACAGGGGTAGAGAGGTCTGTCGTGCATGTGAGCATGATCTAAGTGGCTGTGAATATGGAGGAACGGACCAGCGGTTAGCGGTCGGGGAGAAAAGTTAGCAAACTGAATGACATGTTTGTGTGATCTGATGCAGATTTTGCTGAGGCGCTCTGGGGGATTGGAATATCCCGAGGCCTTTAAACTATGAACTTCAAATCATTTCCAAACACACACGAGCACGGACGCGTATACACACGGGGCCATGCTTGATTATGCCACCCATCCCCACCAGCATAAACATTCCTGAGGTACAGCTGTTCTGGTGTGTCTGATATTAAACGACAAGGTGACTTGGTGTCCTGTAGGCCACCTGAGAGGTAGAGCTGTGCAAGGAGACACAGCAATCTATTCTCCTCAGTGCTGAGAGGAAACTTACTCAAGCAGAGCAGCAGTTATTTCCCCGCTCTGCTCTGCTCCACTCTGCTCCCAATCCCTCCCGGTTTGCCTTCAAGTCAGCACCAGTTAGTAGTTTCTTCTGTGTGTGTGTGTGTGTGTGTGTATGTGTGTGCCAGTGTGTGTCGTCGAAACTGTACGCCAAGCTAATTTCCACCACGATGCACTGCAGTGTGCTACTAGCGTTCTCCAGGATATTGATGTGCAGCATATTAGGCGGCAGAGTGAATCAGCTCTGTGTGCTGTAAATATTCTATTGTCACTTTAATGCCTCTGTCGATGGCTTTGTCCGGGGTAATTCAGTCCACTGCTGTTTCTGTCCCCTGTAGCGTCCACCAGCGAGGCGTCCCACACATGTCTGCACACTTCATGCACACACATGCAGACGCAGGGGGGACTGAAAGAGAGAAAATGAGAGGAGAGAGGAGGGAGAGAGATACAGAGGACATACACATCTCACTATCACACAGGCACACACACACACAGGCACATCTACACACATCTACACGCACACTTTGCCTGGGGTTTTTCTTGCCGTCACAGATGATCAGGCCCAGTTTTGGCTTTAGCTCAGCTCTGACCAACCCCTGGTCCTGGAGCCAAACTGTTAAAAGACATTAAGTCAGCACTGAGACGCGCCACTGCTTCCTCCCCTTACTAACCACAGGACACTAACAGTGTGTATGTGCATGGGTGCATATGTGTGTCCATGTGAAACACGGTGACTGTGGGCTCGGTTCTGCACACATGTGTACCCCTAATGAGTCTTTGCATGTTCTGGTGCATGTGTAGCCTTCTCCTTGGTGAGGTCAGGTAGGGGGGGGGGGGGGGGGGCAGAGTATTTGGAGCAGCCTTCCGGACTCTCCAGGCGCACCACATGCCTGTCGCAGCTCACTGAGCAGACTGTGAAAAGCTTATGTAAATGACGAGCCGCTCAGATGTGAAATCAGGCCTGTATTAAATTGTTTTGTTCCACTTGTCAGAGCTGATTAGTCCGAAAGCTCTCCAAAAGCTGCACAGGTATTGTGTTGATTGTATTCATATAGGAGCAAGGGCAAAAAAAAAGATATTCATAGATCACCCCAGGAAGAGCATCTGTGTAGGTAGCAGGGTGCAATTGCTTTCTCAAGTATGATCATTAGTCAGTTATCCCATGACAGATTAGTTTGCTAGTTTTTGAAGATGCTGGATGGCCCTTCACAGATGCACACTGATTGCCATCCTCCCCCATATACATCTAGAAACACTCCACCTGTCTCTTCAAAGGAAGCTGTTCCTGCTCAGCTACAAAGACCAGATCACAGGTCCTGCTAGTCGAACCTGAGTCTACTTCTGTCTGAATGTCATAGACCAGGACCTGCATGACCCCCCTCAACTTTACTCCCACTCACACACACCTCTGGGATAGTGTGCAGGTGGCTCAGTACAGTATCTTCTCTTCAGAGCCGGGTGTAGCGGAGAGAAATGAGAGTGTAGAAGAGAGGGATGTGAGAGACGGGGGTGAGGAGAGGGGGGGAGTGAGAAAGAGAAAGTAAAGGAAGCAAGTTCAGGAGATGTGTGGGCAGAGAGAAAGAAAGAAAGAAAGAAAGAAAGAGAGTGAGGGAGAAAGAGAGGAGATTGCAGCATGACGGCTGGAGGGCTCCCAGCATAAAGCAGGTCTTTGAAAAGGGCAGACAAAGAGAAAAGGTCTCCGCCAAATACCTGAAAGAATGTTGAGAGGAAAGAGGAGAGCGGCCAGAGGGAGATAAGGCAGTTAGCCGCACACTGAGGCAGCTCCTGTGTCATTGGATCAGATTACTTCTGCTAGCATATGTGTGCTCAAGTGTGTGTTTGCATGCGCTCTCCTGTGCGCTTGTCCATTTGAGCGCCGAGGTCGATACCGACATTCCGGAGGGGTCTGTCTGCGTTCATGGTCCAGTGAGGTCGCTGACAAAGCTGTGATGGGCGAGGCTGTGTGTGGCGCCTTCAGGGCGAGCCCAGGTTGGTGTGACAAGACCTGGACCGCAGATGTGAACCTCGCTATCGGGCCAGACTGTGGGCTAAGGGAGGGATAAGAAAGTTTAATATTTCTGTAAGACTCAGGAGAATTCTGGTTCCCATGCGTGGCTTTTTCAAGCTCTTCTCCTGGGCTTCAAAGCATCTTAAGAGGAGAGCCTGCTTTGAAAGTGATTTCCAAGTCTGGGCTTTATCTGTGTGTGGGAAATCACCCTCTAGCTATTTTGTAAGCTTAGCTACCTTTGAATGGACTACCAGAGCCTTGGGATAAAGGGATCTACATGAGCTACCGTAGCAACAAACCTAAAAGAGGTGCAAACCAGCTTCCCTCTATGTTGGCACGGAAACGACAACAAATCTATCAGGATATTAGAAGTGGATAATATGAGTATCGAAACAAATCTAAGCAGTTATTAGTTGTGATTGAGGTCTGATAGCAATTAGTCCCGCTCCAGCACACAGACTGACTCCTCTCTAATGATGTCATTGACCGTGTCACCTCTCAGAGGTCAAAGTGTCCATGTTAAACCATGCGTAATGGTTCCATGTTTAGACTACAAGGGCCTGTCCTGCTAAATGGTGATGGATCGCTTCTTTTTGCTGCCGGGGGTGTGTGTTGCATCAGATGATACGGGTCTCAACATGATACACAGTTGATTAAATCAATACTCCAAGGAAATGTGTGGTGGGCTCCATTTCAATCCAATAAGAAAAAGGGGGGCTTAAGGTGCATGTGTGTGTGTGTGTGTGTGTGTGTGTGTGTGTGTGTGTGTGTGTGTGTGTGTGTGTGTGTGTGTGTGTGTGTGTGTGTGTGTGTGCATGCATGCGTCCCGCACATGTAAAAGTGTATCTCGGTGTACCCTTGAAGAGCACAGCACACAAAAATAAAGGACAAGGACATTGTGTTTGTTTGCAATATGATTTTAAAATGAGGTCATCGACAGTAAATGCACGTCTTTAAAGGAGTATCATGATCATCTACAACACATGAAAGCAGAAATCTCTCCCCTATCAGCGGTGACAGACTAGATGATAGTGGTCATTTGCCGCCTCGGGTCCTTAAATCATGAGGAAGTGATAGAGAATGACAGACAGCCCAGCATGCACATGCAAAAACAGGGGGGATTATTTATTTTTTTTCTATTTTCCTCTGCTTTATTAGATTTGTTCGTCAAGAGGAGACCAGCTGCTGGAAGAGGCAGAGAACTGAAGGAGGTCGTTGGAGAGATGAGGGACAGATCTGGATGTTGAATATTAGATATGAAAGAATTTCCACCCATATGGCCGCTGCTCCCTGTGTTTTGTCAGGGATGGTTAGCAAGACAGGTGCTGCCCTTAGGCTGTGCACGTAATGCATGCACGCTGTGAGTAACACCGTTCGCACACAAACACAGCAACACAGGCTCAGGACGAGAAAAATAATGTGTGCTGCTGTTTTTTTCTTTTTTTTTTACTGCCTACCTCTTTCTCCCTCATTTTCTCCCTTTTTTGCTTTCTGTCTCACCCCAGCGGTGACCCGTAGCAACCTCCAGTCTAATGACCACCGCAGTTTGACACTCATTAAAGGTGGTCAATTAACCAGAGGGCCTGGAGTCACTTTCATTAGGCAACTTGTAAAGGTCTATCTATGCCTGGCTTTAAACACAGAGGGGGGGGATGGTGGGGCAGACAGGACGGGTGCTACGTACCTGGACCTGGAGTGGTTGCAGTTGTAGCAGCAGCAGCAGCAGAGGGAAAGGAGGAGATTTTAAAACCTGCAGGAAGAAGACAAAAGAACCTCTGGAGAGTCATTTGTTTTGTTTGTTATTTGTTTTGTTGAACTGGATTCTGTCGGTGTTTTATAGAAACAAACTCAAATGGTGAAAAAACAGCGAAATAGCTGAACAGAGCACAGAAAATGAGCTCTCATGAGAGAGAAGATGAAAAACAGAGCCATCTGCTCTGAGGGTTGGCTCTCTGAAGACGATCTGGTCTCGTTTCAATCCTTTGTATCACTCCTTTACAGTAAATCAAGGGAGAGACTTTTTTTTCTGATGGTTTAAGCTTTTCTCTGTGTGCCTACTTATGGCTGCGTGTGCGTGAGTGCAAATAGAGTTGCAAGTGAACAGAAGGGAATGTTTTTCTCATTGTGCACGCTTCATGCTGTTACATATCTTAGCGTGCGTGTTTCTGGTTTAAGGCAGAAAGCTTGTCCTGGTCCCAGGCCTCTGGAGTCATCAGCCTGTGAAGGTCAAGTCTGATTCAGAAAGAGACAAGGCAGATTGGCATGGAAATGGAATCTGCTGTCTCTGTGCCAAACGTCCAGACTGACTGACTGCCCTCAGCCTCTCATCACATCCAAGTCTATCCTCTCATCACACCGTCCACTCCTCCTCCTCCTCCTCCTCCTTTCGCCGCTGCCGCCGCCTCTGCATACCAATATCAGAATAACACAGAGGAGGAGCAGCGCTGAAATGGGCCTGTTTAATAATCACGATGTCAAACAATGTCGGCATGAACAGGGAAACACGAATCCAGCTGTTAGCCGCAGCTAGGAACCATCTGCTTGAAGCTGAGCTGTCTCTCCTCATTGCTTTTTTTGCATATGGCAGCTTTTGCCTTAAGCCGTTTTTAAGCAGTTGTTTTATAATGAAACAAGAAATGCTCTTATTGAGCTAATGGATTCATAAGCAGCCCCTGCTAAGAGATATTGTTCAAATGTTTATTATATCTTTATGAGAAGTCGGGTTGGATGAGTCGTACGAGGCATGCTTGTATGAGAGTGGGTGAGTGAGTAAGTGTGTGTGTGTGTGTGTGTGTGTGTGTGTGTGTGTGTGTGTGTGTGTGTGTGTGTGTGTGTGTGTGTGTGTGTGTGTGTGTGTGTTCTGCTGTTGTATGTAATGAGCATGCGCTTTTGATATGAATGAGTGCAGTGAGCCGTGAGATGAGTATGTGCCTGCTGGTATGGAACAAGTCCTTGCTTTTCGTGTGTGCCTATGATTTTGTGACGGGGCTATGTGTGTTTATGTGTGTGTGTTTGTGTGAGAGAGAGAGTGAGAGAGAGTGAAAGAGGGAGGGAGTGTTCATTGGGCTGAAATGGGTCCCTGCCCTTCATGAATATTCAGTTACCCCCCGTGTTTCCACTGATGTCTCACTGATGTCAGCTTGCGTGTGGGAAAAACAAGTTGCCCCAGTAACTATGTTCCCCTAAAGCTGCTTAAACTGCTGCAAAAATGGGGCTGTGTGCAGTAGTTTGTTCCCAAAACGCAAAAGTAAGCTTGTCTGGGGCCAGTAATAAACTACAACCGAGTGAAATCTTGATCTCATGTGGCACCCACTGAAAGTAGGGCAGCACTTAGGTCACATGTTTAGGTCAGTCACCCTTCACTGAGGGATTCTCTAATGCATCCTGTCAACCGCTGTGCAGCCACAGCAGCACAGGGAACACAAAGGCATGTCTGCGCCCGCTCATGATGCTTCCTGACTGCTCTTCTCAGTTTTAATTTCTCAGCTGGGTATATGCCGTGAGTTTGCCAGTTAAGCTGAAAAGCTCGGATATAAAAGGTCTGTTTTGCTCTCTTCAAGGAGAGTGACATTGAGAGATCCTTCACTGCTACGCTGAGTGAGAGATGTTATTATTCTGACGCTGTCATTGTCAAACAGACTGGCAGAGAGAGACACACAGGCATGCACACTCCCACACATACACACACACACATGTATACTACTACTACACACACACACACACAGAATCACAGTGTCTATCCATCAGCATCCACCATCTCTGCCCCCACAGATGTTGCCCAGTATTTAGGTCAGTTTGTTTGCAGATGGGTGGTCACTAACACTTGTATTAGCTTGGGCTTCTAAGAATTGATACAATAGGCTAGTCAGCACTCGGCGGCCACCCTGAAGAAGCTGGAAGTGAAGTCTTTGTAATCACAACGGACAGAACTCCCTCACAGATACCAAACAGCATTAAAGTCTGCTTAATGACTGCTGCTACGAGAACTAGACTGCCATGAAAATCCAATGTACTGACGAGTGGCTGTACCGAAGCTTTGGAGATAATACTGATCACATGACTGTGCACTACTTACAGTCTAATACAGGGGAACAATACAACTACAGCTATTGTTACAGCTTGGAACATTGTTACGACTGTAAGTACTTTTCATCTGACGGATTTGTGCGCAGTATTTCATAAAAATATTTTGGTATGATTCCACTATTACCATACAGGACTAAAAAAAAGGAATATAAACAGTAACCTCACCTTATTTCTAACAAAAAACTCTGGATGTCTTCACTTTTCCATAAAAACCATAATGAGATAAAAGTTGCTATTTTGAGAAAACGGGCAGAATGATGAGATAAGAAGTAACACGTTTGAGATGAAAGCTGAAATAAAGAGATCAGAAGGGATTTTTCTAAGATGAAAAATAGACATAGTGAGAAGATGCCAAAGTAAACCATAATTTGCATTAAAAAGTCAAAATAATGTAGTAAAAGTCAAAGTTATAAGAGTAAATTATTGTACTAAAAAAAGCCACAATGTTAAGATAAAAAGTTATAATTATGACAAAGTTAGTTATAATTTTGAAGCAAAATTATAACTTTGCTGTTTGTCATCATTTATAAATACCAACTAGAATTATAACCAAGATTAGATTTATAACTACAGTTAAATTTCTAGTTTCCATCCCTTATTAGAGGAAGGGAGGAAACTTTCTGTACAAATCTCTTAGATAGGAAGTTAAAATGAGACAAATGAGACATGACAAAATTCATAAAGAATCAAATGATAACTCAAAATAGCAAGACAAAGTCTAAAGTTTGAGATAGTCATAGCTGTTTGAGTACAAGTGGAAAGATGTTGAGCTAAAGAGTCAAAATTGAGTCACAAAATGATGCTGGAGCATGATCCAATAAAGAGCATCTTCTCTGGTTATTATGATAGACTATCCTAATGGGGATTTTTCTTACAGTTATGACTTATTTTACCATGAGTAGGATTTTATATCTTTATGTCATAAGACTTATGGCAGATGTCTTTATAATTCAAAATCATGTTCATCATGTTGATTTTTTATTTAGAATTAAAGCTATCTGTGTTTTTACTTTTTATCTCACAGCTGGGACATGCTGTTTTTACAATTTCAACTTTTGATTTTTTTATTTAGATTTTTTTTTTTATCCTGTAATAACAATGATGGCTTTCTATTCTGTAATAACCGCCTTCCATTAGCATTCACTTATTTTAGATTTTTGACCAGCAAAATGGGTTTTCATGTCGTCAGTCTCATTGTCTTTGTCAGCAGATCCATTTTCTAAATCAATATCTGTTGGTTCGTAGTTTCCTTATTCTTTGGTTATCTTAACTGCTCTCTAAGTGCTCCATAATCTCAGGTTTCAGTTCAATAATCTCCGGTTCTCAGTCAATCATCTATTTGGATATGATTATCTCTCAATATTTTAAGTATACTCTCAGTCTTTATAGATCATTTAATGGCTTTTTGTTAAAGTTTTATTAACTGTATCAGGGTTTTGTTCAGTACTCTATGGTTTGTAATAATTGTCATGATTTATACTCTTTAGCTTTCTGCAGAACTCTCTGGGTGTTGATTATTATTGTCAGATGCCATTTTAATGTTCTCTCATTTCCAGATCACCGCTTGGTGTAATAATGTCAGTGGGTTTTGTAAAACTTTTGATAGCAATATTAAAGCTTTTTAAAGTTCTTTCAAGATACCAAGACAATACATTTTGTACCTGTGTAAGCACAAAGTTGTCAACACTCAGGATAAAGTATATAACTTTTAATGAGAAAAATAAATAAAAAGAGGCTGAGGGAGACAAACAAGCCCGAGGCTTTTGTCAAGGCTTCACAGACAGAAGTGGGTGTAAAACCTTTTGAAACAGCTGACACCAGGTGATTTGTCAGGGAAAAAGGATTAAAAATAGCACAGAAATGAGCAGCGATAAAACACAGCTGATCAAAACATGAGCAGGAATGATTTTTTCTGATGATGACGCTGATAGTTTATTTTACTCATTAAAAAGTATACTCCTCACTGTGAGAGCTGCAGCCTTATTAAAAGTATGTCAGCTCTTTCTTTGTTTTAGAAATTTTTGAACCAACCTCCTATTTGTTGTCATTTTTACGGCACTGACTCTCTGTCTTTTAAGAGGTTGTTAATAATCCTGTCTTTAGCCGCTCTCAGAAGCTCTTTGAAAAAGATTTATTGCTCATGAGTTATTTGTCACAATGTCAACATGCTGACATGTTGCAAAACAAATTCGAAATTTACATGCTGTCTTTGAGCTAACAACCAGCCAACGGTTATTGTGCATGCACACAAACGCCACAGGTCAGAGAACTGTCAAGAGGGTGATCAGAGTGTGACATGATAAAAACAGTGAATTTACACTGATCTGCTACAGCTTCATGACCTCTGATAGGTGAAGTGAATGTCCTTGGTTATGGTACAGAAGGACCAGGCTCAGATATTAAGAACTGGCCACAATTGGGAACCAGCTCTCAATTTCTGAGATTTGTGGAATTAGAAAAGTAGATTAATTTTGGTTCCTAACGGCAACATGAACTATCTGGAGTCCAGTGTTAATTTGAAAGCTATTTAAGATTTAGATCTAGTTTTCCTTATCTGCTGGGACCTGCTGAGTCACTGTCTCTTGTGACGCAGTACATAAACAAAGATGTGGAAAGAGGGTTGTGGTAGACTGCAGCAAGTGACCAAAAGTTTGGCTGAACTTCCCTAAAAAGATAATGACATCACAGGGAGGGGAGGTAGTATATCTGATGTGACTAAGCATTTACTCCTTTACAAGGGGTGAATTTAAGGGAGTGTGCTGCACTCATTGCGTTACAGTCTCCGTTTCTCAGGAAAACCTCAGCTAAAGCCTTTTGACCTCTGTAAGCGCAAACGCAAGAAAAAGTTACCAAATGAGATGATAAACTTTGACTGTAGCTCCCCACATGTACAGTTAGACCTCCATTAGCTCACCGTCAGAGCATCTCCATTTATATAAAATGACTCCAAAACCCAGTAAGAAGTTTACCTTTTGGATCTCAACTGTTATCAAGCATTCATATAATTAATGTCTACAATCTCACCAGCTTGGAATTTCTTCTTTGTGCTGTTTTCATAATCCTTAAGATTTATTCAACCCTGCTCAGTTTTATAAACTGCAAAGTCAGACCGCTGTCGGTGCATGCTCAGTTGGAAGTTTCCCTCTGTTTGCAGTTTTAATATTTAACAAAAAAAGTCTCCCTATTAAGTTTGTGAAAATAACCATGACAAAGAACAACCTTTGCTGGTGAGATTGCTTAGTTGCTTTGATCTCATCTTTGCATTCAGTGATGGAAGTCAATCTACACACGTACTTGTTGAGATCCTCTGTGTTTGCAGTCAGGTCCTTCTTGCTACAGCTAGCAGTAGCACGTACTATGACGTCCCAGCACATTTATAAAAATTAGAGACAAAACATGCTATTTTTTTAGGTTAACACCATGTCCACAAATATTTCAAAGATATTTTCTCAGATACTTGGTGATAGCACACGTCAACCCTCGCCTCCTACAAGGAGACCCTATAGTGCATAAGCTACTTTCACTTTAACAATAATGAGCGAGATGAACAAGCAGAAAATGAGGAATGACGCCATATGGTGACGGGATTTGTGCCAAAGGGGTTACACGTCTTTGCCAGACTATTAGGTCTCTGGAGTTTAAATCTGCAAAATCTATAATGTATGTTGATATTGTTTGATCATCTAAATTGCTGTCATCATATTTTTACAATCTCAATGTTAAAAATTTGGTTTTAAATTTTTCTTGTTGATCTATCTGAAAAGAAAGAGAATTTTTTAATTCTATAAATAAAGGAAAATGAAATTTCCTTTTGAGAGCTTAAACATCCCAATGATCAAGACAAGCTAATTTAGGTTCTTAAAATATTTAAATATGTTTTTCAAGCTCCAAAAATAGGAGAATTAATAAGAACCAGAACCAAATTTGATTAAACTGACCCAGAACATTTTGTCATCAGAGTTGACGTGTTTAAAGTACCAGACATGAGGATGTGACTGGGTCAGAGCATCTCCAAAACTGCAGCTCTTGTGAGACGTTCTCGGTCTACAGAGGTCTTCACCAGCCAATGGTTAAGTGGTTTAAGGTGAGGTGGTGAGACCCATTTATGTATGTGGGGTGGGGTGAAGGCTGGCCCATGTGGTCTGATCCCATGAAGAGCTACTGGAGCTCAAACAACTCAAATATTCATGCTGGTTCTGAAAGTTGACAGAACACTCCAGGTGGGCTAACGTGACTTTTTGCTAATCTGATTAAAATTTGTCTGATTGAAAATTCTTTGTCACCTTTTTACACGGGACATGATTTGTTCCAATCTGGTGTTAACATGCTTGAAGAGCCAATATGTGGGTAAAACTTACCTGAGTAGATGTCTTTGAGCCACTTCAATAAACCGTTGAACAGAGGCCATAAACTTGTTCATTTTGTCATAAAAAAGCATCATCAAGTCTCTGTCTTTAAGAGAGCAGTAAAAATTATGGACAGGAAACCTCATTTCTATCCCTGTAGTATAAAAAAACATAAGTGAAGTAGTTTAAACATGGACAGTTTGAAACTATACTTTTATTTAGCTTGTTTTGGAAGTTTTAAATGGCGTTATCCTCTCTTCCTTTTAATCAGTTCATTCAGAAAAAAACACACATATTAAAACTACAAAAAACCAGAACACAAACTAGGAGACAAAACTTAGTAATATCTGTTTGAGGCTAACTTTCCCAGAGCATATTCCAGTTCATAGCCCAGAGTGTGAGATCTACTCCACCTCTCAGAAAACACTCAAACGCTGGTTAAAAACAAAGCAGCCATGTACTCATGAATAATATCTCTTTACAGCCCTGATGCCCTTTCTCAGGGGCTTTGGGCTCATTTTGTGTTTTAACCGTTGTATTGTCTTGTCTTCGTCATGTAACAAACGTGTCAATTTTCATGTTTAACTTGTCGGCTGTGTGATGCACTGTCTTGTTACATCTTTGAATCTTTACCATCGGTTTTCTGTTTTATGTAAATACCTGCTTTAGGACTACAGATTAATCTTGGCTGTTGCGCTAATTTTGACATTTAAAATGCCTATTAAGGTGAACTGCTCTAATTAGATAAACTCAATAAAAATTGTTCTGCTCATGTGAGGAATAAAAATGAAAAAACATCTGCCAACACAATATATTAAAATATCTGTATACCTGACTGTTAATGGGAAAAAGAAAAGGAATACACCACCATTTTTCCAGACAGTTTTACCCTGATCCAAGTGTTTATATACTTCATTTTATGACAACTGAGCCTTTTTCTAGTTCTACTCTGGTACAAATTGGTCATGTAAACTTACTTACTGAATTGCAGTTTGTTTCTAATACTGACCACTGTTCACCACCAAAAGCACCTTTGATAGGCATATGAACCTCTGAGGAGGACCAAAGAGCTTTAGCAGAAGCTGGTCTAAAGTAAAACAACTTGTTCTCGAAATTTACATGATCTGAAGCTGATGGAGTATCTGTGAGATGAGCTGGATGACTAAGCTCAATCCATGGAGGCCCCTATAAGCAACCGATAGGATTTAGAGGATCTGCTGCAGTATTAGTGCCAGATACTATAACACCTCTGTAGAGGTCTAATGGAGTCCTCTGTCAGTCAAGTTTTAGTTTTATTCTGAGAGAGGTTGCACAACTTTGATCAGTCAATCAAACTTACTGTATATTGTAACCTTTCAACTATGTTTTTTGTGACATGTGCTGCTGACCTGTTGGCTAGGTCACCCTTATGAAAGAGATCTTGATCTCAGAGGATTTTGTCTGGTTAAATAAAAATAAATAAAATTAGAAAAAAAAAAGAAAAATAATATTGCACCATTTCACAACAAGTGTTAGTCCAAAACACTTCACAAAAAAGACCATAACCTATTGACAAAGATCCAATGTAAAAATGGGATCAAGCCCCATCTTGTAAGATAAGACCCGCTCCCATCCCATCTTCACCCACATGAGTGGAGAAATTTACTTCATTTAGCAAGTTAAAGCAAAGAGGAAAAACCTCCTTTAAAGAGATATTCCGCGTAAAATTAAGTTAGGGTCAAACACACAATAGCACAGAGTTAGACGCCCCCTTGAGAGATGAAAGTTGCCGACCGCATGCTTCTCTAGTTATACCAACTTTAGCAATGACCGCACAATAACAATATACAGCGGTCTATGGAACCACACACAAACCTCAACCAAAACGCCACTCTATAGCCACAAATAATGCTCAGAACAGCACCTAACTTCATCAACAGTAAATATAGGGTCCCAGCCACAGTACTAGCCACCAAAGATCTTTTTAACTTTGCCTGATTTCTTTAGCAAAGAGACTACATTCAACTCACCTACTCTCTTCCAGCAGCCACTTGTTTGTAGCGTGACCTCTATGATACCTATAAACTTAAATTTATGCTGGAATATCCCTTTAACAGGCAGATACCTTGAGCAGAACCAGACTCATGTTAGACAGTCATCTGCTGCTGCTGCATTGGGTTTAAAAATGGGACAGAGGGAGACAGAGGTGAGACTGATAGATTGAGATGCAGAAAGAGAGAGGTGGACAGAGGTGAGATTGATGCACGTCGTTGAAGCAGCTGGAAAGCAGGCCACCTTAGATAGGTGGTCATAAATAATGGCTGATCAGTCAAGCCAGGCATTCACTTTTTCTCCTCTAAGAATAACCTTATTTTCTATACCTGAAGGGAAATTCAATTTCAGTGGAATTTCTAGGAAATTCTAGAAAATTCTCTTGTGCAGCATTTCAGGGAAAAAACACATGATATATTGATGATTGTGTGTCAACTGGGGTGAATTGTCTTCAACGTGATAAAAAAAAAAAAATCACTGATGTGATGCTGAAGATGATGAGATCTGAAGAGTCAGAGCCCACTATCAGGTCATTCTCTCAACAGGTCATGGATGTCATACTGGCTTTGACGTTGAAGGTTTATAGAGCAAAGGTGAAGCTCAGGATGGATGTGAGGTGGAGCAGAAGTTCTGATGAGCACAGGAAAAAGGACCCTTAGGCGCAGAATGTGCTGAAGAATGGAGCCGAAGGAGGTGGAGGAGGAGGGTTGCATCTGCTTGACTGAAATGATAAGTGACGGCAGCCGAGAGGGACAGTTTAAACTTTGACGGCCATGAGACGATTGGCTCATTGGGGGTCGTGGCGAATTGTGATTGGTTTAACTGAACGCTCCAACAGTCAGCTGAGGAGTTGAAGAGGAAAAGCATGACAATATAAATAATTAATGAGCAACAAGATGGTCAGTCTTGCTGATTTAACTTCTGTCAAGCATCTTTTGAAATTCAAACCAACTCTAACCTTGAAAACACGGTAAGCAGATGGTTTATTTTCAGGACTTTATAAAAACCCCGTCTCTGGACTTCTTCGATATTCATAAGCTTACTTTCAACATTCCAGATTCATGTTCAATAATCCTACGACTCTACCAATAATTTCATGGTTTTATTTCAATTTTGTAGATTTTCATGCGGTCTTAACATACTGATGGTATGCCAGTGGCTTAGACAGGGTGCATTAAAGTGCAATAAATTGTATTTTTAAATTTTAAGACTGTTATTTATTTTTTGGGCTTTGCCAAACAAACCCTCCGGGGTTTTTTGTCCTTCACCCACCTGTCAGTCAGCCAAGGCCAGGACACAAATCCTTGAGCAGTTGAAAATAAAGTTTCATAAACACCAACAATGCATAAAAAGGAGGTAGGCCATTACTTTAAAGTACAAATGTGTGTCTGCATTTGCTGCGGTGACTCTTTTGTAGTGTTAAACATCAAGAGCAGTTTGAGTGAAAGGAGGGAAATGAGAGAGACAGAAGGAACCAAAGCTTCAAGGCATAATACTGTAATTGGAAAATTGTGCAAATGCGTTTTGGAGTCATGTTATATAAATGGCCGGCAGAGATAATGCCTGAGATTCGAGGCATGGCCTAATTGAGACTCAGAGATGGAGGAGGAGAGGGGTGGCGATGCCGAGGGGGCGAATGAAGTGTGGGTTTTAAATTGGGTGAAGGGAAAGTGGATGGAAATAGGATGTTTTCAAAGATGTGGGTGAGCGGGAGGCAGGGAGAGCGAGCTGTTTCTCTTTAAAGGGAAGCAGGGAGGGAAAGAAAGAGGGAATAATTCCCACTTTCTTCCACACCTGTGACCCAGCAGCCAGCCGCCCTGGCTATTTCTCCTGTTAAGTGTGTGCGTGCGTGTGTGTGTGTGTGTGCACTCTTTTTTTTACGTGCGTAAGTCTCACAGGTTCTGGCACTCTCTATTTGATTGATGAGTCTCGGTCAGGCCTGGATCCTTGCCGTGGCCCAGGCCTGATCAGGCATGTTCTGGTTGTAACAATGCCATCAATATGAAGCTGACGGCTGAATGTGTGCATGTGTGTAATGAAACATCAAAATGAAGCCCAACATAACCCAGGAGGACGGGATGCTTTGGTGGAGTTTCCATTTCCTGTTTCTCTGAGGGGATTAAAGAGGAACACTGTTTAGATATAGTTCCCCTCATTGATTGGAATTTGAATCCCATTAATTAGCCCTTTCATGAGCGATCCATATGTTACTGTTTGACTAATGAACTCTCCTCTCATTGTTTTTCTTTCCTCGTTTCCGATTTAGTGCAAGGTCTGGTTTCCTGTCGCTCACAGATTGACCAAAAATCTGCTTGATATTTGATGAGCAGCGTTTGATGAAAGGCATTAGTGGCCCTGCATTATTTATGACCCTGGAGTGATGCATTAACTCATCAAATATGTACGTGTGCATTACATGAGAACGAACATGTCCCATAGCATGTCATATTGATTCTGGTGTGAGTTACGAGTCTCCTGCACAAGCCATATGAGGGGGAAAAATAACATTAGGTGATGGCACACTGAATTGCCTAAGAGCTTTATTGACGGCCTCCTTCTCCGGATGCTCGGTCACAGTTGAGAAGTAGCAGAGTTTTGAACTTGCTTGCTTCGACAGATCAAGGGGAGGGTGTGCACATGCAGCAGATTTTGTGTGGGAGTGGAGTGTGTGAAATAACGTGAGAGGAAACTAAGAAGCTCTGCCAGCTAACACTGTTAAAGGATTCGTACCAGCGTTGCTGAATTCTTTCCCTCATCTGGTTAGATATCACTTTACATCTCCCACAGACAACTTTATTTTCCGTTCACGGCTTCTTTACAAGCTCTGCTGCCCTCGTGGCCCCTCTGTCAGATCTGACGTGGCTTGCCTTGCAGGCGGTTATGTAGCAAACAAAATGATAAGTAAACTTTGCTAATGCCAAAACCGGTCGGTGATGATCTAAGGCGAACAGTGCAATTTAAAATGAATTACTCAGCTCAAAAATGCATTAATCTACGCTTCCTCACCTTATAAGACACTGTTCTCATTTAGTTTACATCAGGTTGAAAGTAATTACTGTGCCGGCCACACGCTATGAATTTATATTATGCAATTTTTGAGAGGCTAAGAAAAAGTTCATCATCACGTAACTGGTAAAAATGCAAGTTTGTTCTTCTCGTTCGTTCCAGTGCCTCAAAAGAGACTGCTTTAATCTCTGCTGATTTACTTTACTTTTCCACATTACCAACTGTTAGGAAAACTAAGCTGGTAAAATGAAAATTCTTCTTGAAAGTGCTTTCCCATGATTAGTATTCATAGTCATGGATAAAAATGAGTGTAAGTTAAATTGTTCCCAAGCCACCACAAACTGCTGGCAGCTGTTGCTGTCCCAGGTGACTTGTTTCATCTATAAAGACATGCGAGCCACCGTGTTACACAATAAAAAAAAACACAATGTGGGGAATTATACATGCTCATATCGAGTAAAAAGTCACCAGGGTGTTTTAGCTGCGGTTTAAAGGTGTCCTGGAGTATAAATATGCAAATAAAGTGGATTATAAGCTGGAAACGTCTAAATACTGGCATGGAAATGGGTGGAAGTCAATGGCATTAGTAAGACTATGCATGATTAATGCTGTAAAGTGCTTAAGTGTTCAGTGAAGTGAATGTAACATGTCCAATATCAGGTGCCCACAAGTGTTATGTCCATCAGACGACAGAATATATGCACAGATTTGATCTCGTTGATTCATTTAGAGGTGACATTTTCCAAAAACACAAGTGCAAAAATACCGCAGTGCATGCTGCAACTGTATATTTCCTTATTTTTGTGATGTTGACTCTGTTGTTGTTCACCGAAAGAACCCTGTGGCAAATGCACACACACTCATAGACACTCAGATAGAGAGAGAGAAAGAGAGGGAGGGCGATAGAGAGAGAGGTGGGGAGAGATATACACATAGGCAGAGAAACATGCAGTCACACACAGTAGCTCAGTGGGGGGAAGGTTTTAATAAACCCACAGTACCGTAGATCTATGGGGGCGTCTCGGGACCGAGCCAGGAAACCAGATGAACGTACCTGCCCCGGGGCACAGAGAGAAACAGTGAGGGTGGGGAGGAGGGGAGTGGAGGGGAGGAAGGGTGGTTTGGAGAAGCCACAGGCACATTATGTCTCTCATTGCCCTGACTTTTTTCTCTCTCTCCTGCCATCAGTCTCTTCACTCGCCCACACCGTCCGTCTCTGCTCACATCATCAGCCTCACGAAAGCGGCCATGCCCACAAAACACTGATGTGTTTGTCAGAGAAAATGCCCAATCACTTTAATAACATTTCATGCCATCTCTGCTTTCACAGAGGACTCGGAGTTTGTTTCTCAGTCGGCTGAATGCAGACTGTAATTTCAGACAAACGCAATGGAAATGCCGAGTGCAGCCAATCAGATTTAATCATGTATGAAGAAATGTAATTTTGGAGGACACCAGGGCAGGGTGGGTTGATACGGGTATTAGTTACTATGCAAAAAGGCGTGTCCATACTCCTCGAATATGAATTTATGAAGCCTGCTTGTGATTTCAATCTGACTAATGTATCAGAACAAACCCATCTGTGCAGCACTGACCCCTGAGGTGAGGGTTTGGGGGGGCTAGCAGGGAAGTAGAGTGAGCGTGGGCGGCTGGTTTATGATCCCATAATGATCCAAGGTGGTCAGTGAGATAGCAAATGAATTCTTTTACCCATATTTGTAAAAGATGCGAGAACAAAGAGAAAAGACAGAAAGAAAAACATACCTCCAGAACAAGTTCCATGGGAAAAATTTTATTTATCAATATGCGGTAGTTTCCAAACTGGTGGAACGTTATTTCCATTGTAGCTGGTGCCAATAGGTTACGCTGAGAAGCGGCGAGAAAGTGAGTGGCAAAAAAAAAAAAAAAAAAAAAATTAAAATAAAATAACAAAACTTGACAGTTATGATTCAAACAAAGGGAAACAAATTCAACAGGTTCTGCTTACACATGCACATTGAAAAATAATACTGTGGCTTTGAACAATAGCAGAAATCAACCTACAGTGAGGCTCACAACATGAGCCAACATCTTGGAGCTAAATTAGGAAAGCAGGGTGAGAGCAACTTTAAAACAAACGACCGCCTGGGAGATAATGAGTGGTGTAAACCGGGTGATTTATTGGCGAGCGCAGAACGGTCACACTCTCAATCGTGGCCTCTTTTTTTTTTTCTCCCTTTCCTCCTCCGTCTAGCACGATAGACTTATTAAAAACCGAGAAAAGATTAATCTTTTTGGACCAAAATGTTTTTGTTACATCTTATAATGGAGTGGAAGGTGTAGGTAACTGAAAGGCAGTGGAATAACACAGTCTTCATATGCAGAGCTAAGTGCTGTCTCCAACAGGGAAGTGGCCTTATCATTCATGGTTTCAATGACCTATCCGTTTCAAAGCTGTGCGCTGACAAAGCTTCAGTCCTGAACAGTTGCTGAACAACTCGAATCCCGTTGAATGGCTATGTAAAAACTCTGAACCCCATTTATTCAAACACGTGTGGTAACAAAGACTTTTTGACAATACTGGACGCTGCAAAAAAAGACAGCTCATGTGTCCGTTGCAATATTCAGTTTAACTCTAAAAGAAAAAGAAAATAAAAACATATTGCAAACAGAGACAAAAATGCAAGGATTCATACAAAACACACTTTAAAAAGACAGCTATTTACAAACATCCTCCATTACAAAAATCTAATCTTAAATTTTTCTTATGAGCAGTGTTCAGGTGAAATTACATCTTAAATTGGGCTCTATCCATATATTTACATTTCTCTCTCTTTTTATTTTTTCTTCCAAAAAATTGAATAACATTAAGTGGTCACAAGGATGAATAAAAATGACATATGGTTGGTGGTAGTTTGGTAATGACTCCCTTGGCTGGTGTAGGTGAATGGATGCGCACCGATCCGAAACAAAAACATTTGATGTCGATGTGTTTCACAGAGGGCCACTGAGGGGCTGCATGCTGAGTTAAAACACAGGACCACAAAAGCAAGAGCAGCTGTTTAGGCTGTTAACTCAGAGGTTAACGACACGCAAAAAGCCACTGGAGTCTTCCCCGAGTCTTCAAGCTGGGCTGCCTTTTAACTCAGCAGTGTGTATCCGTGGATGGCGATAGTATGGGGCAGAGGATGATAGGTGTCTGCCGGTGAGAAAACGTCGACTGGCAGTCTGACCGTCTGACTGGAGATAAACCTGGACTCGTCAGTCTTGGTGTGTTTGCGCGTGTGTGTGTGCGCACATGTGCGTCAAAACGTCAGCTCGTGTCTGTGCTGAGGAATAGCTGTCCTTATCTGCTCCCCTCTCCTCTCACACATCATTAACTGGGACTGCGGCGCTCCATACTTTGGCAGCCACACTGTTTGGAGCACCTAGTTTCAATCCCAAAACAAGACTGTTTGTCTGCTCCACCACAGACGCATTCGCAAACACACACACACACACCAGCACACACAAACAGAAAAAGCTGCAAATATAAGCACAAATGAGCACTCGCACAAAGATGCACCAACATGTGCACGCAGAAAGATTTGAACACCATCAAGCACCTGAAAGCCAGCTTTGGTGTGCGCACGCACACACACCCAGCTGCTGTAAATCCTGTCTCAGCGCTGCTGCCCTGGGCTGTGTGATAGCTGAGCTGCAGTGTCCTCTTCGCTGGCTGAACACCTTGACTGTGGAATATCCTGCACAGCATTTTTATTCACAGCACAACTGGTGAGAGGATGGAAAAAAATTAATGCTAAATTACCAAACCCCCCCAACACCTCAGCCATCACCCCCTCTTATCCCCATCAACACCGCCATCTTCTTCTAAGGTTAAAGCCAAGTCACAGGAACATTCTCTCGCTCTATCTCGCTCTCTCTCTCTCCGGCTGGTGAGTGTGGGCACCGAGATGGCACATAGATTAGTCACACGCCGGCGAAGCCACGACTGCGCACTCCACCGACTCATCTACAGATGGCAGCCAATTGGCATCTGACAATACAGTATCCCAGCCGTAGCTCTTGCCATCCAACTTATATTTAGGGCATCCTACCTATGTAGGCCAGCCAATCAGCACCAACCTGCGCCCAACGTGCCCAGGCAGCAGGCACCAAATTAAGTGTTTTTACGCTAACAATGTAGCACCAGGACTAGAACAAACAAATAACCTGCCTGCTGCCGGTAAGCTCACACAACCTCCGATCGGTGCCAAGTAGAGCACAGGAAGGGTGTTGTGAGATCCAGGGCTTGTCTGTCTGTCTGTCAGCATGTCAGTCTGTCTACCCTGTTTTTGCAGCCTGTGATACAGTAACAAAGTGTTCTACCCCGAAGTCAATAAGTCAGCCCAGATACAAAACTAGTCCTGACATGCCCGAACACTCACACTCGTACACACTCACAGAGGGCGCACCCTCAAATACACACAAGTAAGTCATAAATACCAGAGAAATGGTAAAGCTCATATCAGACCAGTGGAGAAGGGAGAACTCCGAGGAACACACACACACACACACACGAACACATACACACCTCCAGATCAACAGTCCAGGTCAAGGTACGATCTCAGGAAAGAAAGAATGAGTATAATGGGTGATATGGTTGGTGAAAGATGGAGTAATATTGGTGATCTATTCAACTCTATACATTGTGCACTTGTAGGAAAAGTCTAACAAAATACAACTGCTTTGTGAACTGAATCAGGGTTCGAGGAAATCCTCCATCAAAAATAGTAAGTAAGGCAAACATCAGAGGTGCGAAGGGAGAGGAACACATCATTTCACACACTGTGTCTGATACCTGAGCTATCTGGAGAGTTCCCTGGCCCAGCACGGAGCCCTGACTAACACACACGCACGCACGCAGACACACACGCACACACACACATTTTGTTCTTGCACACAAACTGCAGGCTGAGTGGCATCCAGGGCCTGTGTCTGCCTGCTCCTGGCTAGTGTGCTAAGATGGTGTGTTTAATTGGGTGTAGCACAGACTGTACTCCAGGGAACTGAGATAAGTTATATCCTGCCCGTTAAAGGGGACAGCGAACCAGGAAGCTAGAGTTCCATCTGTTGGTTCGCTTCAGCCCCGCCCCCCTTTCAGAGCGCATCGAGGAGGTGTAGAAGGTGGGAGATGAGGGGAAGGAGGAGAAGGAGGAGGAGGAGGGGGAAGGGGATTGTCAAACAACCCAAACAAACAGAATAAACCTCTCTCTCAACAGTCAGCTCACAACCCCGCCGGTTACTGGTCAGTGTGTGTCTCTCCAGATTTGTGCAGCAGGTGGTAGAAATAACATGGGCTCGAGGGAAGCTTCAAGTCCCATCAAATGCAAAGGAAAGTGTCCTTCCCAAGAACATAAATCAAGCGCTCCTCTCATTCTCTCTCCTGACGGGGTGGCAGGCTGTGCGGAGCGTGTCAGACTTTGTAGTAGATGTTGGCGGGGCTCTGCGGGGGCATCTCCTGGACTATGTAGACAGGATGGCCATAGTCGCCGCTCACCTTCTCATAGTGAGGGCAGTAGTTGTTCTCTGTCCGCAGCGGAATGATGATGTCACTGGGCTCCGTGCCAGCCGTGCCCCCGGGGAGCTTGGGATTGGACAGCGTGCTAAGTGACAGCGCTGAAGGGCGGGGCTGTGAGTGGGCATTTTTCCTGGCGCGCTTACGCATCTTGATGAGCAGGATGACGAGGAGGAGGATGAGCAGGAGGAAGATGATGCAGCCGGCGCCAATAAAGGAGAACACGGCCACTTTGGAGCCAAGGATGCCATCCGAGTTTGCGGAGGAGCCCTCATCCTGATTTACTTGGTCTGTTGAGAAAAAAGAGAGATAAGGCTAAGAGAGTGTGCAAAAGAAAAAAAAAAAAGGAAAGAATAGGCAAGGTTAGGAAAGGATGAGGACCGCAGAGAAAAAGACGCTGTATTTCTGTTTTATGACATCCAAAAAGATAAAAAAGAGGCACTTCAAAAGGTGGTTTTCATGGGCTCTCTTTCTGTTGTATGCACACAGTATAGCATGTGGTGAAAATGTACAGCACAGCTCCGCTTCAGGTTCACACATCTGGTGGTTATAATAACAGTTCATTTCACCGCTCTTTGTTCAAACATTGAGAGTAGCTGTATTCCTGAAATTTTTTACCATAAGTTTATTATCTGAGACACTCGATATAGCAGATTGTTTTTGAGACAAAGTGTGAGCCTCCAAAGAAAACATTTAAAACATAAGGGAGGTCCTTCCTTGCTTATTTAGAGAGAGATTTGGCATCTCTCCCCACCCAAATAATTTTCCCGCAGCCCCTTGGAGACTGCAGAACAAACAGAAGGGCAGCAGCAGTTACAGTAAGCCGGTCCTGACCTGTCATCTGCAAATCTTACTGTTCTGTGCCTAAATCAACTGTGATCACATCTCCGTTTGTTGTTTGCTTTACATGAGTAACAGCCCCATTGATGTAATCTAATTGAATTAGCTCCATCAAAATAGCCTCCTAATGAAATCCGCAGCCATCACTCAACACGACAAAGATTCCTGCCCTGATACTATTGAGCGGGGGCCGCTTGTATGACATATCAAGGCCATGTTTCTATGGCAAAGGCCAAGTGAGATATGTTTTAAAAAAAATAAGGCGGGCATATCTGAACATCTGATTTTATTTTATCCCTTTGTCAAGCAAGGGGGAGGTTGGGGGAGGGCTGTTACTGGATGAGAGAGGGAGAGAATGACTGGCTCCTCCAGTGACTGAAATCCGAGAAGAACCAAATCTGTTTTCCATGTATGCATGCAGCTGCTGCCAAAGAGCAGCACTCACCTCCTCCTCCTCCTCCTCCCAGCACCACCACCACCTCTTAACTGTCCACGACCCTCACACACACACACTCACACAGACAAAGGCCTCATACCTCCAGAGACTACCATCCTCACTAATGACTGTGTCTCCGCACTCTGCACTTAACCATTTATTGAGGAGGGGGATAACTGCGCCCTATGTCTTATCACGCCTAAATGACATCACTGAAAACTACTTATTCCAGCCTTATCGCTGAAATCAGAGGCGCGAGGAATTTCGTACAATCTGGGCAGTGAGGAGAGCTGGAGAGATGCTGTCAGACGTTTCATTCCTGAAATATCAGCTCCTCAAACCACAATGACACGTCCTTCATTCCACCCTCCACTCCTTCACTTGACATAATCACTGATCTAACAATGGCAGACAGGTAAAGCTGGGGTTTAGGGAAAAAGTGACATTAGGAAATCTTTTTATAGAGCAACTAATGTCAAATAAGCAACTCTTAAATGAGGATGGCTTATCACATAGGGACAGGCAGAGCGGCTTGTACTCGGAGGAAGTTTGTGGCAAAGTTGTGGAGTAAGTCAAAAAGTTGATCCCTCCTGTGGAAAGCAGCAGCTCTGAAAGGTGCTGTGAACACAGGAAACAGGGAGGGCCCAGAGCATCCACGCAGGCTCGAGTGACTGCCTCAATTATCTTTGCTTTTAATCTTCATTTATTAGCAATTCTAATGAAGTTTAAAAAGATATATAATAAAGAGCTGCGTCTTTGAGTCTCCTTGGGTGCGGCACTCCCTTTGAGCTCAGTATGAATGAGGAAAGTGACACAAGTTTAGCTGCATTTGCTGAAGGTGCTGTTTCTTTTTGTTTGGAAGCAAACCGCCTTTTGTTGCTGTTATTTTATTCCCAGCAACACTGGTTTGAACACCTTTTTACAATGTTGACCCTCAAGAAATCAAAGGAACGCCTGCGGCATAAAAAATCCATATAAGAGACTGCTTACATAGGGAAACTCAACCGTAATTTTTATTTTCTCTTCTCAGGCTAATTGTGATTAATTATTAGAGAAACCCTTGAGGCTGTGAATATTCTGTTTTTACATTTCAAAAACCTTTATTTTACTAAAATATTTGCACTCCAGAGAGTAGGAGGCAGTATGCAAAGAGTGTGAAGCCGCTGCACTTGGTGTTTATTTGTGTCAATCTGCTCACCAGGGTTTCCTGGCATTGCGGGTCCAATCCGGTCCTGGTCGGACGGACTGGGACTGGACTCTGGTATGGCGTTGTCTTCTGGAGTCTCCGGCTCCATGGGGTTTGCTGCATTTGGGACTGTGGGAAACAAAAAAAAAAACACAAAGAAACTCAGCCTTGGCGAGACACATGCGCTGAATGACAATGACTTGTCCCTCTGAATCTGTGAGGATTATTTTTTTATCATCTTCTGATATGTCTTTTATACACAGAGAAGGTTATCTTTGCATGTGTTGAAAGCGTCTTAGAAGTGGGGATGAAAGCACAAAAAGAGGAAGGACAAGTTAGCGAACGTCTGTGAAACACGCCAGTATCCCTGTCCTGTCGTAAAAAATGAGCCCACATCTACATCAGCAACTCCTTCAGCAAACACTCAGACAGGCATTTCCAACACTGACACATTCATGAGAGCGTGGAGCACACACATACACACACACATGCGTGCACACATATAAACCCACACCTAGGATATTCTTACAATACACTTAGGCATGGCAGAATGAGGGTAAAGTAGTTATATATTAACTTTTTATTGTTTTACATTATTCATCGCGTTAAAAGGCCATAATATGCCTTATTTATTGCCCCGGCTTTAACTCTGCCTGAAAGAGGCATACTTGTGAAGAGGAGAGAAGAAGAGCACAGGAAGGAGAAGGGGGGAGACGAGGGGGAAGAGGAGGGAGGCTGCATAAGCTCTGAGGGGGACGCAAAGGAAACAGACAGTTTATCTGTCTGTCTGTTGTGATTTCAGCACACGCACTTTGAAGTCTTTGTGCGGTAAACACTGGTGGGTCCGCGGCGTGGCTTTTACGAGGCAGGACCGGCAGACAGAGGACAGTTACAAACTATTACCGAGGCTGGTCTGACGGATTCCACAGCACTCTATCAGATGCTTCTCCTCTATCTGGCCTTATCTGCATCTGCCCGAAGGCCTGCTCAAGGGGTGTGTGTGAGAAATAGAGAGGAGAGTGTGTGGGGAGACAATTTACATTTTAGTCCCTCTTGGCTTGCGTGTGACCGTGCGTGACTGTGGATGTGTGTGTGATTTTAAAGAGGACCTGACTGTCTAGCTTGACTATTTTTCTATTTCCACCACTGTTTGGCTGAGATGCGAGTAAGGGAAGGATTTTGGTGTGGGATGTCTGGAACACATGAAGGATTGAAGAGAAGCAAAAATGAGTGGAAAACACGGGAAGAGGAAAGACAAAGAGGGCCATAAATACATGCGCTGCATTTTTTCTTTTGGCGTTTGGCAAAAAATAAGCACACTATTAACAAATTGATATCCTCTCCTCCTCTATCCTCTCCGTGTCCAGACCACCGCATTGCTCCACACTGATTGCAGCAGCGGTGAACTTAGCCGTTAGCTGTTTTGCACCGTCAATAATTGATGAGAAAAGACAGGAGTGAGAAGTGGCAACATTCATGTGTGGCAGGGGATACGAGAGGACACAGTGATCTGATTCACTGTCGTGCGTATAGCCCCGACTGTGTGTGTCACTGAGCATGTGCAGGGAGCGTTCTAATGTTCTGACCCATTTTTCTGTGTGTACTGCTGACATTTCCCTTAGCTATGCAGACAGCAACTACCTCAGAACTGCCAAACCGCCAGAAGGAGGGAGAAGGCGGAGGGGGGAGGAAGAGGAGGAGAAGTGAGAGAAAGAGAGAGGGAGACAATGATCGAGCGAAAGGAGAGGGATAAGAATATGTTAGGAGGGGTAGAAGGAGAGAAAACAAGAGGGGGGTGCGTGCTAGGCGGTGAGTCAACATATTTTTAATGAGCATTGTGACATGATGTGGTGGAGGGGAAAGTGAGTGCACAACAGCCATGGATGGATAAAATATGCTCTCCTTGTGTTTCCCCCCTTCAATCAATTTCACTTCCTCTCTTACTTTATATTTTTCATAAAGACAAAAGGCGGAACAACCCGGCATTTAAAGTACAATTAGATATCGACGTGTCAGAGTGCATCATTTCCCCGAACAGTTGATTCAACGTGATTGCGCCTGGGAGTGTCGCCACAAAAATGTAACAATAAAAGAATGTGCACACATCACGCTCCGGGGTGAGTCGCCCAAAAATATAATCCACAGAGCAAAGTGCAGAGGAGTGCAAGTGGACAGATGGGAAGATCTTGGAGACTTGGCCACAGGAAGTGTTGGCATTCAGCTGCAGAGACAGAGGAAATGTGGCTTAAACACAATAGCAGCTGGGGTCAGAGCAAAGAGGGGCCCAGAACTTCTTTTTTTTTTTGTGCTTGTTAAAACAACATCTAGTGGAGCTGAAGGAAGATTTATAGGGTCGTAAATTATTACTGCTTTCAATTTTCATTCATTTTTTAAAGTTCCTTTTTAATTAACTGATCTGGCTTTTACACCGGGAAGAGTAAAATCTCAAAGAGGAGGGATTACGCGAGCTATCTCTTCACACTTTATACAAGTCAAATTCACCTTACAATTCCAGATGGAACATTTCATTTTACAAGCAAAACAGGAGGCCAGAATGACTTTTAACAAGTCAAAGCTGCCAGGACAGCCAATAAAATTCACCTGATTGGTTTCTCAAAACAAGAACTATCATGGTAAGACCTTTCGCTATCACTGTGGCTCAGCAGTAGGCTCCATAGTCTCTCAATCCCAAGGTTGAGTTGGCTGTCTGAGTGTCCTTGGAGAGGACTCTTAACCTTAAACTGACCCCTGTGATTGTACCAGTGGTGTGTGAATAGGATTAGTTAATACTGCCTGTAAAGCAGCTTCTGCTGTCAGTGTATGAATGTGGTGTGAATGGATGAATGTGACATGTACTGTAAAAGCTCTTTGAGTGGACAGAAGACTAGAGAAAGCACCCCATAAACCAAGTCTACCTACCATTTAACGAGAGAACCAGAAAATGTTTGTCTTGTTTGGACAATCGTTCACTGTGTCAGATCACTCTAATGGATTTTATGCCCTTTCGTTACTTCGGGGATGTGATTGACAAAACAGAAAGAACAAGAAAACAAACAGAGCCCAGAGCAGGTCAGGGGCGCGTGTCGACATTTAACTTCACTAATGAATAACCCAAGACTTTGTGTCCTCCATTCTAGTGAAATCTTCTGTACAAATTTATGTCTCAAGATTTCTTATTTGTTTATTCCCCATTGTCTTTTGTTCTTCGATGTGACTTCTCTCTTTGTGCATCTGACACCAAATCTCATCAAGGAGAACTCTTTACTCACGACTAAGGCAAAGTTAAGACATGGTTTTAGGACATATAAATAGCCAATTAAGAGATTTTTAACGATACAGTTAAGAAGGTTTTTGCTTGATTTATAAAATGCCACAACTTTTCAAAGGATGTTCAATTAATGATTGATCCACATTGCCAGCTGTTACTGAAACTTCTTTGGAGAAGACTTTACCTCCCAAAGCAATTCTTTGCAATGCTTTGATTTTGAAACATAGTTTTTTTTTAGGTTGAGGATGGGTTATTGCCTGCACTATAAAACTATGCATTTATTTTGAAGGATAAGCTACCTCTGGTCAAGCGTAGGTTACAGAACCTAAAGAAAAACTTTAAAAAATGGTAAGAAGTGTAAATGTTAAACTGATTAGTAATCCAAAAAGGCACATGCTCTTATATTGTTTTGGGGTTCACAATAAATCTTTCAATGTTATGCTTCCGAAAAGTGCCTGATAATCTCTTAGGGAGCTAGTGAGCTAGCAACCGCTAGCAACGGCTCGCTAACTTTAGCCAACATCAAGAACCACATCTATAATGCCACAATATGACTGTATCCTTTTTTTTCTAGCACAATATCAATATTTCTTTTTATTCTTTTTTAAAGACAGTTATCGAAATTGACAAACTTTTGAGTTCTGATCTGACAAACATATTACGTAACTTTGGAGAATGGTCAGCAAATAAACATGAGAGGGCCAAGAGGGCTGACAGCTGTCCTCATAAGATTATTTTGAACTAGACACCAACAAACATCTTTATCTGCTATCAAATTCTAATGGGTCATATAAGAATTTTAGATACTTATAGGAGAATTACATCCCTGTTATTTACTCAAAAAAGTCTTCTAGCCCTCTCTTCTGTCGTTAAGATGATCCTCCAAATAACATGGTTGTTCATATTGGGGGAACAGTGGTGGAGGACTTATTGGGATCAAGGATTTACTCCATTAAAGTAAGCAAACTCACCCTGTAAAAACACACTATGACAGCTAAAAATGTCTGTATCTCCATGAGCTCATGCTTGCCAACATCGTGTTTTTTTGTGTTTTCGGAAATGTCACGGACAGAAACATTTATTGATTAATCCATAAAATAATCAGTTTCAGCAGATGAATCAATGATGAAAAGATCATTGCGTGCAGCCCTAAGGTCAACTTCTCTCTGCAGTGTGAAAACAATCATTTAGTACACCACTGTGAAATCAAAGTTTCGGTCGATGCTCTATTTTCTCATGTCCTCTCCTCTTTTAGTTACTGGGTTGGAGAGACGAATTTTGCATCAAAAATTCCACTCACAGAAATAGCATTAAAAGTAGTAGCAGCTGGGCCGACAGCATCTTTTCTAACAAGGTTTATAGGGCACACTGATTGTGAGTGACAGCTCGCTTCGGACCGCTTTTGGAAATGAGCGCACAGCTCTGGCGAAGTTGAGGAACAGCCGGCAGCCACAGAAACAGTGTCAGGCTGAGAAGAACTTTCCTAGAACTTTCCTCGACATTTCCTTTCAACACTCATTAATGTGAGTTCAGGAATTTCTTCCTCTCCTGGTTAATGGTTTTGTGTTAAGGCCTGTTTTGCAACTGTATTGTCATTTTGCGCGGGTGTTGCAATCCAGTGCTGCTGGATGCTTCAAATTGACCTACATGAAGAGATAATGCAATGCCTGTCTGTTTGTGAGATGGTTGTGGGTAATTTTCACTGTATCCGCTGAATTTGTTCCGACTCAGACCTTGCTAGCATCAGCAGCTTGTTAGCTTCAATTCTCCCACTGAGTGCCAGGATGCACTGCTGTCATCCAGCAAGCCGGCATTCAAATCTCTGCACACTAACGTGAACGCACACTCACTCACTGACACACACACACACACACCCAAAACACACACACACACACACTGAAGATTTCTCAGCTAGTATCATTTTTATTTTTGACATGTTGATATCCACTCGAGCTAGAATCAGATCATGGTGGTGGGCAGATGTTCCTCTCAGATGGCCGTTAAGAGTCTCTTTCTTTTTTTTTTTTCGGTCAAAACAACCACAGCGAAGATGGGGGAATGTTTACAGAGTTACACATCTGTGTACTGTACTCTGTCAGATGCAGGATATGGATGTCCACAAACTGAGTAAAACTCCATTTAAATGTGAAATGCATGATGCAAACCAAATGTTGTGTCCAAGAATATCTAAACAAAGCTTGCATGTTTACTTCCAGCATTTTTAGACGACTTACCCGGACCACTCACTGATGTACCAAATTCAAACAACTTTCGCTCTGTGATGACTGTGAAACAATCGGCTTAAGAAACAGCTGAGGATCATCAAAGGCCTTGTTACAATGTGGAAGTGAAGTCATTACTTATTTGGATGTTCTTTCTCGATGATCTCACTTTTTGTGCTAACTGTTTATGTGTGCAAAAAGGTTTATTCAGCACTACTGTAGAAGACTAATAGAGGTTTACATTGACGGCAAGATATTGAAATATAGTGTGATTTTTACCGGATAATCATTTCAGAAACTGATTACACCCAGGGAAAACAGCTGGGACAGAAGTGTTTTTAAATGGGAGACTTATGCTTTACTAAATACCTAACAAATCACAGAGATTCGTAACATTGAAGCAGAAAAGCTGTAAATCCAAAGCTGCAGTTCATAAAGCAACCCCGCACAATGATCTATGACTCTGTTTGCTATAGGGCCTTATACAACCAGAGACGTCTGAGCCATATAACTGAATGATATCTTATGATATCTTGCCTTTGATGGTAGATACTGAAAGGTTTAAAAGGACTGGCTTGAAAAATCTCTGAAAAACTTGAAGCTGTCGTTAATCTCAGAGTTCAATGTAAATAGTAATATTTTTTAAAAGTTGGCGTCAGCTTGGCATCTTACATAAAGAACAGAAAATAAACAGTATTATGGGTAAGGAGTTTTTTTTGTGTCAACGGAGGATGTAAAATCTACAGATTTTATCGATTAAAAACAACTGATAAAAGCTGCTTTTATCAGCTTCTGTACAGAGCCGACACATTCTCAGTTCGCAGTCAGAACAAGAACAAGCACAGCTTCAACAAGTCGACAAGTAAAATATTCTCACCTGTGTGTGTTTTTTACTGTTTCAGAGGACGATTACACAATTGCTATGTGCAAAACAAGTACCTGCTAGTCTGAGAGGAGCATGAATAATCTTTAAGTTTGAACACAGTCACCTAAAAAGTTGTCATTGCAACAAAGATGTACCAAAGAAACACAAAGCAGCAAGAAAAGAGTCCCACATAAACATGTCAACAGAGGATTTCAGTATCCAAATCCCCCACCGTACTTTGCGGATGCTGCCTGTGATCTTTACACACATCCAGACTCTGAACAACAGCGATGCCAGTGACGCAAGTTTTACCACAAACATATGGACTTTTGACGTTAGCTCAGTTAGTGTGCTTATTTGGATGAAGACTTTACCATGAAAAAGACATTATGACATGAACAGGAGCACTCTGGTTATATACTCTGGTTATAGTTAGAAACAATAATGACAAGTTAGAGTCAGAACTCCTTGTTTTTTTGTGAACAACAGTGATTACAGATAGAATCGTTACGCATAGATTACCAATGTATGTGCATGTCTTAGGCTTTGTTACCGTCAGATGTGCATAAAATACACATTTTATATAAAAGAGTGTAAAATAACAAAACATCACTCATCTTAGGAGTATTGGCTTTTCTGGCATGTCGTGTTCAGTTATCAGAAATGGCTCCAATAATTAGAAAGCTACAAAATGATCGATATGATTCAGTTTTCACCATAAACTTATATATCTCGTTTTGATTTTTCATTTTAATCAACCATGGTTATTCCATGATCTATTTACTTCAGTGTAAAACATACTGTATATTAACTGTGGTACCAATTATATGTGCTTTTAAGAGAATACGTTACTCCTCTCAATAGGAACTGATTAAACTCTTTGGTCAAAAGTGAGGAGATGCGACTAAATCTAAGAATAAGACGGTAAGTATACCTCAGTGAGGGTCTTAGTTCAAGCATTTGTCTTAACATGCCCAGGATGAAGATGAATTCAATAAATTTTCATCAGTTTGACACAGTAATACAGAGTTATATGTATTAACCGCATACATATTTTATGATGCACAGTGGGAATTTGTTCATATGTAATTAGATCTCTTTGAATTGCTGCTATATGACTCAGTACTCTGAGCCATTCATAAAGAGAATACTTATCACGTTTTATGTCAATTTTGATGAAAAATTAAGCCAATTACAGGAATGCGTACAGTAGTTAAGATTAACAAAAGCTTTTTAAATTTAAATAAAGAAGTAAATGATAGAAGTAGATGATAGTTTTTCTCCCCCCTGCACTGGATCAATGCTCTATATAATTTTGCAATAATGAGTTTAATAATGACCATGATTTTTTTATGTTTATTTCTATAATTTATCATTGCCACTAGTATGGAGTAGTGGGATTTGTCTCGGTTGCTTTAAGGTTAATAAAATGCACATTTTTGAGAAATAATATATAAGAAGATCAAGGTTTCTGTTTCTGTTGTGCATCTCATCTTATAAGCTCATGAAAGATGGAAAACAGAAGCGACTTCAAAAAATATGAGATGCATTTCGACTTTTCTAACATAGAGCCTTGATTTTTTTGTTTTAAAGATGGATTAATTTGAACATATCACTGTGACACTAAAACCAGATTTATCATCCATGTCTCCAAAAAAATATTGTACCATAAAGGAAAATAAAAATATTATCACCGGCAGCAAATTCATTTCACAACTTTCCCGTTGAAGAGAACAGGACCTGTCAGAGGCCGGTGGCGGACAAAGTCACGCTTGGCACACATGGCGATAAATGAGAATGTCACAGCAAAGTGAAACATGGCTTTAAGGCAGCAGCCCCTGTATTGTGTTCTACATGTGAGGTGAGCGCACATTTACCTTGTCCGACTTTCATGATGACTTTCATGGCTCTGCTCTTGCACACACCTCCCTCCCGGTTCTCCAGGCCCTCCACCGTACCGTTGGAGGTTGCTGCAAGAGGAGGGTGGGAGGGAGAAGAGAAGGGGTTGAAGGACAAGAAGAGGGAGGAAAAAGAGGAGGAGGAAGAGAGAAGATGACACACTGGTTAATGAGCACGTCCATAACGCACCGAGCTAATCAATATTTACGACAAGCACTGATTAGCTGTTCCAGTGATTAGCCGTTCTCACCCTCAATCAAGCGCCAGCTCCTCTCTACGGTATCTCTCATTAACACAATAAAGTGAAGTCAAATAAATGGAACAACATTAGAACCTACAGAGGGAGGCTGGGCGCTGAGGTGAAGACAAGGAACATGGTCAGACCTGTGTGTGTCTGTGTGAGTGTGTGTTTTCTGTCGGAGCATAGTTTAGCAGTGAGACATGCCAGTGAAAGTTCCAGCTGCTTGCCAAGTCCTGGAGCAGCTTACTCCCTCTGAGCCACATGTGTCATTACTTGCTGCTGGTGCTGATAGCTAAATGCCTCCTTAATGTTTGTGCGTGCAAGTGTGTGAGTCCATTTTTATATACAGACGCATTTCTCCGTGTATGTGTGTGTCTGCCTCCCTCCATTTGTTTCAAAGTGTGTGTTCTGGTGTGACTTGAGCGAGGGGCTCAGGGTCGAGGGTTGTTTATTTAATGTCACATTCACTTCAGACGCTGTGACACAATTGGCTGTCTATTTTAAAGCCCATGATAATGACCTAAGGAGACAGAGTGTGACTCTGACCTTAACACTGAGCAGCTACACACAAGACAAGTGGTGTATATGTGTGTGTATTTGTGTGTGTGTGTGTGTGTGTGTCTGGCCTGTGTGGGCGCATGCGATGGCAGCTCTAATTTTGGAATTCCCCAAATGATCTCCATCTCCGCTTAGTCTGCTGTTTTAACTCACTCCCTTCCTTCGATATGCTTTTGTTTCTCTTCCTGAACTGCCCGTCTTGGTCTCTCTTTCTCTGTTTTTCCGCTCACTTCATTTAGTTTTTATCAGCGTATCTGACTCCAGCCCTCCCCTCCCCTCCCCTCTTAACTCAATGACCATCTCCCCTGGGTGATTGCTTCAGATGGCACCCTCATTATGATGAGATAGTCTAAAGAGAGGGTGCTTATCTAATGATGACACAAAGGGAGGCAGACTAAGCTACAGGCTGTTTGACTGGGAGGGGGCTGGGTGGGTCCAAACTGGGATCTACAAATTCTGTAACACTTACTGTTGCCGGCATGATCTTTCAATGTTGCTACAAACATTATAACTTGATGGTGTATCAAGCCGCGTTGAAATCTGGCTCTGCAGCGGCGGAAAGGCTCATCTAGTTGATTCATGCCTTGTCATTCCTAAGTATTATTAATGTTGACATTTGCTGCCCTGTGGGAATTCAGCTTTGAGCTCCGGCGAAATTGAAGAAAACTAAATAATGAGTTGCGCTAATATTATGTTTCATTATCAGATCATACCCGGGCTCTAAATTTCAAGCAGAACCACAACATTTTGTTAGTGTGGACGGGGCGACGTGATAATTTGTGAGCAGGATTTGTGATAACATTGTGTCAGGAGTTCTATGCTGAATTCCCCGAGCTGTAGACTCAACATGCCTGAGTAAACTGGACGCTGAAATATATACGAGGAGACCAGCTGAGAGCCGAGAGCCGAGCAGGAACAAAAAGATTGCAAATTTGAGGTGGGACATTAATGTGAATGAACACTCACGGCTAAGTGAGTCTTATGATTTATGTAAAGTCTATGCAGGCAGAGAGCATGTCTTTTCTAAGGGGAACATTCAAAGACAGTGAGGTGAACAGGCCCTGACTCGGCTCTTTAAGGCGCACACAGCGTCTCGTAGCGCTGAAAGGCCCAGACGCTGCCACAAGTGCTGACCTCATCCTGCCATTTTCCACCCAATTTCTCCTCTTCTTTCAATTTTTTAAATTTCCAGGGCAAGGTTAGACAAAAATGAGCTCTTTGAAGATCGAGCTCAAAGGCGCTTAAATAATCTTACTAAGAGTGAGCGTCATGGTATGAATTTTATATTCACCCAGGGAGAGCAAATCTTCCAAGTGTTAACTTACTTCTGTCATCTAAATTAACTACTCCTTCAGGCTGGCTGAACAGGCTCCTGCATCACTGATGTGGCATGATGATAAGTTGGCCCTTGAAGGCTTCTGTTTAGGCAAATAACTGAAAATGAGCTGGATTTATAAGGAGATGATTACTTTACATGTTGTTTGTGTTCGCACCATTTAAATGTCAGATGATTCAAGACCTTCACCGAACCACTGGGAGTGTATAATCCGATTAAACGTGTCCAATTTTAACTACATTTTCCTTATTTGAATTAAGTGCTATTCAAGATTTCTACAATTGGAAATCATTCACAGAAACACAAACTGAACCTGAGTGTATTAAAAAACACAAACAGAAGACTCCTGTTTTTATCATTTCAACCGTTATCTGCTGTCGGTGTATTTACGTCTGTCATGTCGAGTTCACTCAAAAATAAATGAATGCCAGCCAGGTTACAGACATGCTCTAACCCTACCAGGCAACAAGAACACACTGCCAGCTTGTTTTTTTTTTTTTAATCTGAAAGCCTCTCACTCACTCTATCTCCGCTTCTCCACCCTCTCTCTCTCTCTCTCATTTCATCCCTACGTTCTGACGCTAATCCAAATCTGGATTTCCAGATATTAAAAGGCCGACGGTCATGGCGTGTTTTGGAAAGAGGAAACTGGGGAATTGGGTCTTCCTGCGAGTCTCGATGGAGATAAAAACACAAGGGGGATAAAGCAGCGACAGGACGGAGAACAAAGAAACAACCATTCTGCTGGTAATGATTTGGTGGAACAAAGTGGCTCAGCGTTGGCGGTCCGGGATACCAAAAAGACCGGTCATTGCATGAAGGAATGTTGCTTTTTTTGCAATACAGCGTTCGGCTCCAGAGCTGGCTTTTGGTATGATTTAAGGCCCTCCTTGTGGGTGTGGAGCATTGGCCACAGAGTGACTAGTGGGAGAACAAAAGATGTACAGCTGCTGAAGTCATAAGAGAAACCAGGTGCCAAATGTTGGGAAATATCTACAGTACAAATGTATCAGCCAAGAGCATTGTACAGGGGAAATAACTGGCCTGCAACAATGGCTCCTGATCCAATACCACACATATATATCCACTGTTAGCATATTAACATGCAAGTGTGAAGGCACAGCCTCGCATATACGCAAATACACACGGATTTTACAAGGACATTTAGGTGGAGTGAAAAGACGCTTCCCATGGGTGACCCGTCGAGAAGAGTGGGAGATGTGTGAAAGATGCAGAGCAGACTGGTCGGGATGACACCAGCTTAGGCTAGAGTGCGATGCAGTGGTCTATATTTATTCTCAGGTCTGCTAAATGAGGTCACTCAGGTGGTCCTGCTGAATACATTCCCCATCTCCATCATGAATCATCTGCTGCTTATTATTCCTGTCCAGCCCATGGGGGCTCGCTTTCATACAGCAGGACGGGGCTGTGTGTACGTGTGCGTGCGTGTGCTCCCCTGTCTGTGCGGGCGTGCGCGAGCTCTCGTGCACGACATCTGCCCAAAGCGCTGAACAAGAGGATGGATACAGCCCATGTGACAGACAGAGAGCAGGTTGTTTAATGAGAAAGTGGATGAGAGGTGACATTCATTGGCTACCTTTCACACACCGCCCCCCTATTCTCAACAGCATTCAGACTTCCACTTAGATGAGCCGAGCAGGCATTGGGTAGTCACAGTAACCACAGGCGATAATGTTCACATTTTCACAAAAAAAAACTAAAAGAGATAAATACATAAACAGGCACAAGCACCGTCTGATCACTCACACTTAGCATCAAGGAAAAACAGCAGCACACAGAGCTGTTTCATCCATTTGAGGCAAAGCAGGGTGCTACACAGAGCCGTGTCAGGTGTGTCTGTCTGCATCAAACAGAGCGGCACAACTGAATTGGCTATTTCTCATACCCATGATATTCCTATCTCCATTTTTGTTTACATTTGCAACCCAGACTCCAAGTGAGGGAGAAAGAAAAGAGTGCCTATTTGCACAAAATATTTCACTCCTGAATGAGCACAGAGAGGGTTAGATTAGGTTTATGGGCCTGATTCCAGAGATAACCCACCCCAGCAGATCTGGCATGCATGCGAACACACACGTGCACACACACACACACACATATACACATCCACACTTGCACAAACACATACAGAGTGGGGTTGGCAGACTGGAATAATACTGGGGGATCTAGATGTTTGCACTTTGAACCTTTTCTAATCCAGAGTATTAGGACATGGCTAAAGCCTGATTATGGCGGAATGAAATGGATCTAAATAGATGTCCCAGCCCATCAGCCTTCCATTTCTTTGTCCTCGAAATAGAAATGGAAATCAGTAATCAACCTCCAACCTCTCACTGCCGTCCCTCCCACATAGCCTCCTGCACAGGTTTGGCTTTGGCAAAGAAAATTCATTCAGACTTTCATATCATCTCGGATGAATTAGGCACGCTCGGCTCAGCCAATGTTTTCTTTGCCTGTTTCTTTACAATGATAAAAACTGGCAGACAATACAAAGTAGTCATATCTATGACACTAGAGCTGCATTTTCAGAATCCAATATTGAATTCGTATTAGTATAAATGTGGTTGTGAGTAATCTGCTTGGACACGGCTGATTTTCTGATCTTCATGTCTAACAATGGTGCTCTTTTCCGTTTAGTTTTTTTCACCTTGTAGCAGCTCTAGTATTAGTGCGTGTTGCCCGTTTCCCAGGAGTCCCTCTGTGCGTGAACGGCGAGCAGGTAGCAGCATTAGTGTCAGGGTTTAAGGTGGTTAGCGGCCCACTGCACACAACTGTTGCTCAGCTCACTGCTTCAGAGTACAGCCAGAGGGGGAGCTCCTCTCCTGTGCCCTGATTCCACTGCTCCTTCTCTCTCATGCACACACACAAATACACATACTCATACACACTAACAGACACGCAAGGGAACAGCAGGCAGCATACACGACAAATACAATCACGCTGAAAAAAGGTTGCGAAAAAATGTATGGACATGTAAAAATTTGGGCTAAACAGCCGCCAACACACACTGGAGCACAAACTGCGATGTACGTGCAAACACACATTCATACACGTACACACACACACACACACACTGGCTGCCTGTGTAGCCAGAAGATCAGGCAGGACTTAAGAGCTCCTCCGGCACCAAAATTACAGGGTACCTCTAAATCCTTCCAGCAGAGAGCACTATGGGATAGAGCGGGTTGGGGGAGGAGAGGAGGGTGGTGCTATGGATGGGTGAGGGAGGTAGGTGAAGTGGAGAGGTGAGTGTGTGTAGGGGTGAGGTGTTTAAAGAGGGGTTTGGAAAGAGGAGTGCAGGGTTTGTGGGGGTGCAGGAGAGGAAGCGGGAGGTTCCTTTTTTTGAAGACAGGAGAGTGTGCGGGCCGGGGAGGAGTGAGACTTGATCTGTCTGAAGTGGAGTTGCATGCGAGTGTGTACGTGTGTGTTCAAGTCTGTGTGTGTGTGTGTGTGTGTGTGTGTGTGTGTGGCACTGGGTGGGGGTGACTGTGCGTGCATGCATATGTCGGTGAGGGAATATAGAAGGAGGTGATGAAGTGAGGAGTTGAGAGAAGGAGGAGGAAATTTCAGTTTGAGAGAAGAAGAAGTGGGAGGTGATCGCTTTCTGTGAAGCAGAGGAAGCATATGCGTGTGTGTGTGTGTGTGTGTGTGTTTGTGTGTGCATTTGTGTGTGTGTGTGTTTCTGCCAGCTCTCTTCTGCCTCACTAACACTCACTATTTCTCTTGCATGCTCCCCTGAGTGCCTCGCTGTGTGTGCCTCTTGGCCTCTTTGCAAATGAGCATCTCTAGGTGAAGTTGTGTGTGTGTGTGTGTTGGTGCATTTATGTGTATTTAAGCGTGTATGCATGCTGGGACAGATATGTGTATGAGCATAATTTGTTCTCCTGCGTATAAATGTTAAAGTATTCAGGATTATGTGAGTTTCCCCATGTGATTTGTGTGTTTTATGTGTGCTTTTACGTGTGTGTGGTCTTTGCGCATCAGTCAAGTCAGTCCCAGATTACAGAGCCAAAGGTTGGGCATTACGGACTTTCGTGTCCGGCACCGCTGGGCTTGTGCTTCAGGACTACTTATGACAGCTTTTAACCTCTGCAGAGGACCTGTCAGCGCCTCCCAAAGTGTCTCTGTGTGTGTGTGCGTGTATGAGTGTGTCTATACAAGCCTCACAGTCTGCAGAGACACAGAGAGCTTCTGCATCATTTAGCTATGGGTGTCTTTGTGTCACCTCTCTAGTGGATCCAGCAGGGCAGAGCTTTTACACCACTGCACTTTCCACTCCCCATTTCCCAACTCAGCAGGCTGCAAAACCTCCTGCTCCTGGACACAGCACAAAACTTCCTATCGCGTCCACACACACACACACACACACAAAACATAGATTGTCCTATGAGCCGGGCCAGCACAAGGAAACACACTTAGACAGGCCGAATTTTCCTTTCACAAACCCATGCCAACACACAAACAACCAAAAGTACACACCGGGTGCAGGCCGTCTGTCGGATCGGGAGGAGATAAAGGACGCAGAATAACAGGCGGACCTTGGGGAGCGGAGCAAGTCATCTGTCTCAAACAGGAACAGACTGAGCACACTCCAACATGACAGATGCAGACAGACTCATCTAAGAGCACATTGCATCCTCAACCTTTCTCCTGCACTCTTGCCTCCCCCCTGCCATCCTCTTCCACACACACACACACACAAAGACACACATAAAATGATGAAGGGCGCCTGCTCAAAATGTGTGAGCATGCTCCTAAGCCAAAACCCCACATAATCTGACAGGTGTGCACCGAGGGAGTTCAGATCATAGAATTTTGTACCCGGTCGATTGGCACAATAAAACAAACTAACCTGAGGGAGGGAGACTTACAGCTTATAATACCATAAGCTGTTGCATATAGTATTAAAGTTATGAGAGGCAGCGACAGCAGCCCAGGCATCCAATAATAATTTCATAACCATCCTGCTTGTTAAATCCAAACCTACCTCGTCTCTCACTCTCTCTAATATGGAACATTTTTAGATATTAGCTTTTCAACTTTACCAGCTATTTCAGCGATAATGTATTCTGTTGTGTGGAGAAGTTGCCAGTAGCCCACACAACCCTCCCTAATGACAGAGTAGCTAATTGGATGTAATGGCTCTTTTCACCGATATCATCGAGCTGCAGCCGCAGAAAACCTCAGCAGTTTTACACAAATCATGTGCATGGTGAAAACAGGGGAAAAAGAGCCTGGAGAAGAGGCCTGCTGTTTCTCTTTTTGCTTCATTTGACCAGAAGTTGTATACAAGTAAAAAAAGCACATACTTAATATAACCATAAAAGGGAAGATTCTAGTTGAGGCGACAGAGACTGTTATTCTTCTTTGTTTGCAGTGAGCCTCTTTCCTTATCCATTAGATGATTATTTGAAAAAAAAAAAAAACTGGCACAGCCCTGGTGGGCACACACACATTAACACTTGAATACACAAGACTAGCAGGTGAACAAACAGGCTCTGAGAGCTGCACACATAAACAACACAAACAACATAAAAACCCCCAGCATGCGCACACACACGCATCAGAAATCCGCTCGCAGACAGTGCATCATTTGACTAATAGCAGCTGAAATGTTGCGTGTTCAGAGAAATAAGCAGAAGGCAGGAGGGAAAATAGGTCAGAGAGAAAAGACCAGCATTTCACCTTCCTATTGGTTAGAGCTAAAGGTTAGAAGACATGCAACACATACTGAAGCACACACACACACACAGACACATGCGCGCACACTCCCAGCACGCACACACACAAACTCCAAAAGCTAAAGGTTAATATTGTCATGTGGGAGTTGCTGAGTTACTGTTTATCTCATGCTCAACCAATGTGTGTGTATGTGTGTGTGTGTGTGTTTAGGGCTTGTGTGTGTGTGTGTAGCTATCAATGAGTACACGGAGTTTCATCCCTGCTTAAGATAGAGGGAGGGGGGTCCACTCTGGTGTTTCATTAATCCCATCATAGACCCAGTGTTTCCCTTATCACAGGTATTAGATGGCAAGATGCCCACTCCTCAACTGAATACCCACTAATCCACATCAACAATCAGTCCGCATGACTTCCTCGGTCTTGTAGCGAATAGCAGCACCGTCAGTTTTTTTTTTTTTGATCCTCCATCACTGCCATTCTTCAGTTAGCTGACTGATCACTTCATGCCGCCACTTCAGATGAAAAGCTGCACACCTCAGCCATATCCTCTGGCCCCCTCTGAGGTTAAGAGCATTCTGGGAAGTTATGCACAAAGGAGTGGAGCACGGTATTCAGTTTTCATTCTCCATTAACCATCATGGAGAGCTGGGGTTGTTGCCAAGAGAAACGGTGGACAAGAGAGACAATATCTGTTGACATTATAAAGGGTAAGTGCCCTGAGAGAAGCGGCTGCGAAGAAATATGTTGATAGATTTTTAAACACAAAGAAATTATGAGCTTATTGGATGTTTGAGATGGATTACAATCACAGCAGAAGCGATGAAAATAATGCATGCATCAAGGCCTCTAAATATGATTGCTTATGTCTGATCTCCCAACTGCAGGATTATGCAGAATTTACAGGATCTATTTTCTGAAAACTTGTTTAAAAAAAGAAAGGAAACATATGTACCCACAATCTTCTCATTCTGACTCACTCTGAATCTGTAAATATTTACACAAAGCAAGTGTTCTTGGCACTTCTAATTGTTATAAAAGTTTTCAACAGAGACAGACGGAGTGCTTTGTAAGTCCTTTAAAAGTCTTTGTATTAATCCTATAGCCTAATACAAATCCCAGTGGTTGTGTTCTTTAACTATGCAGTAACATCCCCATCAGTGGGTGGTATGGGTATCATCAGGTTACACATGTGTAATCAGCTGACAGATGCACACAGAAGGTCTCATGGTGAGGTTGTTACTCAGCAGGGGGCTCATTGAAGTTTTCGTTTTGCTTCATTTGCACTGATAATCACTTGAGGTGAACCATGGTTCACGCACTAAATCCCTCCAGATGATAAAACTGATCCTCTGCGTCTTTTCTCTGCCCCTTTGTGTTCGCCTACAAGGGTGATACGGGACTCTGGACTCTGGAGAAGAGTCGCCTGCCTGGAGCTGAAGGTCCACGAGCCACAAATCAGCCTGCGCTGCCTGATAAAAGAAGCGCTGGGATGGATCGGAATGCGGTGGGAGATAGTGGTGGCGTGTCAAAGGCCAGGAGGCACCAAAAAATCTACACTCACTAAAAAAGCTAATCTGCAGCGTTCCCCCCCTTCCCCACACCACCACCACCTCAACACACACACCCTGAGGGAACCGGAGCTGAAACCCTGGAACAAGTTAACCAACATGAACAGCACAGGACTAAATTTCCTCTGAGAACCAAACTGCGTGCGCCTGTAAAAGATTTGTGCTTGCAGCAGCTCAGTGTTTCTGTGCACATTTATGTAAATGTGTTTTGATGCCTAAGTGTGTGCCAATGTGTGTGACCACATTTGTGTGTGTGTGAAGCCGAAACACTGTGTCCATTCATTCTCAGTGGAGAGTGTAACATCATTTTCATTGACCTTTTCAATCGGGCCTCCAGAAGAGGGTTATGACAACCGAGCCAGCCTTATGTTCCCTCCGCACAATTACGCTCATCAAAAATGGGAAACAAACAAATAAACAATAACCCTTTCCGCGGGCTTACAACTGCAAATAGACGATGCGAAAATGACTCAATGGGGTATTCGGAGTAAAAGGGGATGATGCAGTGGTGCAGCGTGCAAGGAGAGACAAGCTGAGTGTAATAGCTTAGGTGAAAAAATGCCATCATGGTAAATGAGGCTGCCAGGGCAATGAGCAGGTCAGACACACACAAAAGGGAAAAGATTTAGTGCTGCAGCTCACTTTTTTCCTCATGTAGATGATTTCTTTTTCTTTTGGACGTTTTTCTCGCCAGAAAAACAGTGAAAAATGGCGACCGCAATCGCTAGGTCGTGATTCAAACCCTAGATTTTTTTGTCCAACCAGCAGTCCAAAAACAAAAGATGCTCAATTTACAATAATAAAAACAGAAAAGGGCAGAGTGTCCTCACAGTGGAGGGGGATGAAGAAGAGAGTGAATGTTTGGAGGGGGTTTTTTGGTGCTTGATAAATGGCTGAGAAGGAATAACGGACAAACCATTTCAGAGCAAAAGAGATTACAGCACTGCAGAGAGAGACAGAAAGATAGACAGAGAGAAAGAGAGATGTCAGAGAGAAACAGACAGTCTACTTGTTATTAAAGAGAGAGTCGATGTCAGCCCATCTGTTGTCCGCAAAAGCAAAATCTGCAAGCGGCAGAACAAAGGCGGAGATAGAGAGCAAAAAGAGAGAGCGAGAGAGAGAAAGAGGACAGTGCACATGTGTGTGGGCGTGCGTGTGTCCCTGTGACTGTGTATGTGAGAGCTTGTGTGCCTGCAAACCCCGGGGGAATCTCCTGTACCTGCTAACATGGAGGCGAGTGAACAAAGCTGACTGCAGCCAACGTGGGACCTGAGTCGGAGCAGCTTGAACTCACGCAGACACACACAGACGTAGAGAAAACACAAAGTGGCAGAGAGGGAGAAGACAGATTTATCATAGAAAGAGGGCTCGGATGTAGCTGATGTGTAAAAGCGCAAGAGCTGCGAGCGCGGCTCCAAACCACAGCGAGGCTTCTCCAGCTCCAGCTCTGAGGCCGTGCAGCCTGCAACACAAGAAGCACACTCTTCCTCCTTTCCTCTGTTATTCGCCAAAACCCCAATCAGTGAGCACAGCCGACCACAGAGAAAATGCTGCTGATTACATCCTAATACACACAAAGCCTGCAGCTGACGCACATATACAAATGCACACGCACACACGCTCTGATTACAACCTCTCTAGTGCTCCTCTCTCCTCATCCCCAGTATCAGTTACACGGTAAAGCCACGTCGATGGAGGATCAGTGTATTTTGGCGCAGGCCGGTGAAGGAGTTTGGGAGCTTAACCTCTAGTCAGAGAAAGGAGGCGAGGGGGGGGGGGCTGAGGCTCCGGACCCCCGTGCCCCCCAGCATAAATAAACAGCTACAACACAAAAATGTCTGGCAGACCTGAAACAATTTCCTGAAGGATCTGTCACTGTGCAGGAGGGATGGGGAGAGGAGGAAGACGGGGATCTAAGAAGGAGAGAAAATAGGTGGAATGGCAAGGCGGAGGGGGGAGAAAGATTGAGTTGCAGAAGAAAAAAGAAAAAAGAGGAACCGAAAGAGAGAGGAAGAAATTGGACCTGTGTGTTTGGGAGGTAAAAATTGTTCCCTCGCTGTCTACACAATCATCAACTCGCTGCGGTGGCCTGAATCCAAACACATCACGCTTTTATTTGAAGACATGGTGCTTTTTTCCAGCATCCATCAACCCATCCATCATGGCATGCTTGCACAAACATTGACAGCGCACGCATTGACACCCATGGGACCGCTGACTGGAAATATCTAATGCTCAGCTAGGATACAGTGAATTGTATGTGTATGTGCAGCAAATACACAATAGATTCGGCTGCTTCTATTACATGAGCAAATGGGTGCAGATAGAAGAAGGAGGATGGACGTGTGAGAGCGCATTGTGTTTTCCGTGAGTGTATTTGCATGCTAGTGAGTGCTCATGAGAGTATATATATTTGAATTTGCTTATGTGGCTTTGTGCTTATTTGTGCCTGTGAGTTTGTGCACACACACACACACACACACGCACACGCCTCTTGTGTGTGTTTGTCTGCGTCTGTTGCTGTTTGTGTGCTTGTGGTTGTGCTGGAATGGAACACGGACATTTTGCCACTGAGCTGAATTCACAGAAAACGGGCTTGGTCCGGGCCTGCAGAGCAGTATTTAGACTGGGTATTTATGCATTGGACAACCACAGCAATCTCTATCACCGCCTCGTGATTCATGTTTGTTTGCTTTGCTCGGTGCTGATTCGTTTCCATCAAGAAGCCCCCCGTTTCTTTACCGCTCTCCCAACACGTTTTCCGCAGAAATGTTTCACGCCATTCCCCGGTCAGGGTTTCATCAGCCACCCCTCATCGTAGCTGACCAAGCATTCAGTGGTTTCCATAGCAAAGATGCGACATTAAAACTAACAACCTCTATAATTACACATCCATATTTCTCCGATGAGTTTGTGTAAACAAGCCCAGGCTCCAGCTCGGGGAGGCGGACTTCTTGGCAGGCCCGGGCTGAGGGTGCCACTGAATGGCTGTCGGAAAACAAAGCCATTTCAGAGTGTGCCTTGGAAAAGAGAAACCACTGTTCTGGAGATGGTGGAGAGGGAGAGCAACTCCTTCTGAGAGACAGAGAGCTGTGATTTGAGCTTAGCTTTTGGCCAGAGAAGAAAGACACTGAGAATATGTGTTGTTGGCAAAGCAGAGGGCAAACAACCTCAGACATCTCAGATGGAAAAGGAAATGTGCTTTTCCAGAGTGTTTTAGATTATGGGTTGTCTTTGTTTTATCTTGCACTTATGCTTTTTTTTTTTCACAGAAATGCAGCATTGTCCGATTCAATTTGCCTTATGGACAATGATGCTCCTCTCCTTGTGTCCTACATTTACTCTTCCTAATCACCATAGACTCCGCTCCAGACATGCATCCCTCCAGGAGTCTAAAGATGTCTCCTCTCTCTTTGCCTAAGGCTATTAAAGGGCCGCACAGACCACAGAGATGGTGTCTGCATTTTGAATGGAATTTAAAAAAATTTAAAAAAAACAGGGAGCAACTTTCAACAACTCGAATTCGCTCATAGAGAAAAGAGTCAGATGGCAACTGAGTTTGTGTTAGCTCAGAGAGGAAAAAAAAAAAAGAAAACTAACAGCGCTGTTGTCTCGCAGAGTTAGCTTTGTGGTCCCTTCGTGGTCTGTGCGCTGAAAGGAGATCTAACATATCAGTTAACAAAAATGAGTTGAGCGCAGACTTCCCGCTGCACCTCTACACACACACACACACACACAACTTAGGAGAGTAATGGAAGAAGAAAGGAAAGGTTGGAGGAGTGGGAGCAAGGGATGACATAGTAAGGGAGCTCACACGCAGGATAAAATATTCTAATAAGATAAGCATGGAGCACAGCCGAGGAGGGATGAGTGTCTGCATTTGAAGATGCACGAAGCGGACTAATTGAGATGAATACATGAATATATCAGCTTCATCTAACAGCGACGGGTTCAGCCCGTAACCAATGGTAACCATTCACTTGTACAGCCACGTGAGCAGCCCTCCCTCTTAAAGAAAGTCCTCATACCCCCCCCTCCAAACAGCCCCCCCACCCCCCACTCTAAACAAACTCCTCTGTAATAAACGAAAGGCAATAACCAGCGACAATAACGCTGTGCCTGCTAACCCTCTCTGAATGAAATATCCAAAGGAGAAGTAGCAGAGGCAGCCTGGATAGATTTGCAAAGCAAGCAGAAAGTCATATATTACACTGGCACTCTAATAAACACTGGGGCTGTATTCCCTCACAGGGGGGGTTAAATCTCCTTATCCCAGGCCATGCTGCTCCACCGGTGCTAACCTGACCTGTTAGCAGGGATGACTTTGAAAATGGAATCCTTTAAGGCTTACTGCTTAAAACTCTAATCTGCCACATCAATGACAGCCGACCCACCGTGATTTTCCACACAAATCTAACCCTAAATCCTGATTTGTTAGTTTACTAATTGAAATCCTGTCATTCGGTCTAACTAAATGACCAGGTTTAAAGAATAGTGGTTTAATTTTGGTTTTGTAGCTTGAGGAACACGTTTTTAACTACAGTATCCTCCAGAAATAAGATATTCAATCAAGTTAAAAAGTGTTTTTTCTTGAACCGTTTTGGAGTTTATGTATCCTTTGTTGTTTCGGAGAACATTTTCCCAGTAAAACAAATGACTTATTTGTGTTTTTTAAGCGATTCTGAAGCTCTGCACTCTGCTAAATATGCACAAAACAATTCGTCCTTTGTTCTTGTCTGCTAACATGTATTCGGGAGAGTCCACAGAATCTTGCAGTGTCTCTCGCTTGTAATTAAATATTTCAGAGTGAATATACAGAGGGAGGTTACCAGATGTTAACAGTTATCGTTTCTCAACAAAAATTCATTTAATTACGAGTTAGAAATGTGTGAGTTATTTGGCTCCCTCTGATCTGACAATCAAAATGCCTTTGTCTTTTTTTCAAACATGCAGTGCTGACAAATTCAGCCGCCTCTTTTCCAAATAGCTGTGATTTGATTATGGTAATTTTATGTTGACTGGAGAAGATGACATTTAACACTTTTTTTTTTAGTCAGATTGCTGTTATTACTCTAGAAAATGGCGGTACGCACCTGCAACGCTTTATGAGACTATATTTCAGCCTCGTTTGTTTATGTTTAATGTTCCCGAGTTAACTTGCATTATTAATATGAACACTACGAGGGGGCGCATGCACATATGTTGAAGTGTTTACATCCTCTCAAATGTAGGGCAGGCTGGGATCTTGTGATCCGAGGCATCCGGGCCAGGGATTTCAACCTTGACCCTCAACTCTCCCAAGGGCAAATAAAAGGAGAAGTAAGGCAGAAAAATAGAGTACTGGATGCGTACTGGCCAGTAGAGGAGGATTCCTTGGTGGGTAACTGGGTGTAGGGCTGCATAATGTGTAGGCTGGTGAGCAAATCACATCTATACAGGAGAGAGCCCACGCAAAAGTGCATGAGTGTGAGAGATACGGTATGCAGCATGCCTCCTAACCCTAATCCTGTCAGGTGAGAGCCTGCAGGGAAGATCATCCCACAGCCGCAGATGTAGTTTGTCAGATATACGCCTTGTTTCTTAAAGACCGGGTCATCACCCTTTGTTTGAGTGAGTCAGGAAATAAAAAGCTCTTTTACATTATCAATTTATCCTCTAATGGCAATCAACTGCTGTGAGTTCCCAGGCTGAAAAAACGGAGAAATGGATTGGATTTACCCGCAAAGTCAAATAAAGTAGGCGAGAAGAATGAAAAAACAACCTTGCTGTTTGCTGTGAGTGGGCATTATATGTCTCAGTGAGGCAATCTTCTGGAGGTGAGATAGCAGCGTGCTTCACTGCAGCGGTATTCTGGTGAGGAAGTCGGTGTGTGTCAGAGACCGGGATGGTACACTGAGATGGAGAGTGACAGCTGTCAGTAGGGATCAGGCTTACCCTGCCCACTACACAGGAAATCAAAGCAGGAGACGAGTGCATGAAAACAGGCTGAGTCTGTTTACTGCCTCATGGCCTTACTCTTATATAGAGTATAGACTCACTGGCCCAAGTAACCACTGAAAACATATCACCGAGCAGTCATGGTACATTATTTCAACGAGGAGCGAATAGGAGAGAAAATGGAGGGACTTTTTTGGCTCCACTGGGAACATATAAAGACTGTCTGTATATATGTGTGTGTGGGGGGTATGTATGCTTGTCCCTTCTCTCTCCTCGCTCTGTTGCTCATTTTCTCCATTATATTTCCTCTGACTTAAAAGCCTCCTGTCTAAAATCACTTCTCTCCTGACTCTAACCCCTAAACACAGCGCGGCCATTTTTCTTCACAAACAGCTCATTCCATATCCTGTGTTTAGACAACGCAATGAAATACAACCAGTTTGTTCGCTCATACACCACAGGGGTGAGAAGGCGTATGTGTGTGCGTGTGTGTTTGTGTGTGTACATAGGGGGTGGGTGGGTGGGTGGGGGGAGTGCTGACGGACAGCACAGGCTGGTGCTGGCCTGTGGTTTAGATCAGTGCAGGGTTATCATTACGGGGTCCCTGCTGTGTTTCCGCGACCCCTCGACCATGAGTTTTGACCTTTAACCCCCCCACGACTCCTGTCAGAGCTCGGCTAGGATAGACGGGACCGAGTGGACGGGATCCCCTGCTGTGACACCAAGGCACCCACAAATATATACACACACATGCACCATTTGTTGCTTACTTTACCCCACACCTTTTGTTGCTTATTCAACCCCGCGGATGGTGGAGAAGTTAGAGCGGGGGAGGGGCGGAGATAAACAGACAGAGTGGGAGACTTGTGGTGAACAAGAAAAAGACCGCAGGAAGATTCAGAGGAATGTCCACTCCCTATGCATCTTCCTCTCGTCTCAAACCGCCACTGCCACGTTTGACCGTTAATCAGGCCAGATAAGCCGGGTCTTTATAGGCCGAGCAGATTTACACCACTCTGCTGGCCGGCTGGACCGCATTCCCAGCAGAGACAGCGGGATAACGCACTCACATCTTCTAGGCGGGGATAAGCTGGCCTAAAGGGGCCTCAGCATGCACACAAACACACATATATGCAGAGCACTGTACAAGAGGAGCTGGAAAAGTGTGCTCAGAGCAGGTGCAGGCTGTCCCTCTCTTGCTCTCCTAAGAAAACACACATATATTAAAAGCACACACAGAAACCAAGCATGGTCATTATCTTAATGATAGATGAAGTGTGTCATGGTGTATGCACAGGCTGCGGAGGAATAAATAACTCCAGCTCTTCCTGTTTCAAAGGACAACAACATTAACATAATACCAAGACAAATACTACAGCCGATTACTGCTGACGCGGGAACGTTATAGTATATGAGCCTAATGATGATCCACATTCAGGCTGGATCCTGCACGTCCAGCCGTCCTCATGAAGGATTTATAACCGGTTGTAGTTCACAGTCTGAGCAGTACAGAGCAAATGTTAAGTATTTTTAACGCTTGCATAAGTCCAAACATCAGCAGCAGTGTGTTGTATGAAAAAGTCAACTTAAGGTAAAACAGACATTTTCCCCTTGATGTCGGTTCACGCTTTAGTCATGCATGCCCACGCACATGTCACTAAAAGAGTGAGTTAAAATATTTATGATGTAATCAGGAGACAATATGCGGAGCCGTATTGTTAACAGCCGGCTAGGAAAAACTGGGTGCAGATGCCCAAACTGCCCAAGGTGTTTTCGAGAGACATGTGGGTGTAATAAAGCTCAAAGAAATATGTCTTAAAGTCCACATGATGTGTAGCCACAGGACTCGCCCCCCCACTCTAAAACTGTCGCTTGATAACATCACAGGCTTCATGCTTCCCTGCTTTCTAGCTTTAAGGGAGAGTTCACAAATATCGATTGAACTGCTGCAGATCAAAAGGAAAACATATGTGAGATTTAATTAAGCATGGATTCTTTCCTTCGGAGGGGCATGATATGAAAAAGCTATTTTTACTGTAAGAATGAAATAAAGTTCGGCTTTACTTTCTTCACATAAAAGGGGTTTTACTTTTTATCTTTGGAGGCATTTAAAACTCTAAAAGATCTTAAAAATAAGTGGTCCAGAATAACACCAGATAGAAGAATATTTGGAAACAAAATGATAAGATTCAAGCGATAATAACTGTGAAAATGGGTTGATGAACACCAGAACAGTTAACAAACCTCAGTTAATTCACAGGAGATGATTTATTTCATATTTCCCACAAAGCCTTTATTGATTTCTCTCCGCGCCAGGAGTTTTCTGGCAAAGCCTCCTTGTCGCATGTTAGCATTGACATTGTCTCGCCAATGTCACAGTCATCTCTGATCATTTCACTGATTCAATGAGGAATCAATTACAGATATGGCAAAGCACCCGACTGTCAGTATCCTCAGTCTACATCAACCACAACACATGTTATGATTTTAGAAAGCTCCTCAAGTCCTTCCAGGAAATGTAGGAAACGACTGGCTAGAGGAAATTTAGATAAGGCCTAAATAACATCAAGAATTACACTGTCTTTTGATTTGCCAGATTATGAGCTTCTGCTACAAAGCTGACAAGATGAAGAAAACAGCGTCTAGATTGTCTCATCCAACCAGATTTAAAATTGCTTAGGCATGCCAACTTGTGACTTGATTTATACGGCTGAAACTGTCACTTGATAACATCACAAGCTAACATAATTTCTTGCTGCTGACAAGATACCATGCTCAAAGACCAAAACCAATACACATACGTCTCTGTCTTGCTTTTTTTCTGAATTCTCTATCATGTGTGTCACCTCCGAATGTTGTTTTTTTTTCTTCAAGATAAGAGACGAGGATTATTTATGACCTGGCTGTTTGAAATACTTGATTTTTGATTAGTCAAATGTCATACTCTCAGTGTTTTAGTCATAAAAGGCTGAGTGTCAACAGGCATGTCTGTCTATATAATCCGTCAAAGCGTTAGTTTTTGTCAGCAGTCAAATTTGCTAAATAACATGGAGGATATCTCTGATGTTCCTTTTAAATTTATTTTGAGAGCATGAAACTAAAATTAATGATTGTTGTGTGACCGGTCACCGGCAAAGAAAAGGAAAACAGAGACAAGAAAACAGCAGGGAGACAGTATGGTAGTTAAAAGACACAAGGAAAAGACATCAACTAAATTGAAGAAGTCAGACACAAAGAAAAGACAAATCAAGCCTAACCTTAGATTTTCTCTTTTTATCCTATTTTTATCATTGATGGAAATCTCCAGTGTAACATGATTTGTGACGGACGAGCAGTTAGACGTTTTAACTTGACTGTTAAATGTTCAGTTTAATGCTCTATCATGTGACTGGACTGTGTAGCACTCTCTCTGATCCTCTGACCTCTCAGAGCCCTTTAACACCACGAGTGATGTTCACCCATTCACACCATTTTCATACACTGATGGCAGTAGATGCTGTGTCCATCAGTACTGACTAATCCCCGAACACATGCAATCACACTCCACTAGCTTTGCCACCAGAGGCAGCTCAGAGTTCAGTGTCTGGGTGAAGGACGCTTCAGCGTGTATAGCTTCAAATCACCAACATTTAGATCAAGTGATGACCAATGCCCTGGCGGTCATTTTAATCAGACTGGCAAGTGTGTTGATTGGAAGAGACTGTTGTCATGGTTGGTTGCTGTCATGTCTGTTTACCATGAAGCTGGAGAAACATTTTCCAGATGTATAAAAATAGTTTTAAATTAAAACAATCATCTCTTATTTAATATTTTGTGTTGACTTGTTTGTTTTTTTAGATCATAGCCAAGTTACAGGAATTTTCACCCCTCTGCTTTATGCTGATACCTTTCAGTTTGAATCTTTGTTTATGAATTTGTGGATTACAAATTTTAACAACATTTTTTGTACTTTTTTTTTTTTTTATCCCAATAAAAAGGCATGGAATACTGTGACTCACTGATGTTATCTGTTTGTTTTTGTCCAACAGTGGAGCTGGTTGTCACAGAAGAATGGCTTGAATTGTGCTTGGCGTTTTCAGGAAGTGTGCTAGGATTAGCTGTACCGTCTTAAATGAGATCTGTTTTTAATAAAAAATACAAACAGTCTTCCTTTTCAAGAAAATACACCAAGCAGCTCTAACATTACGAACACCCGAAGATAAAATGTAACCCAACACAACAGCTTAACACAGATTCTGCTACCAGGAGGCTCATGAATCTTCTGTTTTTGTCGACATGATCAGACAGGTGTTACTGGACTTAATCTTAATTATTGAGGATGTTAGTGGGCAGTGGAGGGGATCTGGAGTGTGTTGTTTAAAAAGGTGTTCCTTATGTTTTGTCCACTTCATTAACAAACATAAGTGGCTCATAATATAAAAAATATCTTTAAAGCACTCTTGAATGTAAATCCCTCTAAAACTTCAGCGGTAAACAAAGAACAATTCTCCTCCTCATGACCTTGTCAACAAATACTGAAAATATAGAAGCTTCATAAAAGTACAATTTGAAATAAAGCTGTTGTATTGTGTTGCATTAAATTACAAAGGCGTTTTTATAATGGCAGGTCAGTTTGTATAACAGAGGATTTCACAGGGGCACAAACTGTTGACGTAGTTAATGATGCCTCATGGCAACATAAATGGAGATGTGATGACCACATGCTTTTAAATACTGCATTATCTATGCAGCATTGCACATCATTGTCCTAAGGCCGGTCAGATTTTACACTTTATTTAACAACAGATTATCTGAAAAAAAGTGTTTCCCTAGTGACCATGTGTCATGATGAGCTCTGTGCTAAAACACGTGTGACTTCACCATCACTGCAGAGATCTTCAACCAGAGCTCACGCTGATCTTTTATGCCAAAAAGACTGACCATGCTGGCTACTCCTGCGTTTACACTTAAAAGAAACACTTGAGAACTTTTTTTTTCTTGCTGTTCTTGGTTTGATTGTACTTTTTTTGTTTTGCGTTGTGAAAGAGGGCAACAAATTACAATGGGACGCAGAGTAGGCTTTAGGCTTATATAGAGGTATGACAACTTCACTCTATGATTAGAGACTTTTTAAAAATATATTTTAGACCATAACTAAACTAAAAATTAATTTACTTACTTCTTTAAAAATGATTGTTTTATGGAGTCATAAAAATTTTTTTGGATTAAGCTGCACAGATTTACTGGCAGTGAGGATGTTACAAATCTCCTAAGCTCTACCCTTCCTCCTGGTGCTTTCAAAGAATAAGAAAAACACCGATACACTGATAAACTTTATCTTTAAAATATATTTTCTCTTACATATTTTTCAGGCTGGACCGGTAAGACAGCAGAGACATCTGCAGTGGCGGCTGAAGACATGACATACTTGCAAAAGCACAAACAGCAGACGAGAAGGTAGAAAAGGTGGAGATTCGTGTCTGTTTGAAGTCTTTTGAAGTGTTTTTACTGCAGGCGCTGGACATGGATGAGATCAATCCTCTGCTGACAGATGAGAGTCATAAGATTAAGAACAGTGTCAAGTAAGTTATTACAGTTTAACCTTATTTTTTCTTTTGAATATAAAACAACTGTATTTCATATGAATCTTTGATCAGTGAGGTTTGCTCAGTGGACATCAGCATCTGAATGGATTACAGCCTGACAGCACCATAAATTGTTCATCAGTTTCTTTAGCAGTCTGCCCCATCTCCATGTTGGATTCACAAAGGATGTAATGTCAGTGATATCCTGGCTCATACAGTCCCATATAGCTTTACTGAGCAGGGCAGTTTCTCTTGTTTTTGATTGTTCTTGTGGATTGGAGCTGTCAGCACCTCCACTCTGCCCTGCAAGTGCTTTGCTCTCATGCTGATAGAGTTTAATTCCATATACATACAAATCATGAGCCTGGAGAGGAGCTTGTTTTTCCAGTTTACTCTAAAGCCCAGACAGGACAGAAGGCATACCAGGCTGACTGTCTACAATGACAGCTTCATCCCTGGAGCAAACTATTAGGAGCAATCTGAAAAAAAAATCTCAAGGGTGTAGCTCTCGTAAAGTTCACCATGAAGTCACCTGACATCTCGTATGATTACTGCTCTGCTGTAAGGCAGTCAAAATGTTCAGTATGTTGATACCTTTTAATACTTCATGCTCTAAAATTATACGATATCTATTGTCTTTTTAACCAAGTCTGTTAGAAAAAAAAAAAAACGGACATATTTCACTTAAAGCTGCTGCACGTAAAAAAGAGAAAGAGTGAGCAGTAGTGGTTGATAATCTTATGGAAATGGTGTGTTGGTCAAGAAGAGAATTTAAAAGCTTTACGGTTGGATTATTCCACATGGGTTGTGCTCTAAAAATCTGTGTGTCTCTGTTCCGCTCTCTGTCACAGCCTCTATACAGCTAACTGCTTTCAGCCACGCGTTAGCATATACGTTAGCATATACGTTAGCATTTCTTGAGGGAGCAAAAGAGAGCAACAGTGATGACACCTGGGCTCTATATGTTTCTTTTAGCCCTGAACTGTGAGCTTACATTCACTGCACAATGACTGAAGCCCGTAAAACGGCAACTCTTGTAAGAAAACTAAATACTTCAGACAGAAAGCATAGTCCTTTTAGATACACGCAACGTGACGCACTGCTCCTGTGTTCTCTGTTAGCATGGGATGTACTGCTGTTTTTTTTTTTGTACAGTTGTTTTATTTAAAGGTACTACTGTGTATGCACTTGATTAGGTGTATTGTGTTGTATCAGTAAAGCCAAATTAAAGGTACAGTGTGTAACATAGTAGGATGTTTACTAGAACAGACATGGTAGAAATAATATATTAGGATTAGGAAGTATGTTTTATTTAGTTTATAATCACCTGAATGTTTGTTTTTGCATTGAATAAGCCCTGAACCTTCAAAACACGGAAAGCGCATTAGAGCACAGAGTCAGTGTTGACTCTTCAGCTCAATCCAGGGCGAATTTTACCCTTCCTGTGTTCTTTAAAATTGAATGGTTTTCTTCAACACACTTCAGGAGGTTGAGTGTCCACACAGACCGTGAAGTTCTCCTTGAATTCCCCAATTCATGTCCAGCTGACCTGCTTCTGACTGAAAGATTTTTTTGATGTTTTAAATTTTTATCTCAGCACTTGGCTGGTACAAGCTCAGGTTGTCGGTTTGTATCTTTCGCCACACTTTGCTTCCAAATGTCGGCTACCTCTGTATCATAAGCAAAGCCCATAGCTCCAGTTGTTTCTATGGAACCACAGCAGCAGACATTAATATACAGTTTTAGTGGGAGACTCCCGAGTGTGACTGTGTGTAACTGAGTGTGAAGCAGGCATTATTACTCCGATTGTTCAGCCAGGCTTCTCTGGTTAAATGAAGGTTGGAGAGCTAAATATGAGCAATAAATCATTCTTTATGACACACTTACAGGTGATGTAGTAGTTGACATTTCTCTTGAACTCCAAGCCCATGTAGTTTGGGCTGAACTCCTGGAATTTGATGGTGAACTTGATGTCTTTCTCAGGTTTGTTACAGTTGACCAGGACATTAGGATCCAGGACTGTACTGCAGCTCTCCGCCTGCTCCCTCTTCACCAGATACAGTTTGTAGTATTCATAATCTCTGCCCTGGTCCGCTTTGGGACAAATTATGTCCAATTTGTCCCCAATGTCCGGATAGATGACCAGGCCCTTTCCAGCCAAAAACCTGCAGGGGGGGAAAAAAGACGGACTGTTTTGAACACATGATAAAAGAAATCTGGAAAAGCACCCGCATAATTCAACAACAGTTTATACAGTCTTAAGACTTTGAGCTATAAGAGTTATGGGTTTAGATTTGTCTGGCATGGGCTTTAGGCAAAGCTCAGTTAATTTGGCCCCACTAAAAACACTACATGTAGCAGCTTGACAGCGTTCAACTTTAGTCGACAGACCATTTCACACAAATCCTCTAAAGTTTCTTTTCATTCTTGGATCCAAATCAAAGCATACCAAAAGAGCCCAAAGAGGGAAACAAAATGGCCAAATACAAAATGGCTGCCACAGGAATGGCTAGAGATAGGATTACATCCAAAGTATGCCAATGATTATTTTTTCATATTTTTGGAGTTCCATATAAGTCCAGTTTCTCAGCGTAATACCTTCGCTGCTCCTACTTCAGAAGGCTGCGTTTCTGGAAGAAAACATTTTGTGGGGGTCAGCCGGGGGGTTAAGGCTTCCGGGTTCATCTTCCCTCTGCCATGATCATCTAGTGGGGGGATTAAGATAATCCATCTGGCCTTACTGTACCTCTCCACCTCGCTCTCTGCTGCCAGCTCAATCAGATCAGCGCTTGTTCTCTTTTATTCACAAAAGGTGGAAAACAGGAGGAGACCCACTGTGTGTGTGTAAGTGTGTGTGAAAAGAGGGGGCGGGGGTACACTCGGTACTTGCAGTGTGTTTGGGCAGTGGTGTGTATGTTTATGCTCGTCTGCATGTGTGTGTATGTGTGCGTCTGTCAGCGAAATGGGCTGAGGTTGTGGTCTGGTGGGGGGAGGATGGGGGGGGGGGCAGACGGGCTGAATCATTGTTCTGGACTTGTTTGAGGCTTAAAATGTCAACATGGTTCAGCTCTGCTGTCCCAGTTAGCCAAGCATTAACCCAGACAGCCGGACTGACCACGGGTGTGTTTATGTACTTGTGTGTATGTGTGTGTGTGTGTGTGTGTCGTGGTCGCAGACAGCGAGCACAGCAGCGGGGCTATCTGCTAGATCTGCCCATGCCAGCGGATTTAAGCAGGATTTAGCAGCGCGCAATGCATTTGTTGTTCTTTCTGATCCCTTACGTTTTAACAAGACATCAGGGGCCGGGCCCCTCTCTGTCTCTCTGTCTCTGCCTTCTTTTTCTCTCGGAGAGTAATCTCACCTTATCTACAGCCCCTCATTTCATCATCACACACATCATTTCACCACTAAATAACTGGCTCTTCAGACAGGCCCGGGGAAGGGAGGACTGTGATGCCTCCTGTAAGAGACTGATAGAAGAGTGTATGAGTGTAGGGGGGGATTACGATCGCCATCCCTCCTCATCTGATGTTAAACACTGGCTAACGGCCAGCCATTGTAAGAAATGATCATTTAAAAAGTCCCATTTTCTGAAGAAATACCCCCCATGAAAATGAACATGATTGGATTAAGGCCTTTTCAACATTCATGGCCATTCTTCTTGGACAGGGACATTACCAAATAAATGACTTCATTCACAAAAGAGATAAATGCGACATGAAATTTGCAAAACGGTCAAAATCCCATCCGTCAGGCCCCCATTTTCCCCCCTAATATGATGTCATGAAAGCAAGTGTGGATAGGATCTCTAATACCAGGCTTGGAAGCGGGTGAGACGTTATTTCCACGCTATTGTCTGATGATCATGGGGGTGAGGAGGGAGCCGGGGTGAGAGGAGGGGTTGCGCTAATTCAAGGGCTGATAAGAGCAGGAACGCGGGGTGTCCTTTGTCCCGGCCTCCCTAACAATTTGCTGCTTTTCAGGAGCAACACTCTGCATGTGCCTCAGATGTGTGTGTGTGTCTGTGTCTGTGTGTGTGTGTATGCTTGTATAGGCATACATATGTTTTCATGCATTCATTTGTGTGTGTGTGTGTGAGTGTGTATGTGCATGCGCACTATGCCAGAGTACGCGTGCGTGTTTCTATGAAGACACAGACACAATCAGCCTCTAATTGGATCTACAAGATGCATCAGTGAGGCATAAACAAGTTTCCATGGCAACATTAGGCTTTGTTGCTGACCACCCCTCTCCTCCCCACCTCCACTCTATTCCTCCCTCAATCCCCCCAATCTCAGCCCCCTCTATTTCTACTCCCCAATCTCATTCCCTCTAGCTTTATCCTTCCCTCTCATTCACCTCTTCAACATTTTCCTCATTCTGTTTTTCTCTCACCCTCCTCCCCCTCACTCCCCCTCTCTCTCTCTACACATGAAAAAAACACCTACAGAAAAACAAGCATCAAACATGAGAGGGGGGAAAGAAACACCAGGCAAACATCACAATTAGACCTTGATGCGTTTCACTCCACAAGTAGGTGTTTTTCTGTTTGTTTGTGGGGAATCGTTGGCAACTTTTTTAAAATGTTTTGTTTCCAAAGTGTTAAAAAGTACTTTAATAACCCCACTCTCAAAGAAAACATTGAGACTTACACCCCCGATTCTTGTTTTACAGTCCATTTATTCCATTATCAAAGCGAGCCGCAACAATTTAGATGAATAATTAAGATTTCCAAAATCATAATATCTTAATATCCCTGAAGGATTTAATCACAAGCCGGCCCCTGTCATTGATTCAATTTTCCGAGCAGGCCTCCTACTTGGCGGTTAGATAGCTATCCTAAGTGAATTCTCTGCTTCTGTTTCCCAGCCTTTGTTAACTGTCTGCTATAATGAGGCTCTGGCTGCTGTGGAGGTCTGGAAGCGCCATCGCAGATGGGAAAGAAGCAACATAAAAGAAATAGGGCAGCAATTAGTGTTTAGCCCAGTTTAAAAGCCCTCCACTTGGCAAGCTGCAGCCCAGCTCCAGTCCAGGATGTGAAACTAAACTGGTGGGTTGGGACTTTGTCTCCCGTTTGTCTCTCTGTTGGCTTAATCAGCCCCACTCCGGTGCTACACACAGCCACGCAATGGAGAGGAGGAGACGAGTGACTGAAGATTATTGTACTTTTGAGAAGGTCGAAAGGGAAAAAGGGGGGAAAAAGAGAGGTTGAATTGCGTCTTTCATTCATGTTGTCTGGAGACCTGTTGATGAAAGAAGTTTGGTGCACAGAGGAAGAGCCGTGCAGATACAAACGATGTTTCTGGGAAATGACCCTGAACGGGTGAGCCCCTTTATTCCCCTCATGTCAAACGAGGTGGATCTCCCCGAACCAAACAAAATAAAGAGAATCATTTTCAAAACAACCAAATGAGGTTGGTTTTGTTTCATCTGGATGGCTCCTCAGCGCGCTCAATCCTGTAAAGAGCTTATACAAACAGGGCTCGGCTACAGCACAGCAGAGAGAGAACAGAAAACAACGAAGCGGAGGAAAAGAGAGGCGAGAGGAGAACCCCCTCCTCTCTCTTTTTACATTCCACTGGTGAATATGAGCACATGATCTCACATATGCTACTGCCCCCCCACCTCCCCATACACATACACACACACGGATGTGAGAGCACACAAAAGCACTGTGGGGTGCATCCTGGACCTTCCCAGCACAACTTCCCAGCCACCCCTATTCAGGCGCCCTGCCCTCGCCGACTTTCATATAAAACGCCGCCTACACTCGGGCCCACTCAGAGCCCCTTACAGAGCCTCAAACCAACCCTTCCCCCCGTGCTCTCCACCCCCGTCCAGTCAACTCAGGCCTCTGCCCCGAGTGTAGCACTGGCAGGCAGCCTCGGCCGCTGAAAGGAAGGACCCGAGACACAGAAACTGTGAGAGAAAGAGGCAGAAAAAGCTCATATCAACAGAGTGGTGTCAAATTGATTTGTTCCTCCCGAGCAGCAGCATGAACATGTCTCACATATAATTCGAATCAATTATCTTGGACTATACACATGGCGACCCATGTCTATACCATGCCAACAGACCAGATACAGGTGTACTTCTGCCTGTGTCCATCTGTTTCTGCAGCACCGCACTTAATCTATCTCTCTATCTCTCTATCTCACTGTCCTTTAAAGCACAGAAGTGCATCATCTGTAAACAAACTGACTCTGCTCACGCAATCATCTCTGCAACAGGTACTCTATTCCCTCTGCTCACAGCATGGCAATTATCACACCGGGAAAGCTTTCCCTCGCTAATTATCGTTTCTGTCTTACATTATCCACAAAATCAGTGTGGACACTTCTCCCCTGTTATTACCGATGATGACACTTTCCATACTGCGCCCATATTTACAGCTGTTTCCATCAATATCCCATATGATAGGTTTTATGGCTTCTCTGGAAATATTACAGTAATTCACCCTCATGACAGGGTTACAGTTAAGTCTGTAAAGAGCACAAAGCCGTGTTATGCAAAGAGCATTGTCGTTGAGCCGTTGGGTAATATATATAATGGTGGGGATTTACCACCGACCCACTGGCCTGAGGCGGTCTACGTTTTGTGTAATCACAGGGTACAAATACATCCTGTTCTTATTCAAACCGATCGATATTAAATAATTGTCTGCTAGCAGGCACTGTTTCAGTCTTAAACCGCTCTCAGATCCATCAAGATAGAGCGAGCCACATGCTGGCTCAGCCTCACAATGGAAACATTCAAGCTGCAGCTTCTGAAATGGCTTCCCTCTTGATGTGTGGTTAAGATCCTCTGAGAGATGTTGACACTGTGTGATCATTTCGCTCTTCAAGGAAGGCACATCACCAAAGTGTCCGCGTGTTTGCTCAGCTTCACAGATATTCGCCACATTTGTAATACTTTGGGGGTCACGTGAGGTGGCGACTGCATGACAAACAGACCTGGAACGAGTCCGGCCGGTATTCCTGCACAGTTTGAAGAGACGCTTTGGGGAGTTGGGTCATAGTTCTGCGCTCATAGCCCGGGGCTCGACCCGAGTACTTGTATACATAACTGGCTTCTGTCAGGCTGTCGCAGGGGAAGATGTTCTTAGGAGGGCCTGACTGTAAACACACACACATAAACACGCGCCCCGCAGTGTACACAAAACGATTTCCTCACATGTCAAACACGGTAAACAAGTCGCCTCAATGCTGGCGCAGGCCACACACACACACACAGCCACACGAACACACACTAGGAACCTGAAATTAAGCAAAACAAGGCCCATCTGGCTCCAGAATTGTTTAGCAAAGCAGGAAGGATTTGACCCCTATTATAGAAAAGCAGGACAAGCTCGCCAACGGGTAGTTGTATTGGATAAACTATAAACTCAGTCCAAGTTGCATTTAAACTCCAGACTTGGCAACGGTGAGTTGCTGGAAAGCAGAAAGCTCGGTATTTTCCCTCCATGCTGTCCCCATTAGAGGCGCACAAATGAAGATGTCAGAGGAAAAAAGACAGACAGAATATCCTGAATTCCACCCTGCAGAGAACTGCTTTTGTACGTGTGAACACAGACACCCTCTCTCTCTCACAGACACAGACAAACACTCTCTAGCTTCAGTTAGCTCAGTCAACACGCTGGCATGCAGAGCAAATCACATTCAGCGTGACTCATAACAGTTGCACACAGGCGAGTTATATCACACACACACACACACACATGAGCGAGGCAGAAACACACCTCTCATACTCGGCTAGTTCACTAAACAGGCTCTGTATGCTAGCCCTCGATCACTGTCACATGGTGGACTAGCATCACACCGTCCGCGGCCGTAATGAGCTAACAAGATGACGCCCAGATGGCCTTGCCACGAGGAGGACAGAAGTGGACGTTGTTGCTAGAGGAACATGCTGAAGAGGACTGTTGAGCGAAAGGAGTGTCAGAAGTCATTAGGGAGGAGAAAGAGCATAATCTGTTTCTTCTTATGGCCTCTGTGGTTTCTGTCCATGCTGAGCCCATCCCTTTCTAAGAGCAGGGGAGTTAAGCGAGCATGGGTGTATGCGGTCGTGATTGAACGTCATCCACAGTATCACTGACAGCAAGAGAAGGCCCAGACTGTTGCTCTCTGAATCCCCACTTATTCATCCGGGAGCCCAGGGACTGAGCTCTTCCAGCTGGAGGGCCAGGGGGTGAGGAAGAGGAGAGAGGGGAAGGGAAGGTTTGGCTCCGCAAGACAAGAGAGTTTGGGTCAGTTTCAGCTTGAGTTTAGCCCTCATTCTGGAGTTGTTCTGTGACACAAACACACACAAGACTCCCCCCTTCTCCTCTTCTTCTTCCCTGGCCACGACATAGCACACACGCACACAGGAAAACATACACAAACACACATACACGCACACAGCCAGCTGCCTCCCATCACTGAGGAGCAGCCACAGATGGGCTCTGCATGCTCCGTAAAGATCTCTCCACAGGCCCAGTCTACAGTCGCTGCCAAACCCGCCTGGCCCGAACCCACTGTATGTGTGAGCATGTTTGTGTGACTCTGTGTGCTGATATACGTGTGGTCATACGTGCTGGAGTGGGTGAGGGTGTGTGTGTGTGTTTTTGTGTGTGTGATAGCGTGCCAGACACCCTGAACGTGCCAGAGTTGGTATGTGTACGCGTATGGTTCGGGGGGCTGGACAGCCGTACCGAGAGGAATCCCTCAGGACGAGGAGCTGCAGAGCAGAGAGTCAAGAGCTGGACCAGGATGCAAGGTTGTAATCAGTGCTGAGCAGAAGAACCACCCAGACGAACAATAGCAACTCTCTAACTCACCCAGATTGTGTTTCACTCCCACTTGGGGAAAGCGATGGAGAAGCTAAAGAGAAAAAGGAATCGTAACCATTATCAAACCCACACAGCTTGCCTGGGTTGTTAACCAGCGGCCATTTTCTGCTCTGTATCTGTAACCTCATCGATCAGCCCGTGGAAAACATTTCTCAGAAAAACAGCCTTTTTAATGTTGCAACCTAATCAGCCGATCACATGTACCAATAAACACACACTTACAGCTTTATTTCTTACACAAGTTACTTAAATTCAGTTTGGCTAAGATTCAACCAGTCATGGTTAAATTCAATTCTTCACAATTGCCCTCTTATCTGAGCATGGTTAAAAATTCCTCCAGGGATGGCCGCTTCGGACTGAGTAATCAAGCACAGTGAAAAGCTTATTGAAGATGAGAGTCAGGCAACGGTAAGAAGCTAAAGTTAGCTAAATTTTCTAACTCATGGAAGGAATGAGTTGGCTCTCAGGCACACCAGGGGGGAAGGAGGATCAGATCCTTGCTCAGCTGTATTTTGACTCCGGCACATCTGGGAATCAAATCAGCCTGAAGATGTCTCCCATACAAACCTGACACATAACTAATGATTTTTTTCTCCCTCCACATGTTCGGTTTACTTCTTTGTTCTCTCGCCCAAAGTTAGAAAACTGACACCACTCTCAAAACTGTGCAATAAACATTCAGGTGATCAAGAAGATTACCTTCTGTCCCCTCATAATCCTCTTGTATCTATGCTTTAGTTGATCTTAGCCTGACAGTCCCTACATTGAGGATTTTTTCACAGTATCCATGTTGATTGTGGTGAGACCAGCAGGTAAATCTGTAACTGTAAAGTTCTGAATAGGGCTTCTGAGAACTGTGACACTGGTAGGTACACAGAGTCAGTTATACTTGGGTAATCACCAAACCTATTCAAGTTTATTTTAGGGATGCACAGATCCAATATTTGGATTGGATATCGGCTCTGGTATTGACAAATTAACTGGATCAGACAGCTGATGAATGGTGCTGATCCAGTGTTCTGATCTTTTTTTTCCTTTTAATTAATATACACAGCAACACAGCGATTCTGTTCGCTCTATATAGTCTATCATTTTGCACTAAATGTTTACATGGAATTGTTAATTCTTTTTGATGTGTGCTAATGCGCAATTTGTTATTTGTTAATAAATAATATTAAGTAAAAAAATAGGGAAAAAAATTAACTGGTGCATCTCTAGTTTATTGTCACTTTTGCCTTCTTTCTTTTTTTAACTGCTTGATCTTATATTTTGAAATAGTTCATATTTGCTTCTTATGTCTGACACTGAATGTCGTATTTTTTTCTAATGCTAAAATTACTGTTTTGTTTTTAACTCTGTAAAGCACTTGGAGTTGCTCTTTGTATGAACGGCGCTGTCTAAATAAACTTGTCATGTCTTGCCTTGGCCAAGTCACCTGTCAATCAATCCTCCTCCCAGCAGACAAAGACATTAAGACATTAGTTGATGAAAAGAGTTCAGGACCGCAAGTGAGATAGCTCTTCATTCGGAACAATTAAAAGTTATGAAGCCTTTAATTATTTGCAATGGGAGAACCTGAATTTTCCTGTCTGAACAAATGCTGCTCAGTGTTAAGTTAAATATAGTTTTGTAAAGCTTCTCTGTAAAGTTCTGTTAACTCATCCCAGGAGCTTTTTTTTTTTATGCCCCGCGGTGACCACAATAACTGACTAACAAACCGTTCTTCTGTTTTAACAAAGCTGAGGCCAGCAGCTTGTTAGCTTAGCAGCATAAAGATTAGAAAAACTCTCGGGAGAACAGCTTGCCTGGCTCTGCCTTAAGTTAACAAAGTCTGATCAGCAGCACCTGTAACACTCTAAGTGTCTATTGTATACTTCAGCTTCTACACAAATGAGATATTATGTTAATTAATAAGCTTCAAAGATGCTGGTAGGCAGCTGAGGACACAGCCAGGCGGACTGTTTTGAGGCATAAAAACTTAAGCTAGCAGCAGTCTTGAGAGTTACAGCAATGTTCTGTCGAAGTTTGTGCAAGAAAGAAAAAGTGTATTTCCCAAAATGTCAAACTATTTCTGTGACAGTAATAATATGATACCAGATCCTAGGATTATTATTTTTTTGCCTTCTCCATCTTAAGCACAAGTTCTGCTCCAGTGGGGCTCGGGTTGGTCTATTTTTGGGATATAGAATGAACTGCTTCGAGTTTGAATTTTATGGCAACACTTTATGATCAAGGGGGCACTCAATCGATACTTTATGAGTCTGTATGCAGTTAACAGGTGTTAATAGGACACAGCTACGAGAAGTCTCGAATACCAGAGAGAAACCCCAGCCTTACTGAGAGAACAAAGGGAAGACATGGTGCACAGAAAGCCAATCAATCAATCTCTGACAAAACACGTCTGGCTTTGACAGCTCGGTTCTGAACCCCGACGTAAAAGATAGCATGCAGCAAAGTTCAAAATACTTCTATTGTTCATCTGTCAATGTGCAAGACAATTGCACGGGAGAGGGAGGGAAAATACTAACACAATATTTATCTTGCGTCCCCTTCCCTCCTGACTCACTCTTTTTTAATGTATTCCTGCTTTTGTGAGGAGTGCTGGGAGATGGATGGGTAGAGGAGTCCAGTAGGTGATATGTGTCTGCTACAAGCACAGTGCAGTCACTCACACATTTCCCCTGTCTCCAATCTCAAGCAACGGCAATAATTCAGACACCAACAAACACCGATGGGTCCTTTTTTTTTTTTCATGTGGTATTTCAATTGTAGTGGTTGGTGGTTTTTCTTCTGCATTGTTCTTGAAACTGCTTCCCTGGGAAACTGGGAAAGTCAAACAGCTGACGAGATGTCACCTCATGAACTCTCTCCTCGGTTTCACACACTCACAAACAGCCACGTCGGCGATCTGACGCACACTCAAGCATTCTCCTTTTTCTCCTTCCACACACACACACTATTGTAGGGATCTCTCATCAACTGCTTGTCAAGCTAGACGGCGCACAGGGCTGTCTGAACAGGCCGCGAGCTGCAGCTTCTCACTCTGACTCTTGCCTTCCATTGCTGGCGACTCTTGATCAGACGTGTTGGCCTTCTGATGGTCGTGGCAGAGTCGCAGTAAGATCCCTGTAAATCTGAGTGATTTCCCCAGACAGTGTGGACATGTTCTTCTCAAGTTAGTTTTTCATTTAGCCTTCAGCGTCCCGAGCTTGAGAGAACGTGTGTGGTGCAATAAACCTCAGCTTTAACAGTCATTTCCCTGTAGCAATACCTGTTCTCTGTGCATGCCCGTACCTGGGCCCCACACATGCCTGTTGTGACTGGTCATGCGGTGCTATATGGGGAGCATGTATGACCTGAGGAATTATCCTGTGTTCCAACAGGGACATATGCATGCATGAGTGCACAAGCTCACACAGACACATACACATTCCTGCATGTGCAAGTACATTACATACACATACATTCTTAAAAAGCCAACAGTAGCGAAACAAGAGAGGATAGGCCTCTCTGTGTGCAACTGACAGAGTGAATTACACGCTGAGCTAAAACACTAGCTTCCTGTCTATACAACAGCGCTGGATGGCTTTCAGATGGATTTCACCGAATCTTGAACAAACAGTGAGTCAATAATGGGGTAATGGCCAATCGTTGAGGAAGAACAATTCACAAGTGATTTGCGGATAAAATGTGTGTTTAGGGCACTTTGCACCACAGTCTGTCACGCAGCCATAACAAGGGCGCGCTGCCAATAGGTTCCATTTGCAGGGCCTGACACCAGAGATGCATGCAGACATCTAAATGTTCCTGAGCCCTTTATATGTGACTTGATATACCTCATCACAGACAGGCCTCAGAGGAGAAAAAAAAAAGAAATTCCACTGATGGAAAGCTGATAGTTCTGTCTCTAATGATTCTAGGAGCAATGAAATCAATGACAAATTTGTGTTATGAGCAAACGTACAAGACATTTTAATCCTTCAGCACTTTGCCCCTGATATTTATGTCTGTCGCTGGAGCTTTCATTATCATAAAGCGTGTTTAATATTTCTCAGCTGTGGGAGTGGAGCGCCACACTACAGATGATTGAGTGCCCAAGATTTAGTGGCTCTCCCTGTCTCTCCTTCTTCTTTCTCCAGCTGCGTCCACGTACTTCAGGACCTAAACACACGCAGAGTCGACCAGGAGAGGAGGCAACAGAAAGAAGAAGAGGGAGGGAGCACTGTGCAAGCACTGAGGACATGGTGCCAACCAGAGAGGCCCACCGTGCCTCAGCCCCATCTCTCCAGCTGAGGGCTTTGATTCGCCTGATTGTCTCCAATATTGAGACACACAATAAACACAACACTTGGCCGCCATTTGCAATTCTAATCAGACGCTCTCAACTGGCCCGGACAACCCAGCTCCAGCCCTCTGGGATATCACTCATCTGACTGCAAAATAATGACACAATCATCGCCATGGCTACGCTCCTACTGCATCCCACGAGCTGCGGCGAGGAAGGATATTAATACACAGGAGTGCTTGGAGAACTAAATGAATTAGCCAAGAGATTAGCAGGATACCAGGTTAATGAATGTGCCATGCAGGAAACTTTTCCCGTCTGGCATTTGGGGAGCGTTAAAATCCCCCTCCCCCCCAAAAATGACTTGCAGCAAGTAGGCGAGCCGGCAGGCCCACACCTGCTTCTGAGAGGCATGTTATGACAGGATTTCAATAAACCATCTTCTTTCAACGTGAGTTTCTGGCTGTGTAAACTTGGGTTGATTGTTTCTTGATAAGGCAGCAAGTTGCAAACTTCAGCACTATCTGATTTTGACATGCTGTAACGTGACAATACACTAAAGTGCAGGCTGTGATCTGATCGTTATCCACCGTAAAAAAGCTGTGTTTATGTTCAACTATGATATCATTTGTTTTCCGGACGTTAAAACCCTAAACGAATTAAGCAAATAAAGATAAGCTTTAAGATAAACAGGGGTTTATCTTTAACAAAATGTCCCAAAATCATACATCTGTGAATTCTAAAAGCACCATCTGTTGGCTTTTTCCGATGTTGTTTTCATTGAGTTGACAACATGATGGTAATAGATGCTTGCAGATAAATGAGAGCAAAGTGACACGCAATCATCCACGTTTTAGTCGCCTTGATGTATTTGCTTTAACAGTCATCCGGAAGACGAGGAACTCAAATTTATTTCACAAAATAACAGGCACATCTTATGAAACTGGCTATTTGACTTGCAAATCATTCAGATGATTCATAACTGAGGCCGTGCTCGTCTGCCCTCGTTTTCAAGTGAGCACGAGAGCAAGCCTGCACGGCCAAGTCTCTCTGTGTGTGTGCGTGTGCGTTTGTGAGTCGATACTTGCAGAGGCATGTGACTGACAGCCTGTCAGTGAAAGAGATGTCATTATCTGGATGATGTCTATGTGAGTTGTGACCGAGGGCAGGGTCGTACCACTGGTGGGAAGCTGACACTCGGTGGACAGGAAACGTTACTCTGTGATTCCCCTCTTGAGAGGAAACACTCTTGTCCCAATCTGCACTGCCACTGTTCGACCACATTCAGAGTTCAGTACTACATGTGTAAAAAATGAGCGTACACTCATGACAATAGCATGACAGATACATATCTCAAAAGCATTATTTTAAAGTGGTTTCTTTAAAAAAACACAAATAGGGGATTTTTGTCTTTGTTCATCGTGCCTTGTGGGGAGGATTTCTGGTTAAACTGTCCCCTCCCTGTCCTTAGCCTTTGACTTCTTCTGTGTTACAACAATGCGTGGGTTTTAGTCCTGCGGTCGATCTGTTAGGGCGCTGATAAGAGAAACTGATGGATAGCTTTAATCAGCCAAGCTCAGGGATCAAGACCAAAGGACAGATCAATCAAATGCTGTGTGGTTTATAAAAGAAACAGCTTTTATCAGTGTCACAAGGGGCTCTGTGTGCGTTTTTTATCAGGGGAAGAAACCAGCATTTACACAATAAACTTAATGTGAAAAAACAGAGAGAACGCTATGGTGTTGAAAGCCGCGTTAACTAATGTGACTAATAAGCCAAATGCAATAAAAATAGAAAGGCGAGGAAGAAATGAAAAAGGCACATCTGTAATCACTATTCAGAGACTATTAAACTCCTAAGGCAACTCTGCGATAAAGCATAAAGCTAAATGTCCCTCGTCTCCAACATACTAAACACCTCCTGACATAAAATGAAATAAAACTGCAGCTAAGCCCCTTCTGTGCTATAAAAACTGAACTGAAACAAAAACTGCATAGAAATCAAAAAGAGAAACAACAGAAAGACCCAAAAAAGGCTGAAAACTATCCACACCAAACAAACAACAAATCTCCATATAACAAAGCACCAGACGCCTGTTATAACTGGGACACGGTGTTTTAATACACAGCTGCCTTCTGTGACTTAAAAAGCAGCTTCTTATCAGAGAATCTGAGTGACAGGTCTATTCTCTGCTTACAATCTCAGCTCATGATTGTTTAAGACAGCTACACATGTCCCATCCAATCCAAGACAAATTAGTTACTCTTTCTTTTCTCCCTTGGATGGGAGATCTTATCCAGGCGGACATGCTTAAGTTGTCAGTGGGTTTCTAAAACCCATATTGAACAGCATATTGACTGATGCAATCGCGGAGACACACATCATTAGGCTCATTAACAGTGAATGTAAAAGGGGAGGACGGCCTAACTGGTGCAGCGGGAGTCTGTGTCTCCTCTGATAACACTCGCCTTTAACAAGCCGAGCGCAGGCAAGATGCAGGCTGTCGGTGTTAAAATGAAATGTGTGTGATGTGTGTGCTAATAAATAGCTTGTTTGACATGATACTATTCTCACACACACAGTTTGCTCTGCGATAACCGGGCGGATTGTGGCCTCGTAAAGACGCTCCATGTGTTGTTTTAGGAAGCCATTACAAACTAGGCCGTCTCCATTACAAGGGCTATCTGATCATTATTACAGCCATCTGTAATGCACACTCAAAGCTTAATCTGTACAAGGCAACCACAGCTGACTCCTGAGCTAGTATACACACACTAACTTCCGCTGTGATATAAATGTGTGTGTATGTAGGGATATCCAAACGTGACACAGCCGCTGTTCCCCTCGTCACATTGCGACTCAGGGGTCAACACGTTTCAGTCGACCCTCTTTAAGCTACGCTGAGTGGAGCACCACAATCCTGTTGAAGCCAGTGCCTTTGCAAGTCTCTTTTCAAGGCCCTGCACCCCAACACCCGTGCAAGGCAATCGCAATCTCCCAGCCAGAGCTGCCCGCACCCTTCAAAGGCTCATCACAGGACGCACATCTAATGCAGAGAGAAGGCCGGTTAAAGCCTCAGCCAGGCACGCTGCTTTGAAGCGACTGCTCCAGCCCCTCAAATAGGAGCCAAATCATTTCCCTTCCCTCCACCATTCCATTGTGTGAGCGGTGCACCAGCCGGCTCTATTTGGTGGCCGCATGTGGGGCGCCTTCAAGGATCACGCCACTCCATTCCAGAGCAGGGCCACTACAGGAAATGAGACTCTCCAATGCACAGGGCCTTCTCTACGATAAATAAATTCATGCATTCATGTATATTTCAAATAAGAATTTGACTCAGGCCGCATAATGCTCATGGAGAGGTGCAGACTCTGAGATTCTTGACATGCACAAGGTGCTACAATCAGAGATGTATAAATAAATCAGAATATGCAGCAAACACAGCTACTAAAAGCGGCAACACAAGCATGTGCCGGGCGCGCAGGAAGGGCTCACGGAGGTTTGTCTGCTGAAGAAGAGCTTTCATCTTGGAGACGGGAGAAAAGAAGAGAGGAGTGATGTGGTGGAGGTTCGTGCTGTCATGTTTCGCAGTAGGGGGACGTGAGAGACAGATGATGAGAATAGCTAAAAGTAGTCAACATATTCAGTGCAGGGGTAAAAGGGAAGATGAGACAGCAGAGTGCTGAAAGAGCAGCCCATATTAAGATAAGCATGTTAAAATCATAGTGTGAAATATTATATTACAGAGCCTTAAGAGGAAACACTACCACGGTTACTCATTAAATAGAGTCAGTGCAGAGCTGCCCTCAGTCTTATTCTCTGCATACTTCATAAAAGTGAGAGAAGAGAAGTTTGAGATATTGTGTTTGCTTTAGCAGACCTTCACTTCTATTTCCAATATCGGGGACATGAGAGGCTTCCATGGCAAAGCACATCATGGGGGAGAATAAACACACATCTAATGGGAAACATGTGTGTGGGAGATGAAACGGCCTCCCTCATATGAATGGGATGAAATATAGACCTGAGTCCCGCTGCGCACCAATCACAGCCGTAAGAAGTCGGCGTGGAGGGGAAACGGCAGACCCCCGACAGGCTTCCTCACTCAACACACACACAAGCTGCCAATATGGCCACTCTGGAGCGGATTCATGTGGAGGCCAGAGTCTGACAGTGACATCTCCATTCAGTCTGAATTCTTTTTCTCTTCTCAACATGCATAGACACACACACACACACACACACACACACACACACACACACACACACACACACACACACACACACACACACACACACACACACACACACACAGAGCCAGAGGCCATGGGAGGAGGAGCAGCGCTGGGGCATGAAAAAAATCCTTTCTCCCTGCCGTGGGTCTCTGTGGGGTTTAGCATGGCATTATGGGAAGATTAGACTTTAGAGTGCTCTACTATCTGATGTCATTGTGGGTTTTTACGTTGTCTGGTTGGCTTGTGGAACTCGGACCTGATGGCAGGCACATTTTTCTCCTAACAAAATGCTCGGGGTTGCAGTTGTGATTGATTGCAGGTTCCTATTGTATCTGTCTGGTATGGCTCTATTGGAAGAAGAATTAGTCGGACAAAAACTCATGGAAAACGCTGCACATCTGACTCCATCAATCAAGTCAGCAATCAAAATAATTCAATTAAGAGACTTAAATCCCGCTGGCTTACGAGCCCCTGCTCCAATAGCCCAGAGACAAACTCAATTTACCGACAATCCATACATGATAGCATTAACTCTACTTTTAGGCTCAAATCTTTTTCCATTACTTACATTTTCTAAATATCCGGGGAAACGCAAAGGAAATAATTTAGTTGTTCTGTTTACTTAAGGAAAAGAAAACTTGGAAATAAAATAGAGAGCAATTTAAAATACATAATAAAAAGCAGACAGGTTGTTCAGACAGCAAAACTAATTTATGATTTGTTTGGAAAGGGGACCTATTCGCAAAACAGAGACACTTTAGAAATGTTTTTATAGGTCTGGTAAATAGCCGTACATCAGAAATGCAGCATTGTAGAGAGACTGAGAGAGGGAGGTTGCTGAATATGTGTGTAATTGTCTTTTTCCCCCGTTTCCGAGGTGTGAAAGGGAATGCAGGGTTGCACTGGGGTGTCCCGGGGAGAGGCGATTGAAGCGTCAGTCACAGCTGCCACACAGAGCCCCGGCGCGCAGCAAATCCCAAGCCCGGCCCTTGTGGGCGGAGGGGCCGGGCCCGGGCCTGGGAGCCTGCAGGAGTCCCCAAAGGCCTTTTCTTCATGCTCCTCTCACCAGCACAAGGGGGACCGGGATCATGCTGGGAGTTTGCTTAGAAAAGACTGAGCCAAAACTTGGCAGAATGGGTTAACGGAGGCATGCATATACACACACACACACACACACTCACTCACACTCACACATACACACACACAGAAACTCAAATGCTTTTTAGGCTGCCTGTCTTTGCCTGTGGGCATGGTGGGAAAAAAAGATAAAGTGGGTAAAAATCAAAGATAAATCAAACTTCCAGTTAACATCTGAAAATTTACAGCCACACACACACACATACAACCACACAGAAACACACACACACACACACCCAGAGCAGAAAGGGACTGCTGGAACAAGATTACTGGAGAAATGAGTGGTTTTTGCTCGATGCCTGGGGAGCCTAATAGTGGTAAAGTCCTGAGGATTATACACTGTGCCATTTCCATGCTCCCCCTAATAGTCTCCATGTCCTGCCTCTGTATGCCATAGATGGATTATGATGCTTTATAATTAACATGGGGAGGGGGGGATTGTTACAGACCGCCCATCTGCCATACTGACACACTTACGGGGGGTATCCCCTGGGAAAAAGGGGCTGCTACCACACTACTCCATTACTTTATCGTTTTATCATTCTATTATCCCACCACTCCATTCAATTACACTGTCACTCCATTAGTGTACTCATAACAGTGAACAAAGAGCTCCATGATGGTCATTAATGATACGTTCAGAGCAGGCAGGCTTTGGTCATGCTTCATCCGGTCTCTGATAAAATATTATCTGTTACAAAACTTAGACTCACTTTGGTTCCACTGCAGGAGCTACAGGTAAGAGATTCAACACTTACAACTTTATTATATTATATTTCATTATTTTATTATTATATTATATTATATTATAGGCTTGCATTATATTATATTATATTATATTATATTATATTATATTATATTAAAAAAACACTACCTATAGTTAGCATAAGAAAGTTTGACAAGGGATAATATTAATTCACTGGACTTTTTTCTGGCTTGCATGTTTCATAAGAGGCCAAAAAAACTCACGAAACATACTTTTTCAGAGAGTTTTTCTTTAAATTAAAAAACTAAAAAAAATTCATTTTGCTTTGGTTATTTTTTCCTCTATTACTTTTAACTGTTCAAAATACCTCAAAAGCTGGAGATGTCTTTGCTCGGGTATTACTTATATGATGAACTCTGTGCTAGCTAGGTATGTGGGACCGCTGCGTTGTGAAATATCATATCTGGAACATATGTAATCTGCTGAATGAGGCCCCTCTAAAACTGTCAGAATGTAGAGTTAAGAAATTCTTCAGATACGACAGATGCCGTATTTTGAATGTCAGACATGTCACATCTTTTGATGTCAGCTCAGTATTTTTAAGCGTCTTCGACAGAGTGATGGTGTGCCACAGATTAGGTTATCCTCCAGCCAGTTACTAACTGTGTCCATATTTTTCAAGATATAACATGGGGATATTTTATCTTCTGGTATGTGGCATTTACCTTATCTAAAAACACTAAATTTAATAAGGAGAATTTAGCTCAGTGTTTGTCCTGATATAAAGCATTTCAATAAATCTCCATGTTTGCTCCAGATTCTTAAAAGACTTGAAAAATAACAATACTATTGGGTTTTGGTGCAATTTTAATTAATTAAAAAACTTGAAACTCTAAACACAGACTAGTAAAGTTGGTTATTTGACTTTGTGTAGTTTGCACAAAACATTTAGTGGTTACTTTAAAAATTGACTCACACTTGAAATTAAGTAAATAGTAGTTTTTATTCTTTTACTGTTTTGTTTTCTTTTTTTTCTGAAGTTTTTTGAGCCCTGAGATTTCATTAAAAGTTACCCTTCAATCTCAAAGTATACCTTTAGTTTCTGACCTCTATTCTTTTGAGCTTTTGCAGGTTTTCAAGCTCCTCAGTTGCAAAAATAACTAACTAAGCTCAGACTTAGACTTTAATGAAAGATATTTTAAATTACGGGCTTGTAATTTTGTCCCTCAGCACTGGAGCAAGACAAAAAAGCCACCAAGAGTTGGGCTACAATTTACAGCCTACATTTTTCTACAAAACCATGACTTTTATTTGTCAATAAACATGCTCTCCTATTCCCGTCTCTCCCATTTTTGTCAGTTTGTTGAAATGCCTTACCCCCTACCCCAAAGTGCTGGCACACAAACCTCCCACAAAAGTCTTTGGAGTGTCACAAACGCGGGGGAAACAGATCCCTTGTCTCCTGTATGCCCGTGACAACTCATGACGTCTTACAGAAGTTGCAGTGCAGCTGGCTGTAAAGGTTGCCTGCCCGCTGCTTGGGCCTGGCGTCTGATCAGGTCTGCCTCCACAGCACAGAGGGGTTCTCTGAGAAAGAGTTAAGTCTATGAGGTCAGTCCAGAGGAGGAGGTTACGAGTTCCCGAGTCGGAGCCGCAGGGGTAATGGTTTTAGAGATGGCTGTCACATAGATCCGTTCCACTGTCCAACACCAACGCTGATCTCCACCAATCCCAGTCCGCTCGCTTTTCAATCGCTCAACTTCTCTCTCACTGTCCCCTTTCTTCCTTTCTCCCTCTCTCTCCCCCTCGCACTGACACATGGAAGTAATCTGGGAGCTCTACGCTGGACTGAAAGGATGTGCGGTTGAGCTCAGGGCCGCGTTTCAACGCTCTACATCAGCTTCCTTTCCTCTCCTGTTTAATCCCCTTATTTTCAGCTTCTCTTATGTAAAAGAACTAAGATGGCAAACAAAAGGCAGACTTTTCCCCGCTTTTGCCCAACTTCTTTTCCCCACTTCCTGTAACTCTGCATCTCGACATTCTCACTTGATTCAGCTGAGGCCCAGACAAGAAGAGATCTTAAGGGAAGTCTTCCAGCACCAACGCCTGTGCCTCTGCTTGGCAGCATCGGAGCTGATGGGAACTTCCTGGTTGTTGCCAGCCAGGCTTCTGTCTAATGAAGCCGGGTCGCTAACTGCCTGTAAGGAAGCTACTGTTCAGCCACTCCACACTCGTCCACCGCTCAGCCCTCAACACTTTCACAGAGGGCACACTGGCACGCTTCTAACACTTCCTTAATGCTCCACTGTGGCTGGACAAAGAACAATGGCACAACGACGTGCTCTCTCAAGCACTCATTCACTTCTATAAGCTCATACTTGTTCCTCTCATAGAGACTTAGTGTCTTTTAATTGCAGAGGGAACACATAAAAAGTAAAAATTAAATGAGCTACAAGTGACTCGACAAAATAATTGAGTGACTACTTATGAAAATTACTGGATGAAGTCCAAATATCCAATACTTTATGTTTGTTTTGGCTCACTTGAGCCTTGAATAATGTGATTTTATTACACCAGTAATTAAAACGAGCGGCAAAAAGTTTCAACAGGTTTCTCATAATTCAGTGACTCACAACAGACAACCTAAACCCACGTCTGTCACGCCTACGTGAGTGTCTGATCAATTAAATCTCTGCTTTTAAAGATTAAAAAAAAGGTAGGTGATGACTGGCATGAAGCCGAAGGAACAACTCTTTTAATTTTCAGTCATATTTTAACTAAATTAGTCTCCACAATATGGACAAGTAATGGAAACAGATTTGTGGGAAGTTTTGATTTTGATGCAGGAAGTTGACAACAAAAACTTTTTGTTTGAACACAAAGAGGTGATTCATTAATAATTATAGGTGTGGGCAACTTAGCCAATTATAACCATGAGTGGTTATTAATGTGTCAACAGTAGAGAGTCCTTTAATCTTTATAGTTTTGAGCACGACTCTGGTTTAATTCTGTTGCAGTAGGCGGCTGTTAAATCGATTCGACAAAGCATTTTGCAATGTGAGGTTTTTAATTCCCTAGATAAATACATAAACCTTAAGACACTTCTCTCATTAGTTTCCCAACCGAATTTCTTCATGTTTTCAATTTTTGCATCATGATTCTTGTGGTTTTATGCAGCGAAAGAAGATTTTTATCAATGTTGCCTAATCGAGAAGGACTATCAAAGCTGCTGCTGATTGTTTTTGATCAGTAAACCGATGAACTGACTCATCTTTTCCTCCTCATTCTTATTCCAAGTGATTCATTGCATTCAGCTGCTCTCGCTTGTGAATCAGTCTCCATGATATGCCTTAAAAGAAAACCAACTGTAACTCTTAGACACAAAGACAAGATGAGACTCGAAGCAGACAAGAAAAAAAGTAAAAAAATCTGTTGCAAATGCTTCTTATCCCTAAGCAGGGGGCCGAAAAACTGGGTAACACGCTCACCACTGCATGAATATAAAGAAATGAACGCATCAGAAGACACAAAGAGCAGAATGATCAGTTTTCAGTGATGTGGCAGCCAAACCACCAGCGGATAAAGTGAGTCCATCTGGAGAGAAAAACCATGATGGAAAAATTGCATTTTTTCCCCGAAATAACCTAAAGCGCTGGAGCCCCTTTTTGAGCCCAGGTGCCTCAGCAAGATAACCAAATGAAGAGTCTGACACTGCACACCGCTGAAACAACAGACATGTCCGCACAGAAGTGCACACATATAAAAGCAGACGCAGCTGTCCTCGCAGGGAGACACAGGGAGCCTTTACAGCACCGTGAGCCAGTTGCTTTCCGCAAGTATTTCTTATTGGTCGTCCCTCTCTCCTTCTCTGTGAGGAGTGGGGCTCGAGCTCTAAGTCCTCTCTGTGTGTAATGAGATCTTTATCAGAGGGAAACACGATCAGAGTGGAGAGGGGGAGAAAGGGGGGATTCAGAAAGGATAGGAGAGAGAAGGTGTGTATCACGAGGGGTAAAAGGGGCAAGCAGCAGGACGCGGGGCAGGGGAGAAACAAAAACAGGCCTCTGACCCTCTCAACGGTGACCCACTCTGCAGCGAGCGTGAGGGGAGCATTCGCAGGACTCCTCCTCGCAAGGAACCAAAATCCTGTTTCTGATCTCGTCCTGAAGTTTCACTCGGGTCTCGTTCAACAGGTTACGGCAGTTTTCAGTTTTGCAGTGGCAGGCTTGTTTTTTTTTCACCTCCCGCTGAAACCCGGCGATGAAATCTGACATTTTTAAATTTAAATGTCGGCACAAAGAGGTTGTTCAGAAACTTAACTTTTGCAGGAGCCAAATGTGAATCTGAATCTGTTTCTAAAACAAAGATAAGGCAGATGTTTGGTTTTTTTTTTTCCCCTAATTACTTTAAAGGAGAAACGATTTTTTCCACCAATTATCTTATCGGAAAAAAAACTAATTAGGAAAGCAAAACTTGAACTTTAATTTGGCCTCGTGTGCACCTTTTCTCATAATTGCAGCCCTGTGAGATGTATTTTTGAAGATGAATTATATGTAAACTTTCCACCTCATCAACTCCAAGTTATCATTTATGTTAAAAATAAATTAGAACTCTTTTTTTTCTTATCAGTCTTTTGGGTTTGGGAAAAAAAAAAAGTTTGTTAAATGTCACTTAATAACCAAGTGTTAATCAAATCCAGCTTAATCATCAAACTCACTCAACCTTCAAACCACACAATCACGCTATAAACCAAACCAGTGAGCTGTTAAACTGTGAGCCAGGCAGCTGAGGTCAATACACATCAAAATAAGATGAGTAAGTAAAGACCCGCAGCAACACCGATTTTAGCTTATCGACACAAGCGCCTCTCTCCCTGTTATGCTATTTTGTGGGCTTCAAAATCTGACACGGAGGCCAGAGAATGTCTGCAAACTCTTTCCAAACCTTTCTCGAAGTGTGAGGAGTTCAAAACCAGTGCATCAGACTCCCAGCCAGCCTGTGGCTGTTTCTTGGCTGAGTGTTTTCAGAGGTGTGCAAGACTGTTTCCCATCTCTCTACCTCTCTCTCCCATCATCTTGTTTGTCTCCTGAGCTGCTGCAAACAGGCTGCGGTGGCTTCAGGTCATGAGGTAAATATTAGCGAAGGAGGGTTAGAGGACGTGCAGGAGCCAGTCATAGCAACCTTGTCAGATTATCATTAAATTGGCATCACTGCAGCATTCCTGAGCACACTGTGAGTTGTGTGTGTGTGTGTGTGTACGTAGAAAGTATGCCTGTACATTGCTGTGCTAGCCTCAGAAAAACCGATGGGACGTGATCAGTCATAACAAAGTGACATTTTCTGGCGTAATCCCACTCAGCTAAATGAGAACTAATCCGATTTGCTCTGATCAAATGTTAGACGGTTCTTTACCGACCGGGGACGTTGACACATCTAGCCTTCTTCTGCACGGCTGCTCCTTCACCAAAACCCCCCCTTCACTCTACCCCCTCGCCATTTCACTCATCCACCCTCAAATTAAATATCAGAAAGGTCTCATACATCCCGCAGCAAAGTTTACACTCTAGGATGTTTCCCCTTCTCCTTCTTCTTCGTCTTATTTCCAGACAGGGTTACGGTGATGATGTATGTTGCCTGTTCAAGCACGCTGGGAGGAAATCAATTAAGCAAACCCCAGTTATTGATAATGCAGGAGCGGGACTGATAGCATCCTCACATGGAAATCCATAACAGCAGGACCGCTTGGAGGGGCCCGCTCATAAGCCTGCACACACACATAAAAATAGAAAAAACACACGCACACCATAGTGGCCCAAACCTGCTGGTTTCCTATACTTTCTCTCATAACTCATGGCCTGTAGGGAGGCCCTTGCATTGTTACATTTTGTGTGTATGTGGTACAGTGTGCAAGCAGAGGGCCAGATTAATTTATTAGCTGAGGCAGCAGTGCTCCCCAAAGTGGGAACAGGAAGTAAGAAGTCGTAAATCTAGATAAGTCACCAGATAGTGTACTGTACATTTCTATAGGCCGCTCGCCCTCTCTCTCTCTCCGTGTTATCGCTGCTCTATAATATGGGCCCAGACAAAGAGATGGAGTTTAAAACAACAAACAGTGAAGACAGATGCTGATTGCTCTACAAGTATTCTCTTTTTTATTGCCTATCGGACGCCGCTGCTGACTGATACATTTCAGAGGAAAAACAGGTTTGTCTTTTGTTATTGCAAAGCCTGCACACAGCAAGATAATTGTCTATTGTTTTGTAAGCGCAGAGCAGCAGGATAATTAGGTTGAGAGAACACTTTGCGGAGTGCATTATTGTTCCACTGTGAACTTTATGAAATATTCAGCCGGCATGGGGATTTTACAAGGAGCGGAGTGGAGAAACAGATGGAGAAATGATCCTTCAATCCCTAAACCAGCGTGGCAACCTTCTAAGACATTCCCTGCAGGTGACATCATCAATCAATAAATGTCTCCCCCACTTTTTTCATCCATCTTCCTGTGACTGACAAAAGGTGTGGGTTTATCGTGCATATGGGATATGTGTGGGTCTTCTATCTGTGTCTGATGATGACGCTCATTGTTCCACTACCTCTGCAGCTATAGTCAAATAAAAGCTGATGGGCCGTAGTAGTCTTACCATTAGGACCAGGCCACACTCACATACTTACACACATATCTATACACACTCCAGTGAACGTGGCAGCAATATTCATACCCAGTGACTGCACAACGAGCTTCTATGACATCTGACATTTGGGGGATAAATCACGGATTCACTTGAATGAGTAAATTCTAGTTATAATCTGGTCGAGCTACTCTCCATTTCCCCTCGGTGCAGTGAGCTCACATGAAGGTCAGCTCCCGGCCCCATACAGAAACACAGGCGAAGGTTTTATTTCTCTTCTTTTCACTGCATTTTCCCCCTTATGTATGCTTTCCAACATCATGCAAATGTGGGAGTCAAGTCTAAGTGGGTGATAATTGTTACCAGAGCAGATTTTATTATCAGCAGTCTGGGCTTACTCTGCTCGTTTTTGAAGGGAATAAAATGATTTTGGAGAAATGTGTCTGGTTTCAGCTGCATGCTTTTAAGAAACTTGCCCTTGATTTTGATGTAGAAAAATTGGGCTGGATCCAAGCCAGGGCGATTAAGGAAAATTAAATTCATTTCAAGCATTTCTTGCACTTATATCTGGAACCATCTAATCACACATTCTGTGTGGGCAAACTGAATTCACACAGTGGAGAGTTAGTTGGGAGGCAGTGTGGCCCTCTGAGCAGAGAGGCAGTCCATATCCAGGGCTCCTGAGACGGACTGAGAGCAGAAAACCCCTCTATCTAGTTTACTGGGCTACACCTTGGCACAGTTGGCACTCTTTCCTTGACTTCTCTCCTCCATTGTCTCCTAAGTTTATATCGTCATTTACAAGAACGTGAAGGACTGATGCGAACAAACTCTCACAACTTTAAGGTGGTCGTAAATGGAGTGTCAGAGCAGACTTTGCCCCTCAATCTGTAATAAAAATGCGCCTGTAATGTTGTCATAAATTGCCATAATTATCCATCCATCATTGTGTTTTAAGTGGGGCCTACTGTTTGTTGTATAAGCGTATACCTACTGTGTTTCTGTGGTGTCGGGAAATTCCCCCTCTGAGAATTAAGTCAACACAGAACTCTGCGGCGCAGGAACGACAATTACATCTAAATAAATTATGATCTTTTTAAAGATAATTGCCACATTTAACAGAACATTTAACCCAGCACACAATGGCAACTTTTTCCAGTAATGTCAGCCCTCCATTACGCACACACCCTGTGAGTTTTGGTATGCTTGTACAAATGAAATACGAGACTTACTTGGAATTCTGCGAGCTCCAAATTATAGTCTCCAACGATTTGGCAGAAGGTAGCGCCGACCTGCACATTAAAATAAAGATCCAGAGATAATACTTCCAACAGGAGAGTCCCGCCATTCTGCTAAGTGTATAGACAGTGAGCCGATAACTCAGAGCGTCGGACAGTGCGCCTGGCAGCCTTTAGCTGTGGTTCGCCCGGTGGGAAGGTGAGCTACGATCAGTCGGGAGCATGTGAGGTCGATATCAGATACATGTCCTTCTGTCCGACTTCTTAAAAATCTGCTCCAGGCCCCCGTGTCCTTGACTGAACTGTCTGCAGGACGTGGAAAGAAGAAGAAGAAGCCCCCGGTTCTTGATGGGATCTGGGAGGACCGCAGCCCCCCGAGTGTCCTTCTTGACCTGTGGCTGAGACAAAAACAGCCCTCGCGACCTTATTACTCAGTGGAGACAACTTCAGGATACGATCTCATGAGTGCAGAAAGAGATCTAAGCGATCGCACAGTTTCGGGAGCCACAGTCTAGCGATGCGTCTGCCGATGAAGCGCTGCGCCGAGTCTTTGTCAAAGCTCCTCTGGTGGTGTCTGTACCTGTCGCTGTTTATAGCCTACAGATGACCACATTCATCCATCAGTCACAACTCCGCAGCACGCTGGGAATCCCGAGGTCCACTTCATTCCAGTGTTATCTTTCACTCCTCCTCCCCCTTTTGCTATTCTTCTTCGCAACGGATTTGAGTTTCTATTGTAAATATCCCTCCCGGCTCTCAGCGCCGTTCCGCGTGCGTGTTGCGCTCCAGCAGGGTTGCTTCTATTCCAACTCGGGCATGCTGCGTGGCCAGTGCGTAAAAACACAACGTCTCCGCACCTTGTTTGTTGCCGCTGCTCACACACAAAAAGTGCTGAAGGATGGTTATACCTGCGCACCAGCCCGCTCGGCGCCTCTAAATCCGCCTGCCAACGTTTCCATGCCGGTGTGTGTGTGTCTTTCTTTTTTTTAACCGTTAACAACAGCCTCAACGCTCCGCTGTGTGCAGCAGCTCGAGCTCAACTGTAACCCGAGTCGAGGAGAGCGCATGGGGGACAGCCCACAGTGAGAGCCGCGGCCAATCACAGCGCTCTGTCCGGACTTGGGAAGCAGGAAGCGAATGCTTTTATGGGGACGTGGAGGGGTTGGTGGTGGTGGTGGCTAGATGGAGAGAGAGGGGAGGGAGTCTGTTATTGGGTTGACCCCACAGCTCCACTCCCCCCACCACCGCCACCACCACCACCACCACGGCCCGAGCCATCGACCCAAATTGAAATGGACTTTGAAGTTATTCGTCATACTGAGAGCTTTGGTGGGGAAAAAGAGCGTGATTGGCCATTGGAGCGTACGCAAAAGTGCTAACAGGAGTAAAAGTTTGGCCCCTTTAAGTCTCGGACCTGCCTGTCCCTAAACGTCTCGCGTTTTAACATTTATGCCACGATAGGGAATTATAATTATGTCTGTCTTGGAGAATCTGTGTTGTATTCTACTTTTAACTGGGCTGTAATTTCAGGTTGAAACTATAATCAACTTTTCTATTTTTATTCACAGTTTGTTTCTGCAACAATCTGTAGAATTTACAGTATTGGGTTACCTTATCTGTTATTTTAGTCTCCTCTTTCTTCCCCTTTGAAAGGAATGATGATTAATGGTCTCTTTGGATCTCTTTCTAGTTGTCCCCGTTTGGGATAATGAACTGCATGAGAACTTAGTCTCCAGTGTCAATAGACAATAGATCGTCGGTAGCCTATAGTCATTGGGCCATTCATTCATTGAGGAAGAAATGCTTGACACATAATTGATCATGTCCATGTCTGTGCCCCTTTTGTGTGTGTGTGTGTGTGTGTGTGTGTGTGTGTGTGTGTGTGTGTGTGTGTGTGTGTGTGTGTGAGAGAGAGAGAGAGAGTGTGTTTGTATGAGGGAGAGAGAAAAGGAGCCGAGTTTCTCTTAATTTCCTTGCATTTACTCAATCAATGCCGCCCCCTAATGGTTGTGATGAAATCGATTCACAGAATACAGGAGGGGACTTTTGTATAATTGGAAGGGAAGGATAGCAGGCATTTAAAGACATGTCTTGTGTTTCCTGGAATTATTTTTATAACATCCTGTTGTGCCCTGACAGCCCATAAATCTTTGTAAAACAATAATCAACTTCACACCTGAATGATTATGCGCTCAGTTTATCTCACTGAATTTCTGTGTGTGTCTGTGTGTGTGTGTGTGTGTGTATGACGGAGAGAGAGCGCCTCCATGGCTGCAGTAGAGTATGGATTTCTGGCACAATGTCACCTATGTCCAAGGTGCATGGAGAGCAGAAAAAGGTGTTAAGAGGTCATAAAGTTGTTCTTTGTACTACAAGGGCTGCTGGAGGTTTGCCATTGCTGCATCCTCAGAAGCCATCCCATAAACTGCCAGAGTGTTGTCACAGTAACAGCAAACACAGACCAGTTGCCACAGAGCTGGCATGTCCCATCTGACAGCCAGAACGTCTGGGATACCTGATACCTCGCGGACCAATCACACGGCATAAGAGAGATACCTGATCCACTGCGGGCCAATGGGACGCCACCTGTATAGACTTCATTGCATGCCACAGCTGCAGCCAATGAGTGACCAATAAGGAGATGGCCCCCAGGACTGTGACAGTGGGCATACCATGGTGTTGTTGTAAAAGTGCCATTAAGCCAAAGCCTGCGAAGCAAAAGAAACGATAAGACCAGTGCAATACAATACAGGGATCGCCTTAAGAAGGAATCACTTCTAATCTTTAACAACAGCACACGCGACAGAAGAAAAACACATCATATACAGTACAGAGGATTATGAAGGATATGTAAGAGATAATGGACTTTCCACATTATACCACATAAACAGAACACAAAAGCCTTACAGTTGATAGAGATCCATGTACTAAAGCAGGGAGCCTTGACAAAGAGTGTACTGAGCCTTGCTTTTATGTTTAGTCCCTCACCATTAAAGGCAGGCTGATTTTTTTTTCACCCCCTCAGACAGCCACCTATGAAATAGTGGCATTTTCAAGAAATGAGGTCATCATGTTAATGTGTATATGTGGCTGTGATTAGTGCTTCTATTAATAGTCTAAATGTACTTCCATGCCACTGAAGCTCACACTCGCACACACAATCTTCAGACCCTTCAAAGTGGAGTAGGTCTGAAACCAAAGAATATGTTTCATTATTCATAAATGTTTTTCATTTCATTAATTAATCATTGGAGTTTACATGCAGAAAATGTAGAAAATGCTGAGCCCCACCACCCTGAGGATGAGGAACTTATTTTTTTTTGTCTGACCAGCAGCTACAAAATCTGAAAAAGCAAGAAATCTGGTGGCTCTGTGAGGTTTTCGAGAAAAATAGTGAACCTTTGGGCTAAATGTCAGACAAATCCTCGGAAAACCATGAATACATAAACAAGTTTTTGCGAGTTTATCTTCTGCACCAAAGATTTATTTTTACAGATTAGTTTTAACTTGACCTTTTGCCAATTGTTAAAGGAAATGTCAAAGGAAAGCCTTATCAAGAAAAAGTTTGAAAGTTTTAATCACTGAACTTCGACCGTACCAGAATGTTTGATGGTTGTGAAGTCAATTCTATAAAACTCCAAGAGTATTCGAACCGTTTCAGTCCAACTATTTGCAGATTGGTTTAAAGAGTAACTCTCTTAGCTACTGACTGTATAGAATAGACAAGTTGCCTTTATTTCTCATTGTTGTGAGCTCTGAAGCCAGAAGATCACTTCCATGGGTGCCAACATACTGAGACGATGCAGTCGAAGCATGTGCTGGTGGAGCTGCAGGACTGACATCAAACCCTGTTACCTAACCAAAACATGAATTCAATTTACCAATCCCTGTGGTCGGATCAATCAACAGCAGCAGTGTTATGAAAGTTCACTCTAAATCTGAGCTTGCTCAAAGTGCAGCTCTCACTGATCAAAACGAACTAGTTCATAGATCATTCCAGCATCCAAAGATAAAGTTTATCTTTTTTTATCTGCACTTTAGTTTTCTCACAGTGCAGCCTCCTAAACTACAATCCCTAATCCTCAATCATTGACATTTCCTAAACTAAATGGATTATCAAATGCGATTCTTCTGTTGAATCACAGACATATATTTAGTTTAAAATCCAAGGAAATCCAACCTCAGTGTGTTTACCTGTCAAATACGAAAAACCAGCAGCTTTGAAACCTTAGAAATACACGTGTAACTAAAACTTGTTGGCTGAATATCTGACTAAAGATTCTGACTCGGATACACAGGAACAATCGGCTTTGTAATCGAGGACGTCAATGAGATGGTTTTCATTTTCTGCTAAATAAAAAGGCTAAGGGTAAAGTAACACTGAGCAACAGAAAACACCAAAGTGAATTATTCTCCTTTAAAACCTAAACCTCTGTGAAACCATAGGGGATTCTAGCTCTTGGAATCTGCCTGAATTTGTTTGTAAAACTACTTAAAATGTCCAAATGAGCTGGACCCATCAACACTGCTGGCTATATATGAGCTGCCAGAAGTCCTGGGTGCCATAAATCCGACTTTGGCTGCTGTAACACACAAAGCTGGGTAACATGGTTATTCACTTTCTCCAGAATGGACTATGCTCACATTCCCATTCATGGGTCATTTCTTCTCTACTCTTCTATTTTTGAAAAGAACCCACATTTGGCAACAGACCTGTCAAGCAACCATCTATTTATCATCAGATAACTAATTCAAACTAATCTTTCAAGAAACATAAAAACAGTTTTATATCATTTATTTTATGGTTTGACCGGTTAGATCTGTACCCAAGGAGTAAGCAGGGTTTGTGACCTGTATGGCAGCCAGTCAGTAGGGCTCTTAACTATTTGGCTTCACAGTCAGTGAAGACTGATGGCGCTTACCCGGGATTTCCACCGCATCCGGAACGGCGGCGATTTTTGCCAACGCCAATTCCTACGTAGCTATCCATTTGTGTGGCGAATTTTGTGGCGGATTACAGACAGCGGGAATCGCGAGAACTCACAAGAACCTGCGGATTCACGTGCAATCGCGCGATAACGAGTCATCTTTAGCCACATAGGCTAACCATATAAGCGGTAGATTGTGTCCTTCCAGGAGGAAATCTACATCTAGACTTATAAAATCAGCATCCTCCCATCCATGGTGTCACCGGGATGAAACGCTGTCTATAAACCTTTCACTTGTTCGTCTCCGCCCGTTTGCATGGTGTAAAATATGATCTGCCTGAAAGACGGAGTGTTTTATTTTGAAAAGAAGCTGGATGTTTTATTTTGTGTCTGTGCTCGACTTCCTTTCCAGCACAGGTTAATCTAGCATGCTCCGGCGTCTGGAAAAAAATAGAACTCTTGCGATCAGTTGCAGAGTCCGGCGATCCACAGTGGAACGGAAAGAAGTCGGTGGAAATTGACACATTAACTTGAATGGTTTCGATCAGCTACGATCGGGGGATACGGCCTTTTCATAGCCATTTCAGATGGAAATTGTGTCTATACCATTAAATTGGGTACTTTCTTCAGACAAAACATGGGAAAAGTCCTGGTTAACATACTCTACTTAGCCTAAGTTTTTTATTATAATGTCAGAATTTACTCACTAGATACAGCCTAAATGAAAAACTGAGGGGATTTGTGTCTGAGGCTGAAAGCTATTTCAAATGCTGACCATATCCGACATCAGTTCAGTCAGGTTTGGGCTGAAAATTGATGGTACTAGCTGTGGAAATTGTGTACCCAGTTAATTTCATTTTAAGCGCCATTAGGCTAAATTACAATGGTATGACATTTCAGACTTACTGTAATATGGAGAGCCAAGTAATAAGTGAAAGTTGAAACTGGGGTCGACAGAAGTAGAATTGATGTTCATATTATATTCGGGCATGAGTCATCAAACAAATACCGATATTAATTAGCAAGCCAAAAACACAAAATGATCATTACCTTGGTACACAGGTGCAGTTTGCTGTTGGAATGTATTTCACTGGCTTGTTCACTATGGCCCAGGTTTCTGACATGTTGGTTTTGTGCTTGTCTTTTGAGTCGTTGGAGGATTTCATATTTGGAAATCATGTGAGGAACTTTTAATTTGTATCAACCTTGGGTCCCCTGTGGACAGAGCGGTCTTTGTTTATCTTGTTCCCTGCATGCTTCAACAGCGCAGGAAAAAAACATCTCATCCTGCTGACTTTTGATAAACAAATGTGTCAGTAACTGTGAATATTTATTGTAAAATTATAAAAACAGGGCTGTCTCTTCAGCTGCTCAGCTGAAACCTTCCTCCTCTGACGTGTTTCAGGCATTAGAATATATAATAATAAAATGATCAACTGTGTCTCTTATGGTTTTGTTCGCTTTTGGGTATCCCAGAGGGGCATACATATGAATATCAGTTTATTCCATAGATGCTAAAAAAACACCTTACATGAGCTTTAAAGATGCAAAACTCAGAGTTTACGTCTTAATAGTTGAACACAGATAATGAAATCATAAGGTTTTGAGTGACTGGTGTGTTAAATTTCCCTCTGGTGCATACACTCAACTGAAAATGTCAAGCTGCTTGATATTTATCCACTTGCTGACACCGTCTATCCATTCACCAACTGCACATGAATCTGAAAGCCATTTAGCATTTGTCAGGGTAAGTTTGTTTAGGTAGAAATCCCGGATTTAGGTGGTTAATCCCCTTGCAAGGCTTGAAATACTTTTGTTCCTTGCTGTACTTTCATTTTCAAACTGCAATGTGAACTTCTCACTTTGTGAGTGCTTTCAAGCTGCAAATGGGTTAGGTCTATAAAACTGTATCAACAATTTATTCTGGAGTTGTTGAAATATTCCTCTCTAACCAAATAAGGTCACTTCATGGTGGAACAGTTGTCGGATCACAAAAGGCTCTGTGAATATCCATAGAAAATCACTACTATCCATACAAAATTCAGTGTTTTAGAGATATTACATTAAACACACTGGGAAGCTGACCTCTTGGTGACACCAGAAGAGTCAACGAACAAGAAAAAAAGTCCTCTGAAATTATTCTCTCGGTACCATGAATGTGCATCAAGAGTTTGATGGCAATCAAAGACAAGATCCAAGAAAATCAAACAGCAACTTCTTCATATGGCCAAAGTAATGAGTTTATAATGATTTAAACCAGAAAGAAGTGATAAATCCTCTGATTTTGGAGGCTGAGATCAGATAATATTTAGATTCTTGCTCAATAAATGATGAGTAGATGAAGTGATTATAAAAGAAGTCACAGATTGATATGCTGTCAGTCCTCTGAGGATCGTTTCGGCTCCGACGTGGAGAAGAGTTAGTCATTCTCTGTAGCTTTTGTTTTCCTCTCTCTCAAACTCCAAGATGAACTCTGCAGCTGAGGACAAAGTCCCTTCCCAATCTGATATTTACACTTAGCAAACACTGAAACCATGACATCATCATTCCTGGTTGAAGCCACTGCGGGCCTTTAGTCAGCCCAGCAACCTCACTGTGAAAATACATCACAGTTAAAGTGGCCTTCTCTTGCTTTTAATCTGCCCTTAATGAAGTCTGGCGCGTTTCCCTCTGGTGTGGCTCTGTGACACCGCAGTGATCTATGGGCCAGGCAGGGGACCAGAGGGCTGCGGCCTCAGTGGAGCTTTGAGAGATGTGGCTACAGCCTGGGCTGTGGATCCAGATACAAGTGTCCCCGTTGCCCCTTTGGCATGCAGGAGGTCAAGTGGTTAACCCTCGTTATCTGGAGCGGACTGGGAACATGTGACTCGGACGTTCCAGCTGTAATCAATATCGAATAGCCATTAACCAGTGAGATAGCACACCCTCCCAAACACACTCAAACACACATCCACAAGTACTTAGCAGCATGTTTTTTCCATCCGTCTCACGCACAGTAAAGTGTCCACTAAAAGAAACACGAGAGTATAAATGCAAACAACATGGGTTGGCTCCAAACACAGGGCCGACTGAAACAGTGGGAAAACTCTGTTAATGTAAACAGACTATTTTCAGAGGCTGACACTTGAAAGTTGTTGTATGAGCTTTTCATGCTGCTTTGATTTAACTGTAACAGCGCTGAGGCCAAACACAACAGCTGGGGCATCCGCAGACTTCCATTTCCTGTTTGTGGTAAAGCTTGATTGCTGTCCAGACGTCTTCCTCCTCTCTCTTCTCCCTCCCATGCTTCACCCTACCTCCTCTTCTTACTCATCTCAGCCATCATGACTGACAGGAAAGCACTGATTACAGACAAATAACAATCTGCGCTAAACATGTCCTCCCCAATTTAACATCCCAGCAGGAGATGTAAGCTAAACCTCTTCTCCTCTTTTCTCTTCTCTCCCCGCTTCTCATATCAGTAATTAAATCTAATAACAAGCCAAGACAATGGATGTTTCGTGTAACCGTTTTTGTCTACATATAAACATCTTAGGATCTTGATAACAATCCTGATTAGTAGCTGGATGTGATCCTCCTATCTTAACTCCCCGCAGTTCCCCCCATTATACCTTTTTAGTTTCTCAGATGAGATTAGAATTTGAAAAGAGAAATCGGTCTTTGATGCTAAATATCAAAGAGCTCGGCGCTCAACAATTCCAGATGAAAAAGAAGGAGGAAAGTTCGGGTATGCGCAGTCACACACAGGTTATTAACTCGCTGTGATTATTTGTTAGCGTAAACTGGATTTTGTAGGCCGGTGGCCCGGAGGGTTTAGAGAAGAGCTAAATTGATGGAGAGAATATGCCAAATGGTGGCCTGGGGGGGATGTTCTGTCCATTCTAATAGAATTACAAGCCTCTGATAGATGAGTCTTTTCTCCAAGGCTACTTGTCTGTCAAACATTAGGTCACACTCAGCTTCCAGACTGGGTGGGAGGGTGGTGGGCGCGCGGAGAGAAATGGCGAATAGAAGGGGGCTCAAGGCGCAGAGAAGAAAACGTCTGAAGAGGTGCCTCGCTCCCTGCCAAGAAAAAGGAGGGCAACAAAAGTGAGAAAGGGTTAGGAGAGAGAGGGAGGAATGAGAGAAAAAGAGAGGGTGGGAGCTGTGAAAGAGAGTGAAATGAGTGAGGGTGGGGGTTAAAGAAAGAGGAGAGAGTGAGAAGGATACAAAAGGGTGCATTCGAATCCACTCTAATTAAGGCCTGTGTGATGGACAGGACCTGCGGACGTGCCTCCCTTTCTTTCTGAGAGTGTGTGTGTGTGTATGTGTGTATGTGTGAGGGCACGGTGTGACGATGGGAGGGGCCAGGCCTCTAGTAGAGATGTCTACTGCCAGCAGTCTGAATGGGACAAAGACCTGAATAGAAACTTCAAAGCGACCTCTGAGCTCAGCACCCCCCTCCTCCTCCTCTTCTTCACAGTGCCTTGGCTGTGTGATGGTCAACAAGCTCCTGCTCAAGTGCTGTGTGAGTGTGTGTGTGATTCTGTTTTCCAGCCTGTTATTTTCTGACTGCTACATGCGTTTCTTGGCAGCTATGCGTGCAGTGTGGATTTCAAAGTGTGTCTTTCTTGCCTGTGTGTGTTTTTGTCTTCTGCAAGGATGTGTGTGTTTGCTTAAAAGGGCAGACTGCAGGATGCAGATATAATTGGAGCCGAGGATCTGACTCATTGCTCTCCCCCTCTGAACTGAGCGCTTGCTCTCTTTGGTGGGATTGGAATTGAAACAAGTAGCCCACAGAGCTGACGGGTTGAAGAAATTATTGTTGCTAAATGATACAGAGGGATTTAGCATCTAATTTGATCCCAGTGTCCTTACTGCTTTTGGCCCGGGTTATGATCTTGTGGTGTGCGTCATCTAATTTAGTTTGGCTCCGACTCAGGGCCTCTAATGATCTTCCACTTATCACCCCTCTCTCTACAGTATACTCTTCAAAGTGTCTCTCAAAGCAGGGCTAATAGCTGCACACGACTCCGCTGAAGGCTGCACAGAGTTTGGAAGCTTTCAGGGCCCCCTGAGAAAAACAGGAAGACCTGGGGTGATGGCCAGGGCAGGCAGAAAGATAAGATTTGCGAGTGTATTGTGCGCTTAGGCATTTGTGCGAATGTGTGTGTGTGTGTACATGATATCGGTCTTGTCTGAGCCCACTTACAGCAGTCAAGAGTCGGGTCAGGCTCGAAAGCCCCTGGGATCAACATGTCATTGTTGCTGCCTGCTGTCACTGACAGCTCCTCAGTGACATCATCACCTGGGGACACGGAGCCTATGATTCATCCCTCTTCAATGCTCAGCTGAAGAGCCATTAGTGTCCATCTCTAATCAGACTACAGAATAAAAGTAGCCCCGTACAGCCTAATCAGCTCTGCCTTGTTCCCCCTGCAGGTGGAACCTAACAGCGTAGGCCTTTTCAGCTTTGATCATGTATTTATATTTTAGGAAGCAATACGGAAGTCGTGCATCCAGGACCCAGACCTCATTATGACTAGGCTGGGAGATAAATGTGTCTTCTATTTCAAATCTAGCTGTTGCTGTCATCTGTTTCCAGGAAAATGTGCCCATGTTGGAACAAAAAAGAAAATCCCTCCGAGATAACCTTATCTGCAGATAAAATGTTATCTGTCATCCTGATTATGTCATAAGATTTCAGCAGAGCGTTATTCTGTGCATCTATAAATAAATAGGCCGGAAAATCCTGGAGGAGGTCTGCAGTCTGCTGTGTAATGCCCACGCACAAATAAAGGAGGCGGTAATTGTTACACACTTTAAAAATATAGAAAAAAATCACACCTTCTGTTCACACTTGTGCAAACCAAAAGGGAGTGCTGCACCCTTGCACGCACCATTGCACGACCGAACCCTTGGCAACCCAAAATGTACACCAAGAAACACTTAAAACTCATAGAGACGAACTCCTAAATCTGAGGATGTCCTTGTTAGTAAGCAGCTGAGGGTACACGAGTACTCTCAGCCGCATCATCAAAGCCTCAGCAATTACTCCCATGCTCCCTCTCTCTGGCATAAATCTGCTCTTATCTCAGCGCGCTGCAGGATCAGGGAATATCAGCTCCAGCATCTGCTCCATCTACAAACCCAGCCACTAAAAGCACAACAAAGTGGCTCTGCAGGCATAAATAAAGGAAGGAGGGGCACCGGAAGAAGCGAGGGGGGCATATAGAGAAACAGAGAATGAAAGATAGGCGGAGGGCGGCACAGGGGGTGTGTGTTCCTGCTTGTCTTGTTTGCCCGGAGCATTTGGGCTCATTCACATTGCAATCTGTCAATCAGCCAGACAAAAAAACTGATTTACAAGCAGCTCTGCTCGGTTTCAGAATGAATTCTTCACAGGAAATGAAGACATATGGAGAGAGGGGAGGCCGACAGCTCGGTTCGGGGTAGGAGGTCAGAGTTGAGGATTTAATAGTCAGGCAGATATGACGTTAAAGCCTGCATGTCATATTTATTGGAAAGGTTCAGATAATCGGTGACTCTGGGCCTGTGATCTCCAGAGAGGTTAAGAACCTGGCCCCAAGACACACACTTTTTGTACAAGTTTTCAAGTTTGTACCTAAGAGTCGACCAATTCCAGGTTATGTACACATAAGAGAAAGTTTCTCACACCTGGCTAAAGCAACAGGGATGAAAGATGAATAAGTCTCCCAACTATTTTTAGGAGGATGTTTATTTTCCTCACGACCAGACTGAAGCAACATCTTTCATTTTGACCTCTTTATCACAGCTGTGACCCTGACCTTCTTCCTCCACCTCTCATTCTGTCTCCCGTACCTACCTATCCTCTCTGCATTTCCTCCTTCCTCTCCGTGGCGCCCACTCCCATTCGTCCTAGGTCAACCACTCCCTGCACTCCAAAATACGCCCTTGTGAGAGAAAGGGAGAGCAAAGCTGGTACATTTTTCCTGCGATGCAAACTAGAGATACTGAAATTTACAGCCGTTAAAGGCTGCTCGACAGGAGCTTTAAAAAGCCGCAGCCCCCCTCCGGTCATGAAACGGTTATTGAGACAAAATGTAACAAGTTAATGTTATGAGGAAATACCTCAGCTCCAGGTGCTGGCTGCAGGTCAAGGGTGAGAGGTGATGGGTCATCCGCCACCCCTCAGGGCTCCCTGACCTCACAAGACTGATGAATGGTGTGCTAACAAGGACCAGCTCTCTCTTACTGTGTCTGCACTCTCTCTTCTTGTCTTTGACTGCCTCCGATTTTTCCCCGTTTTTCCTGACTCGCTCTCCTGAGGACTGATCTGGCAGCAACGGAGTAGTCATACTTATACCTGCTGAACCTTTAAAGTACCTCGCCATCTGTCGTCTCACTTGGATTTATAATTATCATCATATCACATTCAAACTAGGCACTGTCGCACTCTTACATAACCTAACCCCTATCTACCAGCGCATGCAATACTTAAGAATAGATTGAATAAATTATTATTGGGAGAGGTGTTAAATCTTGGCCGGCAATAGAAGTGCTCTCTTTCTAATGAGGCTTCTCTACCTCATCCCCGGCTTGTATCAGCACCGACGCAAGTGGAAAAGCTAATCACAGGCACATGCATGGACGACCCGCCTACACACACACACATGCAGATACACTCCTCATTTACACACACACACATTTATGCACAAATAGACAAGGCGCAGATGTGGACATTTATCAGACATACACACCCACACCTTGGCCATTTGCACAGCCGTATCATAGAGCCAATTAAAGAGATGAGTCTTATTAGCCGAGGTGTCCCAGCCCTCGTTCATCACAGGGGTTTCCTGGCAGGGGCTGGTGACACACAGGGCTCTTTGTCATCTTTATGGGGCCTGTCTCATCACGCCCTTATAAGACACTCATCCAAACTTTACTGAGACTCATGATTTAGCAGAGCTGGCTTGGCCCAGAAATGCATTCAGTCATCGGCAGGTCACCTTTGAATGAGCTTCAAAGGATTCGAAAGCGTAGAAATGTAGGCCTTGTGTGGCGCGCTGCTACCTCACCAGCTTGCGTGTTGTCAGAGTTACCTCCTAATTGAGAAAACATAATCTTGTTTTCTCTTTCTGCGAGGGGGAAAACCACTTTCCCTCCTCGCTGCAGAGCTCAGGCCCTCTGGGATGAGTGAAAGTGGCTTCCAAGCAAAGATGTGAGGTGAGGAGAGAAGGTGTAGAGAATCAAATTCCAGGCTAGCTCAGGGTAAATATCTGTCTGCTCCCTGCTGAAAACAAGTCTTGTTTTCTCGCTTCACAGGGTCGAATGCCCTGCCCAGACCTTTGGACCACCTGCAGCCCTGTTGATGACAGATTCACTCCTCATAGTGGACCATCTCAGCCTTCAGTGTCGGAGAGAGACTAATCCTCCCGCTTCTGTCCTCTAAGTACAATAGCCCTGTCACTCGTTCACTCATTCAGCATACCTTCAGCCGCCCTGCCTGTGTGTCAGTACCAAGTACACCAACAGGTTCCCACGGCGCTCTATTCATAGCTTTCCACAGGAATCTCTGACCTGTTCTGGCCTGTCTCATGAAACCTGCTCCTCATAATGAAGGCCATTGATCCTTTTCTCATTTCACATTCACCTTGACATCTCTGTTACGGCCCACGGAGCGTCTCCTTTTAATCCAGGGGAGATTCTTTCTGTTTATTTGGTTACCTGATATTTTATTGGATCTACAGCACATTGTTGGAATGATACGGGCTCAGAAATGTCAAGGATGGGGTGTACTGTCAAGCACCAGGAGGTGCAGGGAGATGAGTCTAGACATGCAAGCGTCAGTGGCCTGGAAGTTGCTCTATCTGAGTGTGTGTGTGTGTGTGTGTCTGTGTTCCTAATCTGAAGTCCTAGTAAATGATTTTCCAGGGTCAGCTGCTTTCCTCTGCCCTTACAAGCTGAGGAGATTACAGCCAGTGCTCTCATTGATGATTTATCTACAGAATTAAAATTCTGTGATCCAACTTCTGGCAGGACCGAGTAAGTCTTGTCCTTCATGTGCAAGAGCTCTTCCAAGAGTAATCAATATCATGAAAGCGTTCCTGCATGAAATATAGATCCAAGTAGTTTTTTAAAACTGACATGAAGATCCTGTTGGACTAGTTTCCCTGGTGAACTCTGCACATGTAAGTGTGAATCATGATCCCCAGTCCTCCTTGACCCCCTTATAGATCTCAACACCAGCTGAACTGATAGGGGGCTGTGGGTTATCAGGAGTAAATACAAGCTTGAAGCCCTGCAGAGGCTGTGACTCTGATTTAAACCCGGCAGCCCTGACCCCAGCCTTGCATCTTAACCTGGCTAAGCCCATGCAGATGCACTGCTATGGGAACCAATAATAAGAAGAGGGACAAATAGAGGGGAAATAATTCACAAGATATGGACATGAAACGCCTCCTCAACCCTTCATAAAGCTGCTTTGACAACAGCTTTACGCTTATCTAAATGTTCTCTTTGGTCTCTTTCTGCATGAACACACCTTACAGCATGAAACAAAGAGGGCTGACAGCTCAGAAGACAATGGAGCAAGGCTGCCGAGGTAAGTGCTTTTCTGCACATTATTCTGACAGCCAACATGTGACAGGCAGTGTGACGCAGTGATAGATGAGCCTCTTCATGTAGCTCACTGTGGACATGAAGAGAAGCTCGCCTATTCTAATACATCCCCATTGATCTAAGCTCCGCTTTATTAATCATGCACTTAACACAGAAGTCTGTGGAGCTTTCATCCTTTCTTCTGCTACCTCATGTCCTCACTTTTATCATTACAGGAACTGTAGCGCTCTTTGTTTCTGCAGAACAAGACATTACTCGCTCTATAGTGGGGCCTTTTGATAGTCAGCACAAATGTAAAGTCTGTCACTTACAGACAGATGTGTGCACTGAAGCCATGCAAGGGCCTGGGAATACATATTCATGGACTTCACAGCTTAACTTTGACACCATGTACAGTAATAGCACTGCCATTAAGTGGAGACTGGGTGTTTGCCTTGGACTATACTGCCCCCCGGAGTTGTTAAAAAGAATGGCATCAATTGTGACCTCTGTAACAGTGGTTTTCAACTGGTGGGTCGTGGACCATTCTGGATGGGTCGCAAACAGCTGGTCAAAAAAGTAAATATTGAATGCACATCTGATGTTTGACATGTCTTTTATTTTGAAAAATAGCTTATTTTATGTCGTGGTCCTCTGTGTCTTATTAATGAGGCCTGAATGCAGTAAAAACAGTTTTCTTTTTCTTTTTTGGTCTTCATTTGGTGCAATTTGATATTTTCTGCATGTGCAACTTTAGTTGTTGTCCTCGGTTTATGTGCTGTGATGCACTTTACTGAATAAAATGGGTGTTTTTATGTTAAACATTTGAGTCTTTAAAGGGTTTTTTTTTTATAAAAAATAAATTTGCTTGGTTTGAATTTTATAAAAGTGGGTCACAAATTAAGGACCATGGGAAAATGTGGGTCCCAGAGTGAGACCAGTACAGTTGAGAACCACTGCTCTATAAGATCACTGACCTAAGGTTTAAAAGAAAAAAAAAATACCACAGATGAAATGTGTTGATTTTTATTCAAAAGTTACTGTCTCCAGACAAGTACAAATCAGAAAACAGAGTGACTGAAAGAGGATGGGATAATAGACAACAACTTAGAGTGTAGGCAAGAGTGCAGAAAAAAAAAAAAACACAGAAATGGCCAAAAGGAAGGAAAAAAAGTAAATTTTGTATATATACACATGATCTAATAAGAATTTATACCAATGTAGTGGTAAGTAACAAACAATAAACAGTACTTTTTCCTTAAAAGAATTTTCTTTTTACTTACATAAAATAATTAGGCAAAACACATATAGGCTGTTCATCTACTTAATCACATTACATCTGACCACCTCATGTTTCATGTTCTAAAGAAGCCAATTATCCACCTTTAAACATGACTGATCCTCTGACATGGAAGATTACTGTGAGAGAGAAGGTGACTTTCACAAGCATGTTTAAGGCTTAAGCATGGAATGACTACAAAATAACAACCTCAGTAGACAAAACATTTCATTAAAACTTGTGTGTGACAAATATATGTCAAAATCTAAGCTTTGTCTAGCTGCCACAGCGCTGCTGAATAACTCATCTTCAGTATTGTCTGAATGACTGACTACCTTTCATGTTTTTACATTTGAAATCTTTAAGTGTTTTGTGACAGGACTTTTCTGCTGAGAAAACCTTAAAGCTGAATTTTCACAAGTCTTTTCATTAGTTTTATCCAAACTAATTTACATGTAGGAAAAAAGGTAGAAACCCGAAGACATTATCAAGACAAAAAGAAAAAAAAGAACATAAAAATACAAATTTAAAAATCTTCCTTGATGCATGGCTTCACATGCTTTCATTTTTTTTTTTGTTTTACTTACACATTTCTCAAACTTTGTGACTGAAGGTTGAAAAGTTGAAAATAAGAAAACAAAAAGCACATATATAAAATCAGCACCGATTCATATATAACTTTTATTTAAAATGTAGAGATACCCATTTCAACATTATGCTGCTGGATTTTAAGAGAAAAAGATGTGTAATTATTAACCAAGCCGCTTGCTGCCAGAGCCCACACAGTGGCTCCACTGGGGTAAAAATCTGCTCTGGGTTTTTTGGAGGGGGGCACATTTCCCTACTGAGATGGCGGTTAAGGAGCTGTCCAAATCTTGGGATAAGCTTTGGGACTTACTGCTTTAACAGTGTGGAGCATCAAGTGGAGTCTATATCTTCACAGCATAAAGGGATCATGACTGATTCTACGTGACATCTCGCCATCTTAACCACCAGTGGTTTTCAGGGCCTTCAATTTGGCCCGATAACAGGGATTAAAAACTTATGAGATAGAGGGAGAGAGAGAGAGAGAGAGAGAGAGAGAGAGAAAAAAGAAAGAGCACAGAAACATAAAGACCTCCATCCACTTGGCTAACACAGTACAAGCAAGCTACTACAGTCTGTTTATAAATTACTACTTCACACCTGGTAACTTACTACAATTGTAAAAAGGGTTAGACATAAACAAAAAAAGGTTCTTAAGTTAAACACACCAATTCATCCCCGTTTAAAAAATAAGGAAAAAAGAGGAAAAAAAAAAAAAAAAAAAAAAAGAAGCTATTATGGATTTTTCTTCAGACATGTCTCATCTCTAATAGGTTTGGAAGTGGCCTGTTACACTATTTCAGAACAGGAAGAGCTTACCCAAGATTATAAAAGTAAATATTTGAAACAAAGTCCTCTCTGAGCAAGCAACACTGAGTGTGGGTTGTCGTTGGTCCACGTGGAGTACAAGCCAGACTTTTTTTTTTTTGTTTTGTTTTTCTTACAGAAAACACTTCTGTTTCCGCATCTAAAATTCTCTTTAAATACAAAGCGCCTCCTCTGTTACCCCAGCGTCAAAGCCATCTGGATATTAGCTTAAAACATCGACACCCCGAGGACCTGCAAAGAAAAACAAACACCAGCATCAATAACCAGTTTTCAATGTTCAGAATGAAAGCAATTCACAGGTGACCATATGACGAGGAAACTCCTGCATTTGATGATGAACAGTCAGGAAATGTACAGAAAAATATGATCAGAGTTTAATGGACAGTAATTTCTCGACAACATAATAAGAGCTGTCAGCAAAGTTAATAGCGAAAAGATTGTGGTCAGGTATTGATGTGATTTATCTTAAATTAAATGCTATTTTGTCAGCGCGGCGATGTGGTCACCTTCCCGTTTCCTGTCACTGCACACAGAAGTAAATTAACCGAGCGCTCAGTTGAAGAGCAAAATAAGAGTGAAAAATAGGCGTTGTGTCAAAAAGAATGAACGTTTCATTAAGGTACTTTGAGTTTGAGCTTTCACTTCTGAGTTCAGGTTACAAGTTCAGCTAATCACACTGATGTCAGCAGGCAACTGCATCCCCACAGCTAAGAGAGCACTTTTTGGAGTGAGTGATAGTGCTTTGTATTGATAAAATTGGCATTAAATGTTTTGAAATGCAAAATTATGAATGTTTTTGAACTTTACTTTTTGATTAGTTGACTGACTGTGTGCTATTAAAAGTAGAGCCTGATGCTGTTTTAGCTGAACTGTATGATGCCTTTTTGTCCGAGTGTCTCGATTCACACAACCCCTACTTTTTTTATTTTTACTTTTTCTTTTATCCAACCGCACTGACACATTTGACTATCTGCTGTTTTCAATGAAATCTCTTTTACATCCACATCAATACTAACAGGGTGTTTTCAGAGCGGATGCGAGGATCTGAGGCAGAATCGTTCAGAGCAGAAGTGCAACGAGTCGAGTCAAGTGGTAAAAGCTGAACCGCCAAGTGTTCTGAGTCTTGTGTCTTTCCTCCGGAAGAAGCCTAATAAAACACGACACTGAGTCTTTGAAGAATAATCTGTGTTCTGGGGTACTATTTTTCGTGACAAAGAAATTATTTAAAGTTGACATAAAACACCCTATCTCTCTCTGTGATCTATTCTGAGGTAGTGTCTGAGGAACCCTGCGTTTCAAAGCTCGGTGGAAGAAGAAATCCTCCTGGGTTAGAGTTGGGACATGCTGAAACAAGAGTTTTTGGTGAGCAAACATTTTTGGTTTGGCGAGTTTACACAGGCAAAAACCGCACTTTTGCAATCATACAGACATGTTGCATTTGGCCCTTACCCACGCAGGCTGGTCAGCTGAACCCGTCCAAATGTTTTATGCTCCAAATACAATACGCTCGCTATTGGCCAGTGTAATATGACTGATCACAGGCCATCTCCTCTTGATTTACGTCCACCGAGCTGTACTAATTTTAGCACTACGACGTTTGCTCTGAGGAGATCCTAAGTTGTGTCGGCTTAAATCGTGGCTCCTCCAGCTGGCCCTCATACAAACACAGCTACAGTCTTTGTTTGTTGCGCTACAAGAATACATAAAACAAATCTAAGTGAGTGAGTGGAGTCGATTTCTTACCGATTCATCCATGATAGAAGCAGGGTCAAAGTAGTCTGGCTTGAGCTCAGACCTCTCCCGGCGATTCTTAGAGGGTGGCTGAAAGAGAGAAGGCACGTGATGTGAGAACCAACTTTACAAACATTAACAACGGGAAAAACAGTCAACTAAAGTGTGATCTGAAGATATTATTCAATGATATGGGAAAAGTTAGATTCCAGAATTCCTGCTTCTACCAGAGCTCAATTTAGAGAGGAATACTGAGGAAACAAATGCAGAGAAACTAGGTCAGCTGTTCTGTATTTTGGTTTATTCAACATGACATGTGGAGCCTTTTTCATGGAGCGCAGTACACGAGCAGGAATCCAAAATAGACATTTGTCTTTGATAAAATTTTGTTCTGCCTTTCACTCAGGATACATGGTTCCTTGGCGCTGGCCTACATGCTCACGTCAATTAGTCATGTTGCCTGATGCTGTACCAAAACTTGCAACGTACTGTCAACAATACACTTCTCATCATTAAAAAAACACTTATTCTAAATATATTATTTCCCATTACCAATACTTGTTTTGATAGTTTTCTTGAGTTTGGAGTTAATATAATAACGCTCACAGGCTGCTTTATGTTCCATGTAAAACAAATACTTTACTCTTCATGCAGGCAGAGCGCATACATGCTAAACAGCTGCCAATATATAATCCAATCACTCTGCTCTTAGTCAGAGAAAGTTAATTTGGTTTGTTAGGATTGAACAAAAAACCAAAGTGAAAGGACACAAACTGCCTCTGGAGCTAAAACTTTTAAGACTATCAAGGCATCCAGGCAAAAGGAAACAATGGAAGTATTTTTCCAGAAAGGTCTGGGTGCTGTCTTTGATGACATTGACAAGAACTGACTTAGTCATATTTAAATTAATTAGCCAAAGAAATGATGACGTAGTAAAACAAAAAAACAAAAAAATCACATAAATGTGTTTTCACTAATACTAAATCCCCACCATGATAGTTTTTAAGATAGTAAAGACCAGGTAAGTCACTTGTAGCCTCAGATTTTATAAAGCCGTGTTCCTAAATAACAGAGCTGAATGAGATTTTTGGATGCGACAGGTCTTAAAATGTTTTCTAAGTCTCTTTTTTTCCAGAGTCAGCTCAGATTTCAGACAACTGTTTCTTGCCACATGGTGTTAACGTCATTACAGAGACTGAAATAATCAAGCTCACGATGAGTGTGAGGATGGAGCATCTGGCTCTACTGTCCAAACACCAGATGCTGCATCTCCAGTAACAACAGTAACTGTTGTTTGTTTTTTTTGTACTATGCATGTGAAAAATGTAGAAATGCCTTTGAGCTGATCAAACCTATCTACAGGGTCTCTGCAGGTTTCAACAGGTCAAATTTTAGACTTTTTTAGGCCGCAATGAATACAATTGAAGACCCATTTTAGATCCATACTGGCCAAAATGTACAAAAAGACATGAAAGGAAATCTGAACATTTGACTTTACTTTAAATCAATCTTTATCCGTACATTATTTATTTGTAAGTAAAATTCACACATTTTTAAGACCTTCCAAAATTGTATTTAAGACATTTTATGAGATTTCAAGAGAATTTTAGACGTTTCAAGGTCTTAAATTCAAATTTTCGGATTTTAGACGTTTAAAGACTTTTCAAGACCCCCGCAGATACCCTTATCTATGAAATAGTCTCAGGATGGCAGAATGCTGACACTGAGAGACAAATACGAAGACATCATTGTACTTCTATGTGTGTTTATACTGAATGCAAGACTCCCTTTGAAAATTCTAAATATTCATTAACACTTCATTCAAGTCCAGGTGGTTCCTACCAGATCAATGTCCATGGTGTCAAAGTCCATGCCTTCATTCAGGTCATCCATACGACCCTCAGATGACATCATCACATCCTCCACAATCGGCTCTTCGTCCTCCTCCATCAGCCCAGTGCCACGACGACTGAGAAAATAAAATAAAAGATAAATAAAGTTACACGGTAGGCACAAAAGTCCTCTGATGATCTCCACTGAACCTTCTTGTGGGTGTCCTTACATAGCATGCTGCAGATTGGTCCTGAGCTTGGCGTAGTTCATGGCTCTTTCCTGCTGCTGGCGGGCCTCTTCTTGCTGTCTCTGAGCGAGCATCCACGTCACCTGGGAACTGAAACCACAAGAGAGCATCTATTAGTGTTACAGAATCACAATCATATATGCTGCAGCTCAACGTAAGCTAGCCAGGGAGAAGTCACGCTGGGCTCAACACTTGGCAGACTGTTATACTAAATTATCTGCTACTGTTTACTCTCTCTAATTAATAGCATGTAAACGGAAAATCAAATTAAAGCCCTTCCTAATGTGTCTTGGCTCGGAGTCCATATTTCTCTCTCTATTCTTATATTCCTCTGATCCTATACTTGGAGAATACATGATCCACTGATCTTAATGACTGTCTGGACACAAGCCCAAACATATCCATAAAATCCTGCATTAGAATATGAGGAATTAACAGATTATAAATGAAAAGAAAATGGCCGTCGGAGCCTTTCTGAAAGGTTGAAGCAATTTAGCAGGAGAGGAAGATAAAAGCGGAGAACCTCTGGGGACTAACAGTAAAGAATATTCCCTCAAAACAACATGTATATTAGTGTTAACTTTGATAGTACAAACCCTGGAGCTGGAATATTGATTGAAATAAACATATTCATTATTCTCTCCTGAGGGAACTTATTATGGCATTCATAAAAGAAAGGCAAGCGCTTACACTGATGACTCAACACTGGACTGATTTCAACTGCTATACACTTCAAGTGGTGGGAGAGAAACAAAAACTGAAATATTGTGACATTCTTTGAATAAAACACAGTTCAGTTAACAGGCACTGTATCAGAGGGAGTTATGTATATTAAGTTGTTGAAGTAGCGTTTATTCTAAGCTTTGGAAATATACCTCATATGTACGAAAGTGTGACTCCTTCTTAAGTCTTATACGTCAAACTGACTGCACTGTTACACCTCAGGAATGCAAGAGTCGAGCATGCATACTTGTAATCCATGGGTGTCTGGTGGTGCTGAGGCGTCTGTTGATGGTGCTGCGGGTGTTGGTGGGGCTGCTGCTGGTCGTGAGGGAGGGGGTACACCCCCATGAAGCTGTCGTCACGGCCCCTCTTAGGGTCTCGCATGGCAGTGGAGGTGAGGTGGGGGGTTGGTATCATGACTGGGGTCTGCATGCTCTGCTGCCACACCTCGCTGCTGCTGCTCTCCTCTGCAGAGACAGGGCCGAAGTGTTAGAAAACCAAGCGACAAATGTGTACATTTTTTTTGTTGTTAATCTGGTCATTAAGAGCCAAACATTCTGCTTTTTACAGTGCTCTGAGATTTCCTCCAAAGTCCCTAAACTGTGATCAAAACTGTCTGCAACACTTAGGTTTACTGTAACCGAGTGCTCTCAGGGCCTTCAAATATTTGCCAAGATTTACAAATTCTTTCACTTTTAAAAACCTCCAGAGATATAACAGGAGGTTGTTGAGGAGTTGTGGAAAAAGGACCGAGTGGAAATGGATGACCATCTACAGTACTGAGAGGTCTTCCCTTTCTAGTATCGATCTTATATGGATACAAATATAAATGACGCTGTGCGACTGTAAGGAGCCGTGTGACTCTCTCCTCCCATCTGCTGTTTAATCTCCTCACCCATCAGCTTGGCTGGCTGAGCCAGGCTGTTATGAACGCATTTGGGTTAATCTGGGCTCCAACTCTGCTTTTGTAACATCATGGCTGTGCTGAGTATAATGTATGTAATTCTCATGAAGACCCACTTTCAGTGTTTATGAACTGGAAGGTGTTTAAGACTTGGAGGTTTGAAGCTGCCTGTACTGAAGATTTTAGTCAAGTTCCTCCTCTCTCCTTAAAAAATAGCTATTGGCTCCCTAATTAAACCTCATTAACTATTCTGTTGATTTCCCAGAGTGGATACCTTCTGGTAGCTTCCTCTTAGCTGCTGAAGTTCCAGCTGTAACAGCAGGAGGCTTGGTCTTCTTGGAGCGGATCGAGGAGCCTCTGCTGGAGTAGCCACTCATCACAGACATGGTGTCGTCATCGCCACCCGCCTGCAGGGAATTCCTGTAGGAGATGAGGGGAAGCCAGCAGTCCTCTCGCTGCAGTGCCATCTGGAATGTCATGAAGCGCTCCAGGTACATGTGGCTGGGGAGAAGCGGGAGGTGACACAGAAACGATGAACAGACTCATGCATTAATGCATACGCAGGAAAAACCATACATACAAAACCAGGTGCACATTCCAACTGTGGGCCTCACATTCACCACTCGTGCCCCAGAAACACCAGTTGCACCAGTTGTCACAAACACCTGTTACACTGGGACACCGAAGCCTCCCACCTGTCAGCTCAGCAGAAAAACTTACACAGTCCTCTTGTCTTGTCTCATAAGCTTGGAGGAGAACTCGCTGAGGATGTCCAAGAAAGCCAGGTTGAGGGGGGGGCCTCCTTCTCCCTGGGGACTTGGCTCCTTAAATGCAAACTCAATACCATCCCTAAGAGGTGCAGAGAGACGGAGAGGAGGGAAAAAAAGAGGCAGAGAAAGATTTTACTGAATGTGTTGATGTAAAATGTGGACAAAACAGTTCAGAGAGGGCACGTATGAACCAGAAACACTAATCTCATGGTTCCGGTTTCGTGTCCTGATTTCAACGCCTGCCTTCACATAAGGTGAGATGTTTAGCCACTTCTAAACTGCCTAACTTTCAAGACGGGCAAAGAACTATCCCAACTCTCAAAGTGAACTTCCAATCTTCCTAAATCCAAAGGTACTGACAAGAACAATCAAAAACCCTTCACACAAAGACACTGATGAAAAGCGGGATGTGGATTAAAATATTAAGTAGCCAGATTGTCTGTCTCAAAGAATTTTCCACCCCTAGAGCGAGGTGGGTATTTTCATATCAGTTATTCTTATTGACTTTTTCCCCCTATATAAAGTATCAGATTGGGGAACTCTAAACCTCTAAAGTGATTTCAGTGCTTTGAAGCACTGTGCCATAGCCTGACTCTGTGTGAAGCCACTGTGCTTTGAAAGTCTGGACTATTTTCACAGAAGGTTTAAACAAAGGAAAAAAAACTTGCTGCATACTCCACATATCAATCACATACTGTATGCACATCATACACAAGTGGTGGTAGTGGTCATGCTAACTAACAAACATGCATACATTAGCTTTCTATCAAGAAGACAATCTAAAGCTTCTGTAAGAGACTTTCTGTTTACCCTAAAAATTCAGTGTCCTTCATCTTTGGAAATGTTTACAATCACTTATTGATTACTCTGTTTAAGAATGACATTTAGGCAAAAATTCATTTGAATGGAAAAATCTATTTTCCAAAGCTAACGTGATGAATAACTAAAGAGGTGAAGCATTGCTGAAGAACACAGAGGTGTACAAACTGTCTGACACCATGGATATAAAGAACAGGCCCATGAAAACAACCTCCACACGCATGTGTAGCGTGGATCAAACTGTTTAATCTGGAGTGGTTCTAACAACAGATCAGAACAGAGAGATATTTCAGACTAAGTGCCCAATTTCCTGCCCACTTGTTTTTTTTTCAGAGCCTGGTCACATTCAGTCTGACTGCAAAAGACAAAATACAAAACACAAACACACACACTCAGACGGCACTGATGTTGCTGGCAGGCAGAGATATTTGTCTGCCAGCTTTGTCCATCTGAGAAATCTCTCTGCATTAACTATCCAAAAGATGGTTTCATGTCCTTCAAAATGTTCTTGAACTTTCCGTTTGTGTCCGTTAGTGGTGGCTGTTGTGGTTTCGGCTGAAAAGACTGCTGTCAATCACGTCTTTAACTGCTGTCTAGGACATTAAAGGCCTTTTTGGGCAGCGGTAACAAGTCTTTAAGGTTGCTACATAGAAAATATCTCACAGCTGATGGACTTGTCTTCTCTTGTAGGTGACAGACAGTACAGCATTCAGTTGAGTATTACGTATAAAACATAACAAAAACTCCTCGCCAGAGCTTTGACAATCCACAGGAGGAAAACAGCAAGTGTGACTAGAGTGTACTTGTTTGAAAGCAACATGATGCATGGTTGAAAAAGGTCAAGAATAGAATCAAACCATCTTTGTTTGAACTGTGTGAAGTAGTTTCTCATGTCTCTCTACAGTACCTTTACTCCATGGGAATAGAAAAGTGAAACAAATGATTCGTTGAGCCTCTCTTAAATCCGGGGGGCAAGAGGAAACACAGTACTCAAAGAGTAATTTGTCCAACATGACAGTTCCCACATGCGCGGCCAAAAATGAAAGAGGAGCAGTGCGATGTAACCAGAGACGCATGAACACTTACTTATGAAGCATGGCGATGGCATCTCTGGTCTTAACTTGGTCGAGGCCGAAGGTTAGAGAAAAACGACGCGCCAACTCTTTGATTCCGCAGAACGAAGAGGAAGAGCGGTCAAACCCGTGGCCCAGGTCAGACAGCATTTCATTGAAAAGCTAGCAGAAAGACACGAGGGGAACAATAAGTCAATAATCTATTAGACCCCGAGACAAATCGAGAGAATGAACGTGTGAAATCTTCAAAAAGTGAGCACACCGACCTGCTGCAGACTGAGGATGAGCGTCTTGGCACATTGAATCTTATCGATTTGCCGAGTCTTACTCATAGTCTCCTTGATGATGTCACCGTAATCGTTGTAATACTGTAAACAAAACAAAAACAGAAATGCATGAAGGATTATCTGTGTAATTTTATTTCTAGATCAAAGCTGTTCAGATTTACAAGTTCCTGCAATAAAAACATTGCTCCTATATCATGCGAGAAGGAAGATGTGTAGCATCTCATGTGTCAGGCTCCAACTTGAACTCACCCTCATGTACTGTTTAAAGATGTCAGCTCCTGTCTTCATTTCTACCACACAGTAGATGATCAGTTTACAATAGGCAGCGAGGAGGTTTCGTCTCTTGTGCAGAGCTTCAATCTTCACTGCCTCATCGTCCTGCTGCCCATCTAAGATAAGACAGAGAAGATAGGAGCACTGGTGTTACCCCTTTATTTCTTAGAGAAGAAGGTAAACGGGCCTCTGGATCCATATCTGCATTTGTACCTGTGCTATTTGTGTCATCATCCTGGTCTATGAAGACATGATTCAGGATAAAGGAGAGTAGTTCCGACTGTAGCGAGTCCTCTGGAGAATAGACGAGGGGCTCCAGGTGCTCTCTGCCTCCGGACACCATCTGGTGGCTGAAGATGAGCAGGAGGTCACACAGGATGGTGAAGGCCTATGGGAGGAAAAGGTGAAAAAAAAAAGAGGGGTACAAAAAGTTAACTTTCAAGACTTTCAATCCTTGTGGATTCGGTTCAAGACCTTGAAATAAAACTTTTGAAATCAGATGTGAGGCAGAGCAAGCTTCTCAAAATCTTTTCCAAAACCCTTTTGTGATAGAAATAAGCGAGTATGCAAGAGAGCCACTCGTTCAAGCGGTTCAACCCATCTCACTCGCACCTTGCAGATGCACTCAACAGAAGCCTTGACACCTCTTAGTAGCTAAAGGGTTGAGTATATGTCTTATCTTTTAGGACAGGATAAGTGAAAATCCTAGCCTTAAACAAACAGCCTCATGATGCACTTCACATTACCACACAGAGGACACAACATTATACATGTTACGATACAATCTGGATCATCACACATATCAAAACACTGATTTTGCTCCTGTCTTCCTTTCAAATAGACTTTATCTACAACTACAACTCAGCCAAAAGATGGAGTTTTCTTGTGTCTGCGTGTCACCTGTTCTTTGACGGCGGTGTTGACGTTGGTGAGGTAGCGCTGACACATCATACAGAATGCCCTCATCTGCTTCCTCAGGGTCACCAGGTCGTCCTGATTCAACAAGTGAGCAGAATTTGTAACACCGAGCGTACGACAGTCTAATTCTCTAAGGTATTTCAGAACAGGGACAATAATATTCGAAGAAATCTCACCTTCCTGGAGCTGCCCTCAGACGATTTGGCCAGGTGCCATAAGATCACATAGTGGGTACACTGTAGAGAGTGGATGACTATCTGCTCAGGAGAAATAAATCACATGGTGGTCAATATCATTGATTTTAAATCTGAAATTGAAGACACATCAAACTGAAGTGGGTGCATGTGTGTTTGTTGACCTGCTCAGGCATGTCGCCGTTCTCTATGCCAGTGTTAAGAAGCTTGAAGTTGCTGGTGAAGAGGTCCCACCCTGAAAGGTCATGGGCACTGCAACAGATGAGAGAGGCTCAGTCAGTTTCAGACACTTGCACTGTGACATGAATTATTGTTTAGAGCTCTGTACGGGGTGCATGATGTGTCTAAGGGAATAGGAACTCCAGAGAGCGAGGGTTTCATACTTGTGAAATGCTGTAATCCTTTTTAGAGTTGACAAAACCTGATAAGCATCATCTTCATCTGCTTCTTCACCCTGAAAAAAACAAAATAATGTTACAGCTTATGGATGAAGCTCTTTAAGAAAATTCTGAACATTCTCAGATTAGATTTTATTTACAATGACTGATGAACACTTTCACACTCTCAATCTGTATCAAAGAACAAGATCCCTTAAACAGTATGATCTTATTATGCACGAGAACTATTGCTACCCTTAATAGACGACTTCTTGGAAATGGCACCGATTTTATGTAACTTAAAAATGACTGTATGACAACACTTAACACATCAGAAGTAAAGGCAAACAAAGTTAAATATCTGGTGGTAAGGGGAAGCAGACTCACTTTCCCAAAAAGACCATAAGAGAAATCATGCATGTCCAGGGCCGCTATTGTTTCTGTGTCATGTGCATCCCTCTTACCTCTTGTAGAAAGTCTTCTAGTAGCCTGTTGAACTTGTCCACCAGCTCATCCAGTAGCTGGGAGCGGGCGATGTCCACTCTGTTAAAGATTGTGAACTCCTCATTGCAGAGGGCATGGTAAGTCTTGGAGCAGGCCTCCAGGACTTCAGTGTCTGTGTGCTTCTCCACAATTTCCCTGATCTGACGCAGCAGAGATTCCAGGTGCTGGTTTACAGGGACAGAATGGGGATAAAGGTCAATGAGGACAATTTCTCAAGTCACAATTTGTACTAATATATCATGTAGTTTGCTACATTTTACAATCAGCAGGTATGACCAAATCTGTATCTCACCTTTTCCAGACGCCCTGTGGTATAAATCTCCAAGTCGAAGAACTGAGGCAACTGCAACAAGTTAGTCACCTTCTCTGCATCCACAGCATACTGCAAAACAAACATTCAACTTTAGAATACATTTCCAATTGAAGAGCTCGCATCATTTACAGTCTTTTAAAAAGGAACCCAGGGTAGAGGGAGAAAATAGTTGTTGCAAACCTTGGCCAGTAGAGGGGGCAAAGCCACAGCAAACAGCTCTGTCATTCTGGTTCTATCATCCAGTTGGGTCTTCTTCTCTTTCGCTGTCATCACCTGATCAGGGATGACACAAGTGGGATGCTTATTCTCACTTTCACTTTGCAAATGCATGCAAACAATAAAACACATTTAACTATTGGAAAACAACAGACCAGGGGGTGAAAATCTTGAACTTGAACAGTGAAGAACAGTGAAGAACAAGCAAAATGTCTTAAACAAGCAAGAACAAGCAAAATGTCTTAAGGTGTTAGAGCAGCTCATGACAAAGTTTGTTCATAATTTCTAAAACTTTGGAGCAGCTTTGACATAGTGTGATACATGTGATGCCTCTAAAAATCAGCCATGTAATAAGAGCAACAAATACAAACCCCTTCATGCCTCAAAACCTCTTTGTGTGACTGCTGTGTTTTAGGCAAATGATGAGGAAATGTTCCAAAACAGCCAAAACCTGCGCCCTTTACAACGCTTGATCATGGTGTTTAAGGAAGACATTAACTGCCTAAGTAAGCTGTTAGGAGTTTTTAAATCTTTGGGACTCAGCTTACCCTGATGCCTCACTTACACTAAGTACTGAACCAGCTCTCATGACAACCTCCAAGACGTTCCAAGTGCGTATACAAAGAAAATAGCTGAGATTTTCACTATAAGAGGCGTTGAGGCCACTCTTACCCTCTTCCCTGTGCCTCTTCCAACAGGTGGGTGGCATTCAGCAGCCTGGCGTACAGTACACAGCATGATCTCGATCAAGGCTGTCTCTTGTCTGTCTGTAAGAGCTGAAAAAGAAAAAAACACCACGAAAATCAGCGTGATCTTTGCAACATCTGTGGACTGAACTTCATACCGGTAACCTGGGCCTGCAAATAAACCGGGACTGTACCTTCCTCTCCTGGCAAAGGGTCATCTAGCAGCAAGCTGATCATACACTCCCAGTCCTTCAGTAGCTCTGCACCACATTCCCAGAGGGAGTCCACCAGGTACGCTGCATGCTCATGGAGCTGAGAGATGAAACCAATTTCAAATATTTAGGGGTTCAGCTACTTATAAGTTGCACCAACGAACAATTTGAAGGTGATGACAGTAAATACGCTGACAACATACCTCACTCTCCAGGAAGAAGAAGACAGTGGTCTTGATGAGGTTGGCGTTGGGACTTTGTCTGCCTCTCCTCTTGGGGGCACCTTCTTCCTCAGGTTCCCGCTGGCTGAAAAGTCTTTAACAACATTTATCATTAGTTTGGTATCAAACTAACCAACTTCAACATAACCTCAACAAGCCCTTTACTGACACAGACAGACTTAAAAATTAAAACTAACCATATAAACTAGGTAATAATGAACAAATGAATTAGACTTTGATAGTGATCTGTTCTGGAGCAAGTCTGCAGTCCTTAACTCTGGATTTCAACTAAAGTTAAAACTATAGAAACCGTGAAGATGTAAATCTTGTCCACTTATCTACAACTCTAAGCCCTTGTTCTTTTGTCTTTTTTACCCAACTCCCCTTAATGACGCTGAGATCATTCCATATTTGTCTGTTCAAGGGTTTGTATGACTTGACACGTTTTCGTTTAACGTACTTCTTATAGAGGAACTCTCCGGCTGCAATGGCGACCGGTCTATGCGCTGAGTAGACCAAGTGATAGACGCTCTCACAGTCCTCAGGAGTCAACACCTCATCCGTACTACTGTAGAGACAAACCAAAAGAATCAGTCAGCTCTGATTACCAAAAAGATAAAAATGCAGGAGACATACATGAACTACACGTAATTCACAAACAGTGGAGATAAAGGTTTGCCCCTGAAGTAAAGACTAAATCCTACTGGAGATAGAATTAAGAAGGTGTCGATCAAACAGCACTGAGGACAGAAGAGCCACTTACTTCAGGACTAGAGTGAGTAGTTTAATAGCTTGTACTGCAACATCGTACTCTTTGTCAAGGGTCATAGAGACAATACGGTCCTGTAAAAAGAGAGAGAATGATAACACACTTAATCACCCATTCATAAGGACTTCTTAGGTTATAAACTGAATTCTACAAAAATAAATAAGCTTTTGTGTCAAGAGAGCATCAGTCCAAACGTGGTCATTGCATGAGAAAGTTGAACATTCAAGCTGGTGATGTAGTGAGGAATATGTCCAGCAGGTGGTGCTGACCTTGAAGCGACTGGTGAAGAGTTCCAGTCTTGCGTTGAGTTCTCTGTTGTAGTAGAGACCCTGGAGAGCTGTCAGACACTTCAGACGTACTTCTCCTTGCTGGAATCACAAGAAAAAACTGTCATTTAACAAGAGTAGTTTTTCCTGGGCTTGAAATGCAAAGAACAGGAGCAGTCAGTAATCAGTTCGCCTGTGGGTTTTTATGTATAAGTTTGTCTTCTATGATTACAAATACAAAAAAACTTACATATTTACCTGCACATTATGTGTTTAGTTATCATTTACATCTGATACCATTATTTAAGTTACAGCAGATTTGAGAACTGTATTTTTTGTTCTGTTTTCTATGGCTGATATTGAGTCGTTAACTGTGTAGGTAAAAGCCACACTGCTGCAAGTGTTTTGACTCATTCGGATTAAACTTCAGATTAATCTGAAAGGTGCAGTGTATGACAACAATAATACAGACAGACATTTACAACACTAACAGGAGTGAGAAGATGAAGAAAACATGTTGCACTCTATTATTTGTTGCAGCCTTGAGGAGATACATGTCAACAGCAAGCTTCATGTGACCCACCTTATCATGCATTGTCCATCCCACATACTTCAGATAGCTGTCGTTGAGGAAGGCATCGCTGTAGAGTTTCATCCAGACTCCGATCTCTTCTATACAGATTGCCCTGATTTCTGCTATCGAATCACTGTGAAATTAACAGAGAAAATAAGCATTCGTGAAGTTTTCCCACAGCAGCCAGTTACCAAAAAAAGTGTGCTAACAATGGACTGATAATAAAAATGATGTACCGATATCGATGAACAAACACTCCTTTGAATATTGCATTCATCATGTTTTCAATCTCGTCCTGATTTTCTTGGAGCTGAAAGAAAGCAGAAAATGAAAATAATTTAATTTATCGTTTATCACGAACTACTCGAATGCTCCCGTGAGCATTGACCGGGATGCATTAGCATAACAAGACATGTGTGACCACCAACTGTGCCGTCATGCTGCTGTAGGACTGCAAAGTGAACTAACAGATGGATGCCCAGTGGGACCTGCTGTTACATAACCTAATAAACTGTCAATGCAAGCTGAATAACACTCAGTAATAAGTCAGTCACTGCAGGTCTAACACCCACAGAGGTGCTGCATGTCTAAAAATGGATAACATTTACTGTCAGATGCTACAGTGATTCATGATAATGTGGTCCGACACTTTGACTGATTTGCCTGACTTACAAGGTGGTCGGGTGAAAAAGCCTGTAGTGGCATACCTGACACAAATTGCATGTCAGGGAACCGAACCTTCAGTTTACAGCATATGAAAGATGACTTTAGCGATTTGATACTGGGTTCAATTATACCTTGTTGAATTATTGTTTAGCTTTGAACTGAACTGACAGAATGAAACGCTGATTGTTTACTACTCTCACAGGCTTCCTTTCCTCTGAAAACTAGAAATGGCTCTATGTACAGGGGAGAACAAAAACTAAGGCTCTTGACTGTATTGTTAGGAACACTCCAGTTCTAATAAGGGGACGTTACTTTCTACTTCCACGCCAGTGCCAGTAAAACACATTGTTGTCCTCAACGCATCATGGGCATTTAATAGAGGGCTAAGCAGACATTTGCCTGCAGCAGTTTGGAGCATGAAATATGAAAATATTAACAACATTCATATACCTTTGGACATAATTTGCAGGCCATCCTTGATCTGGTCAGATTTGAATATTTGGGACAAAGCGAAGGACATCAAAAGGCTAGAGGACTATCACAAATTGCCATGTGACCAATATTACCTCTTTGCGTTTCTGCAGGAGCAGCTCCAGCCTGTCGTTTGCCCTCTTGGCGACCATTTTATTCCTCTCTGCCTCGTACTGGCGCTGGGTGTTGTCCATGTTGATGCTCAGGTTAAGAGCTACATTCACCAGGGCTGTCATCAGCTTCATTGCTGCAAAGAATACAACAGATAACATAAGGCATGACAACAAAGCAAGGTAATGAAAATGTTTAATTTAATATCCTTTACTGCCACTTTGTGTTTATCTGCAGGGTCGAGGATATGCAACTTAAAGTAGCCCTGGCTGAATGCAACAGAGTGAGACTACTCTAAAAACTACATTAAATCAGTATCAGTATTCAGCGTTTTCTTTAAAGACAAGCTACTGTTTGCCAATCACAAAGAGAGATGTGGGACTTTGTTGTTCTCTTGCAGATGTCAAATTACTTAGACTCTGAATTTTAGCAACTTCATAGTGCAAAGTCAGCCTATTATACAAGGAACAATATCAAACCACTCTTAAAACCATTGCGCAACTATATTTGCCGGGTAATAAAAACGTGTTCTGTCGCACAACTCAAATGCACAGTTACAACTGTTATTGGAATTATCTGTAATGCTACTGACGACAGGTTGTGTGATGAGCATCTGAAGGTTGACCACAGGATCCACCTGAAGAAAGTTGCTTTTTCCACAAACAGTCCATTTCATGGATGCTTGTAATTTTAATCAGCAACTCATTTCATGTCTTTTTATTTCAACACTTCAAAAGTAGTAGTTGTTTTTTTTTCTTGGCTTAAAAGGTGTTCCTCACAATGACTTTTTGTAAAACAAAGATCCTCTGCAACAAACTCTCCACATAGGCCACTTTTTTTCCCCACACAACCCTCTCTGTAGAACAAAATGTCGTGTAGACAGCACATTTCAGCTTACCTGCCAGTGTAGAGGTGTGTCTGAAGGCTCGGACTTGTGAGTCCGATAAACCGGTGAGAAGGGAGATGACGGTGTCCATCATATACTCATCGTAGATGATACTGTATTGACACTGGCGCACCAGCACCGAAATGAATTCACAAAAGCTTGATTTGAATTTCTTCCACTGGGGTCCTGCTATGGTTAGAGGGTAGTCACCACTGTCCTACAGAAACCAAAGAGAGAAGAAAAATCAATGAATTCAACCACAGCTGAGGCGTCAGTCTGCAGATAATGATATCTTGTTAAGGTAGCAATATTCTCTGTGCTAGTCCACTGGCAATTTCAACTTCTTTTTGATGATTCTTGCAATAACATTACGCTTGCATGGCTTATGATGAATATGATCATTGGTAAAGGAGAAGCTACCTCATCAAATTCCTCTGTCATTCGTCGAATGATCTCAGAATTCTGCATGTTTCGGAACATTTCTCCACTGACCACACCTGATGAACAGAAGGGTTAGTCAGAAGAAAATTTATGAAACAAGAAAGAAAAACAAGGTGAGAGGGAAAACAAACCAATAGGTGTCTAAATGGATCTGATGGATATAAAAACCTATTCAGCTTTTTTCTTACAAACTTAGTAAACCGCTGCACAGCACCATTTCATGGCAAATCGTATCTTTCCACACTTTAAGGAAGGAGCGGGTGTTGACTGTACTCCTTGTTCCATACAGTGATCCAACCATTATCCACCGTAAATTAAATAGTAAGCAACATGAAGCAAGCTAACAATCCCAAACATGTCATTGGATCATTTAAGAGACGTGCATACCTTTACATCCTGAGCACTGGATAAAGAAATTGATGAGATCTAGTAGCGCAACATCTCTGTCATGTTTGTAGGACTCAATCCAGTCATCAACAACAGACTGCAGGAAAAAAAATGGACAGACGAAGTTAAAAAGTTAAACTTTTGTCCATTATATTGCTCTTCTCTTTTTAAATCAGATTTAAAGGACAGATTTGTACAGTATCATTATCTCAAAGGTTTTGCCATACATACCTGCATTGCACTCCGCCCCATCTTCACCACCTCAAACAGCATCATGTTTTCCATGCCATTCTCCTGGTGGTGGCCATTTATACGGCCCGCCCCCTTCCCTCCTTTGCCTTTCTCCCCTGCTGCCTTCTTCCCCTTCTTCCCACCCTGGAACATAATCAAATTTCATGCTAAATAATCAAGGGTGAGAGTCACAACGGAGATTAAGCTGATTCTATAAACTTGTACAAAACATCTAGACCCAAAGTTATAAAAATCAGCTATTAACCCAGAAATTCCAACCATTCTGTGGACAAACAGGAATTTATTTACCTTTCCCTTAGTTGAGCCTGCAATCCTTCCATCAGGATCCTCAGAGAAGTCTGTGTCTGAAGAGAATCTAGTGTCTGTGTCGCTGAAGACACGAGCACATAATAGAATTGGTTACCCGATAGTTGGGAAATATGTGAGCTTTTCCTTGACAATGAAAGTAAACACATGCACTTACTGAGTATAGGAATACTCTGATGGTATTTCTGGTGCTGCTATCATTTCTGTAACATCTTCTGGACAACTTCAACTTGTGACTGGCTTGAGATCTTCAGAAAGTTTAAAACAGAAGATGTCGCATGTGACCTAAAAATTAAGAAACAGTGATAGAGAGCTCCACTTTCAGACATACTCAGCATTTTCACACTTATGAATGGTACATCATGCAAAAGCAAACATCAACCCTGCATGTGTCGGCAGAAATCACACACTCTAGTGAGGAAATGTTTCTTTGATGCCGTTCAGAAGAAAAAAAAAAACGGTTTCACATGGTAACAGGGGGCGGACCCATGCTGCTGTCACGCTCTGCTGTCTAACCATTGGCTCCCTCTCTTTCTCTGCTCCCCCTGATTTACGGACAACGTCACGCAGGAGCATTGAAGTGTCTTCCTCAATGGCCAAATATGGCACTGCCCTATCCGCCCCATATATATCTCGACCAATCAAACTGCAGTATCAACATCAACAAGATACTGCAGGCTACTGAGAAACTATGGCATGGTAGTGATGTGTAAATTAGTGGCATGAATATAAAAGAAGAGCAAGAGTGCCTTTGAAGACACATTTCGTGTTAAATCCACAAACTAGAAACGAATTAAAATTTTGGTTTTGGTTAGCAGTTGACTGAGGCAATACGAGAAAGAGTAACTAGTGAGTCTCGAAAAAGCAAACCTCAGCTCCACCCCTTATTTAACCCTCAGGGGGCAGTAGGTCGGCGCCCCGTACCATTGCACGCAATGGTGACTTACAAGTATTTCATTCTAACTATCGCAGCATTTTTAGCACGAACACACAGGCCTACAATATACTGCTTCAGCGTGGATGGGTAATAAGCCCAACCATACCATCCTCTCTCTGGTCATCCTGAATATAGTTAATCAAAGATCCCAAATCGGGATTTTACCATGCACACATTTTATGAATATGTAATGGTAGACGCACAAGCCCAAACATGTTCAATACACAGTCACTGTAGATCCGTAAATTACTGTTAATGTCTACTATTAAATTAACATTTGGTGAACTACATATTAATGGTAAATACCGAAGTGTTAATATCCACTATAGTGCTAGGAGTGCTGATCGTAAGGGAATACAGCATGGGTAGAAGGCGACATTCAAAGGGTGTAGACTAGAAAAGTGGCGCCAAATCTACCACAGTAACTCATAAACCTGTTTCCCAAGAGCCAGACGTGTTTATTTTAACTAACACGAAATCCTGTAGCCCTAGAGTGAACATTGCTGGGAGTAAACTATATTACAATCTACCGCCTCAGCTCTCTCCAACAACGCCGACACGGCTGCGCTCTCCACCGGCTCCTGTCAAAATTGACGCCGGTGCGCCGCTAGTGCTAACGGCACAAGCTAGCAACCGAGGAATTTGGCGTCTTTTCAACGGCGTCAGCTAGTTGAAATTGAACAAAGTAAGCGTGTGCGACTTAATGCAAACCGACAGCGTGCTATATGTAAGGAAAGGCAACGAGCCTGTTGTGCACACCACCATTACATTTTTGAGATCTTGCCAGTATTTAACGCTACTGTACCAGAACCATAATAACAAAACAACGCAAGCCTAGTGTATCAGCGCATGCTAACGCTGGCATCTAGACAATAACGCCAGTCTCTCGCGATCACGAGCATAATCACTCCTTGCTGCACTTATACTTAAGTCAATTCAAGTGCTCTCCCGAAGATGAATTAGTAATAAAATCTCGCATTTCTTCATTAATTCGAAGAGAATAACTCCCAGTAGTTAGCTGTGCTAACGGCTATTGCTAATGTTACCTAAAAAAACATCACGTCCTTTGCGTCCTCCATCTTGCCTCGGGAGTTCCAGTGCCGTATTGCATAAGCAACAAACACTTTGTTTACAAATATATAAAGTGCAACTAATTCACTTGGAAAAATTAACGCTCCTTGGGGCTGATAACTAAATATTGTGCGTAACTGTTTGTAAAAATTCAGATCGTTAGCTTGCTAACAACCGAAGTAGCCATGTACCGCGAGCTAGCGAAGCGACTTGGTTGAGGCAGACATCCGCGCTCCGAGCTCCGCCAGAGCTAGCAAAGCTAGCAAAATACAAATCAACTAACTTCCAGATAGCTCTCCGCCATTTTACAGCTAACTTACCTTGTTGTGAAATGTAGTCCCACCAGGTCCCCAACTTTTACTATTCTTGTGTAGTCTCCGTCTGAATGCCTAAACAATTGTGAAAAAAAGAGTTTAAAAGTCGCGGTCAGAGGCGGTTTCGGACGTTCTCTCACCCCGCTTGCTCCGTAGTTCGGTTTGTTGTTTCGACGACCTGGGAGGAGGAAATCCTGGTGCAGAGCTACCACCTAGCGGCCACAATGCCTGCATTAGATATACCATCAGGAGCTGACATCTAGTGGTAAATCAAAAGCACTACTGTAGCCTATATCTTCAGACTGATAATGTACTGGTGGAGCCGTCTCTTCTAAACTGCAGTTACACCCCATAGAAAGCAAATGAAGCGCAGCTATGAACGCTGGAGGCGGTGTCGTGGCTAAAATCTTATTTTACCTTAAGTAAAAAAGACTATTTGCTTTCTCCACAGTTTCATTTTTTAAAATTAAAACACCAAAAACCTCCTAGATTGAACCGACATTACATTTAATTAACCAGTCTTCTTTCTTTTATTATCTGTCCACCGTTCTTCTAGGCTATTTTATACCTTTAGACTGCTTTCACTCTTTTTCAGCTGCCATTACTTATATTTGCCAGTCTTTATAAACTCCAGCTAACTGAAGATTTGATAATCTCACAAGTCACTTGCAAAATAAAACACACCTCTGAATTCATACAAACCTCTTTAGGTGACTATCAGACTGGGTTGGTTTCCTCTTTGCCCCAAAGCCATTCGGTTAAAATGATCAAAATGCAAAACATTACAGTCTTATAAGAAAGCATTTCAGGTTCAACCTGTAAACATGGATTATCATTGATAAACCACACTGATTGATGGAATAATGAATTTATTTCACAACACACAGATTACCTTGAGGCCCTGAACCAAAGTGAATTTTGTCAGTAAAAAGTTCAATTCTACCTACCTTCCCATACAGAGCAGCAAATGGGATATATTACATTAGGTACACTGGAATATAATAAATGATGCGTATGTATGTGTAACTGACTGATTTAACATTCCAAACCAAAGAAAAAAAGACAGAACAATATAAACCTAGAAAAAGGCACTTCTGGAAAGACTGTTTTTAAATGGGAAATTTCCTTTCATACATATTTACAGGTGGCAATACTCTGATGGCCAAGATTATTAACATCTGCTATTTAAAACAAGCCATCTCATTATCAACAACTATCAAGGATCAAGTGATAACGAAAATAGTGTTTTCTTGTGACGTGCACTCATTCTTCCTGCCTTACTCAAATAAACAACATGGTCTTCATTTATATATATTACAGGCTATCTACATTAATTATTAAAATAAAATATTAAAATATTGAGAAAGCAGCATGGGCATGGTGTAAGTGTATGTGATTCCCTTAAGCAATGTAAGCCTTGATCTTCTGTGTTATGGCTCCGCAGCAGATTGGACACTTGGTGAGTGACTCCGAACACTCCTTGCAGGTGGCCAGATGACCACATGGTATGAGGACAATACAAATATCTCTGTCCATACAAATTTTGCACTGTTTCTCTCTCTGCAGCTTCCGCAGTTTCTCCAGTGGATCTTCATCTATAAAAAAATTGAAATATAGTAAATGTAGTTGCTCATAAATAGATCACCGTTCTCCATCATCAGTTTATCCAGTGAACACACTTCTAAAAAGTACCTTGCTCTTGTGATTTTGCTGAATTGTTTTCTTGTGTGTTGAAACAATCTTCCACAAGCTCCTCTAGGTTTGAGTATGCCACGCCTGTTCTATTGATTTTCTCCAAGATGGTCTTTTCCACCACACTTGGCTCCAGACCCATCAGCAGGGCCTTCTGAGCTACAGAGGAGTTCAGCACCTCTGAACACAAAAAGGAAACGTTAGTTTATGTAGCAGCTTGTTCTTTTCAGCAACCTTAGATGCAATTCTTTATTGTACACTGTAAGTATTGCAATGTTAATATCAAAACAATCATCCTCAAATTGACAATAAGTTATTTCTTACCAGTCTTATGTCCTGAAAATCCATTCTGATGACTTGAAGCCTGGAAAGAAAAAATATTTCATTTTCAAAGCAGTGTAAAACAACAATCTTTAAAGATCTATAATTGTCCAATCAAAACAGTCCTCTATTTGTCGACTGTTCAAAACGCATTCCCACACTAGAATTGAGTTATATCCTTCTGTAACTGTTCCATCAACCCACATTGTATCCATATTCATATTATAGCTGCCAAGAGATCCATACCCACATTTTTCTATGTGTGTGCGTGTCTGGTAGGGGGCAGCCTTAGTCTCGTTGGCAAAACACAATAAAATAAAAGAATTTAATCGATCCCCATAAGAAAATTAGTTGAAATGGACAACATGCTTGCCAAATGTGCCCCAAAGCACTCATGGCATGTAAGAATTACTTTGAGACAAAACTTTTCACTTAATCTCAACTTTTTGTAGCAATTCAGTAGACTACACCAAAAACCACATTTCCCTTTAGTTATTCCTAAACTATATTTTTCACCTAACCAATCTGTAATTAAAAAAAAAAAAAAAAAAGATTAAGTATTTGAAGACTTTGCTGTCATTTGTTATACAGAGTTCAGTTAGGAAAAGTGGCTTTGTTTTTAGTTCAGATGTAGCAATACTTTAGGTTACGTTCAAAAACTCAAGCTAACAGGCTCTCGCATTCTGCCATTTCAAGCTGAGATATATTCACCCCATCTTCAAACTGTCTGCAATATGAAGCACACATTGATGGTAGCTGCAGAGGCGTAAAGGGGGAAAGATGGTGGCTATGTATGTAGCGCTCCTGCTGTGTGTTTCTGTGGAATCACACACTCAGACACCAATCTTCTGTAGTTTTAGGGTACAAGGTTGAAGTGAAAAAGGGAAGTTATGGTGGAACTTTGTTCTGGCATTGTTGCAGAGTTGCAGTGTGTGTCTGTGAGTAATAATTCATACTTCTTTAACCACACTGCTGTCCTGTGACTTTATTATGCAAATATGTGTCAAGGAAACATGTTAGAAACCAAGTTTGGGAAATAACGTCATAAAATTGCTGTGCTTCGCCAACTCCTTACCCTGATAAAGGGAATCTAGTTTCTGGTTTTCATGCATTTTTCACATTTGGTTTCATGTCAGATGCCACAAATATCTTTGTTCCTTGCGTGGGTGCAGAGGCACCGAATACTTACAGCTCTCTTTCCCTGAGGGTCTTGTAGCTGGATGCTGTTAACAAATTCTTGTCCTTTTTCTGCCAACAGGAAGCTGCACCTGATTAAAAAGAACAACAAGACTTTTTATCAAGCCAAAGCAAATGCCACATCATTATTAAGAGTTAGGAAGAGGGTAGCCAGTGTTGTTCTTACCCAGGGTAGTGTTTGGCGTGTTCTTCCCAGGGGTCTTCCTCAGGCTGCCAGCCTTTCAGACCTCCACCACAACTGAAACACAACACCCTGTCTGCTGTACCTGTAAGGGCAGACATAGATTAACCTTGCTTTTATTTGTAGCCCTGATCAAATACCAGAGAAAATACTGAAATGCTAAATGTTAAAGATGTTGCTCAAGGTTTCATTAGTCTCCTTGTTATTTTCCCTTTAAGAAAGAGGGTTCTACCTGTGCTGTAAAAGCCTGCTCTGGCAAGCCTCTCATGGTTTATAGGGTGCTGGATGCCTGCAAAGGTGCCAAGCCTCTCCTCCAAAGTCCCCATGTGAACATGATTGACAGCACGCTGTCTGCTGCCACCCTCTTCTGTACTCCTTTGTAACGGGATGTTGCCCACATCGTGCCCGAGGATAAAGAAGCAGTTGGAGAAATGATGGCTGTGTTCTTCCCAAGCGGTGTCTCCTGCTTCCCAGCCAGCCAGCATGCCACCACAGCAGAAGCACTTCACCCGGTCTCTCTCTCCTAAGTAGAAGAGGCCAGCTTCAGCCAGATCATGGGGCCTCACAGGAGCTGTAGAGGGCCAACCTGAGAAGGTCTGAAGCCGGGCCTCCTCACTCCTCATGTGCGGGACCATTGGATAAGTGGACTCATCAACCACCTCTCCTGTTCTTAAACGGTATTCCATATCTTCAGCTGCCTCATTGTAGGTGGAACCATTGGTCAGATTTGTATCATAACCTATCAAGCTCAGATTTGGGCGGTGAATGCAGCTGAGAAACTTGCATGTTGGGGAAACCTGTAAAATGGGAAGAAAGATTTACATATTTGGAGAAAATAATAAAATTAATGAATACTAATCACATTTTGTATTTCATTTGTAAAATAACTACCTCTTTGTGCCTCTCCACAGGTGTGTCTCCTGCACCCCACTTCTCCACAGTCTTGTTGCAACTGAAACATCGAACACGATCGGCGTGGCCGGTAAAGTAAAAGCCTGCTCGGGCCAGTCTTTCTGCTGACACCTGCTTGGCCAAGGGGAAGTCACGGAATGAATCCAGGCGTCTGTTAAAGCCTGAAAAATCATTCAGGAAATCCGCCTCCAAGTGGCCATCTTGTTCGGGATCAAACATGACTCAATAAGATAGGAAGCTGTGGAGTTGACAAAATTTGCAGAAAAAAACAGAAAAATGATGTCAGAGGTTAAAGAGCAAATACATCTTCACTGATGGGTAGATATAATTGTTTGACAAGGGAAATGGAAAACTAAGAAGCTAATAATTTAAAACAAAAAAAATATAAAAAGAACATTAAAGCACGGTTAAAAGGTAGTCCGTTTACCACCAGCATTTGCAGAGGCTGAGTGGAACTCTACAAGGCTATTACAGCATCACTGTGCCTTTAAGAGGAGCAGCCAAACTGTATCACATGGAAACACTGAATATTCCATGTGAGGGATGGGCACCAGAGAGGAGGGATTGTCTACAGGCTTGGTACATTGCTGTATACGAGTTTTGCACAGGGTGTAGCCTAACAGCACACAGTGTACCTGAGGACATCAATTAGAAATCATGCTCAATAAAGCCATGTCACAGTAATGACCATACTGTTTATCAATAAGTGTGGTGCCATATATGATAAGTGATGGAGACAGAGGGGCAACATTGTATGTTTTAGAGGGCAAACTACTAGTACTACCAGTGAATAGCCCACTTTTTTCTCTTAGGATGTTAAGTATATTTAGTTTGTATTTATTGTATATATTTAGTCTGTATTGTACATACTTCTTATATTTAATGTTATTTAGTTTTTTTATTGCTGCTGTAACATGGGAATTTCCCAGTTTGGAATCAATACTGTTTATGTATGTATAAACATTTGGTTTGTACTGTATACCCAAAACATGAGACATTATGTTACAACACATCGTGAGAAGCACACCACACCTCCATTTATGCATACTTCTCAAAAGGGAGGCACTTCTGTTTACCTAACATCAGCCACACAGCCTCTGGTTACTAAGGTTTTCTGTCTTTACTTAGGATCACATGTGTAACATTCACAACGATGTGTTGAAAGTTAATAGGAAAAGCAGTAACGCGCAAAGCACAAGAACAGCAAACAACTTAGTGTAAATTTTAAACTTTTTTTTTTCAGCGAGGCTGTCTTAAACACTAATTCTGAACGAAAGCACAACGCTTTATCTTAACATATGAGCTATGTTGTGACTATTGCACCTTAGAACCAGTTCAGATTATATTAATTGATTATCGCGATCAATGGCGGTGTATTTACTTTATTGAAGGTTGCAATTTGTGACCTTTGGACTGAGATAAGTGTCGACTGTCTCTGAAAAACTCAATCAGCAGATGAACAGCAAAGCAGCGTTTTGTTTTATTCACACAGTCCTACAAAATTCCTCGCACAACATTGTTTTTGAATTGCGTGAGTGATTTTTTTAGCATGTGATATCGAGTCACAGCTCGGCTTTACGGACAATGTCTTAACTTGAGCTGAATCATAACACGGTAACGACTGGTACAAACATTTCCAGAAATGTCGGAAAGCATTGAGGTAAGACAATAAAACTCGCAGTCTCACTGGGGAAACACCAACAGAGCAGACCGACTGCGTTGTTTCTACGTGTGACAGCTGACACCTCGGTCACTCATGTTTGATCACAAAAGCTCACACAGCGAGTAGATAAAGCGACTTTGTGCGCATTAAAAACAGAATTTAGTAAAGCTAGTTCTGGAGTTTATAGAAGAGCTTTTGTGTTTTCACTGAATAATGAACATGTGAACTAACCCCTGCTCCAGACGTTACCTAAGCTACGTTAGCTTAGCTGTTCTCCAGGACGTTAGGTCAAAAGTTAGAAATATTAATTGCAAAACGTCTACAATTACCGTTCAGTCACCTCTTCGGTGTCGAATTTCCGTCGAGCCTATGGCGTGACCGTGGCCTGAAGAAGAATCCGGAGACAAAACGGGGACTATTTATTTGACGCGACCTCGCTATCAGGAAGCGAAAGCGAGAGGGTGTCACACTGCGCACATCGGTGTGCGCAGCCAAACCGTACAGTGACGTCGATACTTCCCGGAGCAGAGATATTAATGGTGGGGTGTCCCCTTGGTCTGCGGGGGTCCCCGGCGAAAACAGCATTAAGTGTATTCAATAGGAGTCAGTGACAAATAAGGGTTTGCAACATGAGTAATTCAAAAATGTTTTAATAAATTGTTTTAAAAGTTTGTATTAGGTTTGCAAAGATTTATATTTTGTATCTCTGTTGGTTTCATATAATTTCAAATAGCATTTAAACCTTTTTTTTTTTACAAAATGAATGATGGATTTCCCTTGAAAATGTCAAGTGGTGTAACCACAACAAACACAACCACAACATACTTATTTTCACCAATAGTGTAATCAAGTGTACTTAATTAAGTTACTTTATTATATCACTTGAAAATACATTTTGTTAGGAATTTTTTTTACAAAAAAAATTGGATGCATTTTCGCAATATATAGCAGGAGAAATGCTGAAACTTTGGCCTAAAAATGTTTCCTTTTTTGAACAAGTTGAAATATTTAGTACTGTTTTTTATGGTAACACCACATTGACATTTTCCCCATTATTCTTATGTTATGGGTTATGGGTTGTATCCATAGACCGTATTCAGTCTATGGTTGTAACATATGAAGGGACAGCTTAATTTTTAATATGTTAGTCGTAACATTTTACGTGTCATTGTCCCAGACCATAAAGAGCTTTGTATTGAGTTTATTTCATTTACAACCTTTTCATAATAAGATTTTAATTAATTTGAAGGGTGACCCACCTTGCCTTTCCCATTCAAGGTTGAAGTAGTAGTTAATCTTTGTCTTGCTACTTGGTTTTTTTGTTTGTTTCTGCTTTAAACAAAACTTTTTGCACATTGTCTAATAAATTTCCACTCACTTTTTCACTCCACAAATAACCTTTATCAATGTCATGTTGCTGAACAATATAACCCCTCTTAACAGTGTCCACAGTTGTACTACTCTTGTCCAAGCATAGTTAAATTTCAATCATTATAATTTCCTGATTTTTTTAATCCCCCTAATTTTGATACCCTTTCCTACACTTGTTAGTAGACTACAGTGTATATCAGACAGTCCCTCCGGGTAAGGTGGGTCCTTGTCTCTCCGGTAAGTCTCCAAAACCTGCATGTTATGTAATGTTCCTGGTATCCACCTGACCTGTAACATTTTTTTTAATATTCATTTCTCATACTTGGTGCTACTTGTGAAGAAAATGCCTTGGAAAGTGGTTTAATGGCAGCTGATCTTTGGGACTTCCCCACTTTCACTGACAAAATACTTCCGCCAGCTCTCTGTTCCTTCACGGAATTTTTTACATCCTCTTTCTTTCTGGTCTATGCAAATCCAGTGAAAGAGATCCGGTAGTCTCCCTGACTTTCCCCACTTTCATTTTTATTAATTTTTAGTCATTCCTCTCTAGCAGTGAATCCAATGCTCTGTTTTTTTGTTTTAAACCATGTGATTACAATGAAAGAAATAATGTTCTGACTTTTTTTGTGTTTCAGGTCTAGTTTCAAAGTGTCTGTGTCAGTCAGTGGTGGAGAGGGAAATTTGGTCATTGAGGTACTGTTTAATCTGAAACAGAAAGTAGTTAAAACCTCCTGTTAATAATGAACCTGCACTAAGATTCAACAGGTTTCTAAAAACTCTGGTTAGGGTCATGCTATTTCCACTATGGCATCATTTTAAAATAAAAAACAAAACAATACTCTGTAAGGACTTGGGAACAGAAAAGACTGATCGAGGCCCTTAGTCTGAGAGTTGCATATTTTCACATTTTTGTCTGGTGTAAGATTTCAGCGGCTTTGCAGTTTCGTTTGTCCTTTGTTGTAGTTGACATTTTAAAAAGTGCTTAACATTTTCAATGGGTAACTGCAGTCAGGCAAATTTGCCTCTCCCCTCCCCTCTAATCCAGACAAAGTGATGTCAATGATGTTCTAGGCAGGAATTCTTTGACAGTTTCCCACTATGCCTCAGTTCATTCACCTGCAAACCACAACGCCCCCATTTTTTTTTTTCAACAGTTGCTGTTCTTTTGAAATGTGCCATTTTATTCAAAATGGGTGAAAATTTTTCTCATTAAATAATGAAAAAACTTGGTTTCAACACTTGACACATTGTTTTTTATCTTGAATTTTGCATGGTTGTTCTGCAACTCATCACATCCTGTTTCTATTTACATTTTCCACTGTGTCTCAGCTTATGGAAAGAGTCATATTATACATATTACAGGCATGGACATTACCTATAATTAAATTGAATATTATTATTTTTTCTACATCACTTCATGCTCCCTTTAGGAGGATGAGCAATGGTGCTCCTTATAATCCTGTCGTTCTTGGGTTTGGTAGCCTTGAAGATACACATACTCTTAAAACAGGCTGAAAATACAGTTTTATTCTGCCATTTTTCAGAACTTCAAATTCAGAAACTAGTCTACAGTGTTGGAAACACTGATCTTTAGTGCAGGAATGAGTGTTTCTGACAAGAAATTAAAGATCTGAGTGGCTTCACTGCCCCACCTGAGCTGGATGCAGTACGGTCCAACTTTTGCGCTCACAATTGTCTCATCTCCCATCTATTTCACAAACAAATGTGTCACTCCTGGCCGCTCTGGGGGGGACTGATTGGGATGAGAATACTCTCAAAGTACCTTGGCAATGGTGGGGATTTGAACAGGGACAAAGTAAATGCATCATCCTTCTACAATTCGACGAAGTAAGTTTCCCAGTCCTCCCTTGGCTAACTGGAGGGGGGTCTTCTCCTCCTTGTTCTCAATGTAGATGCTAGCCCCATGCTCCACCAGCAACTTGGCTGCTTCCACACGCTCTTCATCACATGCCAGGTGTCTGTTTAGAGAAAGAATCACAAATGCATAAAGGAGCTTTTAAAACTCCAAATCTGTAAGAATAAACATTAGATATTCAAAATTAAGACAGGTGGTAACTACTGTGAGGCTGAATATCATTTGAGAATAATGAGACACTATGTTTTAAACACAGCCCAACTGACTTTGTTTTTGTTGTGTGCCTGTCAGCTTGAAGTATTGTCCCTTAACTTCCTAATTTTACCAGCAGTCACAATGTTTTACATGACAAATTCATGTTCACACATACAGTGGTGTGTTGCCCTGTGAGTCCTGGATGTTGGTTGAGGCACTCTCTTTAAGAAGCAGCTGAATGAGGCGGTAGTTGCCCTTTGCAGATGCTCTGTGGAGGGGAGTGGACTCTAACTTGTCTGTGGCATTGGGGTCAGCTCCGTTTTCCAGCAGCATCAGGGCAATCTGAAATTGTAAAAGTTATTGTAATGACAAAAATCTTCCCTTTTTATTTTGATGACTTCCTCTCTTATAGTATATCAAATATCATTTCAGTCACAGTGTAGTAATAATTGAGGACAATAAAACAACTAGATAACCAACCAGATAAGAGCAAAGGCTTATTGTTTTAATATAAGAGATGAAATCAACCTGTATTTCAATGTTGGTGTTTCTTTTTTATAACATTTATCAATAACCAGTGGTTTTTCTATTTTTGATATCTGTTTCCGACAGTTATATTCAATTACCACAAGAGACACAGACTTGTTTTTACATTATAAAATATGTCATACTAGAAACACATATTCACGCCAATGATGAGTGCTCAATGTTCACTTTGTCACGTGTTCAGAGGAGCATTTTTTTTCTTAATAAATGAACTTAACAATTGTTTAAGATGTTTTTACAGGCCTCTCTGAAGTAATATCATCACATGCATGTTTTGTTTTGTTTATTTTAACTACCAGCACTACTTGATACAATACAACAAATCAGCACATTTGTGTTTCACTTCCAGCCTCTGTTAAAGAACTGCTGGGATATCTCTATTTCTTAGTTCAGTCCTGCTTGATTTCTGTGTATTCATAAGACACTGCAGTCTCATGCTCTTGTATGGGTACATGTGGGCAAATGCTTGTGCTAACCGGAATCTGCTGATCTAAGAATAAGAATAAGAATAACTTTATTAATCCCTGAAGGGAAATTCAATAATCTAATCTGAAATGCTGTTATAAAGTGTAGCAGAAGGTGACCAATGTGGGACAAAACTGTACATTGCATTAAAGAGATCTTTGATTACATGTTTTGTATGAAAAAAGTCACAAAAATTAAAGCATATAGAAAAATGTATGGCATTATGCACATCAAGCTCATCACCTTATGTAACTGTAACTTGGGTTAACTCACCTCATATCTGTCTTTGGAAGCTGCGTAGTGCAGAGGGGTGCATCCATTTTGATTTATTGAATTCAGCTGAGCTCCTTTGGAAATTAAAGCTCTCACAATGTCTTCTCTGCCAGCAGATGCTGCGATGTGTAGGGGGGTCCATGAAGCCTGTCAAGTAACATGTCAATTCTAATAATTGGTAGAAAAGTCTTTCTTGTCATAACACAAGGTGCAATAAATTCCTCTGTGGCATACCTGAATGGCAGAAACACACATGCATCCACAAATATGAAGAAATGTCATGGATAAAAGGAACACTCACACAAACATACATACATATGTACATATTCACTCTTAAATATGTACACACACATACATACTAGGGCTGGGCGATATGGGAAAAAATGTATCCCGAGATGTTTTTTCCCATATCAGTAAAAATCGATATATCACGATATAAAAAATAAATTTTCACAATACTTATTGGTAGCATGTCTTTTGCAATACAATAAGCTACTGCATCTGTGAGGTCTTTGTGTCTCTTTAACGTTTTGTCGTACGGGCGTTGAGCTAGAGAAATTGGGCTAAATGGTTGGCTGTTACGGCTGCACAGGTGCCATGGAATCCTTGCTCCGCTCAGGGTTTGTAACCTTTTGCGTGGCACTGCTTCAGGTGGTGAAAAAGATTTGAGGTATTTGAGGTATATATATATATATGTATATATATGTATATATATATACACATCCATATTGCATCCATCCATTGCAGATTGCACTCATTGTCCTGTTAGTTTTATTGGTTGACCACAGGGAAAAGTCTGATTTATTGTCCCTGTTGGCTGGCTTTCTTATGTTCAGTTATATTGCTCTATGGTAGAAACTGTTCTTGAGTCTGGAGGTGTGGGCTTTGTATGCACTCTAGCGCCTTCTAGAGGGGTGGCAGTATAATTTTGTATGAGGTTGGTAGGGATATTTACAAACTGTAAACTTTTGTTCCTCTTAAATGCATGATCATTAATTCACACTGTGAATTAATTGTGAAACACTGTTGATCAGATTCTGATTGAAATCCAAATATTTGATGAATTAAAGAATATCAGATATATAAATTAGAGACAATATTGTCTGGTCTTTCATTTAAAATTAAATGTTGCATTGATGAGTCAGTTTCATAAAAAAGTTAGCTTGACTAAGATTGCTAGGGACAGATAGACATAGGGTGTTCAGTGCAGCTGTCATGTTTTAGCTGTGGGACACCTCCAGGGTTAGGGTTAAGGTACAGACAGACCGTATCAGACTTGGCTTCTAACAGAAAAGATGATCATGTGAAAAATGAGGAGGCTCACATCATCTTGCAGGTTCACTTCAGCTCCCACATCAAGCAGGAACTCCACAATGTTGGTGTGGCCGGCAGAACAAGCCCAGTGCAGAGCGGTTCTGTGATCCTGAATTATAAACAGAAGGGAATGTAAAGGCAAAAATCTTCAGATCTCATGGTCACATCATAACGCGGTCTTACCTGGTCTGTTTTGCAGGCAAGCGTTTTATCTGACAAAATACACTGTCTTAATTTCTCAAACTGGCCCGTGTAGGCAAAGTTACAGACCTCCACATTTGATACTGAACCCTCCATTATTTAATAAACTTACATACAAAACAGAAAAAGTAACGGGACAGGGGGTGTTCTAAGAGGTCTCGTTGCAGATTTGAACCAGGAGTGCAATGACTCAGGATATTATGAAAGTTACTTCCGCATGGGTCATTTTTTACTCTTCAAATTAAAACGCTTAAAGCGCAATCACCACGAAATCGGGCCAAAAAGATAAGCAGTCTTGTTCCTAATTTATTCTCATTTAATTACAATCATCTAAGAAAATATTAAACATACATATATGGCTTCTACAAAGCCATATGTAGAAGTCGTTGCGTTTATACATTTTATTTTGGTAGTTACAGTTGGCAGCCTTAAGAAGTGATACAAGCGAAAAATAAATAGAGCTGTTGTTGGTTGTTTAATGAAGGAGGGAAAAGGGCTATAAAACTTGAACATTTACATTTCCTCTCTGATATTTTGGTCATAGTCGATTAAATTTATATTTATTGACTAATGGCGAGCACGCTGGTAAGTTAGAAATCACGCTTCCCGGCTACAATGCAATTGCTCACGTTAGCATGCTAGTGTTAGCACGTGTCTAAAGAGCAACTCTTAGAATAAACATTTCACATGTTTTAGTTTTCCGTCTTGATCGGCCATGATCCTCAATCACGATTTAACATGTGATTCTCTCACCAGGATTTCAGGACTCATGTTGACCAGTCCTGCCGATATTCAGAAGAATTTGTCAACATTTACTATGACTGCATGGATAAGAAAAGGAGGGTAAGTGATGCTCATGTTTTGTTCTCCCACATACACCCACTAGACTAAAAATTATAAACACCTGAGAAAGAAGTTTAATACAATAGGTCTATCTTTCAGGAAGTTTCTAAATAATGAGTTTTTGTAAACATGATCATTCCTAATCCTTATTATTGAAGATGTTGTCAGTAGAGGTGTGTATTAAACTGAAAGTGTTCCCTATATTTTGTTCCCATATTCGCGTTTCTGTATTTTATTGCATCAGGGTCTCAGTGAATGAACCGCCAAATAGCAGGAAACTAGGTGTCTCTGTTACCCACAAGAGGGCAGTGTCACCTTTGTTCTTCCTTTGAAAATGCCCCACCCAACATGCTGTGTTACATAATCCTAAGGCATCCTTATTGAGTTTTTTTCCGTTCAAGATTGTTCTGACTATTCTTTCCTCAATGTGGTTTGAAATGTCTTCTCATGGCAGACTTCAGTATAGATGAATTATCAATTTCACTATCAGAGTTCCACAAAAAAAAAAAAAAAAAAAAACTTAAAATTTTTTATTTGTACATAATTTTTCACCCCACACCACCATGCTATGGAACAATAAATACATTCTACACCGAAATAAATCATTATACTATCAAGATTAGACTGAGAGAAATATATGGTCAGTTATTGACTTAGTGGATATCAGTGGTAATCTTTTGAGCAATCAAGATTTTTGCCTTAAACATAACTTTAATCGTTCTAAATCAGACTTTACCAAACCCCATAAAGCACTCCCCAAGTAATTCTTATTTTTAACAAAAAATATATTGGCCCACTAACAGATAAAACCACAAATAGGATCATTAGCAATAAAAGGAGTGCTTAAAAAATGTAATAATTATTTCATAAGAAGCTGCCTCATGGAAAAGTTATTCCCTGGTAGACAAAACAAAAATGACGTATTACATAAATTTGATTCAGAATCAACCAACACACTACGAACAATGTTTCTAAAACTCCTGATACCCCTCAAAACAAAAGAAACCCACTTTAAAAGTATGAACATCTTTCCCTTAAAGGAACTACTCAGACAGCGATTTAATTTAGAAGACAACATGTGCACTTTTTTTTAAAACTGATAACTGATACTGAAACAACAGACCATATATTTTTCTCATGTAACATAACACATTCTGGATTAATATTCACAAATGGATTAAACAAAAAATTACAGTATCTCCACAATGTATTTCTTTAGATAATGTTACTTTTGGAATGATACTACCAAATAAAAATGATGAACTCTGTTGCAATGTATTTCATCCATAAGAATAAAGTTAGATCATCCCCCAGATTTATTTTTTTTCATAAACGAATTTAAAATGTATTTGAAAGCTCTTAAATCGTGAACTGGTTTGAAGGAACAAAAGTTACATATCTCAAAGAATTTTCCCACTGATATGAACAGCTAAAAATGTTTTAAAAAAAGAAAGAAAACTCTTGTAAAGTTTTGCATAGCGTAAATTATTTTATTTATTTTAAGTTACTTTTATGTTTCTGTTTGCTCGTTGTTTTTCACTATCTACTTTATTTTATTGCCCTACTGTTTTTTTTTCCTGTCTTAACATGCATTGTCTCTTTCCCATATTGTAAAGTATTTCTCACTGATATGTTATTTCAATATTGAAATTACTGTATGGAACTGATTCTGCTATGTTTGGAATTGTAATTTTGTTAACTCTGAATAAAGCATTTAAAAAATATATATATATTCTTTCTCAATATATATTTTTTTCTATCATACCCACACTAGTGTAGAAATACAAATGCACAAGTTTTTGTATTCTTTCTCTTGTTTTATGTCATCACTGTTGTGTTTATGTCCCATCACTTTGTCCTGTGTTTTAGAACTTGACGCGGCTCTACCTGGACAAGGCGACCCTGGTGTGGAATGGGAATGCAGTATCAGGACAGGATGCTCTGGGCGAGTTTTTCGAGGCGTTACCTTCAAGCGAGTTCCAAGTTCAAACTCTGGATTGTCAGCCGGTTCATGGTAAGTGGGAAACTTTCAAAGTTAATATGTATTAAAGTGCTGTGGTGATTTCCAAATGCATTTCCAAGCATGAAGAACTGTGTAAATGTAATGGGGTGCACAGAGTGCCGTCCATTCAAGATGATTAAGGTGTGAAACTGTCTAAGTGAGGCCTTTCATGTTAAAATAGTGTTCTGTGTAAGGGAATGCTAATGTAGCATCAATTGACCCTTTCTGTATTTTCAGAACAAGCAACCCAAGGCCAGACAACTCTCCTCGTGGTGACTGGTGGGACAGTCAAGTTCGAAGGGAACAAGCCACGCTTTTTCAATCAGAACTTTCTTTTGACAGCTCAGGCTTCACCCAACAATGACCAGCCTGTTTGGAAGATTGCAAGTGACTGTTTCCGATTTCAAGACTGGAACAGCTGACGCTTTCCTCATCTGCACTGATCAAATGGGTGAACACTCTCTGTGACAACCCAAAGTTTTGTTTGTTTGTTTCTGTTTTTATAATAAAAATCAAAAGTCATACAACGCTGAATATGAAAAAACTTTTATTCCTAAAATGTTGAACAAGGCAAGTGACCATAAAGATGGAGTAATAAATACAAATAGGATCACAAAACAACCAGCTGTAAAGTGAATGTCAACGTCTGCTTCCTTTAGTTTAATGATGCAAATCCATTCAATATGACAACACCTGAAAAATATACATAGAAAACACTCCTATAATATTAAATTGAACAGACTTAGTTTTAGACAACCTTATTCCAAATTGTACATTAACTCTTAACTGAGGTATTACAGTATGCCAGTTTTAACTAGCCTATGCTAATGAGCATTGTAGTAGCAAAGCATGCTTGCTCTTAAATAAGGTGCCCACAAGACTTTAAATTGGAAGTGCTTTCTATATAATCCTGCTATTTGACAATTTCATATATTAAAACATTTGCTTATCTTCCTGAGTTGTTGATGTTGCACATTTTGGTCTTATTTTCGGAGAAAAAAATGACAAAACAACAAAAGCATAAATAATATGACTGGAAAATAATGAGTAGATAAGCAGACATGATCATCAAGAATATTTTTCTGTATTTGAACCACATCAATATTTCTCATGGGCAGTTTTTACCTGAAGCTGTAAACTTTACATGACTGTTAAGCCATTTCTGTGACAAAAACGTAAACTATTTCCTTAAACCTAGTTGCCACTTATTTCTGCTCCACTACATAGGTACTGCAGACTGAAGGCACAGTAACATTAGGACTTCAACTTTACAAAAGAGCATTCACAAGCCTCCGTGATCACTATAGATGTTAGCCTTTTTAATGGAAGTAACACTAAAGCTTTAGCAACATATGGAGGATAGTGGTACTTTTTTTTAACAACTACAAACTAAGAGCCAACAGACTCAAATGGATGGCAGTCAAGTGCTGTAATGGTCTTGGACCCTTTAATGATCTAAAAGTTTCCCCTCTTCGACAATCAAACCCACACTAGAGAAAAAGAAGCAGCACATGTGGATGAACAGCTACATCTATCTACAGCTTCAGCTCTCTTATTCAAGACATTTTTCATTTGGACGCTTGTGGTACACAAACAGCATAAAAATCCAACAAGGTACCAGAAGACTATTTACAGATCAATACAGTGGTTTGGTGGTAACAGACACTCCTGGGTGAAATTGGTGGCGATTTATTTCCCCCCATACATTCTCTCTATGTGGTGGAGATAGTGGTTCTTCAGCTCTTTCCTCTTCAGCTTGAACGCATCCGTGACAAGACCTGTCTCAGGGGTCCATGGCTCTGGACTCAGGTGAACCTTCATTGGAATCTCAAATCGCTGGAGTTTTACTATTTGGGTTAAAAACAGAGGAAAATAATGATGATGCTTTTCCATATTTATCACAGTCTAATACAATAAGCCATTTGTTATCTCCTACCAAAGTAGCGGTAAATAACATACTGTGCAAAAATTGTATGAGTAAAAATTAGCATGTAAGTAAAGAAGTATGGCATATCAGAGTAGCGTGAAAAGACATAATCAACTCTTACTGTTGGCAGCGACCTCCTTGATCTCCTTCAGAACTTCCCTTTCCATGTCAGGGTTGGTGCAGATCTCCTCCCACGTTGCCTCTATGCCTCTTTGCTTAGCAAGCATTGTTAACCTTTTCTGGTTGGGAACCACAAAGCTGATCACGTAGTTCTGTTCGCTAAAAGGATGAAACAGAGGAAATAAAGTGTTATTATTAAGGCATGCGCAGGGAAAACAATAAGCTGAAGTCATAGTCATAGGACCACTAATTATGCAGTAGTGTGCAAGCAGAAGATGAGATGGGTAATGTGTGAGAAAGGTGTCAGGTGCTGTGTAAGTAACAGAAGCACTTTAAATGTATCAGATGTAGAATGGTAGGAGTGGCAGAATTAAAGCTGTGATAATATAAGCTGTGGATAATGTCAGCTTCAAAATATGAACAACAACTGCAGAAGGCTAGAGTGACCTGGAGTGCTGAAATTATATTGATTAATTCATTTAAAATGAGACTTGTGATTTTAAGTTTAATTCAGGTTTCCAAGCTTCACTGCAAAGATTCAGGACAAAAATGAACATTTCAAAAGACTGAGCAAATATTTAAAATATAGATTTTTAAAAATGTCAAATCTATAAAGCATGTCTAATGTCGATTTTAAGTAAAGGAGACTACATTTGTAGTTTTGTCAGTATTGAAGATGCATTTCCTTGACACCAGTTATGGCATAACAATTTTGGTTTGTAAGTGAAAGTTAATCGTTTATAATCTTGTTCAAACTGGTTACAAACCAGTTCGGCTCTTGATTACATTCCGAGTAAGAATCACTTTCCTCTTGGGCGTTTCCTTTAATGAGTTACTGACAGTCATTTCACGAGAGGTTTCTTCTCAACTTAATCGTAATGTTTCACAGTGCAGGTTTTAAACGGATGATGCAGGCTTATTGGAAGGATTTCAGTAACACATCCAGGGGTGTTAAAAACAACACTTTATACATAAATGAAGGCACTGTACTCACCTGTTTGCGTAAGCACAGATGTTGTCTACAAGTGAGCAGTTTTTCAGAGCAGACTCGACTTTGCCCAGTGACACGTACTCCCCAGCCTGCAGCTTCACCAAGTCCTTCTTGCGATCTTAATGGGAAAACAAAATTGAGTTATCAACAGCCCTGTTGTCAAAAACAACCTATTTGCCTGCTGAAATTTCCAACCACACTGACTGCGGATTAGTACTGTGAAATCAGGCATGAATAGTGTTCCTTTAACCAACACCATCAGATGATAGCTCGCTATGAGTACAAAAACACCCACCGACTATTTGTAGACATCCATCAGGATATATCTCTCCAACATCCCCGGTGCAGAACCATCGCTGTCCCTTTTCATCCACGTAAAAGTCCCCATTGTTGCTCTCGTTCCTGTAGTATCCCATGGTTACATTGGGACCACCAATCAGGATCTCCCCTCTTGGGTTTGGTTTGTCTTTGCTGGTGTAGCCACCTGAAGAAAGGTGGATAGTTAGTCAAATAACAAAGACTAATCATGTTATCAAAAGATACTTATCATTCTGCACTGAGTGAAGCATGTGTTTCTCAGCCCTACCTTCAGCCCAGTCCCTGAGTTTAATCTCACAGCAGATAAGAGGAGCTCCGACACGGCCAGTGCTGATATCTGCAACTGTACAATTACACACAACCCTTTAAAATTTATTTACATGATCATTTCCATATCTTCTCTCTTCCTATCCAAACTCTGAATCTGCTCTTACCCTCTGTGATGGTGCCTGCTCCACAGGTTTCAGTGAGTCCATACCCCTGACCCACTGGACAACAGAAGCATACATTCATGAATCGCTGAGTGGCTGCTGACAGGGGAGCTCCTCCAGACAACATCATCCTCACTTGTCCTCCAAGAATTTTCTTTACTTTCTTGAACAACAGGCTGCAAAGACAGAGTGCTTTGTATTAATTCAGTTTAACAACTTTAATCCAAATTCTTAGAAGAACCTGAATAAAACAGTGATTTCTTACGCGTTGCACAAGGGTGCGTCATAACCTCTCTTTATCTGATCGAGTTTGTAGTTGTAGCCCAGGGTAAAGAGCTTCTTCTGGATGAAATTCATTTCCTGCACTCGGCTCATCACAGTCTTGTTGATGCGGTCCATAATTTCCTTTGAAAAGGAGAAACCACAGGGAATCTGTTTGTGCATTTGAAAACGACTTGGTTGAAAAAAGAGAATATGAGTGTACTCCTGAGCAAACAGAGAGAGGTGGAGGACCAGTGAAAGAAAAAAAAAAATCAGTGGTGAGTGAGACACCAAGGAAGGGATATGAAGCAAGATTCTTACCGGCACAGCTGCCATCAGGGTTGGTTTGAGCACAGAGCAGTCTCCTTTACTTCCTTTCTTAATCTTGGTGGACTGAAGAAAAAAATAAAAAAGCAAAACTTACAGATAAAGATTACTTTCAACTGCAGCAAATATTAGACCGATGATAACTTTGTAGACTAGTCCAAGTAATCTCACTCAAGTTGTTAAGAAGAAATCTTACATACATTAGCCACAGATGCTAACAAAGCTGTTGTTGGTGCTCAGTATTACCTGGTCGGACAGCGTCTGGGGTGATGAGTAGCCAATTCGACAACCATATGTGACGCAGGAAATCTCAGCTGTCATTTCAAGGACATGAGCCAGGGGCAGATAGGCTATGTAAGTATCATTAGGCCTGCCACAGAACAGAGAGAGAAAGTAGAGGTCAGGCCCAGCAGGAACTTCATGTTCTCTTCTTCCAGTGTTGACAATGACCATCTTTGATGATGGATAAACAGTTCACAGTGTTAAATGTAGAAGACATTCTGTAAAAAGCATGATTTTATTGCTTTACACTTCTAGATACAAGATGCAGCTTATTATGCTTTTACAAGCCCTCATTAAATTTATATGGAAAATTCCACAGCTATCTGTCTGGTGTCAGTGTTTTAGTTGGAAAAGGGACAAAAAAGGGGCAGGGAGGTGAGCTGTGAAGCGGAGCAATGCTGGCTAGGGGAAGGTTAAAGAAACCTAGAGCCTAAATGAAAATCAATAAATTGATACTGACCCCAGTCCAGGGATGCGCTCACACTGGCCTGTCATTCCTGCAATCAAGTTTCTGTGGACAATCATGACTCCTTTCGGTCTGCCTGTAGAGCCACTGGTGTACATCACCACAGCCAGATCACACGGCTGAGGCTTCACAATCGCCCTCCCCACTGAAAGACAACAGACAGTTATTGACTGGTACTATGTGTACGTTTTTTTTCACCCCTGAACAAAGTACAACTAATGCAATCAGTAGTTGTGGTAATGTAATCAGAGAAATACACACTATTCTCAGGCAGCGAGCCCAGCTCTTGTACGGCCTCCATGCTGTGGATGGACAGTCCTGCTGGGTAGCCTTCTGTGCTCACTTTCTTCTGGTCCACGTAAATCACATGCTTCAGTTTGGGGATCAGTGGAAGCACACTCTGGACATAAAGAGAGGACAGCTCTGTTATCACAACAGGATGCGCAAGCATGTGATTTCCTTTGACAGAGGAGAGAGGTTTCTGTCTCAATTATCACTGACATAATCTTTATAGTCGGTTGCAACTGAAGCCAGTGAACTGAAAAAAAAAAAAAAAATCCTACACTTGAAACACTAGAAGATCGTAAAAATCCACAAATAAGTCTGGAATTACAGTTGTGTTTGAGGTCTCACCATACAACATTTATTATTTAGTAAACAAAACGTTCTTTTTTAAGTATGTGTCACACCACAACTATCACAAATATTAAAAAATACATGAATACATAAAACTGTCTGTGTAAAGTATTTAGCATCACTCCCAGCTTTATTTTCCTAATCTTTCTCTCTTGGTCAGTCCCGACTCTGACTCAGCCTGATAATTTGAAAACAGCTGTCATAATGAAGTTAATCCATTTCTTATAAAAACTTGACAAGATTTAAACCAAGTCTGGGAGTCAGACTAAACAATATTCTCTTAGCAGAAGTCTTCTTTATCTGTCTGCTTTCACTCACAGATACTGTGTTCATTCATTCATTCATCCATGTGGCTGCACTCAGCTTTGATGTTCATGAAACCACCTCACCCCACCCTTTAATAGAAATGCATTCATAGAGAACAAAGACGTTTCATGATCAACTTGTGATCACAGCTCTTTTCTCTGCTTTGGTACTGTAGGAGATTTACTCACCTTCAGTTTATTCTCTAGCAGATCCACACTTGTCACTAGATGTGTAACTCCAGTCTCATTCAGCCCATATGCGATCGCTTCATCTCCCAAAGTGGCGTAAAATGTCACCACTGCAGTGAACACGAAATTAAAAATTATAAAAAGCAATGAAAACATTTTTAAAAAGATGGCATTTTGTACTAAACCATGATTGACTTACATGGGAAATTCCGCCTGAAGCATGCCTGAGCAGTGATCATCCACTCTGCTCTGGTCTCACAAAAGATCGCAATGCTGCTTTTCGGCTGTTGCCCCAGAGCTGCCAATCCACTGCCAAACTGGCTGATGATAGTGTCCACTTCATCGTAAGAGAGCCATCTATACTCCCCAAGGATTAGCTAGCAGAGGAAAAATAAATATTAGATATATTTTCCTTACAAGCATCCAAAGGAAATGAAGTAATGGGAATTCTTACCTTTTTAAATACTTTTCCACTGGGCTGGATCTCGTTCTCTTCGCTCAGTATATCTCGAGTGCCGAGACAATGGCCTGGTCCAAAGCGCTGCACAGCATGGTCGAACAGCTTATCCAGTGTGTCTTTGCCAGGGAAGTCCTCTGTGGCCAGGCACTCAAAATGGTCCACAGAGCGGTATGGGCCCTCTGCTTGGTCTGTAGTTGAACGGGCCTTTTCCCGCCTGGACTGAGCTTGTCTTTCCCCAGCACCAGTGATGAAGTACCAGGGGAGGAAGGACAGGACAGAGTACAGCCATACTAGTAAGTGGACTGGAAAAAGGAGGATAGCTTGGAGGGCTGAGTCTGCCTGAAGACCCATACTGCTTTATGAAAAAGTACTTGAGGAAAGGAAGGTAAATGAGCAGCAGGGGTGGTCAAACTAGTTTTGAACAGTGTGCTGGTCCTGGAATCGTAAAGTAGGGGGTGTGTCAAACAAGGAGCCTCAGAAAAGTAAGTGCTCCGGCACGAATTCCACAGCTGCAGTACAAAAATATGTGGTCCACTGTAACCCTGATGTAACACCTAGAAATGGAAAAAAGAAAGAACAGTTACAAGTAAATTCACTTTGCCAACCATTTAAAAAAATACATCGAATGGTTAATCACAGAATTTTAAAAAAAGGATAAAATAAGATTTGAATTTCATCCTGCACAGGGGTCACATGCCAACTGTTGCCTGGTAAAGGGAAGTTGGTACTTTGGTGGCACACTTCTTTAAAAAAAAAAAAAAAAAAAAAGACAACCCTGACAAAAAGAAATGGCTTAAGATGACCTCCAACCTACATCTAGAAGTCTTCTAAATTTATCCTGATGATACTGTACAGATGAAGAACTCCACTAAGTGCTCATCAGAGACTCACCTCCTTCTTGTTCTGTACCAAACAGCCTCTGAATATCTGTCAGCTTCAATACTCGCTTTTATGGGAGTCCTCTTAGGAGGGGGTGTTTTCAAGATCATTTCAAGATCCCTCCCTCTATTTAAGAGTCACAACTCTTTTCCCCTTTTTGACAAAATTGATCAGGTCATCAGAGAGGTCAAGGAGGGATAAAGCAGTGTTGAGATGTGACCTCTCCGTCCAATGACCACAGTCGTGCCAGCTATACTGGAGAGGATAGAGCGACAGAGAACCAATGACAATACTCTTGAAGCTCACCCCACTCAGTGGTCAGTGAAAAGGTCACTCTGGGACAAGCTTAGCTCACTAATAACCTCAGGATGAAGGTTAAGATGACAGAGTTACCACTGATAACATTGAATGATGCTTCAGCAACATAAACAACCCCTGCAGTGACAGAAAACCACTGAAAACAAGAAAATGAATGAAGTAATTGTATATTAAAGTTGTCACGTGGGATCTACTTTTCAATTAAAAACAGTTAAAGAAGGATACTTATGTCCTCCACAGCATTATGAAGAAGGGTTAGCCTCTTCTCTTAGGTTCTAACATGACTGGGTTTTTCCTCAGTTTACCTTATCTAATTCCTGATCGACAAGAAGTGGGCATTGTACTAACAAACCCTCCCCGTCCTGAAGGTCCAATATTGCACAAAGTGTGATTCACATTTCAGTGAATCACACAGTACTGATCTGCGTCACATACAGTACAAGCCTGTATATCTAAAAAAAAACATCTGGCAGCACTCTTGGAGGTGAAAGAGAGGGAAAAAAAGGTGGTGAGGCAACTTTAGTAGGTCAGATCTTTCACCTCTGGCTTTCAATAAATTCAGTTCATTCTAAGGAACACCAGTTAACATTCCTTGGTAATTACAGCATACAGTATATGGTAGACATTCCCTCCAAGCTAATAAAGTAGCTGAAACAACAGTGACTCCAGAGACGAGTTTTTCTGGCTCTCTTTGTTTAAGGGACTCTAACCGGCTGAATATTCAGATGATTTCATTTGCAGATCGCTATTTTAACAGTGAAGGGGAAATGGCAGCAGACATAAGTGGTAAGAAAGCAGCATGGTTGAGGAACATCCCAACTGAGTCGATTTTGAGGCTGTTACATTAGGATGAATTGCGCAAATTTCCTGTATTACACACATCACACGTTGCTGATTTATTTCCATGGCAACAAAGCAGAGCGGAAAACAATTGAGTTTAATTTATCCTACATTTTTACACATTGCATGGTAGGAGAGGAGGCAGACAAAGTGATGATAAAAGCCGTCAAATGCTGCTGGTACAGCATGTGTCATAGAGAACCGTGGGCATGCAAAATGATGCTAGCTGCCGAGGATGTTATTGAACCAAATATAACACAGTCCACTCCAACTAAGCCAAACAGAAACCTACAAACGGATAAAGGCGGTAATGGGATCACATTAGCCGAGCTAGAGAGTGATACCCCGCTTAGTTGGCAGGCAGGTTGCTTTCTTACCTTCAACAGCGGAAAACCCGGTCAATTGCGCGCCTACTACTACCATGGTCTCTCTGAACAGAGAGAATGACCGACAGTTACCTTTTCACAGGACCTAGAAACCCGGAACCACTACGTCATCTGATTCCATATTTCTAGACCAATGAGCAGACGAAGAGGAGTTGGCGTCGTTTTTTCCCCCCTTACGTCTGCTAAATGACAAATAATATTACAGGAAGTAAATGCCGTCTCTGTTCTCAGCTGTTACCGATATGGGGGTGTCTGTGTATATGTTCTTTCGTGTTTGTACAGGTAACACGAACATTTGAGTAAAATGGCTGTATTTTGTGTAAACATGTTTATCACTAAAGCCAGAAATATCGGACTACTGGCTGTAGCCCATCTGTTGTTTTATAACTGAGCCCCTCTTGTAGTCTATAAATAACCCTGTGACTCTCCCTTGTAGATCTATATACCCAGTTATATGGTATACGTGGCGTTTTGAAGAGCTTTGCTACAGGAGAAACAATGATTTAAAGCCTTCAGGCCTATCAGATATAATTCAACTGTATGTTGATAAATTTAGATAGGCTACTGCACTACTGCCTTGTGGTCATCTATCTATCTATCTATCTATCTATCTATCTATCTATCTATCTATCTATCTATCTATCTATCTAGTGTTTGTGTTAACATTTGACATATGTTCACAAACCCCAGACATTGAAATGCACTGTCCCACATAGATTTCTAATGACATTGAAGAGTGAAATAAAAATAGAATAAAACACTTCAACATGCCTACATCCTATTCCTTAACTGTAAACGTTTAAATGTTTTTATATCCATATATTACATACAAAGGCTGTGTATTGGCTTTCAAACTGGTTTAGATGACACAGCACAGACAAGTGTGGTCCATGTGCACCCCTGCAGATGAACTGTAGTCAGTAAGATTACACTTCTCAACAAAATCACATGTTGTTTGGAAATTATAGTATTGGATTGCACATTAACATTTGAACCTCTGTCAAACATTTGTAATAGAAGTAAATGTTCAATTTAACTCATAATCTCTCCACTGACGGTTATTTCATGTAAAACTATAACTAACAGAAGGCCAGGAGACTTGCTGTTGAGGTTGCCCTCAAGTGGCCGAATTATAGAATAACCATTCTCATAGGAAACTTTGCAGGAAACTGAACAGGAACTGAAAGTTGATGTTGAAATTACAAAGTTTGGATTTTATCAAGTTTAAGATACAGTCCCAGCAGATACATTTGGTGGGAACTTTAAGCAATCTTACAAATAACTGTTTGCATTTTGCAATGAGCACAAGGGCCGTGAAATAAAGTTATCAAACTGAATACATTTTATTGAGTCCAATAAACCTGCATTTCTGATCCAAAGAGGAAAACTCTGCACAGCTTTGGATCATCTAATCTTATTTTCCGTGTGTGTACACATAACAAACTTCTCCATAGTAATAAAAATTTTAAAGGTATCAATTTGTTGCAAAATAAACACACAATGCAATTTAAGAAACGACACCAAACCCCTGTGTTTCTTTAACCAAAGTGGTACAAAGATCTGAAATTGTTCCTAGAAGCACTTAAAATATTGCGCACTGTTCATCCAGACTGTACAGGAAGGTGCCTGTAGAGGGCAGTGTCGTCAAGATATTAAAATGGACAAGGTGGAGACTGTTCACTGGACAAACACTGCCATAAAACATTATTGTTTCTTAGTATCTATTTTTTTTTCTTTTTTTATGAATTTGGGTGCATACTGAGAGATGACCAACTCTGCCACTAAACCCCAGCCAAACCATTTATCGCATTTTGTGATTCAGGTTATTCTTATAAATGTAAGTTTTATATTTATACTTAAATATAGATCACATTCTCCCTCCAAAGTATGAGTATGAGTATGTAAATCTGCAATATTCATACTCTATATTGATGAAATTATTCAGAATAAATAGTATGTGACCTTTTTCACTGTGCTGCAGTTTACAATTGTTATTACTTTTGTTGTTATAAAATTCCAAAAACGCTACATTCCATTTTTACTTTCCCATACCCATACTTTATAAGAAATGTAGCTGACCAGTTATTTAGTTAGTGCAGATTAATATGGTGCAGTCTGATGAAAGCACTGACTAAGCAAAGATTGAATCCCTCAGTTGGGAAATGAGGAAGTAAACAAGATAGAAATTTTGACCTTTTTTTGTTTCATATCATAATGTGAGGAAGGTCTTTTTTTGTCTGATGCTCTGATTAATTAAATGTAAAATACATTTAACAGGATGGATGGACTGAGACCGTAAAGATGGCATTATACCTGAGATTTAATAGTTTTACTGAAAAAGATTGCTGCCAGTTGACTTAGTAGGCTTGCACAATACAAAGCTTACATACATGATTGTTCAACACCAGTTTTCCTGTTTCATGTAAGCTACATTCACGCACATTTGCATGCAGCCACATGCAAAATATCATAAAAGCTAATAGGTAGGTGGCAGTACTAGGGTTGATAATGGGCCCTCCTAATCCAGACCTGATTAACCAAACCAAAATCTTAAACTATCACTACGTGGTCTTGACTGAGGCAGGACTTAAGATAAGTCGACTTCTGTTGCAACAGGCTGCTGTAAACTGTCCTTGCATTTGGACTTATAACCTTCTCTAATATTTATACTTTAGTTACTTTATAGTTTAGTTAGTGACATTGGATCTATTTTAATCACTAAAGGTCAGAGCTCTTTTTATTATATTGTTGTTATTTTTAAAATATAAGTATACACAGAAATATAAACACCTTTTTTATAGTTCAGTGCAGGTCCAGAGGGTGTTTTATATCAGACAAAAAGGGTAAATAAATGTAATTTATTCATGTGTGCTTGTATGATTCATGGTACCTCTGCAAAAGTTGCGTCGTGGTTTGGCCAGTTTGGGCTCAGTCCTTTGCAGGCAACTGTGACCCAAGTACTTACAATAAAAACCTGACTAAATGCTTTGATCCCAAGCTTTGCTAGTAGCAACAGGCTAATAATCTGATGGGAACAGACCAACAGAGATGCAGCAACTTCAAGCGTTTATCCTTATCTCCAGACACAGGCTTCAAACTGAGCTTTAAGAAACTGAAATTACATCTTTGAAATTGAAACATTTGTTTTGTTGTTGTAAGATCTACAGAATATATTAAAAACAAATTATTAACTTGACAGAGAAACCTTAAGTGCAAAGAACTGGCCCTAGGGCTGGGCGATATGGTAAAAAGTTTATCACAATATATTTTTTTCTTATCAGTCGAACTCATGATATATATCATGATATAAAAGTAAAACTTAACAGTGCTTATTGGTCACATGTCTTTTGCAATACAATAAGCATCTGCATCTGTGAGGTCTTTGTGTCTCTTCGACGTTTTGTCGTAAGGCTACAGAAAGCGTTGGCTGTTTCGGCTGCACAGGCGCCATGGGCTCTGCTCAGGGTTTGTAACCTTTTGCATTTTGCGTGTGCTCTGCCGCGTGGCTCTGCTTCAGGTGGTGAAAAAGATTTGAGGTATTCCCTGACTTTGCAAGAACATGTACTCTACATAAATTGCAATGCACATTACTCTGCTTCATGTCCAACCTTAACCTCCACACCACTGTTTTCGTGCCAGTGTTGTCGACAATGTCATCATCTGTTGAGCCTTAAGGGTGTTACACACTGGGGCCGACACGAATATAGAACATGAAATCACGAAATAATCGGAGGCGAATTTTAACGCACCTGACTATACACATCAAGCCCGACGCAGTTTTGCGACTTTCCGGGGGGAAAAGACGCATCTCAACATGAAGCGGATCCGGAGCAACTCCTCTTTTCATTGGCTATTCGTATAGTCTACCAAAACATGGCAAAATGCTGACCATCGAAAAGCATATTGACCACGTTAAGGAAATTAATTTTCGATATATATTGTTATCATTCTAACACCCAGCCCTAACTGGCACTATACCTTTTTAAATTGATTTTTATTGACAGATATATACTATTCCTCTTTTTGGCCTAATTCTGATAATTTTGCTTTGTGGTTGTTGGCTCGATTAGGTGTACATCCATCCATCATATTTTATGTGTGTTGTTGTGAATAATTTTCCTTCTTAAGCTGCGGAACAGTAGTATGCTAAAAATATGTACATTACTTAGGCTACAGTGTTGAAAACTCTACTCTTGCAGTAGGGGCCCATACATTCTTGAAGCAACAAATGGTCAAGATTTTAATATTTTTTTTTCTCGGTATGTATGTGAACTACATGTGTCTTTCAGAGGCTAGCCACGCATTTGCATTTGAGGTTCATGCATTGGAATTCACAGAGCATACCCCTCTTCTGCTTTAAAAAGTTTTCAGTTGAATCATTCTTTTATTGTCTATTATCGTTGCATATTCACTTGGGTCTTGACAACGCATGTTCAGCCTTAACTCCGCTCACACGGGATGTCTTCTACACTTAAACAATCGCACCACATAGCCAGTGCCCCACGTGTCCCGTGGCTTTTGCACAAAAACATCACGAGTGGTAGCTGCAGCTGTGGTTGCTACAAATACAGCACATGGTAGCGCTTGGTAGCTGCGTGTAGAGACGAACATCTCCGGACCCCGAGCTCCAGCTTGATGAAAGATCATTTAGTCGTTCACACTGTTGAACTTTTTCATCAGCAGTTTTAAACACCTCGAACTCGGAAGTCAAGCCTGAGAGTGAGCCTTATCGTGAGCCTTTGAGGAGCTTTAAAAACTCGTCCAACTCTGCAGCAGCGACTCTGAAGCTAGCATGTCGACAGGCACAAAAGAGGTTAAAAGCTGCCCCATCCCCACCAGGGTGCTCACCCTGAAGGACTGGTCCCAGCTTCCCGACTGTTACAGCCAGACACCCGGGGGTACCCTCTTCTCCACCACTCCTGGAGGTAAGAGATGTTTACACGCTTTGCTTTTGCCCCCCATCTTTCTCTATATATCTATTACTTTGTGACAGACTAATCCACCTTCTCTGATAAAGTTGTTGAAACCACAGACTTCTGTTGAAAAAGTTCGTAAACTTGACTTGTTGCAGCTGTGAAGTTTTCTGCATACGTGCAAACACTCAGAGCTCAAATAAGCTCTCGCGAGAAGTTGCAAACAATACAAAACGTGTAAAACTACTAATGTAGCCTGCGGTAAACACCACGGTGAAACAGTGCATCGAGAAACTGAGAGTTTGCAGGCTATAATAGTCACTGTAAATGGGTTAAGATCAAAATGAGGTAAACTTAGGGAGCTGGTTTGTTGCTCACATTCAGGGAGGGACAGTTGGCTGATCCCAACCCGTCCCTTTACTGTCAACAAGTTTTCTTTGGCTTGTTTTTGTGGCAAGCGAACAATGTTGTTGAACCAAAACAATTTACTTTGAAAAACAGAGCTCTTGTAAACCATATGGAAATGTATTTTAATTCAAAATAGAGTGTACTCGAAATGATAAGCAACATGTGATAATACTGCTGTTTATGCACTGATATTATTGTCAAGACAACAGGAACAGTGACAGATTTTTTCAGTGTAACACAGACTGGATTTTCATCTTGATAGACATGTATGAAGCGGAAAGGAAACATTACTGTTCAAACATGCATAGAGGTCTGAGCACGCTTTCACCTGAGTTAGCATCAGACACACTGTCATCTGAAGACAACAACTAGTCAACATGCGTACTCGTGACTTGTGATTTGAAGAGGGTGTACGTGTCCAGAACAGCAGAGTGATTGGCCTTTACAGTGGTGGAGGGGTTGAAGGCTGTCCTATCCCGGTAGCTCTCTGCTTTGCATTTCAATATCAGCAGGGAACATTCTGTACAAGTTAAAAGGAGGTGGGAGAGGAAATGTCTAATGCACAGAGAGTATGAACAGTACTTTTTTTTTTTTTTTTCAACTAGACTGCTCTGGTAAACACAGCAGTTGTAGGAAGTTGCGACATAGTTTTAACTTGTCTTCTGCAAAGTCTGCATCACATCTTGACCTCCCTTGCACATGCCTTGTGTAATTGGACCAACCTTTCTTATTTTACATAAACTGCTTTAAACTCAAGTGCTGCTTGCATTGCAATGCAATGTCTACGCTTAAGCTTAAGTTGTAACCCTCTTTTCTTGCCCCAACTTTTTTTCGCTCTACTTGACTCTCTTTTGCCCAGGCTCACCTCTTACATATTACATAACATGTTTTTCCTGCAAGGGAGGTTAAAGAGATACTGTATATAACAGTTCAAAATCCAACCCAGAAGCACAGAGCACTCCTTGACTCAGTCACGTCCTGGTCAGACTTATTACGACACGCTATTTATGACCCTGTTTTTGCTGGGGCTTGGCTTAAGTCCAAATGGTTGCCCACGTGAGACATTACAAGTAGGTTCGAGAGGCTACAAGTTGCAGAGTTTCTGCAGAGTTTTGTAATATCCTCAGTGTCATCTTTGGAGAGCTTCTCCTGCCTGTTGCATCTGCAGTAAATGGCCCAACTTTTACTCTGTCAAAGAAAAAAACATGTGTCTTTAATCCCAAGGCCCCAGGCTTCAAAGAGGGAATGTTTTGTGCTCTGATTTCCAAGAACTCACTGCAGAGGTAGCCCCCGATCCTCCCTTCTGTGCAAATGCAGAACCTCCCCTTCCCCTCTCAAATTCCCTCTCATAGAGAGCAAATGTAATTCACTCCTGAGAGCGAAAATTTCATAGAATCAAATGTTATTCAGAAATAACCTCCACTATCATTCGATCCTGTGGTATTTCAGCATCTAGTCTTCTGTTCTTGTCTTTTGAGCGTGTACTTAACATCCTTTCCAGATGTGAGATTTATGTTTGTGCACTGTAGTTCAAGATCATAATTTCTAAGTGTTTTTTTCCCTCCATAGGTACTCGCATCATCTACGACAGAAAATTTTTGTTGGATTGTAGAAACTCCCCGCTTGCCCGAACCCCGCCATGCTGTCTGCCCCAAATCCCAGGGGTAACAATACCGGCGACCCACCCTATGGGGAAACTGCAGGATCTGAAAGAGGAGGCGGAAGAGGATGAGAAGGATCTTGCAGGTAAACATCCCTCTGTATAGTTATATTTGCACTGAGCTTGACTAGCTTCATAAAGTGAAGTCTCTTCACTGGTAAACAATCATTCACTGGCTAGTGTGCTGAAACATGAGGCTGTTTGTATCCTTAAATGCCACATCTATGCTGCTGTCTACCATGTGGATCACATTTTGATTTAATGAAACCACAACTATAATTAATATGACATTTTGCCTTATGCCAACTGAACCTTATACTGCTTCATAAGTGTAAATCATGTGATAATGGGGCAGATAGGTGCAGCTTGTGTCCCTGTAGTGCCACGTCTATAGTTTGGGAGTGTAGCAGTGCTTTGTTCTGGACTGGGACAGGACTAGCTACTCACACATTTTCAACATGTCTAAGTTAAGCCCTTCAGAGGCTGTGCCTTCATAGGCAGAGCCAGACATGCAAAACTAGGCCAATGGCTTACTACTCAACGGCCACTACAGATTTTCAAACAATATGATCCTGTCCATCTCTTAGCTCCAGACTAATGGAGCTCAGTGGATTGACTTGTTGGGGCGAGGACTTAAAATTGACAGGCGTTCTTGTTTAATTGTGATCTGACCAAACAGTTTTTTACTCATAGCAAGTTAAAACTGCTGTTTAGTATCACACAGGTACTTTTAACCATCAATCTGCCCCCCTCCACTCCTCCTGTCAAACAAAAGACCACAGGGATTAGAGTTGACCCCCTTTTTCCCCTTGGTCTCCGTTGTCTGAATCGGTAAATACAGAGGACACTTTACAGGATACGGGTTTAGCAGCAGTCCCCCTTTCAGGCAAGTGTTTTGTTTGTATTTTCTTGCCAGTTGTCAGTGTAAGATAAGGTCTGTACACTTGTCGTCATTGCTGCAGACAGTTAAGGTGTGGTTGTGCTTGTGGTGCAAACACATATGATAACCAACAGCTGATTGTTTTATATCTCCTCCTAAACTTTAACTGTTTCTGCTCTCTCTCTCTTTTATCTCTTCAGATGACAACCAGTTTGAGATGGACATCTGAGCTCCAGTAATACCTCCTATGGAGAGTTATTTGTTAAAACAACTCCAAGGTCATTAATGACTGTAATGCATTACATATAAAGCTTTTTTTCTTTTCTTTTTTTTTCATAAAAGCTTTTGCAAGGAACCAAAAGAATGGAACTGGGGTGTTTTTGACCCTGGGTAAGTGTGTAAAGCACATAAAAGTTGTAATATGGTTTGACTGGTTGCTCACTCATCTGGGAGCTGAGGCAGGATTGAAAAAAAAAGATCTGTTTTGATTTAACTTTTTTATCTTTTGTAAATAAGAAAATTGTACCATGTAGCCTATTTTTTAAGTTTGGGAATATATATGATTACATTACAACATGTAGAGTTTTTCCACTGCAGGAGTCAGTTGTTTTGTCGTTTTTTTCCCCCAAAAGGGGATGGCTTATTTTGTTTGTTTTAGGCAAACAAGTTCCTCCTAATACTGGGAGATGGGGCCTACTGAAAATCAGCACCTGCTCTGTTTGTGTCTGGAGAGAGATGAAACGTGAATAATTGGAAATAAAGTCTGTTTGAACTGTCTGCAAATACTTGTCAGTCCATTTTTTAACCAAGTAGATTCCCTTATTTAGTTGAGTGTGTTTACTTTTGTTTTTATGGTGTGTGGTGTAATAAAACCATAAAATTACATCATACTTACTTGTTTGTTATCACAGAATACTCATAAATGGAGGTCAGAAATGGAACCTCAGTTTAAAAAAGTCCAGTTCAATCATTGACATTCCCTACATATTTTTTTAACTTATTAACATGAAACCATGACTCTTGTTTTGAAGTTTAAAAGGTTATGGTGCATGACAGACAGCGTCTGTTGTAAAAGCCTGAACACATGGGTTTGGTTATACCATCGTACGCTGTGTCCCAGTGTATCCATCAAAGAGCGCCTGTCGACAACACCCTTATAGCAGCTAGTGTAAAAGAACAGCATGTGGTCACAGAAACCTACATGTAGGACGGTTAATGAGTTGCATAACCACCTCATGTAAAGAGTCATATGCATTTTGTGAACTCCCCTCACACTGACAGACAGTTGGCCCACATGTGTTGAATTTATTCAGCAGTGAAGCGGTTGCTTAAGGCTACTAGCGTAAAGGTCAGACATGAACAAAATTGGATTTTACTTCAGTTGAAATAATTAACTGTTGGAATGATCTCTATATTTGACTATATTACAACAAAGTCTGGAAAATGCAGAATTTTGGCTGAAGTGAACCACACACGTATCTGAAAAATTGTACCATAAGCACATGTTGTTGACAGTTGTATGGTAAAACTAGAAAAGCACTCGGAGAGCGCAGACCTCCACCAAGCAGCTCATGTCCCCCCTTATATTGTGATTCACACCAAAACTTTTACTGTTACATGTCTTTTATTAACTTTTATTTGTGTTTAAACAGGTATGTTCACTGTTCATAATGTTCCTAAAACAACAAAGCTCATATTAGATACATAAATGCATGATTTATTATGCAATATTTGTAAGCGTACACTTCCTTTTATCTTCATTGGTTATCTTTCAGCATTGAAAATTCCAACGACACCCTCATTTTTGTGTGTTCTGGATCACAGTATCTAGAATTTTGTCTGGATCAGGATCAACCTTTCACATCTCATAAAACTCATTGAGATCCTTTTGTGTAATTTTTTACCAAAGACTCTGGCCATTTTTATAGAGTTAAATGCAAAAATTCCAAAATTTGCCCTATCTCACAATGATAAAGAATCCTTCAAAAAATTCCTGGATCTAGAAGGCGATCCGGATCACCACCAAAATGTAATGGGATCCTCCTGGGGCTGAAACGCACCTCTGGTGAAAATTTCAGGTCAATCCGTCTTTAACTTTCTCTGTAAAGTTGCTAACAGACAAACAAACCAACCATTGCTACCAAAAACATAACCTCCTCGGCGGAGGTAACTATGCTCAGCCTCTTACACAGTAAACAAGGTCAGGGTGAAGTATGCCTGCCTGTTCAAATGCTGACCTATAGATGAGAAAAGTTGACTCTAGGAGTAGGCCTGGCCTCAAGGAATGAGGGCAGCTGAAGCCTGAAAGCCTAAACACACTAAAACCACTCTGCAACGTGTTTGTGGGGGGTGTCACACTTACTGGTTATTTGTGCAGGGTGTAACCTCAATGTACAGTTATTATAATGGCATAATAATGGTAATAATAAAGCTGATGTATGATTTTAAGAATTCAGCACTAATAAAAATGTCTAATTTTGAATTGTTGAGTTTCAGTGTAGAATCCCGGTTAAAACAGATCAGCAGCAGACAGTGTATGTCATGTCCAAGTTGGTGATGTAGGTCAGTCAGTGGGTCAGTCTGCTCAGCTGCTCTGTTCCCATGCATGGCCTTGCAGAGTTGACTTGCCTCTCGTTGGCAGTGCAAAGCCAACACCTGCTTTCAGTTCCAGTGCTCTGATTTATTGCACAGTTTTAATAGTTAGACTAAGGGCAAGTTTTAACATGCTCAAAATTTGGTTCATCTAAACCCTTTGTTTATCTTAGGGGTTTGCATGCCCTACACCAAATTATGGACCCCTACTGGACTCAGTGTTGCACATGATATTGATTTTTTCTAAAAGTCAAGGTAATACTTGGTCTGCCAACTGTTTGTGTTCACTTGGATCTTTTGGTAAAACGTGCTGTTTGACCTGGATGTACTGTTTGAACTAGTGTGTGTTTGTGCAAATGCACGTGAGAGCAGGGCCAGGTGCCAGACGACAATGGAAACTGCCACATGTACCCACAGTGTAGTTTTGAGGGATTTATTTTCAGCACAGAGGAAGATATAACACTGACATTGATACTCCACAGATCTCACTGTCATGCATTCACACAGAGTTTTTGGTGACATAGACTGGCATGTGTACCCATGACTTCAGCATGAAGAACAAATTACCCAACAGGTTGTCAAATATTAATTCCCCCACCTTTGTCAGGAGGATATTTGTTGATTTATGATTACAACATAAGCGACATCATAAGGTAAAGTGACTATTGACTCTGGCTCAGAATAGCTCTCACATGACTGAAAGGTCAGATGGGTGGGGACAAATGCACACGTGACACTGCAACTGCAGGTTCAGAATTAGATTTTTCAATCAAAATCACACAATTTATGCAAAAACGATTTCAAAAAGATTTAGACCAACTGCAAAAGAGTATTTTCTTTAATGCAAATCAAATAGTTTAGATTTAGTCAAGTATAAATATTCACTTTAATATCTTACAGTAATATGCTGTTGATCATTTTTGATGAATAATGAAATTGTACAGTTAATGAGATTAAATTAAAACATGTTGTTGTGTCAACTCTATGGTCAGAGAGGAAGGTCCCCAAAGTACATTTATGCCTTGGCATGACAGTGACACTTAAGCCCCGTCAGTGACTTTAAGGACAAGCTATCTGTCACTAAGCGACAGCCAAGAAAGTGTCTGGAGACACTTGGCAAAATGGTTTTATTGTGTACAAATATGATTAAACCCCCATATTGTTCCATTTTGAGCCTGATAACTATAACTAGACATATTTCATCAGTAGAAGTCTAAATCAAGATACCAAACACACAAGACACATGGCACCGCACACTTGCATCCTATAGATTACATAGGAAATGTTTGATCTCAGTTTGCAAAGGAACCAGTTGGTGTAAACAACTACAATCCAAAGAGCCCTGCCTCCCCCCTGCTTCAAAAACCTTGGTAAGCTAGTGCTCCATTGCCCTTTTCCAAACCCCCTTCCCTCGTGTTTCATCTCCCACCCCCTCCCGCTCCCCTCTACTTTCTATGTGAAAGGGTTGGATGGCTTTGGACTGGTCGCTGAGGTTCTATTTTTGTCAGCTGCTCCTGTTGGAGCTGTTGGTACAGGCTCAGGCTGTATTGCTGGGGTGACAGTGTAAACAGACACTCAAACACAGAGCCCACTCTGTGATATCTATCATGACAGGGAGGGCACAGGGAACAGGGCCGCTCTCAGACACTTTATGTTGCACCTCATTATTCACATTGTAGAAAGACAATCGGTGGGTTTACAGTGTGACACCAGTTGAACAAAACAATAAATCATGATTACATTCTTGGATCACAAATGTTTTACTAAGAGGTTAAAATCTTTTTTTTTAATTTGGTAAGTGAGGCTTTCAACAAAAAGGGCAAGGTAATGGCTATAAACATTCAACAGTTCAATTTGAATTGCCCTCACAGCTAAATCTACATTGAAAACAAGCCTTTGAGTCCCTCAAATCTGTCTTCAATCGATCTATGGCTGCTGCCACACTAGTGCAAAATATGTCACAAGTAACAGTATCTTTGACAAAGATCTTTTCCATTCATAACTTTGTACCAACTGTAAAAATAGCTTTGTGTGTATATGCCAAAGGCCAAGTCCTTGCACTCTAGGGGCACCACTGGTCTATGCCTATGTCTGCTGATGTAAGCTACCTATTGTATAAGCTCACTCTGCAAGCCTTTTCACATACAGTACATGCATCATGGTCTGGTATCACCTTTCAGGGTGGTGAATATTTCATTTAAGGTCCACTGTCGGTGGCAGCTGTCATGCTGGCTGCCTGCTGGTATGCTACTATATTCATACTGTATTCATGCTATGTCTGATGGGGGAACTGATATGATGTGTCACAACTCTGTCAGCCCCTATATCTCTGGGTAACGTGAGGGCGTGAATGCAGGACTTTTGCTCGTAATGTTCAAGCTGGGTTGTTGCCACTGTTACCTGAATGGATTATTTAGAAATTTCCAACATCACTCTCTTTCATGCCCTCAAAGTTCATAAACTTATAGCATAGAATATATTGAGCATGCATAAGTTTGTAAGTGTATCTACATGCCCTTCAGTCAGTGGTGGTTGTCTTGTTCATGTAAAATATGCAGACAGACACTGAGATTAAAAACATACCACCGAGAATGATCATGTGTCAAAGCTCTTTCCAGTTTTAAGAGAAACACACACACACACACACACACACACACACACACACACACACACACACACACACACACACACACACACACACAGACCCTTTTGTCAACACAAGATTTGACAGTCACACAGACATGACATTATAAGATTTTGAAACCAGCATAGTTTGCAAGTGCATGATTTATTAAAAATTTCCCCTTATACATAACTGAACTTTGATCTCTCAGCATTTAACCCACTAACAGACAATTAATTGTTTTTTTCAGCCAAACAGCTAAAATTTAAATTTCAATGTAACTTACATTAGGGGCTCATGAAATTAACTATATACTATAGGAGGGCGCTTTGCTTAGTGTAAAGCAATACAAATAAGTTCCCCTCTGAATGAATAAATGTATGGATGACCCAGAGCCGGCCCGAGACATAAGTGGACGAAGCGCCCTAGAGCAATCAAAAAAAAAAAAAAACAATATATATATATATATATTGCATGTATAAGTGATGCTTTCTGTATGATCAAATATATATTATTGTAAAAATAAAATAAAGTAAAAATATTTTAGTGCTGCTGCTGATGTAGGCCTATGATTCTTACTGCCAATATGTCAAAGCTCCGCTATCGTTATGTGCCTCCTGCTGTGCAATGTGCACTGAGCATCCTGAATGTGTTACATTTTGAGATTAAAAACCATATGTGGCACCCTCAACATCATTCATCAGTCATTCATTGGTATTATTTGTATGGTTGCATTTGTATTATTTATGTTATTACCTAGGCCAGCCCCTTAAATGTGTAAAGACATGTCAGGCGCATTAAATTTATACTGTAGTAGGTGTGTGAATGATCAACAATCAACATTATTGGCAGAAATAGACGGCCCCAAGATTAAATTTTGCTGAGGGCCATATTGAGGCTTGGGCCGGCTCTGGGATGACCGAATGAGTAAGTTTGCAGGAGATCATGAAAAACACGGAAAACTGGGAGTAGTCTGACATCTGCTGGTTTAAAGTCAGTAATGCACCCAAAACAAAATTGTCTTCTTAAATTAAATTAGGTTAGATACAACTTTATTTCTCATTTTTTGGGGGGTCCCTCGAGAAAATAAAAATAAAAATAAATTATATTTAAAAAAAACCATGAAGGTGATCTATGCCTAAAAAGAGCCCTGAAAGATTTTTATGACCACATTATCGTCAAAATCAATAATATTGGCTGTAATGGCTTATTGCATAACAAGTTAAATTCTGAAGAAGATGGCGACACTGTCACTAGTTATTGATTAACAGTCAGTCACCCCCTTCCCCTCTAATAATTTCGTCAGTGTTTCGGTGATGTAGTCATTTTAATCATTTATTCAGTCAGATGACCAGGAGTCATTGCTTTTCCTGGACGCCTCTCCGTTTATCGCTCTGAATTATGATTGGACGCTGAGAACAGCGGGCTGTCGAAAGAGCCAATCCCCTCTTTTGTCCCCCCCATGACGTTCGCTTGATATGACGTAACGTCGCACGAACTCCACACGCAGTGGATTTCATGCACAGTCAATGGTTTCAACGGAGAGGGACCGTTGCGGTAAAAGATAATAATAACAGACGTCGAAATAAGGAGTACTTTCAGTGGGAAACGACGTTTGTGTCCTCTGCGGTAGACGGGAACATTGTTTGTTTAAAGGTAAGAGGTTCACACATTTCTCCAAGTCTTATTTTTCGTGTTTAAGAGCCTTGTCATCAGGAACTTAGGGGGCTAGAGAATTGGACAGTGCTACGGAGGGCTGTGGCCTGCAGGTTCCTCCTGTTGTTGGCCCATTTTCATAATTACTCAACCAAAAATTGAATTGCAATATAAATACTGTATGATAGGAAAAATAATTAATTCAATTATGATATGATTACTAACAAGAAACTCGACTGAATCACAAAGTCTAATAATTATTAACCAGTCAAATTGGATCTTTTGAACTGATTGTGGTAACAGGAAATTTGATCAGTTTATGTTACTAGTTTGCTTGACTCAGTGTTTGTTTGAGATAGTTGTGATTCATATTCTTCCTAATTAGGTCCAATGGGGTGTCTTGGAGTACACCAAGACTCCTGGTCTTGTGATGTCTCCAGGCATAGATACAGGTTACCTGGCTACAGAGCTCCTGCTGTTTAACTATGATAATTCAGCCTTTGTGTGCATTCTGGACTACATATCGTTGGCTTGTTATGTATTGAATTAGGCAACACCTTTCTTGATAATCACTATTATAATTGTGGTGTTTGAATTTTACCACCAGGACATAGTATTTACTGTTTTTAATTTCCATACAGCTGCTACTACTAGGCCAAAATGAGTGAAACAGTATTTAGATTTCTTTTTGATTTAATACCTTGTTTTGCCTCTACTGTAATCTTAAGAGGTCTTAAGGATAGAAAGTTATTAACTTTGATCTGCTAAGTGGCTCATGATTAGTCCTGGTATTGTAATTACCTTTTTGTAAGTGACATGAACGTGCTTTTTTATTTACTTGTTAAAGTCATGAGATTCAAAGGTGTTTTATGTGTTGAGAAAAGTCTTATCCTGACCTGTCTCAGGTGTCTGTGTGTGATATCATCACCGTCATATTGTTGTGGAAACACTGGCTGAGCTCACTGCCTATTCTTGCAGTTCAACAGGGGAAAAACAAATGAAGCACATGCAAATGAATGTACAGCAAACATACACTCACACTGTGAACAGAAGTCAGACCTGTATCAATACAAGTGGATTTGTAGTAGTATAATAAAGGCAAGATTACCTACACACAAGGTGAACTTTGATGCGGTATGCATGCCATTCCCATGTCAGATTACTGATTAAATGTGAGCTCAATTCAAAAGAAGCCCTCTCTCAGTCTTTACCCAGTAACCCAACACCTTCTAGCCACAGATGAGCTTAAACAAAAGTCCAACAGTCAACAAAAGACGCCTCCGTGTTATCAGAAAGAATAAGATTGTGTAATTGCTTTACTTTACTTCTCACACTGCCTGGAGGTACAGCAAAAAGAAATCATCAGGGATCACTCTGTTCTTCCTTGTACGTGGTAACCATAGATACAGAGGCCTTGCCATCTGTTCGAAGCCTTAAGAACACATTCAGGTGGTGAATGTCCAGCCATCTTGTGAAAAAAAGCAGGAGCTCATTTCTGATGTTAAATCAGGAAGTTGTAGGTCTAATTTAGCTGTTTCGTTCTTATATTTCCCACGGACTGTTTTTTCTTTCCTTAAACAGTCATTTAAAGTTTCTAAAAGTAACATTACACAGAAGCTAATATTAAACCTTGTTAGAATATAACCAGACTCAGTTTACAGCCTCTACATAGCTTTAAGACAGAAGATTGTATGTGGAAACAGAAGCTGAACCTGCTGTTCAGGTGTTTATACTGTACATATACGGCAGGACAGAGGAATCCTCGGAGGCCCTGAGGAGTTGCTGTTTTCCATCGAGTCCCTTTTTCTCTTGTCAGTGCTGCTCTACCTGAACAAATCCACTGATGAAGGCTCACATGAGAGCCGTGATGTACGCTGATATGTTTTATCGGAAGGCATTGGTGCTTGGCCGGGTAATGCACTTCCTTTTCATGTGGAGACTAATGGGTAAAATAAACTCGGACACTTACCTGATTACAAACATTTATTGCATTGTCTGTAGGGGCTGAACAATACAACGCTTTCTGGATAAGTAACGGTATTTGAGTGGTGGTTTCTTATACCCTCCACTCGTTTATCTCACGTATATTGAAACTAGAAATGTGTGATGTTGTGAATTTGACACAACACTTTTTTTCATGCTCGTGTCTCTGAGGAAAGGAATAAACCAAGTGTGAAGTTACAACCAGTGCAGGACCATTGTCTCTTCTTACCATCTCTGTCCCATGTTTCAATTGATTAGCCTCAGTCTGCACACTGTGACGATGACTCATCCATTTGAAACGCCTCTGTGTGAACAGTAGCATAGTGGTGCTTATCTCTGTTAAGGCTGGTGTGGGTCGTGAGTGGCCAGTGACTCACAAGACACCCTAAACAAATTATGAAGTCTGATGCTGTGCTTGTTTACTGTTTGGCTGTGGAGAGACTATGATTGTCTTTTTATTTTGTACATAGGACTGAAAATCCGTAAAATATGAGTAAGAATGGGTGAAGGAAATAGGGAAGACAACTCCCTGCTCTGCACTTCTCTTTTCTGGGAAACAATTGTTTCATTTTCATGCCTGCCTGGAAAGGTTGTGCTCTCATATCAGGACTCTGAGGAATTCAATGCCTCATGTGACTCTAAGGACAGATTAACTCATACTTACTCAATTACATTTTCGACATACAATACCCAACTTTGTTCTGATTTCCACTTTGTCGAACAAGCTAGAGTTAAATAGTTTGTCTAACGATAAAGAAAACTGAAAATGCTGATTGTGGGTCATAGCAGCCTCCCTGTATATTAAAACCTGTCGTCAATTTCTGTGTTTTAGGTGATTCTTCAACCCAATAATGAATTTTGAGCAGCCCCCTCCATACCCAGGCGGTGGCCCTACAGCTCCAGGCTACCCAGCTCAGGGCCCACCACCACAAGGCTACCCTGCCCAGGGTTATCCTCCGCAGGGATACCCTGTGAACATGGAGCAACCTAATCCAGCCTACCCAAATTATGGTGCGGGCCCAATGGGCCCTGGAGGCCCTGGAGGCCCTTATCCTGGTCCAGGTCCTTATCAAGGATACCCTGGACAACCACAGTTTGGTTGGCAGGGGGGTCCTCCTCCTGGGCCAATGTATGGGGAAGCACCCAAAAACACAGGTGAGTGGGTAACATAGGAAAGTGGTAGAAATGTTCATAATAGTATCAGAATGGATTAGCTCACAGACCAAATAAGACAAAAGAGGTGTTTTCCTCACTGCCAGTTGTTGGCAATAAACCCAGAAATGTCGGGAATGTCTTGGGCGTTTTGGGTTTTCAGTGCATCTAGCAGTCAGTAGTCTCATTTTATAGAAACACTGACAGCACACATATACAAAATTTAGAGGAGGCTCCCAAGACAACAGCTTTGTTTACGTTTTGTAAGTGTGTAAGCAAACTTCTGCGTAACTGGATTGATGACTGGGACTAGAGCTGTGTTTGGGGAGTGACAACAGACTGATGAGTTTCATAGTTTGCAGAAGAATTTAGAATAACATAATGTAGTGTTATAATTTATGAGAAAGTCTGCTATGAGTCTACATTATTTCACTACTTCCATAAGAATGTCATGTTCAAATTAAAATGTCAAATGATCAAATATGAAAACATTTATCAACAGGATCTTAAATTAGCTTGCCTTTTGTTTGTTCCCTGAAAGTCCTTTATTCACAGAGCACATTTTTTAGTTTATAAACAGACAAAGCAGTAGTTTAAATCTTAAAACAACCTATTGCTCGGTTCCAGTTGGCTTCTCCTGTTTCTGATCGAGCTGTCACAGTTGACAGCTCGGCAGGAAGCCTCAGATGTTGGCTTTCTACTCAAAAAAATACCCAGCACTTAATCTCACCATTCATTCTCTGTCCGTTGAAGGATATAGTAATGAATGAATTGTCTCAACCACTTGGGCTGAGAAAAATGCAAAAGCAGCTGGTAGCTAGAAAAAGCAGGCGGGGATTAGATTGTGTGAAGTCAAGCCAGGTTTAAGATAAAAGGTGCGTCGATGCGGTAACACCTCAAACTGAGCATGCAAGATGAAGTGCACAAGTTGTGAAACTAAAAGCACACATGCCTTTGCAAAATATTCAAATTTAATATGCAAAGAAAACAGTGAAGCTTCCAGAGAAGCTAGTTCACACTTTTATGAAGAAAGCAGTGAGGTGTTAGTGAATTTAGTTAAACCTCTTCTGGCTGATCAGAGGAGACTGTTCTGCTGTCAGGGATCCTGCCTCTGATAGAGATATGCTTTCATAATACAGGCACATCATGACTCTATACCTCTATGTCCCTCTCTTATCAGTCTTTGGTCTAGTCAAGTGGCCAGCTAGCACAATTTTATCTATTGACTTTGAGCTGGTCACTGTGGTAACACATTCACCTATGCCATGAGTCACTGCACATGGTTGTTAAAAGCTGGCTGAGTGTCTCCCTCCACATGAATGATTAATAACAAACACAAGGAGGAGAGGGAGAGGTATTTATTCAGGGCTGTTGTTTGACTTGTTTTTTTGTTTGGAACAGATGGTAAAGCTAACATATGGGTAATGTAATCCTTTTATAAAACAGGCCTCATTAGGATGTATTGACTCTACATCCACTGTTATACATGTAAAAGCTGTGTCGAGGTTTGGAGGTGTGTCGTTCTGACATTTCTTCTCTTTTAGAGTCGTTCAAAGCTGTGCTACTCAACTGTATCACTATCTTTTCATGGCTCTTGGCTGCTATGGCATTACCATGGTGATATGCTTCCCATGATGAATGTAATTAGGGGAAAATCGTAGCAGCCGTGGCCACACTTGAATTCGCAGCTGGAGACCTGACAGTGGGATCTTGAACAATTATCCTTGGTTTTTATGTAACTTTGCAGAATGAATCACTGATTGCTTTCTTTTAATTGCCCTCCTTTCTTTTTTTATCCTCTCCGTACGATCCTCTCATCTCATTTTCAATCCTCCCGCTCTTCTTCTTCCTCTCTCTCTGTCTGTCTCTGTCTTTCCCTTCAGTGTACGTGGTGGAGGACAGGAGAAGAGACGATACAGCGGACACATGCCTGACAGCCTGCTGGACAGCTCTGTGTTGCTGCTGTCTCTGGGACATGCTGACATAACGTACTCCCCAAATGGCTGCTCCCATTACCCTCTTGTCCCCCATTTCTGTGCCTCAAGCCACAACACCCTGACTGCCCCCCCCCATCTGCCTTACACCTCACACTCCATTAGAACCACTCCCATGTATTCCCTGTCCCAGTCTTTTGCTTGTCTCTGAAACAGCCTTGATCCCACATGGACATTTCCTGAAAAAGCCACTTATTCCTCCTCAATGTGAAGTCCTCAGCACTGACTAACTGACTGACTGACCCTGTGCAGGGGAAACTCTGTAGCAGCTTGTAACTGAGCTTCTAAGCATAACCTGAATCTCAGGCTCCTGGCTGTAATCTTACACCAACATATATACAAACACACACACACACACACACACACACACACACACACACACACACACACACACACACACACACACACACACACACACACTTAGCTACACAATAACACATGCACACAAAGTGTATTTGGATCTCAGGCTCATCTAGTGTGAGGCTCTTTGGCACTTTATGATGATTACCTCTGTAAGATATTACTCCTGCCTTTCCTCTCAGCCATCTCCAACCCTCCCTATCCCTACATTAAGCTATGCTACTCCCTTTCGCCAAGGACAACCCTGTGTCCCGGACCCTCCATTTCCCACAAGCCACTAAGACCCTGGCTACTCATGCGCCACGGTATGCTCTTAAGAAGCTGATGCTTGAATTGTATCCCTTTCATTTGCACAGAAGCTGTTTTTGCAAACGTTCGTCTTCAAGTGAAATCATATGACAATACATGGAATGCATTTTGAAGATGACAATGATTTGTGTTTGATTACTGTTCACAGTCAGAGGCCTCAATGTTCCTTATTTTCACAGTGATCTTGATATAATAAATTATTCCAATATTATTTGTATGAAATACCTTGGTGATAAAACTGAAAATGTGAAAAAGTTATGATTGCAGAAGAAACCAAATGACTTGTAAATGCCTTTTTGCTTTCGATGAGAATCTTGCATTAAAATAATTTATTCCCATTAACTGGCAGACTTTGATGCTTGTTTGTTTCAGGGAAATGAAGAGTGTAAGTGTGTGAATGTTGTGTGGGAGGTTCAGGGGGAATGGGGAGTATAGATCAGTATACTGTGTCTGCCTGAGGCCTGGCCAGATCCATTCAACTATTTATAACACAGCTGCTGGAGCAGGATGTTGGTTGCAATGTAACTCCCTGCCTGATTGACTCATAATATGTTTACCAAAGTGAAGCTGAGTAAGATTTAAGCATGCAAACGAATTATTTTATATCAAAACTCTGATTCAGAGGAAGCTAATGCACTGTTCTTTCTACTGCATTTACAGAGCCAGAGACTTATTTTTTTTTAAATCTTGGATCAAACTTGAACAGAATAAACAGGATTAAGCTAACTGAATACTATACATCTTAAGATATAACCACTGGGTAGTTTATAAAACTAGCCCAAACTTGACCATCTATACAGCCAGGAGGCATTCTGCTAATTGAGTACTTTTACTTCTGCCACTTCAAGTAGCTTACACTGATAATCCACCTGCCATTTGGTTTGATTTAAACGAAGGTCTTATGAGATTAGTGCCAGTAGTACAACATCCTGCAGGCACTTCCTTTAATTGGCCACTTGGGGGCGCTGGAAAAAAGCTCTAAGCACCACTGTTCACAGCATGTTAGTTAATCAGGCGTTTGTGGTAGTAGTTTATCTTTTTACATGAAAGGGAGCAACACGAACATTAAATTGGAGTCTGTTTGTGTCCAATGTCACTTTTTTTACTGCTGTTTGGTGCTGCAGGTAGCACGCATCAAGCTTTCATATAAAAACCAGAACTCTGCCTGACAGCTGACTATGAAGCCATCTACTTAGGAACAGTGAGCTGTGAGGGGGTGTGTGATAACACTGTGGGAGTCCTTGAACATCACATGGCTGTATAAACCCTTACTGTTACACTCGAAAATAAACTTATTTTGCTGCCTTTAAAGGGAGTAGATTTATCTTGAAATTAACTGAATAGAGCGAAATAATGTGAGGGAATTACAGTTACTTCTGAGCAGTTCACAGAGGATACCGTAAAGGTTATTAAATACGTGAGTCCAGAGTTAAACAATTGTGTTTGGAGGAGGAAGTCAGTAGATGTGTCTGTTAAAAAAACGAATAGTATCTGGAGCACATACTGTATGAATTTGTTAGACTGATGAATAATTTACAACAGAAGTAAAAATCTGCATTAATCAATGACTCTTTTCAGCGCACTAACAAACCTCAAAAGTTTGCTGTGAATTGCGACTGACGGTAATGTATGTCTGTGAGAAGGAGAAGGGAAAGCGCAAAGAACATGAACTTCAAACACAAAAACAAGATGAAAGTGAAGAACACGATGCTGAGTCGAAGTAAACAATTATGTTTTATTGATAAGGTTCTCAGAAGAGTCTCGTTTCAGTGAATGTATAAGAATCATCCTTTGATAATACTGATTTGGTACATTATGACATCCAGCACGAGTTCTCTTCACAGTGAGAGGGATCCATTACTGCTACTGCTGTCGGGATCTAGGACAGAAACATCTCTGCTTCCAAACAAAAACAGTCAAAACAACAAACTGGGGGTTGATATTGTAGATATGGAATATTAGAGTGCCACAAAACTCTAGAGTAGTAAGACCAGCTAAAGATTTTGCACATTACAAGCCACTTCCTCTTAGAAATATAAAACTCGATATTCTTGACAATATTCTACTGTGCTGCATAAAGGTAGGTCTATACACTGTACATCGAAATATATTTCGAAAAAACAGATTCACAGTTTTAAAGACTTTATTTAAAGTATAAACCGTTTTTTAAAACACTTTATTACATAAATTATTCTTTTTGAGAGTGACTATTATTTGCCCTGGCAGCAAACTGAAATTAATACAAAAACAAAATGAACATTTCATACATATTTTACAAAAGAAAATAAACTCATCCATTATGTTCATTTGGAATAGAACTGGTGACTCATTCATGATTGTCATATAGTACTAAGAATAAATAAATAGAAAAGATTAAAATAAAATAAGTACTAACTTAGCATGATTTCCGGACTCTGTGAGTTGTGTGTTTGATCGTTCTGTACAGAAGTGCCTTGGTGAAAGTCTCACAATTCTACCGCGACTGAAACGTACAAAACTACGGCATCTACAGTATACGCAACATCCTGAAATTTAGTGTAGGCGGACACATATGTAGTAATATGATTCTTCTCCCCATTTCAAAATAAACAATGCTGTGTGATACCACTGTCCACAAATATAGCCATCACTTTTTTGACTTTGTTTTTTTTTAAAAAGTTTCTTTTGTAGTTTATGAACAGCTTGAATTTCTTCATGATGCCGTTAGTTTGTGTGTTGCTTGGTTGGGTGTGTGCTGCCTCAGCAGCAGCGGGCTGGTCCGTGGTGGACGATGGAGGCCTGAGACAGGGAGACAACTCGTAGTATTGAACGACCTTTAACAATGCCTTGTCTGTCGCTGTTCATGGTGTCCTCTGGTGGTGTGAAGTGGTAATGCCTGCACTCTGGAGTAGCTTTGTCTCCACTTTGGTCCCTGTGCCTTCAGTGTTTATTAGAGACAGACAAGCCTGGACTGCAGAAAGCCAGAGCAGTACAACTCCACTGTGTGATCAGTAGCTGTCATGGCCGCTCTCGGTGTGACCCAAAAAATATGGGCGAAAATATCACTATCTTTTTTAAAAAGGGGAATCTTCTTATACACTAAGCAACAGTTCTTAAAGTTCTTCAGTGCTTTTTCAGGTGTTCAAAGTTTGTTCAAAAAAAGAGCCATTTGACCAAACGTTAAATTTTTTTGCCTATGGCAGTAAAATCAACAATAGGTTTTCTGATAAGTCATTCTTTTTAAAAGTCCCTGCAGCGTTCCGTGAGTAACCCCATTTGTTGGTTAAATCTCCATGGGTTTTTAAAGGAGAAGGGCTGAGGAGGCTGGGTAGGAATAGGGAGCAGGATCTAGAGAAGTGAGAGTGGGAGAGTGAAGAGTCTAGCCCTCAGGGCTGTTACCTCTTGCCCATCTCGTTCTGTCTGAGGAACTGGATGTTGTTGCTGCTGTCAGCCAGTTCTGGGTACTGCTCTACAGGCAGTACATAGTAGCCATCATAGCCTTGTACCCTGCCTGTCGTTAGAAGCTGCTGTCTCTCCCCCTCCGTCCACAAGCGGCTGCCCCCCTTCCCATCCCTGGCCCTCTGCTGCTCCTTGGCCCAGGCCCCAGCCAGAGCTCTTTGCCTGGCCAGCTCCAACAGTCTTACCTTCTCTTCATCCACCACGTCTACAGCGAGCCCGTACCGAACACTGAGTACTAAAGAGGGAACTGCAAACTCCACAGTCACTCCTCTTCTCGAGCGGCCACTCACCGTCACATTGATACCGCTCTCCAGTGACTTTCGCCCATTTGTGAGCCCCAGAGCCAACAGATCACTGTCAGCAGAGCCCACTTTCACAAAGTAGTGACAGTCTTTCCCGTCCTGGGTGTAATGGGTGCCCTCAAGGTACTGGGCTCCATTGAGTACCAGAGCCACCTTACGGCTGTCATCGCTGGCTAAAGCTGACACTCCAGCTACCACTCGGCCTTCTTTCAGAGCCAGCATGACTCCCCGGCCTATTATAGGAGTACTGGTGCCGAACCAGTGACCCGGTTTGTCCTTTCGTCTTCTGCGTTCTTTGTTAAGGAGACGACCCTCGAGAGCCATGAAGGCCTGGTTGTGACGCTCTGCCGCCTGCTGCACACCAGTGATGAGCTACAGGAGAGAAAGAATTAAGCTTTGTCACTTTTAGACAAACATAAATGACTGCCACTTTTGGATATCGGTGCAAAAGGAACTTGCATCTGCATTAACACGCACATTCACAAGAAAAGCTGAATCACTATCGAGAGACTTCTGTTAGCTTTGATTCTGTTGACAATAAATTCAACACTGCCTCATACCTGTCCGTTCTCACAGTGCTGTGTGGCCTGCAGCTCGTACGGGGGCTCCACAAAGTAGAGCGAGTGTCGAGGGAACCCAGGGATTATGTTACTGAGCTGGAAGCCAAACATCACCAGCCAGCTCTTCACATCTACAGCAGACAGGATGAAAAATTCATTCTCTGAGTAACAAAGTTAAACAAGGATGCAAATGAATCATTTTTCTTCATAAAAATGTGAAAGTGTATTTGCGCCTGGGACTCATCTGGTGTTATGCAAAGCTAGCAGCAAGCATGCCATCTGTAGTAGATCGTAACTAGCTCAAACTAGCTTGTCTATGACAATCTGTTTCTTCTGAGTGCCGGAGTTATCAAAGTTAACGTCAGGACATATTGAGATGTCCAGAGATTGTTCTGAAAGAGTGACTGAAATGAACACTATGGTGGTGATTTAACTTAAACATGCTACTTAATCAACACAAAACTCTTACTAAAAAAGTGTTCATTCTGAAAACCAGCATTTCAGAGGAAGGAAAAATTCATCAATCATGTACTTAGATTCATTTAAACAAAGTAAAAGTGCATAAATGTTTACCTGTGACATAATTTTTGACATCCAGCATGTCACTGAGGGGGTTGTTGTTTTTAAACATGTACAAATTAAATGGAGAGGGATCCTTCCCGATCTTGGGCCACATGCTGTAATCCGGTGAGGTCCAGCGCCCGGCCAAGACATCATAATCTCTCTGGGTGAAGTGGACCAGCTTAGTCAGGGGGTCATAGAGACCACCGTGGAAACCGACCACCAGCTGGAACTCAGGGTTGGAGTCCAGGTATACCTCTCCGTAGGCTGTGTACTGCACCTGGGTGACACAAGCAGAATCAATTTGCTCCTGGTTATTCTCAGCTCTGCCTCTGGGAAAAGGGTCAGAACAGCGTGTCAGGGACAGGAGAGGTTCCCTGGAGAAGCTTCGTCTGATTTTTTTTTTACACCTAACTTGAGCAGTGATAGATTTGAATCAAAGTATTATTTAAAACTTTGTGTTTTACCTGTTTGATCATTTGTCCATTGCTGCTGAAAACAGCCAGAGGTGTGCCAGTGTTGTCTGAGGCTATGTAGTACTCCTCTCCACTGCTGACCTCCATGGCAAATAAGTGGCCCTGGTTATGAGACAAGAATCCAGTATATATAGACACTGTTGCAGGAATGGTGCTGTAAAAGATGATATAATGCATACTAATATGTACAATAACATTGTAAGATGCCCGTGCTTACCTGTAGATCATAGTAAAGGGATGAGATGTCAGAGCTGGAGTGGTTAAAGATGTGTGTGACCCTAGTCGGGTGGTTGAGGTCAGCATAGAAGAACTGAAGGTGCTGTCCCATGCTGTTCCTCGTGGACACCCTGCGACCTAGCCCGTCATAGTGATACACAACGCTCCAGCCACCTGGGCCTCGGTTGTACGCCCTCAGCAGCTGACCTTTGGAGTTATAGTCAAAGACATCTGAACCACGCTGGCTGAGGAAGCCATCTTCATCCATGCGGTATTGGACGTCTCCCAGGCGAGTGATGCGGTCTCTGAGGTCATAGCGGAGCGGCAGGATGCGGGCACTGTTCCCAGGGTTTAGCAGATGGAGGTTACCGTTCAGGTCGTAGTTATAGCGCCAGGTGGACCAATCATTTACCTGTGGAAACACAGACATTTATATAAGGGATTTATTTAACAGAAAATCTTCTGTTCAGACAAATTTCTGAGCCTACAGAGGTTGTGCTGCTGAAAGATAAGGCAGGAACTTTCACCTTGACTCCACTGAGCTGCCCGTCTCCATCATAATCATAGCGATACTGAGTGGTGTTGGCATAAGGCCCAATTTTGAGCTCTCTCTTCACCACCCGTCCCATGCTGTCGTACTGCACTGTCATCCAGTACATGAGAGACCGGAAGATCTCGTACTGGACCTCCTTGATGCGGCCGTGGGTGTCAAAATGCTTGCTCAGCGTCATAACAGCTGTGGTGATGATCTGGTTGATGTCGTAGTAAATGACCCCAAACTTTCCAAAGTGCTCCACCTGCAGGGATAGAAAGGTTCAGAGAAAAGGTCAGCCTCTATGCAGCGAAAGAGGACACACTGATAGAAAAAGAGCACGACTCCTGTACCTTTCCAGAGATTTCATCATATCTGTAGAGGTCTACAGGCAGTGGAGTCTCACTGATGACTGGTTTCATGCTGGCGATACGAAAGCTGTTGTCATGGTAGGTGTAGTCAAACCTGGCATTGACCATTCCCTCCTCACTGAAGCGATAGATCTGCTTGTCAATGAGCGGGCCCATCTTGCGGTAACGAATGGTGCATGAAAACCCCCCACTCTGCAGGTTGACCATCTTCAACACACCAGCTGTCTCGTCATAGCCGAAGGTGACGGCTGTGCTGTCGTACACGATCTCTGACAGCTTCGCCAGCTTGCCATACTTGTAGAGGACACGACGGCCAGTACCCAGGAAGTGTGAGGCCTGAGGTCTGCCATCCTCGCTGAAGTCGTGAATGATGGAGGCATTGCTCTCTGGAGGGTTGTAGGTGTTGCGGATGTAGCCGACTGAGACGTGAGTAAACATGGTGTGGCGGGCAACGCTGGGCATAGTGACAGCTGTGACCCGACCTGAGGCATCAAACTCAAAGACGTACTGTCTCTGGCTCTGCAGGAGCAGCACCATGGACTATAAGCAGAAAGGAAAGCAGAATACGGATTAATATAATCGCATTATCATGGGTGACTTGCCTGCTGTGAGGTAGCGGCAGGAGTAATTTGTTCACAGCTGACAAATTTGACTCCTCATAACCATAAAAATGATGTATTATTTCACTCAATTCCTGCAATCCAATGACTATTCCTTCTTGCTACTGCCTTTTCATGTCCACATGTGACACCTGGATGACAAAGTTAAAGATAAATGAACTTACTTTGTCGAGGTAGCTGTAACTCCACACTTTTCCATCCACGAAGGAACGAGACAGAATGCGTCCCTGGGGGTCGAACTCGGTCCTCTCACTCATACTCCCTCTCTGCAGCCCGACCAGCTGCCCGGTGGTTGAATACGACACATTGACCACTGCCAGGCTGCTGCTGGGAAGCCACATGGCTGGCCGACCCTGAGCATCGTACATGATGCGCAGCGTGAACTTTCTGTGATCATCATAAATCTTCTCTGTGCGTGTGTTACGGTCAAAGTCAATGGAGAGGAGATTGCGGCCATGAGCCTGAGGAGAAGGGTAAAGGAAGAGAAATAGTTAGAGTGAACTTTCGTGCCTGTGTATATTAGATGTGGTTTTAGCAACTCACCCTTAGCTTCCTCCCAAACACTGTGATCTTGCCCTTGGTCTGCTCCTTGCGTAGACGCCATTCAATCGAGTTGAGGCCGTTGTCGGTGGGCAGGGTGATGTTCCTGCGGCCGATTGTTGGGCTGACAGAGCCTGCAAGGATGTGGGGCTCTGTGTGAAAGCTGATGCCCATACCGTTGGCATACATCACTCTGAGGGTCCCATTGTTACACAACTGGTAGCTGTTCCTCACCTGGTCTGTGGAGACACATGGGTAACAAGGTAAGTATAGAAAACAGTCATCTGCAGACAAATCCAGCTCACTTCAGAAAAACTTGAGTTAGTCAGACTTCAGCAAATCCATAACTTGAGACATTTTGATTGGTTTTTCCTCAATTTTGGGACCAGACTATTAAAAAGTCTGCAGAGATGAAGTTTCCGAACTTAATTGACTGACCTTTGGTCATTAATGTGACAGAAAAGAGAGCAGAATGGGGCATGGGTTTGATAGGGAGGATACTGTCCTCAGGAACGGGTTCATGGGTACCGGACAGAGGGATTCATCATGTATATGGCTGCTTGGCACTTTTTGAGAGGAAAAAAGATGTGATGAGATTTCAAAAGAAATTATAATAGCTTGTCAAAACCTCCTGATCCGTAAGAAAGGCTTGGTGCAGAATTAATATTGCCAACCCACAATTTGAACCGCACAGCCTTATATTTTAAACATAACAAGGACCTGTTTTATTCTGTTAGTCTGACGTTGAATGATATTTTTTAATTTAGGTTCAATTTAACCTTCCTAGTGCCACAGCTATAGATTTTATTCAAGTTTTACTTTGATTTAACATCTCTCCACTTTTCAGAGAGTGGTGAAAAGAAAAAAAATACACTTTTGACTATTTACTTCCCAAGCCTTTCAAATAGTGCCTGTTATGTTTTGGCCAGTCTGCCTGAAATTAAATAAAATGAAATAAAAAAGAGACCAATGGACTGTCTATATGGACTCCAGCATGTCCATAAAACATGAGAGGACTTTAATGCTGTTGAAAGGAACTCAAAAATATGAAAACAAACAAAATGTTTTTGAAAAACTATCTACAATCTCCACAGTTTTATGACTCAGACTCAAACACAAGAGGAGACGCAGATAAGCCCATGCCTAATGCTGAGGCTAATTTTTCCTCTGATGTCTGAAAACAGACGTCATGATCACAATGATATGATTGAAAGTAAGATTAGATTGTTTTTGACTCAGACGTATCTAGCCTGAACAGTGAGGGATCTTTTCTTAATTCATTTACAAAAGGTGAGGGGATCAGATGGTGTCTCCCTTTGAAGCCACCCCATAAATGACAGTAATCCATAAGGCCAATTTGTAATAAAGCTCCAGGCACATTTTAACAATGCCTCAAACAGACAAGTGAAGCTTTTTCCATTGACTTGGCAGCAACAGCCTTTAGATAAATCTTCCCTGCTCTCTCTTGTCTGAACAACCGCGTAATAAAACCGAGGCAAGGGAGAAGGAAAGAGAGGGAGAGAAACGGGGAGCTCGAGGGCCAAGGAGAATTCACTGTGCAGGAGTTAATGAAGAGAGCGAGAAAGAGCGGAAAGAGAGGGAGATGGTTAAGTGAGTATGTCAGCAGAGAGCTGTGCTGAAACCCACACAGAGCGCTGGAAACCTTAAATGACTTACAGCTCTGTGAACCAACTCTCCCGTTTTCCTCCGCATCGCAGGTGGATCACTGAATATATCTACAACTTAGTCTCTCTGAGGCCTTCAGACTCATATCATCTACAGTCTGCATACACACTTCTGTCACGCCACTGACACTGGTCAAGGGAAGAAAGGCAATTACTCTCCTTCTTCATGTTCCTCTCTAAACACACCAAATAAGCTAAGGGATCATGGGAACTGGTTGAGAGCTGTATCTGTATGACAGTGTGTATGTGAGAGGAGAAATCTTGAGGGATGAGTAGGATTCACTCTACACGAGTTAATGAATTTTTCTGTGATGATATTCAAAAGCAGCATGATCCCAGCTGGGATTAACAACTATATATTGGTAATTTTACTCTATGAGAAGGAGCAAGAGAGAGAGAGAGAGAGGGCTGTGTGCGGGTAGGGATGGGGAATAATCTCCTGGAGCATTCACATAACTGAGTGAAAATTACATGACTTTCAATTAGAGGCGCTAGGCTGGCGCAAATTTGGCATCACAGAGGGTTGCTGTGTTTTTGAATACTAAGATTAAGTGGCTCCAGAGTCTGTGTGCATCTCATCATTATATCAATAACATTTGAAAAGGCTCACTCAAATTCTTAAGGATTTCATGCATTTTCATTGCAAGATTAAGAAAGCCTAATAAACTTAATTAATTCAAAATCATTCTTATTCAGTTGGATTCACTTTGCCCTTTTTGATGGAGATTTGCACTCAGCTTTTTGTCCTCCTTCGTGCCATGTAGGCTGCAATTTCACAAACTTATTTAAATATTCATGACCATCTCTTTTTCCACTGCCGGTCCCATATGTGCTGAGTGTGTCTCTCTACCTTGTACCACAGTGTACGAGGCTTCAACTGAGGACAGATTGGTGATGACAGTGACATCGTCGTCCCTGCTGGAGCTTTCAATGTCGATGTTGATGGAGCGTTCAATCTCGCGGTGGAGGCTGGTCACCATGCCCGTGGGGTAGGTGACATTGGTCAGGCGACCCTCACTGTCATACCTGAGAAAAGAGGAAAAAAAAGGTTCATGGTTGGATGTTGTTTTATGATTATAAAATGAGAAATTATTGTGTAAGGAGAAGCGTGTCTGTGCTTTGCATAAGAATGTTAACTATTCAGCAAATTCACATGAACTTTAAAATACATAAATATTCAGAAGCAGGAAATATAACTGCAAAAATAGACCCAGCGATGACATGTAGATGAAATACACCTTCCCTGCTGCACCAGCCTCTGTGCAAAAATAATACAATCTGAAAATCTCTACTCAGCCTAACTAGAGTTCATTGCATATATTACAGAATTTCAAATACACAAATGTGAGGCATTATGTTCGATGTATTCAGACACGCATACACATACACACACTCAAATATTGTTAGAGCGAGCGGACCAGACATCTGACAGGGACTGGCTATAGTTCTTAAAGCGAACACTAGGGGGCAGCAGCAGCACACTGTCTGAGGTCTAACATGAGTCTGGAACGTGATCAACATAAAACCTGTGAAACTCATTCATTTTGCATTTCAGATGTGTGGAAAAGGGGTTGAATAACACAAACACATATTCAGACACTTTCCCACTTTCACAAACACTCACTGATAAAATGTGGTCCATCCAGTCTCATCAGCTTTGGTAGCCAGGAGGCCTGTGTTGCCGCTGTAGCCCATTAGAGCCACCTCCTGGCCCATGGCTGACACGCTGCGAAGCCCCCCGGTGGGATCTAGTCCAAGGGTTACCACTTGATTTTCAGGCAGCAGCACCAATCGGAGGAGGCCGGCTCCTGCTCCCTGGCCCTGGCCGTCTCTTCTCACCTTCACTGTGTTGTTGCAGTTATCCACCAGCATGGCCAGCTCTCCATCTGGACCATAGGTGAAGTTGTAGAGTGGCTCCCCGGTCACCAGGCTTACTGTCTGTATATGAAGCCCCTCCCCGTTGAAGACGTACAGTTCCTGTTCCCTCGGTGATGCGACCTCATACTGTGCTGATCCTGCAAAGCCCACGCTTGAGACAGCAGGGCCAGGCCGGTTGGCTCGCACGGCTCTGATGCGGATGTTGTTGAGGTCTGCAATGAAGACTGCACCATCAGGGGACACGGCCAAGGATGTCGGGGAGTTCAAGCCGGCATCAGGGGCGTAGCCTTCATCGCCGTAGAAGCAGTTGCAGTTGACATCATTCTTGCAGTCGCAGTCGGAGGCAGCACCAGCCAGGAGGGAGATTTCTCCATTTGTGCTCACCTTCAAAAACACAGGGACAGAAAATGGAAAAGGAATGATGAGATTGCAAAAAAGTTAGCCCTCAGTGAAAGAAAATGTATTATCAAAAGTCGTTTTAAGTTATCAAAAGAGGAGAAATGAAAAAAGTCAAAGTTTCTTAACTGAATTCAGCGTCTGGAGATCTGAAACAATCTCAGAAAATCTTAAAAAAAACACCCACATGGCCTGACCAGCTGTGCTGTCAGTTCTGCTAGCCAACAAAGTGGCTTTATTTGTATGTATAAAAAATTAATATTAAAACAACCCCGCAGTCAAACAAACCAGAACAGCGCTTCTTCATTTCCTACCTGTCTCACTCTGTTGATCTTCTTCTCGTCCGTCTCAGCGATATACAGGATGCCAGTGTGCGACAGGGCGATGGCGGTGGCGCTCTCCAGGGCCGCGTGTATAGCCAGCTTGCTGAGGCTGTAGTCAATACCCGGGACTTGACAATGCATGGGCCGACCTGCGATGATGCTAACCTGCAGAAATCAACAGAAAACAACCCATATATACATGATTCAGAAAGTACAAATGTGAAAAGGGTTTTGCTGTGAAGACTGTAGGAATAAAACTTTCCATAATGAAGTGAGACTCCAGAAAGTAGAATATTCCTAGAGCTAATTAAGTAGTAATAGTGCCACCACTGCAAAACTTCAAAAAATATGCAAGAAGTTGAACTTATACTTCCAAATTGGACCAAGAAAGACTAATTAGGACTAAATCTTGTCAAAAGGCTTCAGTAAGTGTCCACTCTAAGGGTTCAGCAGTGGCCAGCCAGCCATGTGCTACAGACCTGGTGGTTCTCAGTAATGCGGAGGATGACATTGTTTTCCAGGACGTACAGAGAGTTGTCCATGGGGTTCACTGCTAAGTCCGTGGGCCACTCCAAACGCACCTGATGGGCAGAGACAAAGCTTCACATGAGAGGGTGTGTGTGTGTCAGGGGAGGTGTTCTGAAAGACTGCCAAGGTTCATACAAGTCTCTTCTTCATTTTTTTAAGTGACTGCAGTCTTCACTCTCTTTCGATCCATTAATGTATCAATGGACTCTTTTATCCCGCCCTAAATCAGTCCTTCCCGACCTCCTGGCTGGCACATGTCCACACAATCGTCATAGCTCAGCACTCACAGAGGCCGTTAGATCATCATCTATCACACCATCACCTCTTGTCTCTCCCGCACTTCCTCTGAAACGTCCTACCTGGCTGACATCCATGCTGTTGTCACAGCTCAGCGGCCGTACAGCAGTGAGATCGTTGGCCCCCAGCAGAGTGGAGATGATGCCGTTCTGGTCAACCTTTCTGATCATGGTGGCATCCACAAAGTACATCAGGCCATTTTTATCCACGGCGATACCTGTCAAAGCAGAGATGAACACCATGAGTGACGACTCATAACTCAAACGCTGTGGGCAACTCATAGACATTTTGAGTCAATTAAACTTCACTCTTTCCACCGGCTGAAAACAGATAGCAGAGCTGACAGCTGAATAGCTCAGTGCTTCACTGAATGAGAGAGAACAAAGTGATGGAGCGGGCATTGAACTGTTAGAGATGTGTTAGTTTTCGGGATGAGTCATCAGGCTGAGCTCAAGCTCCTCCCAGAGGGCGACTGTAGACTGCAAGCTGATTTTTTTACAAAGGCGAGTGAGCCGATGTATCCTGGTTTCTTCCTTAGTTTCTTCCCTTTGCTTTTTCTTGTCGCCCCTACCTCTCTACTTTTTTATTTGTTTCACTTCTTCTAACGCTTACCAGTGGTGCAGTGTCAGGCTTATCAGTCTAACAGGCAGCAGGATTTGAGACAGGTGTGTTTGTTTGAGGCAACTGTGCCCCAAAATAACTCCTAGACACACTGAGATACACAACAACAGATGGAGGATACAGAAAAGGGCGCAGAGAGAATGAGACAGAGAGAGAGAGAGAGAAAGAGAGAAGGAGACAGAGAAAGGAAGAGACGGAGAGAGGAAGGGAAGAAGAGAGACAGAGAGGAAAACAGGCAGACAGAGGGTGAGCTGATGTGCGCTGGCTGACTTTTTCCTGTGACAAGTAAGAGGGAACCAGTGGCTCATTGTCTTCTCCTTTCTCTGCCATCTCCCCCCTCTCTCTCTTACACACACACACACACACACACACACACACACACACACACACACACACACACACACACACACACACACACACACACACACACACAAATACTGTATAAACTAACATCTGCAGTCCCACATGTACACACATTTGTGTCGCTGACTGAGAAATGTGACAGTGTGACATCCTTGACAGTTTGGTGTCACAATGTTCTGAGATTCAATGATCCACAAAAGAAAATCCATTAATAAGTTTAACATTAACCTGGTTTATAACCTCCTTCTGTCTCTGCCCCCCTTTAGTTGAGTCACAAGATGGTGCAATTTGATGGATCAAGAAAAATTAAAGCACATAAAGTATTCATGTCTGCACTGAATTACAGATTATGAATTTAACATAAGAAATTACGACAGTTTTAAAAAATTATAATCAAAAACGGCATTTTCTTCAAAACCCTAAATGGGAGCAAAATCTAGAAAGAAGTGACTCAACTCAATGGATGATGGTTCTATTGCTGTGACAAAATACATGTAACAATAGCAGAAAGTGTTTCCTTACTGGCCTAAATGTGAACTCATTATTATTATTTTTTGATAAAGATATTCTGAAAAAAAAATAGACAATTAAGGGGCTGTGTCCACTGACAGCACTTAATTGCAATGGCCGCCCCAACAACCTCTCTTTTAGAACACTTCTCGAACTGGTGTTGGCTGTTGCTAGGTTACACAAAATGTCCTGCTGCACTTATGCTTCTCCTGTTCATGACCATTCAGTCTGCTTTAAATTACTTTGTATGCTTTTTATTTGCTTTCATTAATTGGAAAAGAACATGTAAAAACAAGCTCCAGATCGGGAACCCTTTCAGTCAAAAACAAAAGAGGTGTGGTGAGGTTCCTCCCCTTCTTGATTCTGATTGGTCAGTGATGAAGGAGTAACATTGACGAGTGTTGCGATTGGACTTTTTGTGTAGTGTAAAGATGTTGTGAGTTGGCACAGGCCCGAAGTGTCAGAAAATAAAGCCTTACAGAACTTTCAATGAATATATTTCTATTATTTATTTGACTTTATTTGATGCCTATCTTTATAACTCATTATAAATATGTGTATAATATGTTACAATCACGTTATAGCACTGTATAACTATAGTTATAAATGCTCATAAATGATCATAATGCTTAATAGCAATAATCAAAACACATTATAAAGTATGTTATCATGACTTGCAAGGTCAGGTATTATAATGTTTTATTACTGTTAACAACTCACTGATCACATAGAAAATGCAATGCAACTGTTGTTAACAGTTATAACACATTATGATACCTGACCTTGTAAGTCTTGATAAAATGCTTTATAATGTGTTGTGATTATTGCTATAAAGCATTATGATCATTTTTGAGTGTTTATAACTATAGTTATATGGTGCTTTAATGGGATTATAATGCATTATAAATGTATTTAAAATGCATTATAGAGATAGGCGTCAAGTAAAGCATTACAGATTTCATTTGATCATTTATAACAGTAATCCAAACGGTATTTAATCAGAGACAAGAAACACCAGTTTAAACACCAGAGTAAGAAATGCAGATATTCTGCGTGCTGATGAGATGAAAAGATACTTGAACATGAAGTAAATAAATGATTAGGCTTTAGTGCAGTATCTCCTTGGCTCACCTTTCGGACTCATAAGCGTAGCTTCAGTGGCTTTCCCACCATCTCCACAGCGCTCATCAAAAGGCAAACACTGTTCCCCTGTCCCAGCCACCACCTCTGCATTGTCAGACAGTAACCGGCCTCCAGTCAAGGACCGCACTCTGTAAATTCTGCGGGAGTTGGTGTCTGAGATGAACAAAGCCCCAGAGACCGGGTCCACCGCCAGGAAGTACTTATGGGTTGGGTTATTACTGCAGTGAGAGAAAAGAGTCTTGATTGTGAGGTTACTTGACATGTCTTGTTATTTTGTTATTTTTGAAGATGATTTCAGGTACATTTAATTTATTGTGATAAAGATCTTACCTGTGTCTGAAATCTTTGTTCCTTCAAGGGAGAAAGGGAGATAAAAGCACAACAAAACAAATGTTAATTCACACAGTCTGTGGAGAGCAACACAAAGCAGGCACTGGTGTGAACAGCAGAATTTAACCATGGGTAAAAACACCCTGGAGAAATGGTATCTAGTACAGTGTATAATTCCTTTTCCATCCCGCCATCCCCAGTGTCTCACCTTATTTTTTTCTGTTTAAAGGGAGGATGCATCTAGTCTCTTTGCCTTCTGCTTTTTAAATGTGACCATTCCTTCTTATATCTTTTCATGATTTTTACACAATAACAGAAAACCTCCTCCGAATTACTCCGGATTTTTACCTCAGTTCTAGGATGCCAGTTGTGTTCATAGATGGGTAGACCCTGCGTACAAAGTTGAGATCCCCAACATAGAGACTGCCGTCTGTGCCCATCGCCAGGGCGACTGGTGCCAGCAGCTTGTTGCCGTCTGCCAGGCCGTTACAGCTGGGGCAGGAGATACTGCGCCTCCGCCCGTTTCCCATGACGCTGGTCATTACTGGGGGCTGCTCCGTCACAAAGACATTCTCACCACTTCCTTTGTGAAGGATACCTGGATAGGCGAGACGATAAATCGAAAAAAGTGTTTAGGATAATTGTACAACTAGAGAATAACACGGTGATATGCAATGGAAAGATGTAGATTATTTACTGGGTTTTTAGCTGAATAAAGTGCCCTTTTATTTAGCACAGGCAGTGGGTGTCCTGGGGATGAAATCTGTGGACTTTGATACAGCCTGAATTTTCAATTTACATCACCATGAGGTTTGCATTTGCCAGAGGACACTTGGCACAGGTTCATTTAAATCCTCTAAAAATGAACTGTCATAACACTGCAAAACTCTAAAGTCTTTGTCTAGAGCATCATGCCAAATTTGAGTTTTACTAGCACCTAAACTCATGAGCTTTGAATTATATAATAAGCAATTGTTAGAAAATACAGTAAACTTCAGCATGTTAATGTTCGTCTTTGTGAGCATCAAATCCAATCCAGTTCCAAAGTTTACCACAAGACAGTAGCAGAGATACAAGACACAAAATGTTCACAATAGAAACTGTTAATAAGTTTTAAAAAAGCAGTAAAATCGGCAAAAAATATAGTAGTAAAGTGAAAACAACAACTTTCATACTCAGTGACAAATACCAGGAAACAAAACTATATATATATATATATATAGAATTTGATAGGTTGCTCTTTTTTGTAGTCTTAGGATAATTACAGAAAAGAGGCAGTCTAGTCTGGTAAAGGGAAAACAAGATGTAGCCGATCAGTGTACCTCAAAGATATTAATAGGTCGTAAAGTTGCAGAAGTCATAGATATACCAAGGTGCCATTTCATAAAAAGACTTCAAAACAAATATTTAAATTTGCTAATGAATTCCAAAACCATCTTTATGCTCATCTTTATGGGTGCTTGTTGTAGCAGCATTTAGACCAACTGTTAGCATGGTTAAAGGGCTTTACAGTAGTCTTGCCAGGCTGAGATTAAGGCGTGTAAAACTATCTAAAAATCAATAAAAAAACAAAACCATGTACATTCTGATGACAGCATTTAACTCTCATTCAAAAATACATCTTATATATGTGAGTCAACCAAGTCAAATGAAAAAAATGTAGTCAAAACTCAACTGATGTGAAAAGTTGATCAGTGTAGTTCATGAGTTATTGTCTGCACAACACTGGTCTCTTACACTGTAGCATTGCATAATGTCTAGGAAAAACAATACATGGCATTCAATCTAAAAATACCTAAACCCCTGGTCTCCACTTATGCCCTTTCCATTAGTACATTGATTATCATAGCGGGTGAACATCAGTGCATCAGCCAATTTATATTTCCATGCATTTTAGTGCAGAGAGTGTAGATAATGGTACAGTAGATGAAACATCAAGGCTGACTCCCCCCTCCTAATCCAGCGCCCTGTAAATGCACCTCTGCCCTTCTGTGGACCCCCTCTGTTCAAGTACCTGCTGCCAAGTGGTTGGTGCACATGTTTGCTCAGTAGGGCTGGTGTGAGTGGACTAGGGAGTCACACTAGGTGAGACTACACAAACACTTCCTGTGAAAATTCACATTGACAGGTAAAAAGAGGCGCCTGGCAGCTCCATCTGAACCACAGGAAGCACACCATGGTTCCCAGCCTCCCCAAGACAATAGCAGGTTTGGTGAGATTTACAGTACTCTAAACCTGTTACATGAGGAGATGGCTAGATTTAAACTATACGCAATATAAGAGGAAACTAGAAAAAGAGCTTGTGTGTACATACCACTGCGTGTGTTGAGTATATGATGCTTGTTCAGAGACCAGCCGCCCAGATTGGTTGGATCTAGCTCGTAGCCTTGCAGAATAGCCGTCCTCTTCTCCCAGAGGATGAGACTGGCACAGGATTCATATTCATATCCAACAGATACTACATTTAGAAGAGGGGAAAGGTGGGAGAAATAGAAAGAAGTGATGAAAAAAAACTCCAGATAATAGAAAAACATAAAAGAAATAACAGGAAGGAGAAACTTTATGAGAGCATAATCTCGAAACTTGATTCAAGTTGTGAAACGTGTGATACACTGAGAATCTAGTTAGCACCTGAACCCAAATCTGCACCCACACCTACCTAACACCTTTACATGCTCAGCTAAATCAATTAAAAACCTTGCTAATTGGACCGATCGCACAGGCGACCTTTAAACCTATAGGTCACACTGCCGCTGTAAAAACTCAGCTGTTGTAAACATCAGACACATGTGTTCAGAGTATCCGCTGTTTTGACTGACTGAAGAAAAGACAACAGGAGGAAAAGTGAAGAAAAAATAGCTGTATGATAAGACAGCTCTGAGACTGTCTGTGTTCATGAGTAAGTGCTGTATAGGACGTACGTGTGAATGCATGTGTGTGCTGTTGTCTTTCTCATCGTTAAGACGAACAAGTGTGAACACATCAGCTCCCACTGGAGTCACAGTGTAAGTGCTGTTGGCAGCACCTTTTCAACTATATTGCAAGCAATAGTGTATTACACCTGCAGCTAGATCCACATTTAGCAAGACATACAACTCTGACGGAAAAGGGTTTTACTAATCATGGTTTTGTGTTTGAGTAAAATGAATATTTTTGTATAAATGTGAATAACTTTTTAATAAGTCATCTTGTTTAGGTGCTTGATTACAAAAACAACAGCTGGTTAAGATAACAAAGAGTTGTTGTTTTTCAGACTGCAGTAAATGCAAAAGAAAAACAAGTTCATATTCATTTTCAAACAACAAGAATACTGATGTCTTAACTAAGGAAGAGTCCAGATATGAATGCATCTTGATACACTCATCAATAGCTTTATACATTCCTATGAGATGATGGTATATCACTTTTATGGCAAAGTTCAAATCGGTTTTGTTACACGACTTGTCAGATTATCAAATCAGGACTGTATTAACAGAGAGAGAGAGAGAACCGCCTGTGTTGAAATTCAAATACCCTCCAACAGAATTGCTTCCATGCATGTAGAGATGCTAATTTAAGCGAAATAAGACTGAATGGTTTCTTAATTTTCTGGAGCTGTAATTGTTAATCACAAATGTGCTCTTTTACAAATGTGAATTCATAGTCAATCCAAGAAACTGTGGGATCTTTGTGTGAAAGTCAGTACCCAATCCACTAATTCTCAATGCCCCTCATGGTTCCAGTCTGCACTGACGCCCCAGATGTCCACTGCATCTGTGGCCTGACAGCCGTGTTTGCCTGACAGCATCTGTGAGCGACTGTGACAGCAGAGTGTAATAGCGCTGAGGCTCCCCTGGACTCCTGCTTGCTGCTCCAGTAGCTACCAGCTAACTCGCCCTGATAGCTAATAACCCTTCACCACAGATACGGCTCACTGACTGAACCACACGCGGCTTCAATGAAAAGTAGACGTATGTATGACAAAAAAGCACTTAACTGTGGTTATACTGCGTAGTAAATGGAGGCTGGGTTTCTGGTGTATTATCTCTTCTTCAAGCTCCCTAATTAGCACTCTCTTCTTCTGTCACAGCCTGGGCTGCATTACTGCTAAAGTTTCCACCCACAGGGAAAAAAAATGCCCCTTACACCCACGTAGCTCCTCTTCAGCCCGTCCCTTCAACTCACCAACTGCTTCAGAAAGTCCGTAGACCCTCTGCCCGTACGCATCCGTCTTATCCCAGATGTAGGTGTAAGCTAAATTAGGGGAGGCATGGAACCACTTCTGAAAGAGGTGTCCCTCCACGGCTACCATCAGGTGAACCTTCAGGAGGCCCATGGACACCACAGCTGGAGTCATGGTCACCTTGAGCAGGGAGCGGTATCCCTGCGTCCTGGAGCTTAGGTAGCACAGCTTTAGACTAGTGCCGGGCACCTCGATCTGCTCATGCAGCACCTGGAAGACAATGAAAGGAGATGACAGGGGAGAGGGATTAAGGGGGATTAGAGGGAGAGGGAGTAATGGGGGTCACGCTTCCACTGACGGCTGAAGGACAAAAGAGGGAAAAAACAATGGGAGAAATAAAGAAAAAGAAAAAGAGGGAACAAATGGGGGAAAAGCTATGGAGGGGAAAGCAGAAAGAAAGCTACAGGAGGCAGGCACACGGGAGAGTGACAAGAGAGCGAGGAAACCAGAAGGGAGATTAGCCGGCTGCCAGAGGTCAGTGGTACTGCACCTGTGTCTCCGGTATGATGGGTTTCTCCCCTGGCTTGGAGCTGAAGAAGGAGGAGAGAGGGGATGCAATCACAAGAGGGTCAGGCCTGACGAAGCCGCTCAGGTCACAGCCCGGGATCGTGTTCTCTTCTGTCTTAAGCACCAGAGTGTCCATAGCATAGAACTGGCTCCAGGGCAGCCACACGGTGCGCTCCTGGCTCAGGAAAGGGGCGCGCTCAAACCGCAGCGTCAGAGAAGCACCACCGTTTGCTATCAGGTCAAACCTGGGGAGGTTTGTGAGAAGAGGATGGGAATGAAGCACAGATGGAGAGCGCTGTGTTGGACTGTTACAGAGACTCACAGTGTCAGTGTTTGTTCCCTCTACGAAAATATTTGCTCCTTTGCTTTAGAGATCATTCAACAAAAGAAAACAAAACCTGGAATAAAATTTGCAGGATTATTTCATTATTGTGCAACAGACATCAAGTCTGGACAGGCTGTGCAAACAACAGATAAAAGTCTAAGATACATACAAAATAATAATTTGTTGGTCTAATTGTAGTCATGGTTTTATTAAATGCAACATTTTGCCAGCAAATTATGGTTAACACCTGAAGGTTTATTACTACAACAGAAAAAAAAGTTGCATTCACAAGTTTTCAATGACAAAATGCCACCTTTTTAAGAGTCTGGAGCTGCTGTGGACAAGAGCTGGTAAAAACTGGAGAAAAATGACAGTTATCAGAAGTTAACAAGGTCAGACATGGACATCGTAACATGTTTGTCCAAGTAACAAGTCCATGAAACTGGCAAGTAACTGCCCCCTGAAACACAAGGTCAATTAAATGTTAGGAGAAGTGTCGGCTCAGCCTGTCTGCGGGAAAATGCTGCAGAGAAATCATTGGTAGGAGGAGGAGACGAGTGCTTAAAAAACCTGAGACAGAAGACACAGAAGTTGCACATTTGGAGGAGGTCAGTATCAGACTTTGAAATTACATGTTAGGAATGTCCGCCAGACTAAAATTCAATATAACTTGTTAGAAGGAAATTGGACAGAAAAGTCAAATTACAGCAGCCTAAAACTACCTGAAAACTGGTGTTCCTGCCAAGAAATAGAAAGACATGTCAGGTGTTCAGAAGGAGGCTGTTCAAGCAAAGGGTTCGAAGTTTCTCAAAAGTTTCTGCTTTAAAACTTTTTAAATGGTGCGGTTATTTGTTTTCACACATGGTGGCAATTAAATTGTGGGTAAAACAGTCTTTATGAGGAGACATTAAAGATCACTGTTATAAAAAAACAACATGTTTTATTAGCAGCATTTGTTCTCATTTCACTAGGGCAATGTACTTCATTTTAAAAAGCGTTTTTATCCACTTGTGTTTCATTTGATTCCAGTTATGGTTTTAATACATTTTCACTTAGGAGATTTTACTGCTTTAATTCCCAGTCGCATTCTTGTAAATAGGTTTACTCTACTTTTATCTGAAACCTCCTCTCTTTGCAGCGTCTGATTATTTTTGACTTGGACATCCTACTTTCCTCATGAGATCATTACAGTTATCTAAATTAATCTAATCTGGTTTAATCTAATCCAATACGATCTAATCTAATCCATGTAATCTAATAAAAACAGCCCATGTGGTGAGGTAGAGTTAGAGATATTCAGCAAGGAATGATGGGTATCTGTTGTACATACATTCCATCCTGCCGTGTCAGCGTGTATCCGTAGTGGGGGTAGTTGACAAAAGACACGTTCACCCCCACAAGAGGGGTTCCATCTGTGGTCAGCACCTGACCGCGGATCAGAGACACCAGGCTGAAATAAAGAGACAGAGCGAGAGGGGGATAGTCAGAGTGTGTGCCAAGCCTTTCTAACCATCAATCATCTGGTTTGATTAATCCCCCCATCTCTCAATCATCCAATTACGCTGATCATTTATTGCTCTGGTCTTCCACCACTCTTTAATTAGAAGCAATCAGCAGGCTCCACCACCGACATTAGCTCACGTCAATCACATAAACAAAACATGACAATGTAGATGGATGTATGCGTATGCCTGGGTATGTGTGCGAGTGTGACCTAGAAAACTGTTGCTCAAAGAATATCATTGAAACACATAAGAGGATCATCACTTTGACGAGTTATTTCCTTTGAATCAGCTGATGTCTGCATGTTTGAATGTATGCAGATGAGAATCAGCACCTTAGACAGCGCTTCTCAGCATCTACTAAATCTACCGGGAGTCTTGGCTTGTCTCTGGCTCTGGGGGGTCTGTTAAGGTCATGGAGACTTTGTGAACCAATCTGAAAATCTGTTTTGAATTAGCTTTATTGAATCGACAGTTTGCAACTTATTCTTAAATGTGCAAATTAATTGATTTAAATGTCAAACCGCTTTGAGCGTTCAGCGCGGCATTAATCATTAATAAGACATGCACGTATGATCATTTGCAATAAAAGGCACATAAATAAATGCACACTATTCTCCTTGAAATCAATACTTTTGGAGGATGTCATATATGTTTAAAGAGTATCTAAGGACTTTTGGTGACTTAATGTTGTATGTATACTGAAATGAACACAATATAATATGCTTTGCACTGACCATTTAACCTCTTACACAACATAAAACATGTACCTAAACAGGTTTATATCTACTTTTGGGTTGAAAGTGTGTGTTGCTAATTTTTAAAGAAATGTTTTAGTCTACTTTGTTTCTTCCTCCATTGTTTTCTCTTCCTAAATAACAAATACAGGGTAGTGTGAGTGGAGGTTAAGTAGTTTTTAAAGCTCCAAATGAAGGATGTTCCCCTCAGACTTACAGCTCAATAAGTCCACTTGAAATAAAACCTAACCCATATATCTCCTTCACTTTTGGGCACCTGAGGAGCCTTAATTGCTGTTCAGCTTTGTTTCTTTGGAAATGGCAAAACTCCAGACTGGGTTTTGTTGTTTTATTTGCTGTGAGATAAAGATATAGACAGTGAAGTGTACAAATAAGTAACCTGCTCAGCTTAAGGCTGCTATTTGAGTCTATATTTGTGCAGCAGTAACTGATTTCATGCGATTTGAGGTCATGTTTGTGTATTCTGAGCCATACCTTGAGTTAAACGGGTTCTCTCCAGGGATGATATGGGTGCCGTCCCGTCCCACAAGCATCCTGATGCGGTCATAGAAAGAACGGACGCGGAGCTGAGACGCTGGACTCTGCTGGATGACTTGCAGAGGGTCCCTGGAGCCTCGACACAGTGGGCTGTTCTGACAGGGACTTTGGATACAGCAGTCTGGATCCATGCAGTCTGTCAGTCCATCTGAGCGTGAAAAAGAGAAAAGGGATGAGGTGATGGTGCGAGGAATGCAAAATAGCTACCACTACTTCTTTCAGTATGTTTTAATATTTTGATAATCTTGGATTCTCCTACAAAGAAAAGTTTAATTTCACCAAAAGTATGAGGGATACTCTCACGAGACCTCTATCTTAATTCTCTTTCTTGTCCTAATTGATTATTTTTCTCCGACATCCCTCCACCTGACTTCCTAAGACTCAGTTTTATATATTCTACACCAAATTTCCTCCTGCTTTTACGCCCCTCATCCTCACCTCCTTCGTTGTCCTTGTTATCTGCACAGGAGGTCTCCATGGCAACACTGCAGCCGGGGCCCCTCCAGCCTGTCTGACATTCACAATGCCAACTCTGCTGCCCCATGGTGCACTGTCCGTTCCCGTTACACAGGTTAGGGCATCCGTCTGCGAGGAGAGGACAGGAGGAGGGAGGGGAAGGGAGGGAGGTGAGAAGGAAAGAAAAGGAGGTCAGAGTGGATGAAGAGCGAGGCGAGGCTTGTTTGTTTAATCATCAGGTATACAAAACTGAACACACTCTCTCTCTCAAACACACACACTCGTACTCATACTCATATGGTTATGATGGACCAATACGGTTACTCTATTTATTAAACCACATGGCAGCATGGTGTAGGTTTTGGCTGTTAGGAATCAATCCAATGTAGCTGATCAATTTCCATACACACCTTCCTATATTGTCTCTGTACCTCTGGGACCACTGCTGCTACTGTGTATGTGTGTGTGTGTGCATGGGGACAGTCGGGTAGATTACTTGATTGACTTACTTGATAAAACCTCGCCTGATTCCCACTCCGTCTTTCTCTCTCTCCCCGTGTCTCTCTCTTGCCCCACCTCTCTCGCTTACTTATAATTCAGTGTAGGTAATGGGATTCTGATGGCCTGAGAGTAACGCTTTCTCATGAGAGAATGAGATTATGTTCAACAGAGTGTGTGTGTGAGTGCGTGTGTGTGATACGTGTGTGTACGCGTGTCTATGAACTAATAAACCTTCACTTTAGCTTATGCAAAAAGCCCTACCAGAATCTGAGGGCCTGGAGCCAAGAAAGTTCTTTAACTAGCATAGCAAGGCCACCCTCAACTCAAGAGTGACTTTAAGGCAGAGAAAAGCAGACATTTTGAGGGAGTGTGGATAAGGAAATTTGCAATTACAGAAGGCAGTACCATTTTGCCACAAGACATATCTAGTAACTTTTCACAGGGTGTAATCTCAGAGAACATTTAGAGGAATAGTTTGACATTTTCGAGCAAAAAAAAAAAAAGACAAATTACTTTTAGTACAGGGTTACATGAGAAGATCCAGACTCTCTGTCCTGTTTATTATCAAATCAGAGCATTTTGTTAGTTAAGCTAAGGAATGTAAGACTGGGAACAACTAGCTTTACTCAAAGCACCTGTGAATCTCACTTATAAATGTGTTACATCTTGTACACAAAATCTTAACAAAAAACTCAACATTTTGTCTAATTTGGAGTAACATACAGACCTGTACCTTAACTGTTTCGTTTCTACTACCAGCACAGTTACTCATTAACGTTTTAGCACTCAGTAAAAAAAACATGCCTGACACCCTCCCCTGCGCAACCTCGAATTTTCATTTCTAATGCGTGAAAAAATCAAATAAAAAATCAGGTTCCCTTTCTTAATTCATTTCCAGTCTTAATGCAGAGCTAATTGGCTGTTGGCTTCAATTTCATCTAAGCAGACTGTTATCAATATTCTCACATGAGTCTTTGAACAAAAATTAAAATCTTCTATTTTACAAAAGTGTGGAACTATCCCTGTATGATTGCTCCTGTATTAAAGTAATTGCACTAAATTATGGGAGCCAAAAAAAAAAAAATGACAAGAGATGGATATTTTTGTATCTGAAAGCTCGCTTTGGTGTTTTTAGATTCAGTCTGATAGTTTACATCCACAGTGAGACCATGCTCCCATCAGGGTCTTTTTTCCTTAAAAAGGGTTTTTACATTCCTTGCCTGTCTTTCCATTTTCCCCTGCTGCTCTAAATCGAAACCTGAGCTCCAACACGAGGCTGTGCGTTCTCCATATTATAATCTATCAGGGAGAGGGGGGAAAGGCATGATGACACACAATGACGATGTTTTCTCCTGCAGCACAAAGAGCCCCAAACAAACTTGTCACAGTGATTTCCTCTTCAATAAATGAGGGAGCAGGATGAGACACTTTTAAGTCTACCCACGGGAGACGGAGGCAAAGACAGGGCTGACTGATAAAACAATACGTGCATGCACGCCATGGCACTTAGTCACAGCCACACACACACGCATACACACACTCAGCACGACACACCCTAGAGATATAACCTGACATTTCCCACTCAGTAGCGGTGTGCCGACACAGGGTGAGGAAGGACAAAATAACCCAGTAAGAGATTATGAATATGAAACACTTTTCATTGAGTCCTGCTCAGCAGATTAATGAACATATTTTCACTCAAGTCGCTCTGTAGGATTTTGCCCTCTAACAAATCGCTTCATCAATAAAGCCATGCATTATGAATACAAATAATGCAATCTAAACTGTGGCAGCGGCTAAATTAACAGGCATTTCACCCCGATTGGCATTTTATCATATGTCTCAAACACCAGGCGATGAGGGAAAGTCAACAAAGGACTTTGAAAAAGACAGTGCGCTAACTTGTTTGAACTCTAAATAAGAGGCGGGGAGGGGAGGAGGAGATGCAGAGAAGCTTAACCACGTTTTTCAGCTCAACAAGAGGAATCAAATCAAAGGTTTTTATCTTTAATTATTACCATTTTCTGCATCAGGGGACTGCTCATGACGCTGTATTAACAGTCAGGCTGGAATAGATTGTCCCTTAGTATTGAGCTCAGGGAACAAAGGCAGTTAGCAGTGATTGCCTGTTAAATGGAGTTGCCATTTAAAGCAGCCAAATACTTATGAAGCACCCGGACAGGACAATCCATAGAGGGCATTGATCGGCTTGCCTAGGCAGGCCTGCATGAGGCTCCTCTCTCTTTAATGCCATGGCCTAGTCGATACCCCCTCATACTAACTAGAATAAAGTGGGATTTCAGAAACTATTAAGTCCAGCCTCCCCACTAATGTGGTTGGACTCTGATGAAATCCCCTTAAAAAGGAGAAGAAATTGCCTTGGGTTATGGGTCAGCTCACACACTCTCTCCCCGTGGTGTGTGTGTGTGTGTGTGGGTGTGTGTGTGTGTGTGTGTGTGGGTGAAGGTGTCAGGAATTATGACTAGCTGGAGAAAAAAAAAATACTTTGTAAAACTTCATGGAGAAAAGTGAGACAGAGAGAGTGAAAGACAAGAGGTAGAGCAAGAGAGAAAAATGGATCATGTGCACAGAAGGAAAGTGAGTTGAGAGTTAGTGCTAAAATCTGCCATATTCCCAGTTTCCAGCTCTGTCTCCTCTAAAGGTCATAAAGTAAAGGGCACGGCCATAAATCCAGGGCCTCAGCTTACAGATGAATCAGATAACTCTGCACTTTCTCAGATAAACCTTCACTCAGCTGCTCCTCCTCTTCCTAATAAGATACCTTAGAAATTACACTGATTGCTTTAGCCCACATGTGCTTTGACCTGCTTCCTTCTCACTCCATCTGTTTCTTCTTTCCTCTCCCTCTCCGTCTTGCTCTCTCTTTAACCCTGCGATTTACCTTTTCTCTGGGCCGGCTCTTCATAAAACAATGAGAGCTATTCCATTAAGCGTAGAGGGTGAGAGGACACACTCAACGGTGCTCCAGGGACCTGTACTGTCAGGCAATCTGTGCCGCTCCGACAGAGGTTCAGCTGCGGGGCTATCTATTAAGCATTCTCTCTGTGCGTGTGAGACAACTCACCCTGGACCTGCAGCCTTCTCCGTTTGCAACGACGTCTTAACCTTAGCCATGATTCTGTTTATCTGCGTGTGATCTGACTTAACAGTCTGCATTTTTTTTTTCCTGAGGCTCTTAGGCGGGAGGGGATGAGTTTGATGAAAAGATATAAAATCTGGAATTAATCGCTGAGTCACACACGCACAATCAAACACCAACATATGCACACAATATAAATTTATTAGCCGCTCTACCATGGCTGCAACTATCACCACAAACACCCAAACGTGAACGCACACACACACACACACACTCAATAGATCTGTGTTTTTTGACGACACATTATGGCCTTGCATCAGTGGCCTATGAAATTCACCAATTACCTCCAAAGTTCTTTACAGCTTTCATCGTTTTCCCTTCATGTGTAGCAGCTGTGTTTATGCAATACATGACTAGAATACCTGAGCAGAATTATGTGTTATATGGAGAGGGACACACTCACACGCATGCACACACTCACGCACACACACATTCACAGTACAGCCCCTCAACACTGCTGGTAACACACTCGGCTCTACGGTACCCCACAACACATCTAGGCTCAATGACAGCTGGCCCCTGCTGTAGCGCACTGCTGTAAATGGGAGTGCGCTGCATGTAGGGAGTTATCATTGAGACTGGCACCCTAATCTACAGACAGATAGCACCACAGAGTCTACAGAGCCAAGCCAGGCCATAAAACCCACAAATGCAGCAGCTAGCTTCTACCACCACAGGCTAAAGAAACAAAACACCAGAGTCAGATACGGTACCTGCTTTGTCAACCATGCTCCCATGGTCTGCAGTGGGAGAAAATGTGCAAAAGGTAAGAGATGGGGAGAGTATTTCTTTTTAAAATAAATGCAAGCAACATCATGCAGAGCTGAAATGAACAACAGGCAAGCTGGGATAAGCTAACACTCAGAGTGTCTGGTGCGAGTGAAGTGTGCTTTGCGCCAAGCTGAGGCCTGACAACTCTTTCATCTCGGGCTGATGCTGCAGTCAAAGCTGCCCTACTTTCTGATGGGGGAAATGCAGAGATCATAAACTGTTATTCCCCTGCGTGTGCACGTATGTGTTAGAGTGCAAGTGCGCAAACGTATATATAAATGTGTGTGTGTGTGTTTTGGTGGATGTTTGTGTATCAGATTGCAATCACAGTGCTTGTGGTGACAAGAAAGTCAGGCTTTTTTTTCTTATATCTAAAGGCACTGTGGGTGAATCAAAGAAATCTGGCACTCATCCATTCCAAGTGACAGTGATGGCAGTATGAGACAGTGATTGACTGACAAACACACACTCTCGCACACCGGCGCAACTGTGTGCATGCACGCACACACAAACAATGTGAGAGAGGTATTTTTTTGATCACAGTGGGTGAAGAGTTTTACCTTTCATCTCACAACTTTGGTGTTTCAAAGGCCACAAAAACTTAGACTCCTGGGTCTTAAGTTGAGAGGCAACCTAAAAATGGCTAAGTCATGTTCCTCTGTAATCCTCCCGCCCCCACTTCTAAGAAGTTTGCTCCTCTCCTCTCTGTTTCACCTACCTCCTACGTCATCCCCCCCTCTTCAGATTCCCAAACGTCTCCCTTTTGCCTCCATTTTTCATTTGCAAAGGAGATGCCTCTTTAGTCTGACTGGGTGCCAGTGTTTCTGTGCACACCCACGTTTTTGACACACAGACACACATCAAACACACAGTTCCCCACGCACACACAGGTGCACAGAGGCACTTACCGATGGTGCAGTGCTCTCCGTTCCAGCCCTGGTGACATTGGCACTTCCCATCCTTGCAGGTTCCATGTTTGATGCACAGTGGGTTGCACACACGCTGATCACAACCGGCGCCGGTCCAGCCCTCCTCGCAGCGACAAGCTCCACCCATACACACTCCATGGGTACCACAGTCGACTGAGCACACCTCTGAAAGACGAAGAAAATGCGGGTGAATGTCTTTTTTGGCATTGTTTGTTATACGTGACAGTGATCCATTTGTTGTTTTGCTGGTTGAATCGAGTCCAACTGTGTTTTTGCATGTGCAGCTTACAACTTAAAAATGCTTTATTTCAGATTTAGTCAGGCACTTTAACATCATTTTAAAACAACCTTTTTAAACTGTCCTAAGGTGTTGTATTTTTTTACTTTTCAGAAGGTTTTTCTGCAAATAAGAAAATAAAAAAAATCATCTTTGACTTTATTCCCTGTGGCAAATATCAAGTTGACATACAAAGTGCAAAAAAAAGGAGAGTACTCGAAGCTGAAAAACAATCAAAACAACACTTTAAAAGAGAATTACAATAACTACAGTTCTCCAACATACACCTTCAATTAGAATCAGTGATTACAGTTTTTTGAACAGGGTTTGCTTCCAGAGCCTCCATTACAATCACAGTTTGGGAGGCTCAGATGCTGCAAGCAGCGACAGTGCATGCGGTGTGATGTGACAATCCCGCTCATGTATTCAGGACCCCCTGCTGTGGAGGAATGAAGTATATACAGATGTTTTGAAACACTTGCTGAGGGATCCTGCAGTGTGAAACAATGTTGTCTTTATTAAAGTTAAGTACTGCTCCTCTCATTGGAGCTCTGTTTGTTATCCTGAGATGGTAAATGTTGTGAGGCTGGCAACGCTCAGGCTGCTGTCTCTCATGCAGTTAAAGCTTGTCAGTGTTACTTTTTTGAGATAAAGGATGACATTGAAGGCAAATATTGTTGATGTAAAGATTTCTGAACATGACATCAGCGTTTTTAGGGCAATAACTTTTTTGGAAAGTCATTGTTGGGTGGACCAGCCAGCGACTGCTGCGACAAGGACTGTAGCCTCAGCAATGGGGTGTGTGCTTGAATTTTTGGCCAAGTGGCGCCACTAAACAATAATTTTATTCTGTAAATCCATTCAAGGATGCAGAGAGAAGTCACTCCTCTACTAATGCAGACATTATTTCATCAACTACATGTGTCACCATCTACATGACGAACAAACCTGCTATTTTTATATTTCATTTACTTCCAGAAATACCCGGAATCTGCAATCTCCATGTTGTTTTGCTACGATAAAATCTTCTTATTGGCTTCATCGGGGACATAAACTCTGTTCTAAATTTATGACAATCTTTGAAGCATCTGACGTTTCATATTTCTGTCATGCTTACTGGCTACAGACCTCCCATTTCATCATGCAATAGTGTTCAGATGCTCCTAGGAGATCAAAATCTGTAATTGATGCTTTGTAATGGCCTTGCTGTTTGGAACAAACAACCTGAGGTCTGTCAAAGCTTTGTTGCTCAAAGGCTAAAGTATTTTCCCCCCTACTTTCTTTGGTTTATGTTTAGTTGCCATGTGTGTAAGTCTTTGTTTTCTCCGTGGGCGAGTTGCGGGGGTTCGTTCAGTGTTTGTTGGTGTTGTTTGTGGGTGGTTATTCTTCCTGTTTCTTTGTCTCCTTTGTTGTCGTTGCTCCTTTTTTTTTGTATTTCATTTATTATTTATTATCTTCTTTTATGGATGTAACATGTTGCTACTGTTTTGAACCACCCATTGTGATGAAATGTTCTTTGTACAAAAAAAAAGTTACTTGCCACGTCTATTTTGGATTTTAAGCTCTACCCTGATGGTTGTAAAAATCTGCCACAGCCGTACAGTCAGTGACGCTCTATTGAGAGACATGATTTTATATAGCATTGACGGTAAAATTGTGCCACATTGTGTTCCTGTTAGTTCCAATTTGGCTTAGACAAGATGACAGTTGCTCTATCCTCTGTCTCAGCATGCTGAATTGTTTCTGGTCTTGTTAGTTTCATCCAAACACAGATCATAACCAAAGCAGTATGACATAAAATGCTAAACTAATTAGCCATGTATCCTCTGGGGCTACAGCATATGATAAGAGGAGGAAGTCATTGGCCCTGTTCTTGTTACTATGACACCCGAAACCCCCAGTTTTAGTCCATCTCTAGCTCTACAGTGGTACTCACCCATGGAGCAGTCGGGTCCCATCCAGTTGGGGTCACAGCTGCACAGCCCAGTGTCTGGTATAAAGGCCCCGTGGCCATGGCACTGGTCCGGGCACTGGGCCCTGGGCAGCTCACAGTGCAAGCCTCCCCAGCCTGGCTTACAGTGGCACTCCCCATTCACACAGATGCCATTGTTGGAACACGTCGGATCCAGGCAATCCACTACATTAAGCCAGAGATGCACCAATGTGGGGAAAGAATACAGAGGAAAACAAAATGAGCATAAAACAACACAAGCTAGAAAACATCACATTAGAGCTGATGCTAAAAACAAATTAAATATTATGGGTTTTTAACAAGAAAGGCATGTGGCAGAGGACATTTTTTCATTCTTTGTGTGCACACAAAGATAATGAAATAAAAGAAAATATTACCAGGCATATTACTAAGGCAATTAAAACACACAATAATGAATGGCTGAGTCTATAATTGGGGCAGAGCAGCAAATGCATTCCACTCTGAAAGAGCAGTGAGCCGCGCTGACACATTATTAGGTGTGAGTGCTTGTGTATGCATTAGTGTGCATGCGTGTATGTGCTAATACATGAGGGAGAATCTGACACTGTCAGTCTGCCAGGTTGACAGGCAGCTCTGAGTCCGAGCAGTGAGTGAAAACCAATTTGACAAATTACCTCCTCCCGGCAAAGCGCCCACCCACCCCCCTCCTCTGGCGTCCTCTTGTCGCTCCGTCCCAGTTGCTCCCACTCTCTCTCCTTCTTCCTCTCTCCTCTCGTCCTCTTTGTCTGACACCTTTCTCACCCCCCCTCCTCCTCCTACTCTATCCCCCGCCCAGGCATGATTGACCCCACCGCACCCCTTCCGCACACACACATTCATATCGCACGCGCTCACACGTAACACCGTCCCCTCCATTTTTGTTTGCCTGGCAGAAACGGCGGATCACAGCTATCGATTTTCATGTCGCCTGCACTCCAGGTAAATTGTTTGAGGGACTCTGCTGTGATGAATATCAGATTTGAGACCAGAGGAGAGGAGGCAAAAAATTGGATGAGAGGGAGATGGAGAGAAAAAATGAAGAGGAGGAGAAAGTGCTGACCTTGTTCTCCGGCCCTGTCTTGACTTCCTCTGTCTGTCACTTTTCCTTTCTTCCCTTTGTCTTTCTTTCCCTCTCTTTATCTCCAACCCCTTGGCACACTGCACTCTCTTTTCTCACTTCTTATCCAGTCCTCTCTTTCTTCATACATATTCACCTCTGACTGCTGTCCTGACTCCTGGTCCCTCTCTTATTCCTAATTTTTGCTCTTCTTCATATCTTTGTGATGACGGAGAACGCGGGGACCTGATCCTTCTTAACAAGGATCAATAGAAGCAATTTCATACCTTAATAAAATATTTGATGTGTCTGGCTGCGGTGTCATACTTCATCTGTACATATGAAGGGTATGAGCATCCAGTCAGAGGAAGATTATACCATGATGACCTGTCCAGAAGGACTTATAGAGCGTCTGTTTGCGGGTCTTTGGAGGTGTGAAAAGTGTTATGTGTCGCACAAACATTCATGTTTCTTTTTAAAGAATCACTTTGACTTGTCAAAACCCACAGGCACAGGCAGTTAAGAGGTCTAAATAAAACCATCACACATCCTTTAGGATCACCGTGCTGCAACCCTGCCTCCTCTTACCCTCTGCACAGTTCGCTCCTTTGTAGCCGATGGAGCACACACAATTGCCGTCGGTGCAGGTGCCATGGCCGCTGCAAAGAGGGTCGATGCACTGCGTGATAGGGACATCACACTCAGGGCCTTTCCAGCCGCTGTAGCACACACAGGAGCCCTTGTCGTATTGGCCGTTGCCACTGCAGAGCACCGGGCACGCCGCTGGAGGAGCGTAGACGAGGAGGAAAAAGGGAGAGTTTAAGCCAAAATGTGTGACAAAAGGAAAAACAATTAGCTGCCTTTTTAGAGATTCTCAAAGCACTGAAGAGCCAACGCCGCCCACCCACACACACCCACACCCGCCTAACCCCACCCGCAGTGAGGGTGAATAGAGTGGTTAAGGGGCTGGCGAGTGGCAATGACATGAAGAGTAATTACAGGCAGAGGTAACTAAACTATTCATCAAAGCTGTCTATCCCAGGTGAGCAGCGAGCCAGGGAGACGTTAGCCGAGGGAGCTGCCATTCATCATCAGTCATCTTGTCTCGGCTCCACCTAAGGCCACGCGCCATCTTATACCGCTTCTAATCCTCTCTCCTCGCTGCACAGAGCTGGAATTGTGTCTGCTTGTCTAATTAGACGGCAGAAACGTCTCTGTCTTTCGCGGGTGGGACACACTCGCAAAAAAAAGCGCTTAATACCTTTCGAGCAGTCCATGCCGTGGAATCCCGGGAAGCAGTGGCACACGCCAGAATTACACTCTCCGTTACCATGGCAATTGCGCGGGCACTCTTGCACTGAATCTGTGAAGGAGACAAAGTGAGACAGAGAGGAGGGGAGAGACAGGAGAGGGTGAGAGAGTTTTGATGGTGTGCTTCAAAAGCGTTCGATTAGAAACATTGGCACCGTTCATTCTTTAAGATACTACAAATCGAGTGACGCTGCTGCGGTGAGTCAAAGTCTCACTGTCGCACAGACATCAGAAGTAATTGCAGCCCTCAAAGATTTCATGCATTCTTTTGAAGCGCACATTTCCTTGCATGAGGAAAATGCATTTTTGAATCAGCCCTTCCTCGAGATGCTATCCATCACACATCTATAAGATCTCTGCTGGATCAGAACATAAAAGCACTTCCTTTTTTTTTTTTTTACAACAATCTTCTTGAACCTCTTTGCTGCTCTTTCACCCCCCTTCCCTTCCTACCGGTGCTTCCCTCTGTTAATGGTTTGTTTGCGCCTCACTCAGACCCTCGCAGAGTCATTAATACTTTATCTACCTGTGTTTTTTGAAAGCAACCAGGCAGATTTGAGCTCGACCTTACATGAGAGTTTCGAACTGTTTTCGCAGGCCGCATGACTTCAGCCTTTACAGCCTCTTAACCCACTTACCAGAGCAGAAAAGTTCGTTTGAAAGGAAAAAAAAAAAACAGGGTCAATGCCAAATATATGGAGGCATTTTGGATCTTCATCTCTTCCGCCTTCCCTCACACCCTTTCCAGCTTCCACTCATCTTCAACAAAGCATCACTCATCCCATCCAAACTGCCCTTCCTCTCCAACACTTCCTCACTCCTTTTCCATCCTCAGCAATTTCCCCCCCAAAAAATCTCAGCCCCTTCCCTGTCTCCCTCTTACCCTAATGCCACCCTGTCTTTCACTCCCCCTCTTCAGCTCCTCCTCCTCCTGTCCTTCACTTCCACTTCACTCCATTCTGGCTTTGCCCCCGTCATTATGTCTTTCCTGCGGCTCCCCCTCTCACTCACTCACTCTAATTCTGCCCTCGCCGCCTCTGCCTCTCTGCCTCTCCTCCACTCCTACTGCTGAAAGCTCCACAACCAGATATTGACAGTGAAGAATTCTTTCCCTCCGCTTGACTCTCTCTATCCATCCTCCTTGTTCTCACACTCATGCCTCCAACACAATTGAAATTATTTGGGGCACTGTTTCAGGTCTCGGAAACACAACCAATTTACAGGTCTGTGCTGGTATTTTATTTGGATTTATCTTGTTCTGGTTTCAGTTATGGTTCGAGACGATTGATTTTTTTTCTCCTTTACTTTTTCTTCTTTTTTTTTTTCCACACATGAACAAACACCATGGAAGTGATTCTACACTCTGATAAAACAAGTTGTTTTTGTTTTTGAATGCATTCTCTCAATTTATCCCGCCACGTTCTGGCAAAAACAAATCTCTGTACTCACTAAGCGGTCCTGCCTGCTTGACAACGTTGCTATAGTTGTGTTGCTCTTAGCAACATTGTGTACATTCCACCAATGAGTGTTTTTGCACCCTGTAAATGTGTCAAATCTTTGACAAATTAGGGTGAATATGCAACCATGTCCCTCTTAAAGGGAAACTCCACTGATATTAATCATTACTCAGTGCGTTTACATGCACAGCTTAATCAGACTAAGCTCATAATTTGTTTTTTGCAGCTAAAAAAAATTGAATTCTTGATGTGAACGTGCCCTCCTCCCCAAAACTAAGGGGGTGATATGGGTCTTTTCAGTGGCATTGTTTCTGGTTGACCCAACAACAACAGCAGGTCCGTGCCAGACGTCAGAAGTGTCTACAACTGCTGCTGGGCATTTTCGAGCAAGAAGATGGAGCATCGTACAGCAATTTTGTTTTTGTCGTACATGATGTACATGCTCCTTTTCTGCAGATGAGATGCATGCTTCTCCTCTTCTCTGGTGTTTTTGGTCCAGGGTTACGGGGGTCGTGGGGCACATGCACATGCATTGTCCGATCATACTCTGACTACGCTGGTTACATGATAGAGAAAATCAAATTCCAATCACATTATCTGGGTGTCTTAACTGGAGTCTTCAAACTCCGATTATAGTCAGACTAAGGTGTTTACATGCTCTTGAGTTGTCCAGTCTGAATCGGAGTACGGCAATAATTCGGTATTCTCAAGTGTGATGTAACAAACTGAGTGTTATACAGATGTCCCTGCATATGTGAGAAACTTGTAATGAACCTGATAAATCATCTTAAGTTACGTCACATGATTCAGCTCCTGTTAGAGCTGAAGACCACCAGTTTAAAAATTAAAAAAGTCATGTGGATTTAGATAGAAGTGAACTCTGAGGACCCCTGAATCCTGCTCCTAAGCTCTGCTTGAGGCCAGTGGCTTAAGGCTACATTAGGTACTGCCAGCATAAAATGCCTGCATAACACCCACTTAGTTTTGAAAAGCAAGAGCGATCTGTAGAGTAAGAGGGCAAGATTTTTGCTTTCATACTTTACAAATAAAAACCTGTCCATCGAGAAGCTGGCAGTGTTATACTGCTGAAGTGCTGTGTTAAATCGCTAGAGTACTCCTTAAATCAGCATCAAGCGTAGCCAAACGCCTCTTCTCTCTACTTATTCTATTTCCTAAATGATGGTGCTTAATCCCCTCTTACCTACCAACCTGCATTCCCCCCTTCAGTTTCTTTCACCTCCCCCTACCCACAAATACAAACGCTGCCTCCGTCTCACCCATGACGTTTGTGCTGAAGGAAACCGTCTCTCTCTCCCGCCCATCGTTGTAGAAGGCCAGATGCCAGGCACCAGCGTCCAGGTACTGGACAAAGACCGCCTCATTGAGGACCACAGTTTGGATGCTCCTCCTCTCCCGCGGAGACTCCACCACGCTCCACTTCTCTTTCCCGTCCAGGCGCTCCATATAGTCATACTGCAGGAGAGAGAAAGGAGGAAAGAAAGAAAGAGAGAAGAAAGAAAGAAGAGAAGAGAAGATAGGTTTGGGTTGAATGGGAGGGTGAATGCAAGTGTGAAATCTCTGATTCAACTATGAAGTGCTGCTCTGGCACTTTTTAGACTTTGAAAAATGACCGTCTCTAGTTGTATATGTAGGGAGATTAAAAAGTAAAGGAAGTAAGTGTGACTGCAAATCACCAGGGAAGCATGAAGAATGTAACACTGAGATCCCTGAGAGTTCTGTCATTCTCTTCAGGTTTGTGGGAATACTGCGGAAGGAACTTTTTTATATTGCAGCACAGGAGCCACCACCTCGTGGTCTTTAGCAGCTTAAGTCAGGTCAGCCAGTGAAACGGTTGCAATAATTCCATTCTACAAATCAAATCTGCTGTTAATTGAATGGTTTCTAATTAATAAGAGGCAGTAAAACTTACATTACTGTGAAATTTAATTAAGGGTAAATCCTGGACTAAATGAGTTTTTTCAAACAACTGTTATAATGAATCACAAATGAATTTTAGGATGTCCCCTGACACAGGCTGAAATCTAATAATATATTCTCCGTTTGGGCTGATCAATATAGAGATAAAGGTTTCCCTAATGATGAAGGGATAACTCTTTGATTAATCCATTAGCCTTAAGGTGGAGAAGATTAAGAATCTACACCTGTTACTGGGTTCCAGATGTTACCTGTGCGTGTGAGGGAGGCAGCCCCTTGCGGATGTACACTCCGAACAGGGCGTCCTTGCCGAGGGAGATGTTGAACTTGAGGAACTGGGGCATGCTGAGGTGGAGCAAGGACCTCCAAAACACCCCTGGAGGGACTTCTTGGGTGACTCGCCTCCCAACCTCGATGTTTCCTGTGTCTATACTGCTGTTCCGGCCTGCCCACGGGCCTGGAGAGAGGGGGAAAGAAACTGCATAATCTGTGATTATAAGCATCGGCTGTCAGCGTCAATAGTTCATCAACACAGTTTACTAGAAATTATCTGCTGTAAAAATTCATGGCCATTCAGTGGTTGAGGACAAGCCCCATTAGCTCTGCAAACTGTGTGCCCACAGTTTATGCAACAATGATTGTTGTTTCATGTGACAGTGGGATGCAAAATGATGCCTTTGTACAAAAGCCTGCAAGACTAAGAACTTTGTAGTCTGGGCTAAAATGAGAGCAAGCTGATAGAACTGCAGGGCACAGCTTTCCAAGCAGACACGCAGACAGGGACACACGCACGCACGCAGAAGCACACAGCATCCTGCAATCAGGTCAGTCATCTAACGGAGCAGAGCGCTGGGGCCCAGACGGAAAAAGACTGAGCCCGAGTGTGTTTGTGTGCATTTGTGTGCAGAAAAGAGGGAAAAAAAATTAAAGGAAACAATGAGAAGAACAACAGCAGCATCTGGCCTAGACGGCTGGGGAACACAACACAACAGTCCTCTCATTAATACAGAATACAGACACCGAGCAGCAGCCCACACGTACCTATAGCACATGCTGTGTGTGATACAGAGCGAAATTGAGCGAGAGAGAGAAGAATAGATGGAGAACCGCATGGGGGCCTTAAAAGAAACAAGGGAGGGGGGTGGTGCAGTTGGTGTTTTACTTCGCTGCTGACTGAGACGATAAAGCTAGCTCGACACAACTCAGCGGAGTGGTTAAACAGCACACACTGATAGCACAGCTAGCACTGTGGCATGAATTATGGAAATATTGTAGTTGGTTTGAGCCTGTTTGGGTGTAAAAGAAATCTACTTGACTGTTTGAATACATTTCACACATCAGAAATAGCATTTGAGGAAAGCCTTTAGGATGTATCTGCTGTAACTTATCTTGTTTTTATTTAATCAAACAATGTGAAGGTTTGTCCTGCCCCCCCCTCCGCTTAGCCTCAAGCCTATTTGCTCCTTTGTAAGACATAAATCTTCAAAAATGGGTCAAACTGTAGAGCTTTAGGTAAGGAATATATATGTCATTTGCTATTTTTAGCGGCAGATTTATGCACATTTAGCTTCTGAGTAGTTACAGCATCAGGACTCAGTGTGTGGTATAAGGTCAAATGGATCTAGAGCTGATTTTCAGCTCAGCGTGAGAATATGTCTGTTTATCAAACTTGATCAGATGTGTGTGTTTTGAACAGCGGTAAGGGAAAAATATTTATCTTCATGGCAGTTGCGGACAGTTAGACATATATGCGAATATCAAAGCCCCCCATGCGATTCCTTTGTAGGCTGTTTGAGATAAGGTTGAAATGGTTTCCAGTCCTGAGTTTTGCCTAGTAACTCGACATGCACAGTGAGGGTGATGTGAGCTGTAGTTCATACCTCTGCCTCCAGAGGGCAGCGTGGCCACATCACTGTTGACAGGCAGACCAGCTCCCAGTCCGTTGTTCAACACTGGGCTACTGGACGGCTTCAGCTGCCAGTTCAAACCCAACAAGTTGATCGCTGCACACAAAGGAGAGACAGAGAGAAGAGGAAGAGTGTGAGGACATACTGTATGAGTGGGAATTGTCTATGAGCCCAGAGTAAAAAAAGACACACTTGAAAGCTCATCACGCCGAACGAAATACCAGAGGCCAGCCCTTTATGTCTGATCTGTCATTTACACGGAAACCAAGGAGGGTTTATATGAAGCGCTGCTTTTAAACTCATGTCTCAGCGCATCAATCAAGAATTGCTGTTAACAAAGTGGCAGGTAACCTACAGCACGAAAAAACTGAGACAAGTCTTACAAAACAGACAATTAAAAACAATGAGGACGCTTCCTTTTGTTCCTTTGCTTTACCTCCACCTCTCACAATCTTCTTTCAACCTGACAGCATCTCCTGCTTTTATTTTGGAGCCTTTACACCAACTGAAGGAGAGCAAGTGACAGATTGGTCTCTGAAGAGATCGCTCCATGACTCTTCCTCTCCCTTCTCATCTTCTTTTGTCCTCTGTTGTGTTATTGTGTTCTGGAGGTACAAGTCTGCACCAGTCTGTTCGTTCTTCACTTTGTCAGACTCTTTTTTTTTTTTTTGTCTTTTACTCCTCCCATGTGTCTTCCCTCCTTAGCCTGCTCCTGCTAATTTTCTCCTCCCAAAATCAGGAGAAGAATCAACACAAAAAGAAATCAGTTGATTTTTTTCTTGTACTTTACTCAAAGATAGAAGTGAAGTGATTTTTCCTGTCTTTTGAGTGTTGTGAACTATCCCTGATGCTGTTTTTTTTCTCAATCGAACACGGTTTCCTCATGTTTGAATATCACAACAGCGTTAAGAGAAAAGGAACAACGCACCTGCAGTGTTGTCAGCATACATGAATAGTTTGATGTGAGCTTATAGGATGCAGAGGGGCTGGATGTGTGATTGTGTTCAATGCATTATGTAGGTGTTACTGCATGCCTCTCAGCGTTGGCCTTATCCGTACCACATGAGCCTTCTAACACCTGCATCTGAAGCCTGGGAATCAATTTCCCTCTTGTCAAATTCTATCTCCACTTGCCCAAGGTTTGCACACACAGGGATGAGTGAAAAACTTGCAAGAAAAAAAGAGGGGATGCCGCTTTCAGGCTTTCGGTATTGCTGCAGGGGCAGACTCATTCTCACCACCGACGTCCCATCTCTCTCTGTTATTCTTTGTTTCTGCCTTTTTATGTTTCTCCTCTTTTCCCCTATCTCTCCTCCCTCGCTCCTGGTCAAAGGAAAGCGCTGACACCTCGGCTGCTGCCCGGCCTCCACTGTCAGCTCTTTTTTATTTTTCATAGGAGGAGGGTGGGGGGAGAGATTGGTATAAAGTACAAGAGAGAAAGGGAGCAAAGGAGAAAGAGAGAAAGCAGGGAAAGTACAGTGTCCTTCCCCTTTTCTCTTTACTCCTACATCCACCTCTTGCCCACTCTTCTCTCATCCCCTTGACCTTCATCCCTCTCCACTCTTTCCCTTTTAACCCCCCCTTTTTTTTCTCTCCGTCTTTTCTTCTTATCTTCGCCTGTCCATTCTGCTAGATAACACAGACATGCATCCGCGCACACATGCAGGCACATGCACACACGCAAAGATGGTATCTGGAGGAGCAGTCGATGGAAAGATTTCCTATTGAATCAGCCAGAGACAGTAAGCAATAGTGAGTCTATTGTGACAGTGCTCTCAATCTAGGTCATCCCAGGAACACATCAGGCGGCCCTACAGTTCGTGTATTGTGTTTGTCTCTTCATATTGTGTGCGTGTGTTTGAGCGTGGTTTTCCCAAATGAGTTTTTTCTTCCTACTCTGATTTTTTTTTTCCCCCCCTGGGAGGTTGAGAAACGCTCACCAATAGATGGCACTCTTACTCCTTTGGCGACAGGCGCACAAAGTCTTTGTCAACAGGTTTCTTTGCAACAACACACAGAGCGGAAGACACAGACGGAGGAGACAGAGACGAACGCAGAAAGACATTTATTGTCATTCTTTTTTACAAGAATGAGCCTGCTTTTTTAACAACTCTTCTAACTTTGTTTGGGTGTAATTTTAGCCAAAATCAAACTGCAAAAATTGAGGTATTTTACTTTCATGTTGCCAGAATTTTAAGCTTTTTCTTTTTGGATCATAATTGCCATAATTACTGTTTTCAAGCTGCATTGGAAGGCTTTATTAGATGCCACGCCAGTAAAGGCAGTCTCATATAAATTCCACTGACAGAGAACAGTAGAGATAGTCTGACTTGTGCACTTTTTAAAAATATCTGTCTCCTTTCTCATGTTCTTTTTAACACAGACTTGCGTGAAAAACACACATTTACCCTCAGACTCGTAGAAAAGATCAGAGAGAAGCAGGTTTAACAAGCGAAACCAGTTGGATTAAAAATAGATCAGCTGCTTCATGAGGTTTTTTATGTAATCTTTATGCATAATTCAGAGAGGCAAAGTGCTTGCCAGTATCGGCTGCAAAAGAGAGCATCTGAAACATCAGCAGCACACGTGATCCTGTGACGAAACTGGGGGAAAAAAAATGAGAAGATTGATGGACAGAGGGGGACAAGAGAGATGAAGGAGAGGAGGTGGTGGCCAGCCTCGGAGTATAGGGCCAATGGTCAGGAGCTCTTGGAGGAATCGTGCTGAACCTTGGCAGAGAAAGAGAAAAGGGAACAGAGAGAATACTGGAGGACAGCGAGAACTGAGAGAATATTAAAGAACATATAAAATCCCCCGAGGATAGAAAAAGGAGCAGGGAAACAGGCTACAGATGATGTTGCAGAGAAGAGAAGAAGAGATGAATAAGGGCCTCTGCGGATGAAATGAGGAAGGGAGAATACGAAGGCAAGTGGGGAGGAAAGATTTAAAGGATGAGTGGTCCTGTATTCATTGACTGGTTGGGTGAAAAAAGATGGTCGTGATTCATCCTCTGACAGTAAGTGGTTCACAACACGGGCAATCAGACAGAAATACAATGCCGGTGTGTAGGGCTACATGTGTTTGCCCGAATATATTTATACGTCTTGGAGTTAAAGGGTGTAAATGGATTTCTGCATGAGAGGAAAAGAGAGCGGCAGAGACGGAGAAAGGTGACTTTGTGCGCTGAGTGTCCCCTGACTGGAAAATATTGTATCATCATCATTCTGTTCTCTGGAACATGTTCAAACTGTTCAAACCAACTCTCTCTCTCTCTCTCTTTCTCTTCTTCTTCTCTTTATCCCTCGCCCACTTCCATCTCACCTCAACCATATCAATGCCTATTTAAACGGCAGCATCTCCAGCTGAACCAGACGCGCTGCTCCTAATTGGACAAAAGGCACAGAGCGGCCTCTTGCGTGTTTTTGTGTGTAATCTCTGGCAATGTAACTAAACTTACACAAAGAGCTCACACACTCGCACTCGCTGTTAGCACACTTCTCTTTGCCATCTCCCCTGGCCATCCTGATAAATGCATATTAACTGTTCTAATTCACCACTAAATTAACAACTCTGACCTCAATTAGGGCGGTAATTGTAGCTAGCCCCCCCCATTAGGGTCTGTCTGCTAATTGGTTTAGGAAGCCTGTTTCTCAGCCTTTCTACCTTCGGCCCCCACTTCAATCTCCAAGGCCCTCATTTAGCGAGCTGCTAGACGTTTTATTGTCCGAACCAAAACACATGCACAAAAAAGCAGCCACCGGAGAAAACACCTCTCCTGTTTATTTCAGTATCACTTGCACCTCTTTCTCTATCTCTGCAGCACAGGCATGCAGCGCTAATATCGGAAAGACTGAGGAGGAAAAAGAAGAAAAAAAAGCAGCATGCAGCCTTAGTTCTCAATATTCTGGCCATTTGGGATGTTTCTTAGAGTTTACAGCACAATATCCACTTATGTAGTCTATAAATAAAGCAGCCCGCTCTCTCAGCAAAGTTCTGAAGGCGCTTGCTTGCTGAGATCATTTAGAGTCTCAGACAGAGCGACGGGGGCGGCGGTTGGCTGTTGCCCTTGGGGGTCATACACTCTGAGCGAGACAATTTCTCTGCCGCTAAGTGTGTGAGTGTGTCTGTGTATGCATGCTTAAAATTGCATAGTATTAACAACAAAGTGCACGGCCCGCACGCACTCACACCAGCACACACACTGCAACCCCCGACGGGACCTCCTCAACCAGCTGATGCAACTGAACTGTAATTGACTGCAACACAAAAGGTTATGTGAGTTGCTTGCAGCTCCCACCTGCAAGACAGCGTGTGTGTGTGTGTGTGTGTGTGTGTGTGTGTCTGTCAGGGAGAGAGAGAGAGAGAGAGAGAGAACTCACTCAATCACACGGCAGAAACAGCTTCCTTATTGGCACTGAAATATTGAGACGGCCCCGACGCAGATGCAGCGGTGCGTGTGTGTGCGTGCATGCAAGTGTGTGATGGGCTAAATGAAAAGAGATGTGAATCTGAGTGATGTCCTCCTTTCTGAATCCTCATTTCCTCTTCAGATATCTCTACCCTGACCCCCCCACTCCCCCTTTCACCCACCTCTTCTTCCTCCTCCTCCTCCTCCTCCTCTTCTCCACATCAACCCACTCTGCTTTGTCTCATCCCTCCCTACCTTGGTCCTTTCCCTCTCATCGATCTGTATTAGAAACAGGATATGAGGAACTATGCTATCTTATCTCAGATCAGAGGGAGAGAGAGAGAGAGAGAGAGAGAGAGAGAGAGAGAGAGAGAATGAATGAGGAAGAGGAAAGAAAGAGTACGTTCAGAGAGGCCAAAGGAGTTAGCGAGGGGAAAACAAAATTAGAGACGGAGAGGGAGTGGAAGAGAGGACACTTATTTCTTTCGTTTTGCCTTCATCCATCTCCTGATCCAAACCCAGGACTAGCGAAACACCACGGGCCTAATTGGACTAATGATTGGACCTGATAAGACCTAAGCTAATGAATAAATGAATGAGAATACAGATGAATGGAACGGGCCCGTGCAAAAAAACACTCCGCTGCATTTGTGCACTCATCAAAGAAAGACTATTTCCCTTCAAGTGAGTCCAAAAACTCCAGGTATCCGAACAGAAAGTCAAAGGACGGGCGTTGATGTAACCACTGCGTGCTGTCTGAACAAGTGTGAACCCTGTTTTTTGTCACCTGACCAGTGCAGGTGACCCGTTTATCCCTCTGTGCAGATGGTGAAGCACCTTGCGCCTGGTCCTGGCCGTGCCCTGCCCCTTTCCTGGACTGGCATCGTGTGGTAAGATCCCAACCTTTATCAGTGCGACAGGCCCTGCTGCTACAGACACCCGCTCCACGTCTGATCCTTATGCCCAAGTTCCTGAATTCACCATATGCCCAAATGCGCCTTCACCTCAGCACACGTGCAAACACACACACACACACAAACACCAAATATAAAATGACATGCAAACACACACTGGCATGAGCGACACATCCTGACCTCTAGCTGTTCCACCTTGGATCAGCAGAAGGGAAGCCACATGCGGAGTGAGAGGGGACTTCGGGGTCAAGGTGCTGCATTTGGAAAGCAGCCACATTGTGAAATCTGCAGGTGGGACGCCACTCAAGCAGACAGTCTGCACACTCATGGGCTTACTATTCATGTTTCTTCTTAAAAAAAAAAAAGCCTGGATGAGAAATGGATCTACAAAAATTGAAAATTAAAAAAAACTTTGATATCTTATTAGCTCCTCATTTGCATTTTCTTCCTTTTCTCCTCCTCTTACAGAAGCACGGAGGCGAAGTCTGGGTCAGGAGCCCCTACGGGTACGTTTATATTTCTGCTGCAAAAGCATACAACTGTTTTGATTCTCATTTAATCTTAGTTCCACCTCACCAGATCATAAAATGAAACAATCTAACAAGGAAACATTTCTTCCTTGTAACAGCTTGCAACTCAAAGACAGACTCCCCGGGTTGGGACCCCCTGACGGGTCACAGAGATACTTGTGAAGTTCCAAGATGATTACAAGGAGAGGGAAGAAGAAGAAGAGAATGTTTCTGGTTCGAAAACATGGATTTTCATGTTTTTTATCAAAACTTTGCCTTTTTATCTTTAAATAATGAATACATTTTCATACTTGAGCCTCTGAAAACTATTTGGATAAAAGGAAACATCAATCTTTAGTCAAAAAGCTCACAATTTTCAGACGTATAAGCTGAAATAATCACACCTTTGAAGAGTTTGACTGTTTGTGATTGGTTTTCCCTCCTCCAGTTTTTGCTCTTCCTGTTGTGATGCAATGAATAATACTGAATAAACCTGATTTCCTCTGTTTTATTGTGTGGGAACTAGTCTGATCCAGACTTTTTTCTTTTTTAAAGAGAACGATGTTAACTCATGGGGGAGGTGTACAAACTTCACCCTGACACACTGTTTGAGCCAAATGTGATCTGTTTTGAAATTTCGGCAGCTACAGTTTGAAAAGTTTTCTAAAATAACCCAAAATGCACAAAAAAGTATTTTAAGGTTTTGCATTATTTTTGTACAACAAGGGTTAGGTATCTATTGAATGATTCGGAGATCTACTAGTACAAGTCAATCCCGTCTGTACATTTTAGAGGATAGTAATGACAGAGTTAAAGCAGGACCTTGAGGTTGTCGAGTGAACTGCCTCTGTTCCCACTTGAGGTGCACAGGTCTCTGCCAGGACGGACAACTGTTAGTCTTTGCAAGGTCATGAGTGAGTAAAACTGCAAAGGCATGACCTTATGTGGTGTAAGTACAGAAAAGGAACCATGAAGGTTGGAGGGCATCTTGACATGATTGCAAGGTCTGCACCTGTAATGTAACAAAATGATCTAAAACTTTTAATCCACTGATTCTGAGCGGACTGAGATCAAACCTGAGATAAAAGAAAAGTTTGAGGGCCAAAACTTCACACTTCAGGGACTTTTTCAGAGACTTGCAGCTCAAGAGGCCATTGATTTGATCTTTATAGACATAAAAGCAGACAGAGATTAAAAGAAAACAAGTCCATCACATGTAAGGTTTCCTATCACTGCTTTAAATACATCAACTAGTCTGCAGTTAGAGGTGTTCATGCTATGTGTTCAATGTTCATCACTGTTAAATTGATAGTTAATGGTTATAGATGGTAGTTGTGGGGATTTTTGATGATCGAGCAGTGAAGTGATGGTAGGTGTTTATCTCAAAAAATCAAAATCAACGGTATGAAATCTCCATTGATGTCAGGTAGGCATACTTCCAATATAGGGATCTAGTTTAAAACTTTGTACGGACACACGTAAAGAGGGAAACTTATCTGCAGTGTTCTAGTAACCATCCTGTGTGGTTTTATTACCTCCGCCAAGTAGGTTATGTTTTCGGTAGTTTTCGGTCTGTTTTCACCACCAAGGATTTTGGTGGTGATCCGGACAAAATTCTGGATACTGTGATCCAGAACACACAAAAATAAGGGTGTCATTGGAATTTTCAATGCTGAAAGATAAAGAATGGGCGGCACAGTGGCATATATAGGCGGCACAGTGGTGTAGTGGTTAGCACTGTTGCCTCACAACCAGAAAGTCCCGAATTCGAATCCCAGTCAGGGCATTTCTCGTTTAAGGGAGGACATGAGCTGCTTGGCGGAGGTCTGTGCTCTCTGAGTGCTTTTCTAGTTCTGCTTTGTGATTGGATGATGCAGACAGTGGCCTTTATGTGATCGTATGTTGTTTTACAATGAGAAATGAATGTCATACAAAAGCCTTTAATCTTAACTTTGTGTCTTTAATAAGCTCAAATAAACTAATCTAACCTTTTCCTTTTTATTTCATTTTTCTTTAGCACCTGCATTGGCTTGAACAGAAAAAAAAATCAATAAACAACAATGTTGTGAGGATACGCTTTACTGAAATGCCATCTAATTTTGCAAGCTTTAATATGGTAACTTTTGCACTTATAGCACGATGCTGCATTAAACCCCGCCCCCCAAGAAACAAACAAACAAACATTAATGTATGTATACATTTTAACAAAAAATCGGATTGGTTGGGTCAAAACAATAGCTATAATATCTGAGTAGAGTTCGACACCTTTGGGCAGTAAAAGTCATTGACATGTTATTACGTAAGAGAGCAGCGATATGAAAGCAGTGAAGTGAGACACTTATAACCAGGGAGAATAGCCAGTAAGCGATTGTGATCAGTCTGGAGCAGCGAGACAGCAGTGATGGATGGAAAGCGGTCGGCTTAGAGGCATGAAGGTCAACCTCCATGACAGTGTGTGTGTGTGTGTCTGTGAGTTTGTATGTGAGTGTGTGTGTGTGTGAGTGTGGTAGGGGGGGGGGGGGTCTGTTTAATCAACAGACAGGAGAGCTGAGAGTAAGTCTAAAAATACATTTGATGTGTGTTTGTGCGTGCGTGTGTGCGTGTGCACATGCTCCCATTCATCAGTGGTGACAATACCATGTGGAGTGTGCTACTGCGCCTGACAAATTCAACCATCACACACACATTCACACCAAACACCCCTGCAAAGGTGACACAAGCGCCCGCTAGCAAGTTTACTCATTGTAGTCAAGGGCACTCCTGTGTATGTGTTGGTGTATTTGTGTGTGTTGTTTGTGTCTGTGTGTGTGTGTGTGTGAACACTCCACCTGGACTCAACTAGTCTGACATGTCCTCGATCTTTCATCTATGTATCAAACCCGCCTTTCCTCTCATTTCTAACCACGACGCATCACTCTTTCTGTCTGTTTTTCTTCGCTCTGTACATTTTCTCCCCTCTGAGGCTTTCATCTGTCTTTCTTTTCATCCCTCCGAACTTCTTTTGTCGTCATCCCCCTGTTCTTGTCCTCCACAGTCTCTCCCTGTCCTCTCCTCTCGCTGTCACGCTCCCTCTGTTCTCCGCTCGCTGTGATCAATTAGGAGACATTAGTCCCACAGATATTCCAGGTGACGGAGCCTCGGGAGGCCACGCTCTCCTTCATCTCTCCTCCTTCTGCCTCCCCTCAGTTCCTCCTCTCCACACCTGGCTGTCCTGTCACTCTTGCTCCTCCTCCCCATCAGCTCCTCTTTTTTTTTTTTGTCTCAGCAGTGCAAACAACAGACCTCGCTCCTCTCCGTCTCCCTCTCCAATCTCCAGTTCTCATCCCTTGCGGCGTCGACAGTGACTTATCGGCATCAGCCCTCCTCTCCTGCGTCTCTTCTCCATTTTCCCGGTCATCTATCCTCCTCTGCCTCTCCCCTTTTTGTTGTGGCTACATGCTGACAGTGACACATCTCCCTTCTCCCCTTTTGCCCCAACTCTATTCCACACTTTTCTTTCTTCCTCTCCCTTTCCCTTCCTCTATCTCGCTCTCTCCAGGTTGCCGTTCACAATGACGGACCTGTCTTCCCTCCTGTATGCCAACCGTTCACCTGTATCCTAGCAACCACCTCTCCTTTGGCTCTGCTGCTCCATGCGGAGCAAGCAAACAAGACGCCAGGGGAATGAAGAACAAGCACTCTCGTTTATCCTCCTCCCTCCAACCGTTCAGTCATTCCTTCACACGTAAAGAGGAGGCCATACTCTGTTGGAGTCAGGAACCAAATGCTTCTCCTCCCAAACACACATTTACATACAAAAATGCAAAGACACACAGCTGCACATGTTTCTACCATGCTGTGTGTCCATGTGTGTGTGTGCTTATCTCACTTCTACGGCTCCATTCCAGCAGTAGGACACAGTGAATAAGCTTCAAAGAAATGTTGTGTACTGCGCTCCTCCTGAAGCATGCTGGGTCCTTCCTTTACTAAAAGGTTCCTAGTGCGTCTGCACACTTGTGTGTGTGTGTGTGTGTATGTATGTGTGTGTGTGTGTGTTTCTGAGAGATTGTTAAGTAATTTCCGAAGCTTTATTTATCATTGTTCCTCTTTCAGCTTATATGTCTTGGGGAATGATGAATAAAAAAAGAACTCCTTGTAGGGCCGGCACGCCCTGGAAGCTGCACAATTAGACCCATCTTGTTGGTTTTTCTAGGGAAGGGGTGCATACACAAACACACCCACCAAGACCCAAACACATGCACGCACACATACACACACACGCGCACAAAAAAGTGCTGTTTGGGCATATGTGTCCTGGTGTAATTTATGAGTGGGCTCCTGGGTGGACGCCTCAGAGGGGTCCTCTTCACGCTGCATGGCTCTGGGTGCTCTGCAGGATCCCCCCAGTGAGTATTACCCCCCCACTCTCCTCCACACTCACACACACACACACAAACACAAGGTAGAACAAACCCCCCCTTATGAGCAGTGTACTCTTCTGACTGAAACCCTGCTGCACGTTTAACGCTACAAAAAGCTGGGTAAACACAAGGGTTTCAGGCTTGGCAGCGCTGCTACAGCTCTGTTCAGCACAGACAACACAACAGAGTCAAACATTTCCTTTACAGCAACCGGAAAGAGACCACAGAGTTAGCCAAATAATAATAATAACAATGAAGTATGATTCAGCATTGTTCCGTCTGCTACACTATAGCCAGATGCAATAAAAGTTTTGCCTTCGGGTCCTGACTTTTGGAATAAATAAAAGTGAACTTCATAGAAAAGTGAACTTCACAGAAAATCTGCTTCTCAGCCAATAAACTTAAACCCTAAATGCAGCATCAAACATTATATTCATGCTGCATATGTGCAGATTAAAAGTTCTCCAGTTTCCTTTTAATATAAAATAGTGACAAATTGAACCCTGTTTCTTCGAATGGCTAAATAAGCGAATGCAACCAATTATTAAGACAGACAGGCTTTGTTGTAAACAAGTTGTGTGTACCTGGCAAGTATCCAGATGGCACACTCACACTGATGCAGTGATTAAAAAAGTAGTGGATAAGGCTGCAATAATTATTAAGATGAGACAGATTTTTTGAGTTACTTCTCTTATTAGGTCCTTTTTTTTCCTTTACAGCTTAGTTACAAATATGCACTCTCCGATGAAAACAAATATTTGCGTCATTAAAGCCCCAAGTGAGCACCATGCCGCTAATAAAACAAGATGGATAAACTGAGGTTTGGGTCGTTTGTATGCTCCACTACATCGCCGCCCTGGAGACTCTACAGGGGAGGTGTTGTGAACTTTTGCTGTGTTTTTGTGGCCTTCCTCCCTCTCCCCTGTCCTGTATTTTGCTGCTCCATATGTGGCTGTCCAGCTTAGTGTGACCGTGTAGGGCTCAGGAGAGGATGGATCTGTCTGTGTGCCCCAGGCGAGGGGCCTTGATCTGCTCTGGAGGACACACACCACTCTGAAGGGCACTCTGAGGGGATACACAACACACACACACACACTACAAACACACGAGTGTGCACACATCAGGTACAGACTTGAGTGCACATAGGCAATTTGGACACATCCTGGTGAGCAAGCTGAGAAGCATAAAACCCATAGACACTAACTGTATGCACTCACTCAGGACAGTTTGATGGATGTTAACATATATAAATTTATATAAATCTAAAATATCTCTTACTATAAATAATGTAAAAGTATATTAATAATGTATGCAGAGGCAATAAGGGGGTTGTTCATTCTGCTGATGTTACTGTTTCCTAAGATACCCCCATCTGTTGACTCTGGTCTCTAGGGTAAGAGGCCAATCAACGGCTCAGTGACACATCTGCCTCCTCATCTATTCACACTCACATACAGCACACACACACACACTGAAACATACTTGCATTTTCTGCTCCTCCAGTCTGTATTATCTTTTTTTTTTTTTCACATACGCTCAGACACTCAGGTCTGCTATCTCTTGTCCTGTGAATGAGGTCAAGATGGAATAAAATCAACGCCCACATAAACGCCCACATGCTCTGAGCTATGATCTCTCTGCTTCCAGCTGATCCACTTGTATACAGCCATCAGCTTCTCTTCCTCAGAGACTTGCTAAGAGCTCTCCTCTGAGTTTCGTCTGTTCTTTAAAGTATGGCTGTCCTGTATCGGCTTTGGATCTTAAAAAAAAAAAAAAAAAAAAAAAAAAAGAAAAGGTTCATGTTCCTGCTGGGTCTGTAAGAACTCCCACCTTGACTGATACCTTCCTGCTGAAACAGGCCCCACTATGGTGTGGTGGTTATGTGTCTTTCTGTATGTCTGAGTGGCTGTTTACTGCTGCTGAGCGGAGGCCAGAGCTCCTGCTGAGTCTGATTTTGACTTTGGCTACAGTAACAAAGCTTGTGCTTCAAAAATCTGCTTTGTGTTTTGAGCAAGCTGTTAGCTTGACATGTTTCGTCTGTGGTCCAGGATGAATAAAAGAGGAAAGGAAATTTCGTGTAGGTGTCAGTGCTGAACAGACAGGGCTTTCAAAACAAAAGAGATTGTCAACTGACTTAGCATGTGTTCATTAGGAGGTAGCTCCAGTGAACTGTGTGTTTGACTCCTCTTAATAATAAAAAACCCTCTGATTAATACATCATGTGATTAATCCTCGTCATGTGTTAAACTCTGGGTATGCTCACTTACCGATGAAGTAGGACAGTAGGATGGCCAGCAGGGCAGCAGCTGCGATGGCTGTCACAGCGGCACATTTCCAGCTGCAGTACTTGGACGGCTTCTTTAGCTTGAAGGCTGAGCGAGAGAAAGTGTTTCTGGGTAGCAGGCGAGGCGGCGGGGAGTACACCGTCCCCGAGGTCAGAGGGTAACCAGGGGAGGAACTGCTGAAGAGAGGAGTCGTCCCTGATGACGTCTTAAATAAGAAGTGCCTGAAGTGAAGAGAAAAAGAGATGAGAGGTAAGGTTATTCCTCAGGTGAAAGACGATGACGTACATGTTCATGTGCTTTAGTGGGTACTAGTGCTGGAGTTTGGGGGTAAATATGTAGCTGACACACCAATCTGCCATCCAATCCAGTCCAGATGACAGGGTCACATATGTGCAGGCTTCTGTCCAATTTCTCTTCTCGATGAACCTTTCCTGCCATATGGGTTTGAACATCCTTGAACTGATTTAGTCTCCAATTCAGCTTGTTCCAGCCCAAGGTCTCTTTTTAACCTCCACCTGCTCTCCTCTTTCTTTTTTTCTGTTCCTGTCTTTGCCTCCACGATGCGCTTCATTTCTGCTCAGTAGTTGCAGAGGATCACTGCCGTCCCCCTTTCCTGTCCTCATTGCCCCAGTGGGGTCACAGCTCAGAGAGAGGATAAAAATGGGATTTGAACCATCATCTCTTTTCTTATATAACGCATTATCCTCTGCTATCGTTGCACCTGCTCTCTCAAGGCCTCTCTGGTTTGCTCCAACCCCCCTCTTCTCTCTTTCAGTTACCTTTGCTATCACATTTCCCCACCTTTCTCCCACTACACTGATGTTTTCTACCATCTCCCTCTGAAAAGATGTCCCTCAGCCTGCTTTTCAGACTTATTTTCTGAACAGACCTTGAAGGAATATCAGCGCTGTATAAAGAAAATAAAAGATGAAACTGATGAAAACTTGATAAAACTTTCAAGGACACAGTAAGCAGAACTTTTGTAACACCTCTGCAGCATCTTTTGCAACACACTCCCCGGCACACATGGGGAGCCAGGAGCTGCACAGACCCCACACAGACTCCAGCAGGTGGTACGACAGAAGAAAGCCCTCAGGTGAGAGTGACAGATCAGAGAAGCGAGGTCGCACTATCGCCTCAAAAATGACTGAGCAAGGGGAGCGTTTTGTCTCCCTGTCTTTGTGGAACTTGCTTGTGTGCTTGTGAGTGTGTGTGTGGGTGTGGGTGTGCACGCTCTGGCACTGCTATCTTGCTCGGTCTACCTTTATCTCTGAGAGTTTCTGACCTTGTGAGTGTGGACATGTCGGCAAACAGATAAAAAATTCTGTTAAATGCTGGCTCTAGTATTCCAGTATTGATGTTAACCTTGATATGATGATAAATTCTCACTTATCCATTTCTTTTCCTTTTTAAACATTTTCTTCTGAAACTTCTTGGACATGTTAGCAATAAAGTTACCAATCCAGATCCTGGATAACAGATAAGACAGGTTGTAAAGAAGCAGAGCATTCAGCTACATTACTGTATCAAGGTGACCGAATCAAACACACACACAAAATACGGTTTAGATAATGGACTACATCAAACATCGTGAACACGGAACAAGGACATGGCTTGGCTTTAGAGTCCTGCATCAAATCCAAAATCACAATTGATAACTTTCAAGCCTGGAAGTCAAAAACACTTGTTAAACTTTGTTACAAGTCCCATAAGTCACTGTGGGAGTCATCTTTTTAACTCAAATGGTCATTAGATTGAACCTACTTCTTTTTCCCTTCCTGAAAATCATCTTTGCTCTGTTATCCAATAATCCTGATTTACATTCTTCGGCAGCATATACGCAGCAACACAAATCCAGTTGATCATCAGTGACTGCTTTGGTAATGACACAAAAACATTTCTGTCTTTTTCATTAACTCAGCTTATGGTAGCAAAGAAGGAACTTAGAAATGAGCAAAGAAACAAAACAGCCTTCGATATTTTTCATGCTTTTAGAACGTAGCGCAAATGGTCATTAGTGAGGAGGAATCTGACATTGCAGCTTGAAATAAAGTTTCTCCATGATGTCGGTATTCACTCAGAGGTTGGTTCTTCTTAAGTGGTGTCAAGTGGAGTTCAACAACATCAGAGTCTTGACTTCCCGAAGGTCTAAGAAATATGAATCCATTTTTAGGCGCTGGGTCAGCTGAAGCCCGCTGATGATAAATGATGACCACTTAGCTCTTCATTGAGTCACATTTGCATATGATAGCAAATGTTGTTTTATCTGCTGATAGATGTTACTCACAGCTTGTGGTTCTGAGACTTTACAGAAGATTCTACAGATGAAACCGGAACATTTTTAAGTAACACTCGAGATATACAGTATATTTAGCTCACACTGGGTTTTGTTTGTGAAGGAGTTGTTATTGAAGTCATGAACACTGGCGGCTATGATGTTGTGGCTGTTGTCCCTTAGACATAAAACCTACCCACGGTTTTAGATGTCATTGTCTTTGGGAAGAGAAAATAGCTGTGACTTTCTAAGAGCACTTTTAAAACAACTGAAGTGCAGAAAGGAGGAAAAAGATGTGCAGTGAAATGGATACGGACCTTTTACCCTCTGGATGAGCTCAGTTTTCAGTTTTCACTGTGTGAGATGCTGCTGGTCAACCTAAATTCCTAACATGTCATGAATTTATCTGAACAGTACAGAAATCAGTCAGGTTAATCCGGCTGTCAAAGGTCTCCTCAACACTCGAACTACCAAAGCAGTCATTTTGACTGGTTTTTAAAATTTACGGTCATAACTTTTTAAAAATAAAACTTGTAAACCAGTCACACCCTGACTTTTCCTTAATGTGTGTATATTTTATTCTAACAACCTTTTATCATTTAAATTTTAAAACACAAAAGAGATCTGAGTATTACTACCTCGAATGACCAGAGAGGTCAAATTGACTGCATGCTTTTGGCAAAGGGTTAGGTTAGATTTTACTATTTGCTACATTTTCCCGCTCTTTCTCCTGCTCTTTTGTTTGTTTTGTACTTTAAGCTCCGTGAAGCTAAAATCTTTCTATAACTTTACTCAAAACTCAAGAGACTCAAAGATGACAACTAGAGAAAAATGACAAGTACAGAGGCTTTAGCCTTGCTTCAGAGCCTGGATGAGCAAGTTCAGGGCATGATGTGTCCTGGTATTTTGAGGAAGGTTCTTAAAAATCTCATTTATTATAATATTCATTTTGTGTACTGAAGTGTTTTTATCTATTCTACCAAGTTATCTTTGGTTTTTATAATTAATTATCCAAATAATGTGCAAATAAAGACTGAGCCGTCAAAATGACTGCCATGGTCATTCTAGTAGTTGCGGAATTTTGGTGTTGAAGAGTGTTAACTCTTCATGCAAACAATTCAGCTTGACTTGGGAATCAGTCATACAGCTCAAAAGTCCGGTCAGAAACGTCCTTAATCCCCAGGATGTGTGCCCGGCCTGTTATGAGCAGGTTTTTCTGTTTAAATGTGCTTTGCTCTTTCTTCTGCAGCTCACACTCTATTATTCAGACTCAGTTAGTAAGACCAGTAATGACCCACTGCTGTGGCTGTATCTGATAATTGCTATTTGAGATAGTACTTGACTGCACTTTGTTGTGTGGTCTCCTTTCCTTTTGATGCCTTTAATAACTGCTGTTACAACAGCCTGTCTGTGCTTGTGTCTGTGCGTGCAGAAACAGTTGGCGTAAACAGGTGATCTGCTCAAAGCACCAAGATTTGGTTTGGGAGTACCGCTCCACTCTGTATCAATTATTCAGCCAGTCTGTGCTTTGTTTCTCGCTCACTCTCTCATCCTCTCTTGCCACTGATTGTTGGAATTGGTATCCCGCTGAAGTCTTCTCTTTTATTCTCCTCCTCTCCCTCTCCACTCATTCTTTTCCCATTACCTGTCAGGTACGCTGCGTGACACCAATGAAAACAGAGGAATGAGTATGAGAAAAAAAAAAAAATCTAGACAGATAGAGGCTGAAAGAGCAAAGGAAATAGCATGCAAGAAAATATGAGGTTCTTGTCTAAAAATACCTGCCTCTCAGTGTCACTGTCATCAATTTTAATATGCAAGCATAAATCTACTTGCTAAGGATTACGTGAGACGTGCACAGCACAAGCGGGCATGTGTATACACACAAGCATGAACACTCCAAGGTCAAGCAGCATGTGTCTACGCTGCAACTCATTTTCACAGCCATTGTCGCTCTCTGTGATGGCATGGCCAGGGGTAATTAATTACAATACCCCTAATGTGTGTGTGACTGCGAGTGGAGGGTGAGCTGCTGTATTAGTTTTATTTCATGCGAGACAATGTGTATGATTAAATGTGCTGGTATGCATTTGAACTTGCACACTAAAGTCCTTTCACACTCTGGCTTTGTTGTTTGTGTGCAGGAGCTCCACTGTGAGTTTGATGTGGGATGGGAATATGTCTATGGGCCATACTAATTACGAGTAGGAATGGAAAGTGTCTAATGTGCTCTGGGGAGGTAATTGACATTGATTTATGTTGCGGAGGACTATGGAGGGGTTCTATCATAGCAGGCAGCCAGCAATCACAACTCTGTATCATTAGGCACGGGTGTGCATTTGCTCGTATTCGTGTCTATGTGTGTGTTTGTGTGTGAATATTGTTTTTTTTTATTTTTTTGTTTCTTTTTTGACAGTGGTCCAGCATGGAAACGTCACACATAATTAGAGAGAGCTGACAGAGACCCCCTCCCCAACTCCTCCACTGACACCTTCTTTCCACTCTTGAGCTGCCAGCAGCAGCAACACCCCAACCACCCCCACTCACCCACCACATCAACTCGAACCGGTGCCACCTTGTGTCATGCTTCATGTCTTACACACGCAACACACACGTACATATGCAGAACATGCGCACGCACACAGCTGCACGGAGTCAGGTGCCCACCCATGCACAAAAAGTACACAATTATGTGTGTGTTTCTGCCAGAGATTAGCCCGTGAGTGATACCAAACATTTCATTTGCATTCTTAAGCAGCACAAAGTGACATAAAAGAAGGATGGAAGACTGAGAGGAAGGCCACAGATAGAGGGACGGAGGATGTGTTTTTACTCCATTCCAACCATGTCCCCGATTGAGAGAAAGGAGGACCTGGACAATTAACCACAGAACAGAGAGCATGCTGGGTAATTAGCAAGAAGTCAAAGCTCGCATTCCCCTTGAGCAGACTGACACACGCGCTCTCCAAAGCTCTTGCACACACACACACTCTGCACATTTTATCAGCGCTCATAAACATGTGGTTGCTGAGGAAAGCACTCTGAGAATCATCATCAGAGGTAAAGAACAATTAGCGGAGGTCGACTCGACGGGGGGCTGACTGCAAAATGGTCAGATCCGAGAATGAAACAAAGGGCTCTGGGAGTGGAGCACGCTCATGGACGGCGTCATGAGAATTGTTCCCCGCTACAATAGTAGGAAACAATAAGCGGCAGATGGATGCGGTATAATGGGCATTCATTTGCTGTGTGTCGCTTTGAAGAGGGACATGGAAAATTTCTGAGGCTGAGAGAAACATACAAGGCATCCAATCTAGTATTCAAATCCAGGAATGTTTTTAGATTCATTACATTTCTTCTTTCATAAAAAGAACCAAGTGACACTTTGACAATTGAAGCAGGTGTTTCACATGTGGATACCATAAAAAAACTCAGCAGGTAAATCTGGCAGAAAGGGGGGAAAAAAATGATTGATTTCTTTTGAATACCTAGCATCAAAGAAATATGCTGCAGTTTTAGGAACTATAATATCAGACTCTGTGAGCTTCAGGGAAAATGAGCTGCAGTGACACATCACACAGGAAAGGACTCACATTGAATGAGTGACTGGACTGTTTCAACCATCATCAAGTGGATGAGATATGTCAGGATCTGATCTGATTAAACCCAGCATGTGATTGATCAATTGATCACCTTGTACGCTCCCATCCAAGCAATTCATTAGAGCAGCATGTTGCAATGTCAGCTGGAGTTACTGTGATAATCACCAGTGGGAACACGCTTCACTGAAAAGCATATCCAGCTGGACAAGTGTGATAACTGGTTGTGATTGGACAGGATGCATCGTTGGGGGAGACCGTGGGTTTCTTTGTCGCGTTTCATGGATTTGGCACTTAAACTGCTGTACCTCCAATACAACTTGAAAATCAGCCAAAGTTGTGCAGGGGATGGCACAGCGTGTGTTTCTCTAGCTCTGTTACAACCCTAAATGGAATGCTGATACTAAGGGAAACAAACCAAACCTCCTCTCTGTTAGCTGGGTTTGTGTTTTTTTTTTTTTTTTCTTTTCCCACCTCACTGGGCTGGTGTTACAGGGCGACAAAGAAAAGGCCATCACTTAAAGTTTTAACCCCTTCTGATAACACTCACTTCTGGAAATGTTACTGCAAAGTTAGTTTAGTAGCTGCAACTGAGCTTTTTAAAACATCCTCAGACCAACTGGTGAACCAGTAGATAAACCATACCTAAGAGAGGCTAAAGGCAACCCCAGTTACATTAGGGTCGGTGACGTAACTGTATTGTGAATTTAACTGTTTAACTGCTTTCTCTTATTTTTCTTTTTTGTTGAAAGTTTCAATTTAGATTAAACTTTATATAAAGCTGTAGCTGTTTTAGTATTGTTGATTTTGTCTTGTTTTTGTGAAAGAAGAGTTCAGTGACAAAAATTTCAACCTGTTTTCAAAATTATGGCTTGCTATGTAGTGTACCTACCCTCTCACAGTCGTTACAGGCATTAAAAACTACATTATTGAATTATTGGATTGAATTTCCGTTTGGGGATCAATAAAATTATTCTTATATCCTATAATAGAAATTATGAGTAGCAATGTGACGTTCCCAGTTGTATGAACCGCTCTTTTGGGTGAACGATAAGAACCGGTTCATAGTGTTGTGCTGTTCGTTTGCAAGCTGTTTTTATATGCAAATTGTCCACGCTGCCTTCACGTGTCACCGGTGTGCCCGAAATGCCAGGTAGAGTAGTACAATTTTGCATTCGCATTTTAATTATTTCTTCATTTTCTTTAATCAGATATCAGTTATCTGAAGCCTGTGTAGTTTTCATTGTGCCACAAAGTTTTCTAGGTTCGGGAAAATTCAAAATCGTGATCTCAGTACCAAAGTATATGGATATGGCACCACCTTATGGAATGTTTACAATGAAAACACAAGCCAAATGAAATTATAATCAATCAATATTAATGAAAAATTTCCACCAAAAGAGTACATATTGGTGGGTTTTGTAGCCCAGGTTGGCTTCTAAAAATTATATGATAACGAGCCAGTCTTTAAAACAGCTCTCTAAGGGGAATGGCTCTTCAAGATCCTGATCCCTTCAAAGAGCGATAAATCCCATCTCTTACTATGAGTCATGTCCTTAATGGTCTCATTTGCTTTTGTACACCACAGATTTCAGTCTGTATTAATTAATCAAAAACTCCTCACAGGAGCTTCAATATTCTACAATCTATCTTTTCTTCTCATGAACTACTAATGATCAGTGTTGATATCAGTGTTGAAAACCAGTTTCAGTTGACCCCTATGGATTACCTGAAGAAAAGTCAACAAGTACAGGTGCAGCACACTAACTACACACAGGAAGTTCAAGTCAGCATCATGATTCAAATGGACTTGCCATAAGACCAATGTGATAGCCTCTTCACTACTGTGCTCACACATTTTGGCTTTGATGAACAGAGTTACTCATTAAAATATGAAGTTTTTGACTCTGTACACATTGGCAGGGATTAGGGATGTAGCATTTATTTGAGTCAATGATTTAACATTGTCACCCTTGTTAGTTGGCTCCAGAATTGCAAGTTGGTTGAAGGAATAATTATTTCTAATATCCCTAATCCTTAATGAAGGTTCACAATGCCAACAGCAGGAAAGCAGGAGTGAGAAGATGCAGCACTCACTAAAATGAAGCCAATGTTCTGGTGTAATAAGTGACCCTGTTAACTAGTGACTTTCAGCCAAATAGGTCTGTCATAGTGATGGTTACAACAGCTGTTGCAAACAGAAAATATCCTCTTTTTTATGAAAGTGTAGAAATTTACTCATCAGATATGTTGAAAATGAATAACAAGGACTCCTCTGTTTTGAACAGGTGTTGGTCAGACACTAACCACAGACACATTGGCTGAAAGTCACCAGTTAACAGGACAACCTGTTGAACTGAAACACCAGCTTGCATGTAGCTATTTCCATGTGTCTACCATGTTCCTGTCCACTGAGAGGGTATTTACAGCCTCTTGACTATAATAAATAGACCGAAGTCTGGACTTTGATGAGAGTACGTCAACATGATGACTCAACAGGACAAAAATGTTCCATCAGGTGAGAAAGTGAATACCATATAATGACTGTGTGTGTGTGTAAGCTGTTAAATGTTTATTGACACCAGCATGCAACTGCTAGACAACCTGAAAATGTTTATCCAGGACAGACTATTTTTGTTTTTCAGTTTATTATAATGATTGTGTTCTTTCCAGCCTTGTGCACTTTTGTACATATTGTACATTATTAACTACTTACTGTCATGATTTGTTGCTGAATTTGCTGTTAAGAGTCTCAAACCAAAAGGCCTAACAGTTAAGTGGCAATTTATGTCATCTAAATTTTCATAACAGAGTTTTGAGTGAGTGGTGGTCATCCTTTGTTTGAGAATGTATGGCTCTGCAGAGTGCCATACATTTCAAAGACATTCGTTACGATAGTGGCCAACTTTGGAAATAGGTAATGGACTGTTTGTGAACAGCAATCAAAAAGGGCTTTTTGATAATGGTTTTGGACAGTGTTTATCCATTTTAAACACATTTGTGTTCAATTTTGCTCAGGGTTTATTACCTTTAGACTAGACAGCTGGTCAGGATTTAAATTCCTCTTTCATTGACAAGAAAATTAGTTGGACATCCCTGTGGAGGAGCATGTTGAGACCAAAAAAATCAATCCTCTTCCAATGTGATTTTTTGAGAAGCTTCACTGAGAATCTATCTCTAAATAAAACTTGTGGTTATTTTTGCTTTCTCATGTTCCATTTCCAAATACAACCAAGGCTGTGGTTACTGCACAGGGCATGAATTGTGTTCTGCAGCCAACTCTTTTATCTTCTCCTTCACCCCTGTTGCTTTTCACAGGTAGCACCTCTGAATCTGTCCCAACAGTAATGCATTTGAGAGCAACCTATACCAGCCCCTCACAACACCCTTCCTCTGCTACTCTGTCCAGATAAATTAAGATGCTGCAACCCTCTCAGTGATCTTATTTCTCCCCTCAAGCTGAGGCCAACAGCCGAGCTAGCAGGGGTGCAAAGGTATGTCCTGAGATCACAGTGAGAGATTGAAACTGGCACCAGCTAGCCAAGAGGCTCCAAGGGACCAATTGGAAATCAGGTGCTTTTGCAAAATGCTGCAACACATGTACACACATGATAACTCACATGCATGAGGAGAAATGTTTTTTTTTTTTTTTTTTCTGTCTGGTTCTCACTTACACACACACACACACACACACACACACACACACACACACACACACACACACACACACACACACACACACACACACACACACACACACACACACACACACACACACACACACACACACACACACACACACAATGGCAGCAGCCATCTACAGTCATTTATCTCACACTGGTAAATGTACCCATGTTCTACAGGCCTTTCTATCTTCCCTCATACTCACTCCCCAAAACAATCTCCTTCAATCACCTCCTCTCTCCATTTTTTCTCCCCCTCTTTCTCTTTTTATCTCTCCCTCCTCTACCGTAAACCATTCCTTTCCATTTCCCCATCTCTCTCTCGCTCACCCGACTTATATTTCTTGGCTTTATCACCGCTCCTCCTCTCGTCTTTTTCTATCTCCCTCTCTTCTGTGCCAGTCATCCAGGCCCTGGGGTGTTCTTAGGTGATCAATCTTCATCCTCTCAGCGCTGTCACACTATCAGGTCAAGCCATAGCGCACGCACGCACACACACACACACACACACATAAATATGCAGGCACACACATTCATGAACGCACACTTTTACTGTAATGTGTGGACAACAAATGCCAAGATTTACATATGATTACAGTTGGGAGCAGTTGCAGGCAAAGAAAAGCACACATGCTCAGATGCAAACATTCACAGAAATGCACACAATCACACGCTCCCTCCTTCACATATGCACGTGAGCTCATCATATCCTAGCTGCCGGTTATAATGAGATGGAAGACAAGGCTCTGCCAGTGAAGGGATGGTGTGACTCTCTGGCTCTGCCCGGCTGGCTCTGACCCAGTCACGAGCTCCAGCAGCTCCAGCCAGCCCACCCAGCCTCCGCCATCAGCAGGCCCAGAGAGGAGGAGTCCCAATCTGGACTGGAGGGTGGAGCTGGAAACTCTGTTTCGTTCCTCTGGGCTCCATTCAATGCGACAGGCTCTGAGCCATGCCCAACCCCACCACCTGAACAAGACCAAATACTGGCACTGCACAGGGCTTGACAGCGTGTGTCTCTGTGTGTGTGTGTGCGCGTGTGGCATTGTTTAAATCTGCAGAGACAGCATCCAAACAGCTTCTATGAAAAGAGGATTTATCAGTTTCTTTTGGTAACTGAAACATCAAAGATCTGTGCATCTTTTTAACAAGGAGGGAAACCAAACATATTTTCTCCTGTGAACCTACAATATGGCATCCAGATCACCATGGCAACTCAGGTCTAGATAAACATTTGCGACTGGAAATAGTTTCTATTTTAAGGTTTTCTTGTTCAACACCATGCCTCTTTCCCATCATGCATACCAGCACAATGCATCAGCAGAGGTTGTGCACAAACCTGAGATCAGTGGGGCTGAATTAAACATGGCCAGGCCTCATAAATACTGCAAGGGGCCTGCACTCTGGGGACCGTATTCAGGACCATCAGAGCTGGAAGGCCCAGTGCCCAGCAGGAGAAACACAACTACAGCTTGCAGAGTAAATGCTCAGAGAGCAAACGTGTGCATGCTAGCTGGCATGTAGGCAGTGTCCCTCTCACTGCATACCTCATGAATAGTAATACGCTGCATGAACGCTCTGTTTGCCCGTTAAGTGTTCTTTGTGTACTGGCAAAAGCACATGTGTAGGGTGTGTGAAATGGTTTTTACTTCCTGCTTTCTGTTCCAAGCTGCTTTCATAACAGCTTTGACACATGGGGGATTTTTGTATACATTGGACTTGGAAATTAGGTAGAGGATGCATCATAATATCACTCTCTGTGAATATAGGGCCAAGAGTATTTTTTTCTTCTTTGACAAGAGGCTCACATGAAGTCTCACAATGATGATTGGAAGATATTCTTTGACACCTCGCACAAGATATTCTGTGGTTTTGTGTTTGCTCCATGAACTCAAGTGTCTTTGTTGCCTCTAACTAATACATGAATAAATCGCAGCTATCCTCGACAGTCTATGTGTGCCGAAAATGTGTTGGTCTCTAGAACAGCTGAACTGTTTATTTGCGAGATCGTCATGCGATGTTTTCAATGCCAAGCCAATGGTATTTGGACAAACTAAGAAGGGTAAACAACGTGGATCTGTATGATCTGGCAGTCCCAAAAAAAAAAACAGATTACAGACTTGATCTGCCAAGGCCTCGCTAGAACCTGTTCTTAATGTGGGCCCAGAGTTGTTTGGCTCTCTGTCACAAATGCACATGGCCGCATTCTTGTGTACTGGGCCAAAGCAAAGGACCACCATGTCTCTGTATTTAATAATGCAGATAAACTACACACTTTTGCTTGTGTTGTTATTTGCTGAGTCTGATGACAGTGTTTTTAATTGTTATTATTCATGCCATTCATGGTAGTTGATGTGATGTGTATTTTTTGGGGGCACAGCAAGAAAATACAGGTCAAACAGAATTTAGTTTGATTCAGTGAAGGCCACACCTTTAAAGCTAGGGCAGCTATGCCTGTGCAAGAGGTGTAGACCACAACAAGATCTTAGCTTATGAAAGTGCAGCACAGTGAGAGGTTTTATGTTCAGCTGACTTGAAATGGTGTTTGCAAAGAGGCTGAAGGCCCTGTCTGCTACTTGATAGGTCAACCAAATATTAGGTTGAGTCAATACTTTCAATAAAGTGTATCAAAACATAAAGTGGCAATGACAATAGCAACAGAGTTAAAAGTTAAGACCTTTGCTTCAATTTTCTTTAAAGTGTATAAACTGTAAGAGCAGGAGAAGAAGGAGGGTTGAATGAGGACAGAAAAATACTCACATCATTTCAGTCCGTGGAAAAAGTTCAGTTTGATATAATTTACAACCAATAAACAGGCAAGAACTGACATATAAATATCACTGTTTACTCATACCACAGAAGCCTGATAAGAATATATTACCATGGAAACGTTACCAACCATGGTCTTAGCTGCAGTGGGTCTTACTCACTGTGTTAGGATTTTAATTTTCATAACCACCAATTCACCATACATCATCTCTTACTCAACACTGCACTTCATATTCACCTGGCCCTCTTTCTCACTCATCTGCACGAGTGCTTTCTTTCCATCAATCTCTCTCGTGTGTGCTTCAGTAATGAAGACGATGCAGGCTGTGTGTCTATTTGCATAAAGAGCAGGGAAGTGAGAACCAATCACAAGTGGTCACTGGAGACACATTTGGAGACACAATAATCCTACGCCAGGTGTGAACAGCTGTGCTTAGAGCTGTTGACTTGTGACAAGTTCACCAGAGATCTTGATAGCAGGTGTAAACAGGCTCTCATTTAGTTTTCAAAATCCACAGAAAATTTAAACCTTTCCAATTTTGGTATTAAATCTTTGCCAAACAGGGAAAAATTTAACAGAATTTAACAGAACAGTTTTTCATTAGTTCAGAGATGTATCCTCCAATTTCAGTCCTGGCAAACTGCAGCAGCTCAGTCATCACTGCAAAGGTATTCTGCTTTCTTTTTTGTCCGTGTTTAATTATGAAGCCAAAACAATTTCAAAACTCCCCTTAATACTCACTCTGGGATTATTCTGCCGAGTCCTGTGTAGTGATTTTTGTTAGTTGTATAATAACAAACAAAAAAAGTCATGTCTGACCTTTGAACCCATTGCTTGCAGGTAGCTGCTATGCTACTTTAGCTAGTTTGTCTGTAAAGAATGTATCCATGCCAATTCATCTTTCTACAATGTTTTCCTGCTGTAACTCATCTCCTCATAGATAATAACCATGGTGACAAGACCTGGAAACGGAACGATGTCATTACCCGGAATTCAACTTGGTGATGTCAACTCAGCGTTCCCATGTGTGGGTGATGCTGCCATTGCAGTGACACTGGTGTGATTTTCTGTTAATAACCTGCAATAACCTGCAAATAAAGCCCCAAAGTACTGCGGCTCCCATACAAACATCATGCAGTACAATCTCTTTTTCTATCTCAGAGGTAAATGAATACACCTTTCTCCTCTTGTATAACAGCGCACAACCACAATTCAAAAAGTGACTTAAAAGACTGTCTTCCCTTTGTAAAGCTGAAACTCTCAACATTCCTCCACAAATTCCATGTTTTAGTGGGTGAGTGAAAAGCTCTGTATCAAGGCTACATTATCCTCAGCTCATGTTTTCTCTCCAAGTGTTTTCTGTCTGACACCATCACCCTGTGCTCACAGGAATGTTGTTGAAGCAGCATTGCTCTGACCTTTCATTCCTTGCTATTGATTACCCAGAGCTTATTCTGCTGCTGTGCTAACTGTAAGTAGCCCTGGGTATTAGCGTCAGGTAAACAACAGTGGAAACAGAGAAAAATAGAAAAAGGGAACACTCCTCCTCTGACCTGGTCTCCAGTGGGACGTTACTATTGAGCACCCAGCTGTCTTGTAGTTGGACCGACTCTGGGGTGGTTGGTCCATCTCCTGTGCCTGGAGCTGGGGCGTGGATGGGGTTGCGGCCCCCTCTCAGGGTGTTTCTGTTCAGGCTGTTTGCAGACTGGTGGGATAAGGTGTGATGGTTGTGCGGAGGGGGCAGTGGAGGCCGTAGTGTGGACTGACTGTGGTGGTTGGCAGCCCCTGAAAGCGGACAGAAACAGAGAGCAATTTGAGTGTGACATTTCTTTGTGATGGGTAGCAGAGGGAAATTCAGATGGTGGGGAGGGAAGATTTTATCTCAAATGCCAGAAATTCAGGACATATTTTTTTTTTTTACATTTAGCCTTTCTGAGTATGCAAAAAAACTCTTTTCAGCCAGAAAAATACATTTATTTACATTCCATTATGTGCAACCTTTGAGTCGACAAACATTATTTCAGAGTAGATTTCATTTTTTCGAGATGGTTGTGTCCCGATCTTATTCTACAAAGAATTTTTAGCAAAACAGACACGTGAAACTCACTAAACCTGTTTTAGCATCCGTCTACATTTTGTCAGTTTTATTTTTAGCGTGTTATCCTTGTTCCTCTTCCACTTTCACCCTTTCTCTCTTGTTTTCTTTTAAGAAAGAAGGAAAAAGACTTAGAGAAAGAGTGTGTGCATGAGCGTGTGTATGTGTGCATGAGCGTGTGTGTGTGTGTTTGAGCAGTATTGGAGCACTCAGCACAGCGTGTGCCCTCATCTCTTGCTCTCAGACTTGGGGGAACATGTCAGCTAGAATCCAATACCAGCCCTTCCAACACTGAGCTAATGGACTGTTGAGTGAGAGAGCTGAAAAACAAACCCGGATGACTCAGACAAGAACACCCATTCACACATCACCTTTCTATCTCTGTCTCTCTCTCTCATCCTCTCTCTCTCTCTCCCTCTCTCTCTCTCTATGAATCAGCGGGGGATATGGGCCTGTCTAGAGCATTTGTACGTGTGTCTGTGTGTGTCTGAGTGTGAGTTCCTGCAGTAAAATCAATAAACCAAATACTACACATGAAAGGGGAGCTTGACATGGTTGCATCATTTCTTGTGATGCATTAGCATACTTTCTGTTCACTCACAAATCACTTCCCATGTCACAGCAACACCTTCCAAATCTTCATCTTAATACTGTCTGAGTAGAAATCACTGAAAAACACATCAAGTCATGACTCTACATTTGACTTCTGAGTTCTGTCTTCACAACACTGTTGGCTTTTTCTTTCATCAGCGCTGCTCTCCGCTCTCTCATTGTTACTGTGCACATTGAAGCGCGTATTGCATTACAATAATAGCGTTTGCACATTGTTGTCCTTGTCCCGATCAAAGGACGTAGTAAGAGCATATATGTGCATGTTCGGAGTGAAAAAAGAAAAGAAAAAAAAAGCTTTTGTTGAGCAAAGAAATAAAGCGTGGCTTCTTTTCACCATCACATCTTGAATGACAGAGAAAGAAGACGCAGTGTGTGAGAAAAGGAGTGATGAGGAGATCTGTCAAGTCACCTGTCTTTGCTTTGATATTCATCATTCATATATTCCTAGAAGGCAAAAAATGTAGGACCTAACAAATAGGCAACAAAGATCCACAAACAGCCACCTAACACACATAAATGTAAGTCTCAAGTGTGTTTTCCGTGTATGCTGATTCTCCATCTTTCTCCTATTTTGCGTCCTATAGACAGATGTTTTGAGTGCATGGGGGTGAAGAAAGCTCCCCTGCATTTTCAACTGTAAAATGTTATGCCGACCAGTTTGTAAGGTGACCTGATTCATTCATGCCGCCTCTGGGACGCAGGTGTCACCCACATGGCCCTGAAGAACAGATGCTTGTGAAAGGAGAGAAGAGGGATGGGAGATGAGAGAAAGATGGAGGGACCTGACCTCTGCAACACAGAAGAGACACAAAACATCTGTTTGCTGATGCAAAGATGCTCCTGGGAGGGGCAGACACACTTACATGCATGCACACTCTGGCATATGCCAACACACATGCAGATAGTGAATTGATGCACAAGTACGCAGAGATGTTCTTGTTTCTGTTTGCTCCTCTCTCCTCCTATAGACCCTAATCTCCTCTTAAAGAACTCTTTTCCTCTCCTTTATCTTACATTTGCATTTTGTTTGTGTCCTTTAAACACTTTGATTAAAACGTGTTTGTTAAGAACACTTTATAAATAAATTTGACCTCTTTCCCACTCCCTCCATTGCACTTGTAAGATATAGCTCGTACTACAGCCTATCTGCATAAATACTCTTATCTTAGCATAGCAACAATACCATTTGCACAACACAGAGCCTTGGATGGGGAAAAACATAATCTCCAAAGCATACATGTGAGAATAGAAGAGACTGGGGTCCAAAAATAAAAGTAGGCAGTGGTGGCTCACACACACTGCCCTGCTGTCTCAAATGTTTAAATCTTCATATAAAAAGAAATGCATGCATTTCCTTTGTTCACTTTCCTGCTATAAATATTGAGCAGATTTTTTTTATTCAAATTCAAATGAATAATATATAGCACAACTTGCATGGACAAAGAATACAGGATTTTGGTAGGCTAAGTTCCTCATGAGCTGCTGTGTCTTGAGTGTATTCGTGTGTGTGTGTGTGTGTGTGTGTGCAAGCCTCCTGGAGAGAGAGGGTATTTCCGTCCATCTGTGTGCATGTACGTGTGAGTGCATGTGCACTCTCTGGCACCCTGGGGAGAGTGTCTTGTTCAACAATATCACTCACATCACATCTGCACACTTTTTGTTATTAAGATCTCAGAGTTTCCATTCACAGAAAAAGATGAAAATGCTGTTATCTATCATCTAGCAGCAAATTCTATTACTTGTCACTACATGATGTCAGAAAAATGTAAAGCAGAGAATAGAGCTGCTTGTAATTTAATGCATTTTCTCTCTTTATAGCCTCCTGAGCCCAGCTGAACAGTTATATACGGTCTGATTAACCGAACTGAATAATGAGGTGATTCAAAGAGATTGTATTTTCGTTCTTCATTGATTCAATATTTTTGAAAAAGAAAGTGCATAAATGAGTCATAACTTATGTTTACTCTTGATTTTCCACAAACTTACAGCTACACACACACACAAAAATAACAAGTATTTTTCAAAACTCACACAGCCTTTGGTAAAATTGAAAAAAAAAAAAAATCTCTCCCAACATGCTGCAAAAATTTATGATCAGAGACAAATTGCTTTCTTTTCTTTTTCAGCTACAGCAGAGAAGAGCGATGTCGTAGAAATTCATTTTCATGTCGACTTCAAATCCGTTAAAGAACCCTTAGAGCTCACCAGAGAAAACACAAACACTGAGAGAGGCGCTTGAGCGGCAAGGCCGAGGTGAAAGGCGTTTTTTTTTAACGCACCGAGAGTTCCTTAATAAAGTATTTTGGCCGCAGAAACACAAATCTGACCAGCAATTTGGAGAGAGGCTGGAGGCAAATGGGTCTAATAAATTAAGAGAAAGGGGACTCAGCAGATGTATTGTCCGGCTGCTAGAACAACCTGCAGGTAAGCTAATAGGAACAACCGTTTTACCTGGAACCCCGTCTGATAAAAGACAAAACATGCAGCAACCAAACAGAGCAATTAGGAAGCAGCCAAGCAGATCACATTTTATTCCACTTTATCTTTTCCTCTTTTCTTTTCTCTCGCCAGCGTCAGTAAGTAAACAGCGATCATGAAAAGATTTTTGTTTCCGCAGCCACAAAGCCATTCTGACTGCTGCCGAAGCCTGACCCACTTTACTCAGTCCAGAGTCCCCTGAGTCTGGAGAGAGGGGACGCTGTAGCTGTGCACCGCTGAGTTTGGCTAGGGCTAAATCCTGGAAGTTCATTATGCTCGCCAATTCAAAAGAGCCTCATACAGCAGAAGAGCATTAGCTGGTCTGCTAACCTGCTTCAGCTGAATCACACACAGCACGCAGATACATCAGTGAGAGGCAGGGACTCTCTGCACTGTATTAATCTTACAGTGTCTGAGTGTGTGCTTCTGCGTGTGTGTGTGTGTGTGTCTGCAGGGCTGACTGGCAGCAGGAACCACCAAGGCAGTTTGTTCTGCAGCTCTGGATGGGCAAAGTGTTTATTGACATTTTCTGTGGTTAACAGAAAAAAGTCGCAGGGCAGGATGTGCATCTATGTATGTGCATGTGTTAGTGTGTGTATGTGTGTGTGTGTGAGTGTGTTAGTGTAGGACAGAAATGCCTATTCAGCAGTTAAAAAGGGATCATTGCAGGGCTCAGCTCCCACCCAGCGCTCCTTCTCCTCCCCCCTGTCCTTCGCTCGCTCCCTCAGTCTATCCATCTCTTTCTTTCACGCCCCATAATCCTCTGCTTTATCTGAAAAAAAAAAGAAAAAAAGAAAAACACTCCACCCTCCTCTGTTTTTCTATGCACCTTCTCTCCTTGCTAATTATCATGCTCCCTATGTTTAAGGTGGTATATTCCCATGTGCCGCCTCTTCTTGTGTCCTCTGTCTCAGAATGTCACATGCCCCTCATTTGTCATTCTTCTCAGTGCTGGGAGGCTGAGCACAATGGAAGGAGAGCTCGAGGTGAAACACACATACAAACACACTCAGGGCCGACAAAAGGGGCTTAATTTGCACAAAAGCTTTATTATACACAGGCGTACACACAGACACATCCAGACACCGGGAGGAGAGACAAACTTATAGACATGAATTTGAACCTATGCAGACAGGCACACACACACAGACAGACAGAAACACACATATACCGCCTCTGCCTTGGCTAGTCATCTCTGTCTAATTAGGAGGCAATAATCTGCTAGAGAAGAGTCATCAAATCCAGCCAAAAACAAACAGTCTGCATGTGCAGAAATGCATGTATGACACACGCGTACTCACATGCAAACACACAAACACACACACGTGCGTGCAAAACATCCCACTGTTATGCAAATGTCAGCCTTACATAAGCACCATTAGGAGGACTACCATTAGAGCGGATGAAGAGGGGCGCATCTTTGTTGTGCCATTGTTTCTGTAGATTTGTTTCAACAAAGCCATTAAACATTTATCGCCTCTGCTGTGACTTGAGGTGGCTTCCCCGGCAGCTGATAGCTAGCCACTTCAGATGAGGTGCGGGCTAAAAATAGCTTAGCATTCCCCATGCATAATGAATGGCCAGAGACAGCGCTAACGCTAGCTCTTTCCAGGAGTGATCCGCCACGCTCTGTTTGGCCGTCTCAGCTCCCCCCTTGTGTTTAGGGATGGTGTGTGTGTGTGAGTGTGTGTGTGGGGGGGTAGCGTTCCCAGACAGGTGCTCCGAGCCAGACAGTATTCCCATATAAACAATCGCAGACCCAATTCCCAGCCAATCCTCGGCAACAGCGTTCCGTTCCGATTCACCTGTCACGCTTCACTAGGAACACAAGTCATGTCTGTCCACCTGTTAGCTTAGGTAATGGTGGACTACTTTACAGGAGTACACTCATACTCATGCAAACAAACACACACACACTCACAAAAGCACACATAAAAGCAGCATGCAGCTTCCTGAGGATTATCTCGCTGTGGTCAGTTTCTGCCTGGCTTGGTAAGGCTCATTTCCTGCCCAGCGTCCACTCTCTACAGGACCACACAAACAGCAAACACACTCACACACACACACACAGGCATACGCTCACAGCACATGCATAAACAGTCTCGGGTTAAAGGTGTTTTATTTCCTAGCAGCCATTCCTGTGTCTTCCTACATGCCAGGGTGTGTTTATGCAGTGCCAGGCTGCCACTCTAAACTCATTTAGGTCGATTTTAATGGACGCCTAAAGCCAAGGACTCTCTCTGCACCCATTAGTTCAGCAGTCCTGGCTTGGTAACGTAGCAATTTGCAATTTTATCTCAATGTTGTTCTCCCCTCATCCAAATATCTCTCTTTCATCCTCTGAGCTCTCATCAGCCGACCACAAGTCGTTCACATTCCCCCTTTCTGTTTGTCTCTTTGACTCCTTGTGTCTCTCGGTCTCTGCCTCCCTTTTAGTTACTTTCTCTGTCTACTTTTACTGCTGTGGATCAGATTTAATGTTTTTTCTTTGTTCTTTGATTTTTCTTTTTTCATGCAAGATGTCTCATTAAACAACTTCAAAAGTCAAAGTTTGGCTTTCTCCATCTCTGCTCCCATTTGCCTCTTTGTGCCTCTTTTCACTGCATCTTCGCCATTTTTTTTTTTTTCTTTCTTTGTCTCTTTGCTCGTTGTCTCTGTGTGTTCACGCTCAGCAGAGACTGAAAGAAGCCCCAGAACAGAAAGTGTGGGTGTATGCGAACAAGAATGAGAGAAAGAGAGAGTGCGCCTGCGAGCCTCACTCTCCCTCTTTGCCAGTGTCTGCCATTAGGGTGTCAGTGGCAGAGTGAATTTATTTGCTGTGCGGTTACTGGGCTAATGATTGATGTTGCCCCAGCAAACAGTAAACCAATTAGAAGGCTGATGTAACGTCATTTTAAAAGCCTCCTAATCACGTTGCTCTTGAACCTGGGACCCGGGCCTTCCCTAATGAAGATTTATACTGGATCAAAGGAGAGCCTAACGCCATTAACAATAGATTGTATTCCACCAAAAATCACATTAGGACTTCTCTGCCCACCCCCTTCCCTCCCATCAGGGCTCTGCTAAATATATCTGCTGATTACAAGTGCAGATGCACAGAGGAACGGAGAAACGAGGGGAGAGCGGGAAAGAGAGGCAGGGAGGGACGGAGAGGCAGGCGGATTTTGGCTCAAACTGGCTAATTGTTGAGAATAAATGCGTATGCTGATGAACAAACTCATCACTGCAGATATGGGGGAGATGAATGGCTGTGAGGTGCTGATATAAGCACACAGGGCCTGTAACAGCCAGCAAGAGAGAGTCAAATGATGAAAGAGAAAGCTCAGAGCCAGGGAAACTAACTAGTATGTCTCTGCTACAGTGATCCTCCTGCCGGCACTTAAAATTCATCATCCCCTTACCTTTCACTTTCCAGTGGATTATTAATGTCGCACGGAAAATAAGTACTAACACACCTACTCAGTGGCAACCAATCTGCTCTCAGCAGAGTGCAGGGGTTGCTCGCACTTGCATCATTGTTTTCTGGCAATCGTTGACAAAGGTGTGAGGGTTCCATTTAAATGTAATCCATTAAGAGATTACCAATTGTCAGCTCAAAATTTCGCTTTTTGTTTTGTGAGCAACAAAAGAAGTCAAGGTTAGGAAAAGAAAGGGATTTCTTTTCCATTACTTCTTGATTGTCCTTTTTTTAAAAATGGCAAAGTTTTTAGCATAATCTATCATTAATTTAAGCTGCTTTTCAACAGGCAACCTTTGAAACGGACTGGCTGGTGTTTAGCTGTTGAAATACACAGTAGTAGGCAGTCACCAGCTATTGATGGCAGGGTCAGTGGTTTAACTATATTTCTCAGTAGCTTTGTGGTAGGGTTGCTGTTTTCAGGAAAAAAAGCTATTTTAATGATTATGCAGAGTAGTAGGGTCCACATAAGCTATAATTTTACACAACACAGTTGGAGTGCGGCACAGTGCTTTCTTCCATTACAAAATCAGTATAAGTATAAGGAGACGGCATCAATCAAAATGCAGACTCTGTACTCCAGTATTACAGTAGAGTCCCCATCTAATCCCATATATGAACTCTGCAAAGGGGATCAGACGGACACATAAGCAGGAGTTGACCTGATGGGGGTCACATGCAGCAGATTTCTAAGAAAGCTGCATAACCAATTACTACAACTTCTAAAAACAGAAGTTAAGATTTGGTTAGGTGAGTTAATCAACATGTTTTGTTTTGTTTTAGACTACTGCATGTTTTTTTCGTTAAGTGACCACACTTTGAGGAATAGCACATCATTGCAATCTGCCTGTGTTAGAGTTGGGCATCTTTGGTTGAAGCTGATACGACATGCACCTGGATACGTGGTCAAGTAAAATTTTAACCCCAACCACAGTGAAGTGTGATTCAATTTGATCATATTCAACACAGCGTGATCTGCTGTGATACAATGTGATTCGAAAATGAAAACGAACCATGCTATGCAATTCAATCAGTTAATTATTTCTTATTCAAATAAATTAAGAACTTTTAATTAAGGATTTTTTTTTACAAGTCCTGTATAAGTTTCTGTTTCAAGTTTGCAGTACAGTACAAAACTTTTTATACATCAGGCTAACAATCAAGGATGTTTAATCATGAACATTTTAGGGCAATTTTAAAATGTGCTATGTGCTAAATACTGTATCTTTGTATTTATGTGAACAAAACAAAAAATTCAACTTTCACGAGAGGGTTTTAAATGACTGATTATGAATGAAAAACATTGACTAGTATAAAGGGCACTAGCAGACTCGTCAAGCTGCCTGTGTCTTGTAAAACCCACAGTTTTCCCAAAGTTTTGATTTAAATGCCCCCGCCATGTTTGTTTTGCATTACTCCTTCATCATTCTCCAACACAACAGTAACATGCACATAATAAATGTATAGAAACATCTTGACTTAGATCCTGACAGATTTTACCTTTGCAAATGTTTCATTCAACATTTCAATGAAAAACTATATCTGTTTGCAACTGCTCTAATGATGCACCTGGGCCATGCCCATGCATGCATATGTATTGATAAGAATCAGTTAATCCACCTATTCCTAGACTGAGACAATGGCAACATCTCTTGATACTGTTAACCCACCACAAGCTAAGTGGCTTACCCATCATTGAAAAAAAAATGTGCAAATGTATTAGTGAATTTCCATAATGAAGATTTTTGCCCCCTCTGCAATTATCATAACAGCTGTAACTGACTGCAGTGGCAAACACCATGTAATGGTTAATGTCTCATAAATGTCTTACTGACCACAATGTAAACAACATCTGTTTACATCCTTGGAAATAAATTGCTGGTTTTGAAGGAATGCAAAAAATTAGGAAAAAATGTCCAAAAGAACAAAAAGCAAGACTAAATAAGAGTGGTGTTTTTTTGCTTGGCATTTCACTGAAGAGCAACCAAATCAGACCAAGATATACGCAGATAGATGATGCTATAACAGACCCCCGGTGATGGATGATAGACAGATGTATAAACAAAATGAGTGAGTGAATGAAGCAATGAAAGGATGGATGAATGGAGAGCTCTCTTACCCGTGGAGGAGGGCTGAGCACGGAGCATGTATGAGTCATCTGGGTGGGGCTCCAGGTGAGAGTGGGTGGAGTTTTTCTCCAGCAGGGGCACCTGACATTCCCTGATCGGAGGAGACGGGCCAGGGGAGGGGTGGTGGGGGACGGACGAGGAGGACGGGAGGGACGGAGGGAGCAGTGAGGAAGAGGAGGTTGGAGGGAGTGGGCGACCTGGAAGATGGAGGAAGAGAAAGAAGGGGGGAAGCGGGGGGCGTTAGACAAAACAGATGGCAATGACTGACAGTGATACAGGGGTCTGTTCCAGAGCAGCGAGCACAGAGGCCCTTTTTGCTTTCGCTGTTGATTCAGCCAAATCATAAACATCCTTCTTAAAAGATAACTGTCTCTGAGATTTCAGCTTCTGTCTCAATTCAATAGGGAGGAATAAAAAAAGGGAAGAGTTTAGTACCTCAAAATCTAAAATAGTTCTTGTGAAAATTGTTGACAGCAGGATCTAGAGTAACTGGGACAATGTGTTTTTGGAAAAAGGAAAAAAAAAACACTGCTGTTAAAATATTTTAGATGCTCATCAGTAGGGCTGTGAATAAAAATAGAAACATGTGGTGCAGAAATCTCAGACTGGTACTGTACAATAAAAAAAGAAAAAAACAGAGTATCTGCATGATGGTATTTAGAGAGGGGAGTGTTGCATTTTTGTGTTTTAATACTCTGGATAAAATACACCTTAAAAATCAGTTATATGGATTTATGCAAAAAGATGTGCAGAAGGTTTTGCTCAAACAAGTTAATTCTTGGAACAGGCCTCTGGTACTTTGAAAGCAGCTTGAATACAAATGCAAAATCTTTCTGAGAATGGAGAAACAGAATGAAGATATAGAGTTTCACATAAAAGCCCACCACAAATCCAGGGGTGTGTCCAGAGGGCTAATCAAGGCAATCTGGTTGACAATGTTCCAGTTCCAATTTTTAAGTCCTTCAAATTGTGATTTTTGCCGCCCTGGTTGTACAAAAAGTCTGGACAAACCCCTGAACAGATCACATCAATAACACATTCACTGTTCATGAGAAAGATGAGCAGATTGCATTTAGTTCGTCAATCTACGTATTTATAAAAACCCATTTAATCACACCGCTCAAGGAATTCAAGGAACACAAGGTCAACGAGGAAGACTTGATTCTTTGTCTAACAATGAACAAATATTACAGTTTTCTTTAAGTTTTTGAAAGATCTGAAATAAATCTGTTCCTCAAAACGTTTTGTGAAAATTTAATTAACTTTATAGATTAAGGGCACTTTTTCGTTTATTATTCAGTTCACGCTACTGTCAAAAAAATATCTACAGAGCTGTTGTATTTTCTCAGAGCTTTCAGACTGCTGTAAACACAAATCAAATCAAGTGGTTTTGCTTTGCAGACCTCTGACTACGACAAGTTACAACTAAGGGACTCCAATTTGGTGTCTACTAAATATCACCAATCATTTGTAGTCACCACGTGCTTTTGGTCATACCAGACCAGATCAAACCTTCATAACACGGCTACTTGATTCAAATGTTCATTTTGTAAGCGGGAGAATAAGCTGCTTTTTCCTCCAAATTTGACATTGTCCTGTTGTTCTTGAATTGGGTAGAATTTTTTGAGGAGGACCTACATTGCACCAACATACCCATTGTATGATTGTCCTCTACATGGGTAAGACAAAAGAAAGTTAACAGCCAAGTCTTTAAATAGTGTGAGCCATGGGACGCGTGGACACAATCAGGCTGTCCCATCCACCAGAGAGAGAAAAGAGGGATAGAGAGAATTCACTCGACTCTCCTAAGGGTTGGAATCAAGGACAAAGACAAATCTAATAAATTCTATTTAGAGACGGCTCAAAATATAGAATAATTATGTCTGCCATATTTGCAGCTCAATCAATCAACAATACTGTAAGAATGAGGCCACTGAGTCCAGCCAATCCACCGAAGACTCAGGTTATTACATCTACTAATTAGGAAGTCGACCAAAAAGACACGTTGACATGCTGATTATCACTTATTTCCTCCTGGTTTTGCATTTTTAAATGATCGCCCAAGGCTCCAATATTTTTTTTCACGGCTGTACAAATAAACTTTTCTTTTTTTCTCTTTTCTTTTTTTTTTTAATGATGCCTTGTCCTTCACATTGTTGGACTAGAGAAAACAAGCTGCCTTAGTTTAACAAACTTCATCCATTCTTTCTTTTATTGGACATTGTAAACTTCACAAGGAATATCTGAGACATAACAATGCACAGCCTTTCAGTAAGTCACTGTTTCTTTTGTCCTTTTCTTTTTTAAAGAACAAGAGAGAGACTGAAATGGAGGACAACAAAAGAAAAGAAAAAAAAGTTGTGAGACCTTGAGGAGAAAAGACGAGCTGGCTGAACATTTATCATCAGACTTTTTTCTCTTTTTTTCTTCTTCTTTCTTACTGGCAGTTCTTCAGAATACAGATGTGCTGTGATTGTAATTTGACAGCCTTCACCTTCCCATCACGGAGTATTGATAGAAATCAAAATGTGTAAAGGCCATGATAGATGGGCTGCTTTTTCCCCCCAAGGTGCAATATTGCTTGCATCAGGGAAACAGGACCTGGGCAAGGGAGGTGGGAGAGGATAAATGTAGAGATCTTTCAGGAACAAAGTGCTCAGAGATAGTTGCTGGCGAACTTTCCTATCTATATGCTGCTTCGGAGTGGAGCCCATTAATCATGAGGGATATACTTTTGAGTCTAAGTGCAGCTGGCATTATAGAGATATATTTGATAGAAAAGGAGGTGGAGGGATGTCTCTGTCCTGCTGTCCAAACTGCTCCAGCTTGGAGCTTTGCGTCATGGAAACCAGAGCTAGGATCGATCTACAGCCCCACGTTAACTACACCCCAGAGAGATGCCAGCCTTGTCTTCTGTTTAGGTATGTGTGTGTGTGTGCGTGTGCAAATGTGTGTGTATGTGAGTGTGTGTGTGTGTGTGTTTGTGTCCGGTCAATCTCATCAGTGCAAACAGAGAAAAATGGATAAACAATGGCAAAGCAAACACTGTGGCCGGCAGGAGGGGAAAAGGAGACAAGCAGGGAGGGACAGCCAGAGAGGGATGGATGGGGAACAGGAGGAGGGGGGAGGTCACAGGGGGTAACTCAGGGAATGAAAAGTGAGAGGAAAAAAAGAATGGAGGGAGAGAAGAAAAGGGAAAAACAGGACAGATGAGGAGTTATGAACTGACAAAACTTATTGCCAATAAAAAAATAAAAAAGGAAAGGGAAAGAAAAGCAATAGTGGAGGATAATTAGGAGGGGAGGAGGCAGTAAGAGGGGACAGAGCGACGGAGGACGGAGGACATGAGAAAAATAAATGAAGAGCTACAGAGGGAATAGGCCGTGGATATTCGTGCAGGGAAAAAAAAAGGCGAAGCGATTGATTTAAATGAATCGATCACTCACTTCTATTGATGGAGGGTGGGATTGAGCTATTTGCATATTTCACAGGACCTATAATGAGGCTATTGCTGACAACAGGGGAGGAAATATGTACATGTAGATGAGCGTGTGTGTGTGTGCGTGTGTCCCAGTGTGGTTGCTGTGTGCTGCTCCACACAACTTAAAGGTTGTTTTATCACTGTTGCTGCATGCTTTTATTACACAATTTTGGTGTGTGAGCTCCAGCGCAGAAGGTTATGTGCATGCGGGTGTGGTTATTAATATTTTAAATCACTTTAATTACAAAAAAGGAAAAATTACACTAGTTGGCCAAAAGCAATTAAGGGAACCTTAATCTCCTTAGCAATTATGCTGTGGGGCATCCTTAACTCAGTCATTTCTGCCCGCTACATTTCCAGAAAGGTCAGTGGAAATTGCTTTGTGTTATTAGAACAAAGACTTAGCAGAGAGCTCACGTGGTTCTCTTGACAATTTTTTGTGCGTCGCCATCCTTCAGCCGCCTCCCTGGCCATCTGTATACATCTCTCAGTCCCTCTCTCTCTCTCTCTCTGCGCTCGTCTCTCACTCTTTGGATCTGCGCTTCTCACACACAAGTGTTGATTAGTGTGAAAAATAAGTGTATCATGGGGGAAAAAGTAGTCATCTCAACAGTGTGGCAGTGTATTTGAAGGCATTATCGGCGTCCCTTGATGATTTGTAACAACGCAGAAAAGAAATGCTATCATCATCGTGCGCGTGTGTTGTGTGAGCACCAGGACTCGCTTGTGTGAGTCATACATGCCTGTTGCTGTGTTACTGTATGATCTCCACTGAATGCTCTCAATAGGAGCTTTGTATAACCCATTGTCTCCCCCATGCAGCTATTCTGTACCGTGCAGTGACATTATACATCAAAAATAACTTTGCTTGTCAACCGCTCAGTAACTTCTCTTCCACTCGTCCTTGCCTCTCTCTCTCTCTTTCTCTTTTTCTCTCTCTCCCTGCTGCCTCGCTCCGTCCATCCGTCCACCCATCTGGCTGAGGTGAGGAGTGGTAGGCCGAGGAGAGTGGAGTGGAGCGAGGGATGGAGCGACAGCTGGAGCCCAGTCAGACAAGAAGAGACAAATTACCCCTCTAACGAGAGCCATTCATCATCGCTTCATCTCTCCCTTCTTTCATCCCTTTCTTTTTTCCACACCTCTACATGAAATACAGCACACCTGGATGGCAACTCAAACAACAAAATAAAAAAAACACACATCTTCCACGCATCTGTATCCTCGGTGTTGTTTCCGTTTAGCCGCTTCTCATGCTCCTCGTGATGCTGAGTCATTCAGCACGCTCTTCTATGAAGATGACGGAAAATAACGACGAGAATAAAGGGGGGAAAACAACGAGATAAGAGAGACGAGAAACGAGCGGGACGTGGGAGAAGAGGGAGGAAAAAGGATCGACACACCCATGCTGGCACATGCAGAGACTCATTACCACGGCTGCTGTCAGCACAGATGTTGGACTGAGGGGGAGCTGTCAGTCAGTCAGTGTGTGTGTATAGAAGTATGCACATATACAGTATGTAGACGTGCATGTGTGTATGTGTGTGTGTGTGTGTGTGTGTGTGTGTGTGTGAGATAGTGTTTGACAGTGATCTGAGGGCTATTTAGTGATGACAGCTGCTGACACAATGGGCCCTTTTCTTTATTTATCTATACAGTGCAGTCTGTCTCCTCCATCTAATCTCTCTTCCTGTTCCCCCTTCCCTCCTATTTTTCCCCTCAAATCCTCGCCTCCTCTTTCCTCCTCTCATTCATTCCTTTCTAATTTTTTCAAATCCAGCCCGACTGCAACAACACAAGCACCTGTTGTTGTCAGCATGTGCAAGCAACAAATGGATGTCACAACCAATCCAAGGATGTTTTGAATCCCAATGCTTGATACCTCGAATGTGTTATCCCACAGCCTCCCCCTCATTTCTTTCCTCTTGCAATCAGTGCCACTGCAGAAGATGAGTGATAAAATGAGCAAAGAGAGACAGCAGAGATGAGACGATGACTCAACAGACGTGTTTTAATTAATAAAGTTGGGCTTTCACAGCCTAAAGAGATGATTGTATCACCGGCTCTGTCTTTGATGTGTAACAGAGTGTCTGGGTTCTTCTCTGGCCTGTAGCTCTCCTCTGCTAGCGCTCCATTTTTTTTCTCTTTCATCACGCCTGCATCACTCTATCACTCGGAAACTGTGGAGGCCCACTTCCTAAACAGATCCTCCGTGCGCACACACCACACAAACAGCCTGCAGCAGAGGTTGAAGCCGCCTTCCGGCTGGGAAAGAGATGCTATCCTCGCTCACAGCAGCGTCACAGTGTTTTGTTCCATTGTTCACTTTCAGGTTCTATATTCCTTCCAGGATTGTGAGTCAGACTTCTTTTATGAAGTACTTAGAGGTTTTTGCTGAAAATACCTGGATTGTTTCAAAAGTAGCAAATCCTGTTCACTGTGTCTGTGCCGGTCTGGTTTTACTTTTGTACCAGCACAGGCCTGTTACATAAACTCAAATACCTCTGTATCAACCTGAGCAGTCATGTTTCCTACTCGATATGAAACTGTGTAGAGTACAAGTATAGTCTGTGCAATGGAAAAAACAACAGTGGGCATCGTGTGATAAATGCTGACTCAACTTACTGCTAATCAACCTCATAATGGGCAAAGGTAGAGCTGAGGCAGGCTTTTAGCTTCCTTGCAAACAGCTAGGATGCCTCTCCACCTGTCCATCTACTGGGACCCGCCCCTCTTTGTGCAATTTTTGCTCTCTGTGTTGTGTGGGGGTTCATTTTGAAAGGACAGCTCCAGAGAGACAGAAGATTGTGGGGAAAGAGAGACAGGAATGACATGCTCCAAATCATGCTGGGACCTGAAATTGATCTTTCGACCGGTGTGACGGAGATCATAGCCACCCACCCCCTCACACACATACACACACACACACACAACTGGGACAGTGTGTACAAATAAGCATGTTGCAGTCATATACCAATCCCACCAGGCTGTTGCAGTTCATCCTCTACATCAAGCTCACCTTTTCAACACGTTTCTTTCACTTTATTTCAAGCATATCTTGTTTAGCTAAAGCTAATTATTCAAGCTGCATATTCATCACTTTTCAAATGTTGTCATTGTTCCAGAAAACTGTTTCGACCTTTTATTTTTTAGCTAGCCCATTAACAAAATTGATTCAACCACTTTGGACCTCCTAATTCAATTATCATTTATCAATTATGTTTGCCAACATTATCTCCATTTAACCTTTCATTTCAGAAATGGTTATTTCAAAGGGATAGCTTCTATTTGTTTTTGAAGTGGGGTTGTTGGACTCGTCAAAATTGAGTAAATCACACTCAGGAAATTAAAGTGAGCTCTGAACCTTTGGTCGAGAAAATGGGTAGTGTCAGGTCGACACACACATTATAGACTCTAACAGCTGATCAATGTACTGCGGGTTGGTTGTGTCAAGTCAAGAAACTTTAACTTAAGTAAAACAAAGTGGCTTTCTGTTTGGGTTATTATTTCATTTTCAAACAGAACTGAAAACAGCATTTGCTAGGGTTGACAGACTGGCTTCCATGCTGGTTTTCTGCCCAGTCTCTCAACAAAGGGGTCAAGCTGACTGGGTCCCCCCTGTGGGTAATTCACTTACTACTCACCACTAAACAGAAAACTCAGCATCTATGTTGCCATAAATGTTAGCTTACTTATCAAAGTGCTATTCATCAAAAAGAATTACTCGATTAACTTCATGATTAAAGAGCTTTTAGGCATATTATTTGCTTTCAGACTATTTATACCCACACAATACAGTGCACTGTGTTTTACACATGGGGCACCGAATTCTTGTCATAGAAAAACTAAGGGACACAAGCTTTGGATAAATTTATATGCTTTATAACCTTTATTTGTCAGCAACAACACACAAATACAAAATCTGTTTAATACTGTTTCTACAGGACACAAGTTAAATCTCACATTTTTTAATTTCCTTTCATTCTTTACATATCAAGAAGTGTTTTTTTTAACTAGTGCTAATTTCAACACTTTTTGGGAGCTTACTTTTTTCATTGAATCTGAAACACATCTAGCTTTCAGGAGAACAGGTGACAAAGATTAGGGGTATTCTGGTACGATATTGATATCGGTGTAATATCAGCAAAAATTGAATATCGGATTATATCAGCCCGCATCTAACATCTCCAATATCAGCACTCGGATACAGGCAGTCCAGTCCATTTCAGACTCAGCTCTTGTACCTCCTCTATCTAGCGGCGCAATGATCCAGCATGTAGAGCCCATGTAATCACAACAGCAGTGAGTACCAAAGTAACAAGGAGCAGGAGTGATGTCGGCCCTGTGGCAGTAATTTTCATTAAAGTCCAAAATAGACATTGGAGCTGAGTATAAAACTTGTCATGCACAAGTTTGTGCGAATATTAGATCAATATTGGTATCAGACAATACTGAGGGCTACAATATCGGTATCGTATTGGAGGTAAAAAGTTCTACCGGGACACCCCTAACCAAGATATTAAGATGGATCATTTTTTTCACTTTTTTTTTTTTTTTTTTTTCCAAAATTTGGTGTCTAAAAATCCTTCAGCTTCACAAGTTAAGTTACAAACTGACTGGAAATAACAAGCTAAAGATATGACTGAAGATATATGGAAGCGATTGTGACTCATATCTCAAATTCAAAAGCATTAACAGAAATGCTTCTTCATTTCAAAGTCATGGCTGCACTATTTGACTCAAAAATCAAAATCAAAAGCAATATTCCAAAATGCATTTTCATTTTCTTCTTCAAGACTGATCATTTTGTGACTAAATTAAAAAGCAAAAGCAAATCACATTTAACATTTAATTTTCAAAACATTCACCAGCAAAAAGGTAACAAACTTCAATTTGAAATGTCAAATTCGAAAATTCAAAATCATTAGCAGAAATGCTGTTTCATTTCAAAGTCATGTCTGCACTATTTGATTCAAAAATAAAAATCAAAAGCAATATTACAAAATGCATTTTCATTTTCTTCTTCAAGACAGCTCATTCTGTTACTAAATTAAAAAGAAAAAGCAAACTCAGAAATGATTTTTCGTTTTCGTGCTCCCCCCGCAAAAAGTGTCTCATAATTCAATCTGAGTTCGCAATCTCAAGTGGCGCCGGAAAGTGACGTCACGGACCCCACTCGTTCTGGCCCCTTCTGGCCGATAGGGGGCAGTGAATCGGTGTATCATTCCTTTAATTGATATTCAATATAATTAACACAGCCTGTACACCTCGAAGATATATTACAAATATTTCCTCCTTTAATGTGGAAAAGCGTCCGCTGTCACCACTCGTACTGATCACAGTCAGCGTGAATGAAATCAAACCGTGGATGGCGGCTATCCGTTTCAGCACACTAACGGACTTTATAGTCCTCATTGTTCTCATCACTGATTGATGGATTTGCGATATTTTGCAAATAAAGGGCCATATACACAGTGAGAAACAGACAAAATGGTCATAGAGATGCCTTAGAAATACATGGCACAGAGACAGAATCACTGCAGTCTCTGTCCGTGTGACTGTATGCAGATGTCAGCGGTGTGTCAGGTGTGCTGGTCCTTTTACTCACTCACTTACAGCATGGAGATGTGGACTCTCCACATTTTTGCGGGGCGAGCACGAAAAAGCATTTCTGAGCTTGCTTTTTCTTTTTAATTTAGTCACAAAATGAGCAGTCTTGAAGAAGAAAATGAAAATGCATTTTGGAATATTGCTTTTGATTTTTATTTTTGAATCAAATAGTGCAGACATGACTTTGAAATGAAGAAGCATTTCTGCTAATGCTTTTGAATTTGAGATATGAGTCACAATCGCTTCCATAAAGATACAGCTAACAGAGAGGAATACTAATATTTAGCCTCTTACTCAATATTTGTCCAAAGTTTTCTTGAACTGATCAAACTTTTTCAGTGATAAGATTCCACTCTACTGTCATTTCAAAAACCTGAGTGATAACATGGGCTCTAAGATGGTTGACCATAAAACTAGAAAAATAAGAAATTACAGCCAACAATAGCACAACTGGATGTGCACAAAAGGAATTCTCTGAAGGGAATCTTTGAAAGAATTCTCAGAACTCATTCTTTGAAATACATGTACCAAGTGGAGAGAGATGAATAGATGAAGGCAGGAAACCTTCGCCTTGTTCCATCTTTTCAACCACAAATCAAACCCCACCACGACTGACTGTGGGGCCATTCATAAGTGAACGCCTTTAATGATTAGTGGTCTATGACCTTTGTGCTCCAAGGATTGTGTACAGGAATAATCGAAAACCGGAGCAGACTCATCTGCCAAGAACTTTAAAAAGAAGGGCAAGGTAATGATGAATTAAACGACCGAGTTGTAAGATTCTTCTCAATAAGAACATTCAGAATATTGACGGTTGCAGCGTTTTGCATGACAATGGAGACCAGATAGGTACAAGTGTAAGTTAGCGCACTACAGGGTGCTGCAATGAAAGAAAACCTGCGGCAGGAACTGTTACAGATCATCTCTGACTCATTCCTGTATCTGGTTTAGAAGGTCATTCCTCACTCAAGTGGCTGGTTTCTTTTTTATTCAGAGAGGGAAAGAGAGAGAGAGATGAGGACAGACACAAGCTGACACGGAGTGCTACACTCAACCTTTCGACCCGCACACATAAACACGGCACAGCACCTATCTGCATCTGCTAATTGAAACATGTCTTCCAGTCGCTGGGAAGTACAAGTGAGTGTCTGTGGCTGTACATATAGCATTAGGATGCTACAGCACACTCTTGCTGTCCATTGTCAGAGATGTCCACTGTGTAACTTGGGGCAACCATGGCGCCTGCATTACCATATAAATTACATCCATGTTGCTGCTGCTGTGGATTGATGGTATTGTTATGGATTCTACACATTGGACCCTCATTGAAAACAATCAAAATAAATAGCCTCCTCTTCTCACATAAATGCAAACACACGCGCATGTGCACAAACTTGCATGCGCACACATTTACAAGCTACACATGGAAAAACAGAAACACGCACAGATCCTCGATCCCAGGTGCAGCAAGAGACACCTATCCTCTCAGCCTTCCATTACCTCTGAACACGGCCTGTAACAGCCGAAAAGAGGAGATCTGCAGAGGGGGAATTATCTGTTTGTGTGTGTAAGCAATGTACAAAATCTGTAACAATGCCTTTTTGCCGCTGCTCTGTTCAATAAAATGCTCTATGTGCATTTGTGAATCAATTTGACAGCAGGAGAAAAAAAATTGTCTTTTTAATCTTGGGGGCAGAACAAAAAATGAAATTAAAATCTGCACCAAAATAAAAAAAAATTAAGTGGTATGAACCATGATAATGAAGTACGAAAAACAAGACTAAATGAAGTCATTTCTCACCACAGAAAAGATACTTAGACTTACAAAAAAAAATGCACCTAATTATTTCCACATTTGTTATTCAATTTATAAAATACAATGACAAAAGCTGTGCTGAACAATGAATTAAAGGAACAAATTAAGACGCAGGACAAGTAGTTTTATGTTATGAAATTCTAAATTTTCACCCTGTTGGAAGAAGATTTTATGGTAAAAGCTAAGCTGCTGCCATATTTCCACACTTGAGTGAAAGGTTGAGTGTGAAATACGGACACACTCTTTTATGACTGGTGCTGGCACTCGGTCTTAGCACTTAGCGCAGACACTAACAAAACAACGGAAACCTGCTTGCAGCTTTGGAAAGACCTTCATAGATTTATATTCTATCTGGAAAAGCAATATCAGTGTTTGTTATCTCGACTGGAGAAAGCTTTTAGATGGCGTGTTGCAAAAATCAGCAGGGTGAAATGCTGGGAGAGCTTTTCCTCCAATCTGCCACAGTGCTGCATCATTTGGAGAAAGTTTAGAGACATGAGAATGAAATATGAGCAGCGGATTACATGTTGCAGATATGAATTAGGGAGACTTGGAAAGAATTGGGTCCCCATTTTCACATTTTCATCTACTGGTCAAGCGAAAATGAGGAGTTAAAATTGCATTCAAAAATAAAACAGCTTGGATTTAAGACGCAAACGATAAATTAGCAGGCAATCAAATGAGTCATCAAAGCTTAAATTAAATCTTAACGCATATTCATAAAACCCCAAATTCCCATTGTGATAGATCCACCTTCTGTCTAGTCACAGTCATATTTCCTGCATGCAATATAGCGGATAGGAAAGGCCTTATTTGCACTCGCAAAGGAGGCGAGTTACATTAGCCTTTCAAGATACGGCCCATTTCATGAAATTTGGGAAGACAGGCTCATGCAAAAAACTACATCACCCAGCATCTGAAATAATGACAGTCATCGAGAATCAAATGCATACTGAGTAACTCACAAAAGGAGTCTTGCAGAGACACAAGAACACACAATACAGAGACATACCATCCACACACTAGCCGTATACACACTTTCACACATGTGCAGGTGCCTGCACAAATACCTATTCAACATAGCAGGGCTTCGCTGAAACAACTGGAAATTGCTGGTTGCTATGACAATCTAGTTCTGTAAAAAGCACCAAAGGAAAAAAAACAACAAAACAAAGAGAAAAAGATAGAAGAAGAACAGATTTGAAAGAGAGAGACAAACAGAAACAGAGGAAGAGCCCTGGGAGAAGAAGATGGTAAGCAATCCAGATTTGTTCGACGCATTGGTCTGCCAGTTCGTGACCTTGTGTAGTCAAAGATAGCGTGTTGTGTTGTAATCTCACGAATAAACTCACTTTCAATGAAGCCTTTTTACTGTGTGATGTTACATTATGTGGAGCACGTGCCTGCATGTGTATTAAGCTTGTGGGGCTGAGTCAGCAGTGTCTCCTTTGACGATTAGCAAACACATGCATGCACACAAGCAGGGAGAGTCCACCACAGTGGGATGAGCTGAGAGAGGGGTGATGCATTCAGAGCCAGCGGATAATGACTGTACTGTGGCCTGTTGCTGAGAGGAAAAAAAAAAAAAAACCTCTCCTCTCTTTGATGTTGTGGAGCTGCTATTTATAGTAACAGCAGAAAAGGATGGAGAGCTGAAAAAGACAATAAGCCACATTCTATTCTCTCTAACTAGCTTAGTGTTGAGCCCCCCTCTTTCTCTCAAGGTGAACAGGCTGCAGTCTCCACACTCTGGGCCAAATTTACTGAGCCTTCTGTGCCTTGGTTCAGACACACTCCACGCCTGTGAGATGTGTGTGTTATTTATCAAAGAGACACAGCAGTGTGAAGGCACAGTTTGGCTGTCATCTGAGGTACACCTTGTGCGCCTCTTGCTTTTATGCACATGAATTTGGAAAGGGGCTCGCACAAATAATACAAACAAAACAAGGTGACACAATAACTCTGGTTGATTGTACTGAATTTGATAAAGTTCTTTCAGGCAGTGAGAGCCATTGTTACGGGGGGTAATTCTCGCCTTTAAACAACACTGGTTGTGGCAAAGAAAAGAAAAGTTAATTAAGTGTGGGGGCACTGCGAACTACAGCTGCAGTGAGTTTGTTTAGGGACAAAAATGTTATCTCAGGGAGGAATGGAGAGATGCAGCCAAGAATAAATGAACAAAACATGTGACTCTTTTATAAGACGAGAGATGGAGCAGAGTGTGAACTAAAAATGAACATTTTGGTGATTGCTCCCTTTTGTTGAGGTATTCACATTCTGCGGCTTGTATTTTTTAAGCAATATTTCTTTTGTGCGACTTTTAATACAACTCAAAGCCGTTCCTGAAAAACTTTTACTGCCCTTTGTACTAATAAGTCATTACAATTTTATCGTATTAGATGCCCAATTTATTTTCTCAGTTTGAGTTTAATTGTGGGCTAAGTTAATGGAATTGACATTTTGAGTATTAGAAAAATTATATTTTTTTGCATCTCAGGCAAATCCTCCTGCTGAACTGCACCTTCTGAGCTCCTCATCACTGGAAGAACGTGCTTAGAAGGCCGTCCCAATCACTGATTGCATTATTAGCTGCTGCCTCAGTAAATCAAATGTTAATTACTTGCAGATTGTGAGCTCAAACAGAATAAAAGGTGCGATGGAAACTAGTGCCGCACTTTAAATAGATGTATCATTAATCTGGTCGGCTATCTCGCCGCTTCCCTCCTCCTCCTCAAGGTGTTTGCATTTTTTAATGTGCAAAGAAGGAGAGCGGAGAGGAGTGGTTGCAGATTTTCATGCATGAGTTTGCTCTTTGAAGTAGCTGCCGCTTTAGAGTGGATGTAAAAGTGTGCTTGAGTGATAGGAATGAAGTTGAGTCATTTATGTATCTATCCATACATAATCTGTCTATTTATCTTTTTTTTTTTTCTTTTTTTTTTCTGCAAACACATGCAATCATCATTCATCCTTACGATTAGCATAACAGCTTGCATCAGCTGACATCAGCTGACTCTGAGGAATAAGGAAGTCCCCGTGCAGGAGGACTTCACCTGCAGTTGTTCATCAAGGTGTAAGCCTGAGTGTGTGTTTCGGAGTGCTTGTTTGTGCGCCCGTTTTGCACAAACACTCTCTTGCAAACGTGATGCAACTCTCCAAGGCACAACCTGCAAAACCCATTCAGCTCATAAACACCTGTGCCCTGCCAAGCAGATGCAAAAAGATTTTACTAGGCTCAGGAGGAGACAGACAGTCCAGTCAAATATTCAGCATGAGGCTGTTAGTCTCACCCCCTCGCTATGAAGTACAGACCTCCGAGACAAATAATAAATGCTAATCTTTGTAGGACGAAGCCAAGTCAGTCAGTTTAAGCTGAGAGTGTCGAATGAGATTTTTAATTACTGCATGACCTGGGGTATATTAGCGCATATTAATGAGGATCATTAACCGAGAGGTAACTAAGACCCCTCCTCCTTAACTACAACTGCGAGCACCTCTCCTGTCTTACACTACACTAAACTACCGGTGCAGACACGTGTGTTTTTCAAGAAATGTTTCACAGGTGGGTTTTTCCATCTGTTGTAATAAACCGCACATTCTTGCTTGAAGTAAATAACGGGAATCAATCTCGTTTTACAGCTGTGAAATACTACAGCTGAAAGCCTGAACCCTGGGTCATAAAGGCCTACTGCTGAACACAGAGCCTGGGTTTTGTTGCTCTAATGTTTTTGTGCCTGTATGATGTACATAAAAAACGGCAGGGGCAGAAACTGTCAGAGAAAATATTTTCATGTGGTATCTCCTGTAGCCTGGGATGAAAAAACCTTTTTCAATAGGCAGCAAGTAGGTTCAGGGGTGATAAGAATGAGCGATGAGGAGAGAGAAAGAACAATTTCAATTGACATATGCAAAGGTCAAGGTAATTTCACTGGATAAAGAAGAGGACAAACGGAGAAGAGGAGAAAGTTTCAGCCTGTCTCTCTTTCTTCCACCGCGAGATGTTGAGGTGGAACAGAGCAGTGCCCATTTTCCACCCCCTGCTGTGTAAATGCCAGGGACGATATTGACGTCACCCACCCACAGATCCTCTAACACCACCCTCCCATCTCTTCTCTCAACATCATGTGTTATTTGTTGTGCCATTAGGCCACATTCTCAGCGGTATAGCGGCCGATGCTTTTATCTCAGAAGAGGGCGGACTTGACGTATTTGGCTTGTAGAATTTACTTAGCACACACAAACACGCTCGCAAATTCATTCACGCACAGATGCCTGTGTAAAGATACACTTCTGTGCATACTCTCCCTTATCTCCAACTCTGTCCGTTTCCCTCCGTTCCTCTCTGTTTTCCTGTCTCAGCAGTATATCCTTTCATCTTTACATAACTGTGCACTCCCTCTGTGACCGCCTCTGAAACTAAATGTTCCCCTGAATTCTCACACAGCACACACAGCTGACGCACAGTGCAGGGACCCCTCTACCCAAGCCTTGTAACCTCCTCCAATAAAAAATATCAATAAGATAATGAGCGCTGGGCCTCTGTAAGGGGATTCAGCTGCACTTTAAGACTTCTATATGATAAAAGGGGGAAACAGCAGAGGGATCAGGGATCCTTTGGTCATGCTGTGAAGAGTTCTGGATGGCTACAAACATGATGAAGGCAATCACTTGAGCAGTGTACTATTCTTCGTGGCGTTGATGCAGAACCGTGGGGCACAATGCCGCTCTCTGAAATACTATCTGATGGTAAGTGTAGCACGGCTGAATGCATTAAACACTGTTTGCACTGTATTCGAATTCAGACAATGGCTGAGGAGGGTGTGTGTGCGTGTGTGTGTGTGATATATTTTATGTATGCTGTGTCTGACAGTTGTGCATGGCAGCCAGTGTGCATGCATGCATCTTCCTTCAGTACATCGTACATTAATTGCCATTCCCAGTGGTCGTCAAGAGAGCGCAGGACTCCTGTGGGACATCTGCACCTTCATTAGACTCTACTGATCATCACGCTGCAGCACCAAGAGAGGGCCTGTTCCCCTCTTTCATCACTTCTTCTTCGCTTCACTACTCGCCTGCCCACCCACCCCCTCCCTCTACCGTCTCTCAGTTTTTTTTTAAACACTATGTTTTTTTCCCACGCTGACCCTGCAGTAATATTTGCTTTAAATGATAACTTCATGGCGTTTCTGGGGTCATTAGACTGCTGTAGCAAAAAAATAAATAAAAGAAGGGGGGCACAAAGTGGAAAGAGCTGGATGAGTGTATGAGAAAGTTCAGGACTAGCTGGACTTGAAAACTGCAGCTCTGCGTGTTCACGCCCCCTCTACACCCCCTGCTCCACGGTGTATCCCGCTCCCTCAATTTGTAATGGCTTATGATTTCACCGCCTTCCCTCTCATCCTTCAACATTTCTGTCACTTTGCCCCCCCCTCCCTGTTTCACCCTGCTCCGCTTCCTCCCCGCCCTCATCTGGCACGTTCTTTTGCATTTTCATTCCCATCAGCCTTCCTTTCGTCATTATCTCCCAGTTAATACTTCTCACTGTCTCGATCCCCAGTGCAAGTGGTTCTTGGCCCCAGGGGGTAGGATCGCTAGCACTCCACAGACCCCTACAGACATGTAATACATCCCCATCTCCCTCCTCTACTCCCTTCTTCCCCCTTCTCTCTCTCTATCTCTCCTTCTTTCTCCGCAGTGGATGAGAGACGCCAGCTGGAGGAAACAGAGAGAAATGGGCCCAATTACAGCATTGGGAACTGAAAGTTGGCTAATTAACTCTAATTCGCTAACAAACTGCTTTTTCACCAAGAATCATCTCTCTCTGTCACATGGCACACGCATGCACAAGAAACTGCATTTGCATGCACTGCCAAACCGGGGAAAAAAAACACAGTCACACAACTTCAGGTACACATGCACACAACTACAAAGGCTTATCCTCACTTCCCCTGCATCTACACACATGCACACGCGTAGGCTCACATGCCCACACAAGAGCGCTCAGACCCACTTGCTCAGCTGTATTTACCGCAAGGGCAATATGTTGATTACGTTAGAGTGGCTGATTATTGCACAGTGACAGTAAAGGAAACAAATGTCTTTCATAGGCTGGCATCTATCTCAGTGAGAGGGCTTCTAGCTACAGACTACAGCAGCAAATGACTGCTGCGCCGTACCCCGGCTATGACAGACAAAAGGAAAGAGGGCAGGAAGAGAAGGGATGGGAAGGAAAGGATGAAAAGAAAGAGAGTGATTGCACAAATGAGGTGCAGGGAGAACAAAAAAAGTTAGAGGAGCGCCAGATGGAGAGAGGGGGGGAAACAGATGAATAAAGGATGAAAAAAGAAAAGTGTAAGGAGGGAGGGGACGAGACAGGAGATGGATAAGGAGCAATTCTCAGGGTTTTGTACCGAAGCTGGGAAACAGTTTTTCCCCTACAACGGGATAATGGTGGTTAGAGGCAAGAACAATAGGTTTATCTGGAGCGAAGATGCTATCTGGGGTAAAAACACAGACACATATCACCAAACAACACACACAGACACGCACATATAAAAGCTGAAGGATGTTTCATTACTTGTGTATTATGGGCTTTATGTGGAATTATAGTGTAGGCAGCACTTGGAACAATAAGCTTGTCAATGTTGAGTTATCAGAACAGGTGTCCAGTGGGTACAGCTCCTCTGAAATGCAGACTGATCCTGCACACACACACATACATCCCACATTCACACACATACACACACAATGTATGTGTGTAGGAAGGGTGAAAGCATCAATTAAAGGCATTGTTAGCGAGTCTGGATATCCTCTCATCCTTTGCAATGAAATGTGAAATCCAGCTGGATTAGCAGACATGATAAACAGCACCATATAAGAGTGTGATTTTACACACACGCACACATGGAGTCTTATACTCAAACCGACCTTTGTGCAAATAATTCTAATATAAGGGAATAAAAGATTTATTTCCTGCTTTTTTTTTTAAACTCTACTTCCCTCCATCTTCCTTTCCTTTTCCTTTCCCCCTCTTCTCTCACTCGTTACTCTTTCAGTAAATTCCCCCCTGACTCTACCTTTCTAACCGATTACCCTGCACTGAGATGGATAGTTCCCTCTCTTCCTCTCTGGCTCTGCTCCTCTCATCCACCTCCTTTTCCTTTTCCACTTGCTCCATCTCTGTCCCTCTCTCACACCTCATTAGGGATGCTAATACCCCAAGTAATAGAGGACACCATTCACAGTGTACGTGTGTGTGTGTGTCTGACCACACACTCTGGAAGGGACTGTCTCTACGAAAGGAAGATGAGTTTTTTCCCCCTCTCATCCCATCTTTCCGTCCGGGTCCAGCTCTCCTTCTTGCTGGGAGAAAATCCGATGGAAATGCAATCATGATCAGTTAGGGTCCAGACGAGGACGGACACACACACACACACACACACACATAGATTCATACACACACACACACAGGCATGCAGGCTATTCCACTACCGCAAGGGAGCCATGCAGAAAATTGTTTTGGACATGGTGATGAGGAGAAGGGGGTTTGGGGTGTGGTGAGGGGGGACTTTTTAATTTACATTTTTAATGCAAAATATCATTCAAAGAGGGAAAGTTAGGCATCTCATTATACTGTTTCTTTATTACACACAAAGCAAATCAGTCTCAGGGTACTGTGTCCTGAAAAATATGCACACATGCACATAAACACATGTGTGAGCAACCTGCTGAGCCCTACAGCGGCAATCACTGAGTTAGAAATGGGGCTCATCCTTAGACACCATAAATCTGAAGGGGAATAATCTCAACTATCCCCCAGATATCATCAATCTCAGATAATCTGCGTCATTGGATTTCCCCCCTCTGCTTGCAGCCGTGTGGGAGGAGGGGTCACTTTGGGGGGAACTTTGTAACAGAACTCTTTGAGTCTGCGTTGTTGCTGCTGCTGCAGGATTTTAGATGTGGAGCATTTGACTGACTCTCTGCTCTGCTTGTGTTGTGACTGGATAACAAGGACTCACATTCTGGGTTGTTAGTCACTGCCTTCTAAAATTACCCTCAAGACCTTGGCTGAAATGAATCATATGAGCATTTTCTGGTTGGTCACCTCCGCAGCTGAGGTTTGGTTGAGATTAAGGTGAGTAAAACTGTGTGGTAAAGGTTAGAAAAACATGTTCAGGAGAAACCAAGCTTGGCCACAGATGAGATATGAACCCTGGTCTCCAGTGTCAAATGAGGCACTCTGTTTGCCAAGCTATTCACACCAACCTCCTCCACAGTGCTCTGATAATTTCACACTGCTGTGGACTTTTAGCTCTCGTTTTGAAGTTCACAAACTGCTCTTTGGCAAATTTCAAAAATAAAAAAATAAACGAGAGTCACGTTCAAAAAAGGGGTTCATATAGACGTTTTTGTCACCCTTATAGGTTCATATTTTTTATATAAAGGTGAAACATTTTACTGGCCACAGCAAAAAAAAAAGTTGCTTTTAGGCTTGCTGGAATATTTTTAAGAAAAAACTTAAAACATTAGGATGATAGTTCCTCCTTTTTTGTTCTGTGTTGCTCTTTATTATTTTAAAAGAATGTAGTTGCACCTAAACCTGCCAATTTCTGAGGTTAATTAAGCTGTACAGTCCAGTTGTCTTTATTTGTTGAGCATTCTGTGTTTTTTAATGCCTATTCTGAAGAGTCCCTTTTCGGGTAAGACAAGAGAATGTCGGTTTTAAAAGCTGGCTCTTGTATATAAACCACTCTCTGAAGAGCTGTTTGGGAGAAATAACCAGATGATCCGCAACACAGAAAAGAGACATTATTCCCACTGAAGAACGATCCACGCCATACTCTTAAATGGAAAGACAGATCACAGACAACTTTACTATAAACATACAGTTTTTGTAGATTAGAGATAAACTACAGATCTTTGTGGATATTATGAGTGTGGATTAAATCTTTCACTGGATTTGGATTGCGGGGGACACTTTCCATTGATGCAAGGGGGCAGACCTCAACATTAATGTTTACTTCTGCTAACTCTGAACAACTAAACTTCTCTGCTAACTACTTACTTATTAACTAATGGACACAAACCCAATTACAGATTTCAAGATGATATAATTAATTAAAAAGTGATTTATTGATACAAAAAAAAAGGAGTCTCGTTGATTTCATGGTTGGTACCGATAAACAGATTTCAATTCAGATTCCAATTAACATTTAAGTGCGATGAAAGTCAAGATCTTTTCAGCGACAGTTGGGACCCATTCCCTCCTACAACCATGCCAAATTACAGTCATTATATATTGTTCATTATATAAGTCTGCTTGAAACTGAAACTAATGATTTGCTGATTTAGAAAGCTAACAGATACTTATTTCCACACTGTCAAGAGGTGAAGATTTACGATCATTCAGGTTGTCCCTGTCGTTGCTTTTGAAGATTAATAATGATCATCATGGGCTCCTGACCGATCAGAATCCAGTATTTGACACAGCCAGGTAATAATGAAAAATAGTTCCACTCATGGTTCATACAGGAATGGTAAATAATGTAGCTTTAATATGCAGGAATGTCTGTTTTCCTAGACACCATATTGAAAATGTTTTCCTTAACCATAAGAGTTGGATTTCCTACAAATAAAGATGCTTACCCCGTGTGTTTGTTCCTTACAATCTGTTGCTTTCCTCAACAGAACAAACAGAGTAAACGGTTCACAGTAGTAAATCATAATCTCTGTCTTTCCAAACTCTCACTCTGCTCAATCAAACAAGACACTTCCCGCCTTCAGCGCTGCCCCTTCTTCGAGGTCGCAGCCTGTGATGTCACGCCAAAATGAGACCGCGTGGCCCTCAGAAGCCCATGGGGCTCCTTGTAGCCTGCCCGTGTCATAAAGGATCATCATCTAGCCATCAGTTAGGCATACACGCAGCAATGAGGAGTAACCACCTGCAGGAACACTCGTGGTGATGCTGCTAATGGCCTGTGTTCAGCTTCTCTGCCTTTTCTTTGAATTTGTATTCAAGTGTCTATATTTGAGGCTACTGCAGAGCCATCGACAGAATGACTCATGTTTTTTTATGCCACACATGTACATCTGAGCATACATTATCCACATCTGCGTGTATTTGTATGGACTAGGAGGACATCTGCCCATGTTAGCAGTGTTTAAATGTTCTCCAAACAGGACTGTGAGTTCACACACAGTTAATAAACCGTCCATCTGACGGCTGAATTTGATTGATGCTGATTTATGTAAAAAAAAAAATGTGACGTGTCTATTTAAAACTTAGTCCTTCACCTGTAGTCATTCAAATTCAGATCGCACAAGCTTCTCATTTTGAATTGCAAGTTTTAAATAAACAGGATTTACCTCAGCGCTCCGATAATCATCCTGCAAAGACCTCCTTGTCAAAAAAGTGTAGTTTCACAGAGTAATGCAAACATGCGGTCAGGAAGTGAACCCGCCGCTGCCCTTCCTCTCCCTTCTCCTTTTTTCCTTCCTCTCCTTTCATGCTGTTTTTTGTCCTCTACAAGTTTCCTGCAGTTCTTTAAGGCTGAGACGGCACTGTGGGAGTCTGATCACCACTGAGTCCACATGCACACACACATGCGCGCAGTAAGTTCCCTTTGTGGCGCGGAAAAATACCTGCGCCTTCAGAAGAATGTCTGTCAAAATGAAATTGCTGGCTGCATTACAAGCCTTTGAAGGTATTGAAAACTCATTTCTACAATCACCCCCACAGGCAGGTGGAGAGACAAGTGCGCGAGTGTGTGTAGTCAAACTGTTTCCACCAAGTGGGTTAGGCAATATTCTTTTTTCTTTCAGTCAGTTTGCATTTGATTATTATTGTCTTGGCAACAGTTGTCGTTCCCCAGCCCTTCCATCCTCTCTCCCACACACCCACCTACCACGTCTTCTTCTGGATAATCCTTACCTCTTTCTTCCCTTTCGAACTCTCAGCAAAGTCATTTCTCCCTAAGAACCCCCGCTGGGAAAAAATAAACTTTCAAAGCAAGCCAAACAATGAGTCACACGTACACACATTCCACGATGAAAAGACACACTCCCGCAGAGGAACATCAAGAGGCGCAGAACGGACATAATGGCTTTCTGATAATTATTCATAAAGGTGACTTTTTGTGCAAGCGCCACTAAGTGCTCTAGCTCAGCGGCACAGAGTGAGCCCGGAGTTAGTCACAACACAGGCAGATGACCAACATTATGGTCGGCTAAAACGGGCCGACACACACCCGTCTCTCTCTCACACACACACACACACTCACAGACGCCGACTTGCTGAGGCGCACATACAGAGATTCGGCGACTCTCCCTCGTCGTAACGTTTCAATTAGCTGCAGAGGACAGTCTGGCCTCACACCCGTGGCCAGGCCTCCCATCTGGGGTTACTGCAGTCAAACAGGCGCGCTTATGGACGGACAGAATGACAGACAGGTTGATGGCCCTCCACGCTGATTAATTCTGAGAGATGAGGAGGGCGGGGTGAAATCAGAACACAGTGATGAGAATAATCAGGAGAGGCAGCAAGCTGTACTCATCCCAGAATTACAATATGGCCACTGAGAGCATATGGTTGTTCTCCATTTGAATTTTTGTTGGCATCACACCTCCGGCTCTACAGTTATATAAGCGTTTCTTTTGAAAACACCCTCTCACCTTATCTTTTTTTTTTCCGCATCCTGCTTGAACTTGCTTTTGTTTGCAGCTGTCGGGACATAAGCAGCACCCAAACAGCGACAACAACAACAACAGTCCCCAAGGTCCAGGAGGGAGGAGGGATTCTGCATCGCCCCTCAATGATCACTCCCTTGAGAAACAGCCTGATTCCCTCCACCCCTGCGTGTCTATAACCCAGTATTTTCACCGTCTCTGATTTCTAGAGCGATGCTTTATCGTTCCCGTTACGGAAGTCGTTACTGATTGGTGGTAAAAGAGGAGGAAAAAAAAATCAATAAAACGGCAAGGACAAACAAGATTTCTCCTTCTGTCTATCTGTTCACCTCTCCGTCCGGATCCCACGTCATCTCTCTCTCTCTCTCATCCTCCCTCCATCTCTTTCCCTCCATCACCCTCTCTCTGGTGGAGGATGGTAATCCCATTAGGATCAATATTCCAGGCGAGTGAGCATCCTTTCACTGCAGCAATTACAAACCTTTAGAGACATAAAGGAGAGCATTTCTTCACAGCTTAGACCATCAATCAACTATTTAGCTTCAGAGGCAAAGGATGCTGTGTGTCTGTGTGTGTGCCAGATAGACTGCGTGTGTGTGCGTGCATGCACGTGTTTCTGAATTCTACACTATTGTTCCGTCTGCGCTCCTGAAATGACTGTTGGGATTTTCGTCTTATAGATCCTATTATGGGTGTATGAATACATGAGAGAGCTTCTTAATGCACACTTCCCATCTGGCGGTGCAACACGGCCCTATCATCTCCCTTGTGAATGCATGTATTAGCATTGTCCACAGTGGGATTTCACAGACGGCTAAGCCTGGGTGTTTAGCCAGGGGTTAATATTTCATGCCTCCATGTTATCTCCCCCCACAACCACCCATCCCACCTTCCATCCTCTAGCATTCTCCTCCCTCCTCTATTTCCAGCCCGTGCATCAAATCCTGCTAGCTGCCTCCGCAGCGATCCTTCATTGCTCTGCTAGTGTGCCAAACACAGGGTATGCTAATTCAACAATCTTTGAACTTGGTTCCTTGACAGCTGTGGAGCCTTCCTATGATTGTAGTGCTACAAAAAAAATTGGTTTCCTTCTCACATAAATACCACTGCTAGATTCCCTCTCTTGCCGTCTTCCCTCTCTCTTATTCTCTGTCTCTAATGAGGTGGCGTGACTGACAGGGATGGTGCGGGCATATCACTTCTCATCTTGTCAGCTCTGCGGCCACTTGTGCCCCTCAATGTCACAGGGCTCCTCTTTGCCTGGGGGCTGGCCCGGCTTCCATCTATCTTACTGCTCCACAGCCTCCCCCTTCCTATCTGGCACGTCTTGCCCCGAGACAGAGGCAGCCCGGGTTGGGTCACATCTGGAGGCAAACTCTGCGGCAGGCTCTGGAGCTCAGTATGGCAACGATAACTCTAAGGAAACTAGAAAGTGCACTTCATCAAAGAGCTTCATATACATTCTCCGCAGAGGAAATTTAATCTGTCTGGGTTACAATTTGTTAGAGAGTATAACAATTTAATCAGTTCTTTACTGGAGCGGAAAATAGAAAAGACTATACTGTAGGTCTGATGCAGCAGTGTGGGTTACAGCGGAGAGCTTAAAACAACAAGCACTAAATATTAAGGCGTACAAAAACAACACCCAGGAAATGACAGATCCAAATGGCTCGCTATTTTTATCGCCCGATTCAGAGCTGCATCATAGCCCGTGGCTCACACTGTCAAAATGATCGTTCTAATTCTTTGCCATGAAAAAATTCAATTAGACTATCATTAGACCGGGCTGATGATGAGGTTCTGTTTATCGTTAACTGCACATTATTCGATTCTTCATTTAACAGGCAGCGCCTCATTTACTGATGATCCATTTAACAAATGCTTTTCTGAAAGTTTTCTTTTGGCGGAAAATGTGGAGTTTTGGAGTGTTTGTCTACAGCCTTGAACGGAAAATCTGGAAACATCTTCATGTTTCTTTGTTTGACACGAACCGTCTCCTCTACGACAAGTTCCCTTTTCTGCCAGTTTGACTCTCGAGCATATGAGTACATGTGAGAAAACAAAGGGAGAGAAAAGAGCTTTCACTGCTGGATTGCTCTATACTGTTCCAGCGACAAAAAAAAAAAAGAAAAGCGGAGCAAAAAGGCATGCGTGCATGTATGGAGGAGTCTTAGTGAGAGCAGCAGAAGGGGCTTGAAGGCACTTGTGGTAGTGGATTAACTGTTACATCCCAAACAGGAGAGAAGAGGCTAAAGCCGGGGCCTCTTTTTCTCTGTGTGTTTTTAAACCAACAATAAAGAGGGGAACAGATTTACTCCTATAGGGCCAGCACTGTCTGTTCCTCTGTTCCTGTGTCCCGTTTCTATAAATCGCCAAATTCAAACCCTCCCAGAAATGAATCTGCCGTAGTTTGAGCTGCTCTTGGAATCCTGCGGGACCGAATTTAGCTTTGCACCCTTGTCCCCGCTGCAGAGTCAACCAGATGCCATTGTAACAACTGCACATTCTTCGCCTTTGCATGGCATTATCTCGCTTTCAGCATGCACATATTCCCACACACAAATCCACAGACGAACGCGGCAAAGGTCCATGTACGGCTCACCCACAGGTTCCTCTCAAAACCCTGGAGACGGAGAACGCGGGCTAACAAGGGAACAGAGGATGAAAACAGAGCGCTGGAAGAGATGCGGCGCTGCAGGAGAAAGTGGCAGGGTAGAGGACATCTTTCCTCCGAATCAAACTGTGCATATTTTCATCTTTGCTCATAGACCAACTCCCACAGGACATCAGTATGCCAAACCAAAGGCCTGCTGCGTCTGTTTACTCTGCGCTACAAGAGCGGAGACTGAATCAAACTCATTTCTGTAAAGAGAAATTATATCTCCTTTGATACCACTGTTTGTGAAGGCAAAACTCGCTATCAAAGCAGCCTCGTCGAGGAGATAAGTCCTGTACCAATACCTTCGAGGAGCCGAACGCAGACTTGACAAACACGAGCCAAGCGCTGCCTCATAAAACACACTGTCCGAATGGAAGAAGGTGGCAGGGAGACAAAAACGGTGAAAGTGAAGCGCAAATATTGAGAGACTTTTGATTTTATCCAACGATGTGAAAGTCAGACACCGAGTCTGATAGCTTTCACAGAGCGCATCCTCACAGACTGAGAGTTTGTTTACAAGGGTGGCTGGCAATAATGCGCATACTTTGGCCTTGGAAAACAGTCCAGCACTATAATATCAGCCAGATAGCATCTACAAAATCATACACACCGGAGCTTGGAACGCAAACAATAGCTTTAAAGTCTGTTTATCTCCCTACGAACCCTCCCAATTATAATGTCAAGAGAATCTGTGCATCAACAAACAGTCTTTCCCTTTAGATTGAAGCCCTATCAGACAAGAGTCAGGAGGAATAAATGCATGGGAAAGCCATGAAAGCTCAGTAATACGGTTTCTCTTTCTGTTATTCTTTCTCTTTGCTGCATGGTAAGTGTATGCATGTGTGTACATTGGTGAGTAGATATGTGCTGACAGCCTGGCAGCCTCCATCAGAGCCCTGTGTCTGTCAGACCGCAGGCTGACTGACTGACTGATGAGGGGGGGCAAGAGGCAAAGTGGAAAATGAGAGGAGAAGAGGAGGAAGCGATGAAAAGAGAAGAAGAAGAAGAAGAAGGAGGAGGTGGAGGAGGAAAAAAAGAAGAGCAGAGAGGAGCAAAGAGCAACATGGTGGCAGGAAAGAGGTGAGGGATGGTGGAAGAGAAAGAAGCATCTGAGAGGAGAGCGCAGATAAAACCAACTGGAAAAGAAGAGCTGGACTAATAGCAAGTGTAGGTGTGTGTGTGTGTCTGTTTGTGTTGTGTGTGTGTACACGCAAGAATTGGTGTAGGTGAGTGGCAGGGTGTAATAAGAAATGTGACCTATTGATTGGCTGTAGAAAGATGTCAGAGCTTGGCGTGGAGGGGCTTGGAGGCGGTAGTGGTGGCATGAGGACAAGACAAAATGGCTTCCTTTCTTTCTTTTCTTCTTCTTCTTTTTCTTCTTCTGTGTTTATTTATTCCATCTTCATTTCCTTCAGCTCCGATTTATCCGCTTGCCAACACTTCTTTAACATCCAGCCTTGTGACTTGGCTCTGTGACGGATAAAATCTGATTATTATATGATTATGATGTGTGGTTAAGGTAACGGCGCTCGAGGCTTGCGGCATGTTATCACAAGAGGGTGTTAAACAGAGGAGGAAGTGAGCTTCCCCAGATTGACAATCCAATTAAACGACTGTGTGGTGTGTTAAGAGCGGCTGCAGACCACCAAGGGAAATGACAAATAAGACCACATTTCTGGCCTACATACACACTTCAGAGGGACTGTCTGTGCAGCCATATGTGAAAATAAATCTAAATGCATGGCTTTACAGCACAAACCCACTCTTATAGACACCTTCTATCATCCTCTCCATCTCTGCTCCTTCAGGCTATCATATATGAAAGGTGTGAATGGACCCTGCAAGGCAAGGCAGACAGGATAAAGGAGCACGACTCGACCTTGATGCTGCTTCTTGACTCACAGCATTGTCAACAGAAGCTGTTGCACAATTCAACCTATAGAAATCTCTGCTTTGAAACCCAAACCGCACTTATGGCGCCCATCTTCAGTGTTTCTGCGTTCGCAGGAGGCGAGATCAGATAAGTTAGCGCGCAACCTGAAAGCCTATAGACAGACCAAACAATTCAAATGCTACACAGGTGATTGATTAGTTGACCTGACCCCGGACTCTTGCATCAATGAGATGGATCGTGAAAGAGCATCAAAGGGAGGGTGTTTGAGGATGTGTTTGTGTGTGTGTGTGTGCATGTGACAGGCTCCTAATGCTGCTTTAAGAGGCGTGATCATAGCTGATCAAGAGCCAGACTCCTGGCCAAGTATCGATACAGCTGTTTGATATTTAAAGGACAGGAGACAAGAGGAAGAAGAGGAGATGTGACGTGAAGTTTCCTGTCTTTGTCTTGAAGTAGTCATACCTTTTCTATCTCTGTCCTTCCCCCACATACTCCCTCTACTTTTTCTCTTCTACCTGCAGGCATTTTCTGTACTTTTGGAGCAGTATTTCGGGGAGTTTTTTGTGGGTTCTTACACAATCCGGAGGCCTATTTGCGGATCCTGTCTTACATGCATCCTTCAAGGGAAACTGAAATCCTTATACAGTTTACAAATCATGGTTTTGGCACTAAAACTTATAATTTATGCCACTGAAAGAGGCTGAAGTTGAAGAACAAAGTACGATGAGTTTATTCTTCACAGATTATAAACATTACTTAGTCTGTCTTAATAATTCACATCACTTGATATCATGATAAGAAGCCTGATGAAGTCATACTGATTTTTCTAGTTTTAGGAGACACTCAGATCTTAAAACCTTGACTTGTTGCCTCTGGCTGAACACTAAGAAAGCTAAGTCAACCTGATTTCCCATTAAAAACGTATCTACGGGCTGTCGGACTTTAAGATGAACTCATTAAACATGTCGTATTTGTCAAGTATTTGGGCAAAAATTTAACATTCTCTGGTAAATTTTTAAAGCTGTGCATACATTTGCCTAAAGACTTCGACTAATCTTTGCTGTTTTAAGGTGTGAACTGATGGACACTGTGCCTTTCTGACTTTACATACTGTCAAACTCTCACAGTTACACAGTCCCAGGCCAACCACTAAGTTATCAAAGTCTACGAGCCTGTTAAAATTTAAGACTTGAAAACAAATTTCTGCTCCTTAAGTAAATAAAAGATTTCCATTGTGTAAAGCTTGAGTTTAAGCGTTTCATTGGACTTACTCACTCACCAGCCTCTCTGTTATATAAAAGAGAGAAAAAGCTACAGCTGATCCACAAGAGTGGTTTCAAGTTGAGATCGCAAAGTTTTATTCTGTAACAAATTTTCTCCCATACAGGTTTTTCTTTGAAAGCAGCAAAATCCTGAAACTCATTGCATTAGCTGTTGAAACTTGTTGCAAAGTTAACCACTTTAAATAAAAGACAGCTTCCAAGTCGTGGTTTATTCAGTGTTAAATCTGAACTCATGTCTGGCTTTCTGAGGCAGTATCACTGCTAAACGAGGGTTAGGTTTTTATACTCTTATACTTTACCCTCTAAGGGACGGTGTCACAAATAACTGCATTTTTTGGACAATAAGGCACACTTAAAATCCTTAAATTTTCTCAAAAATTGACAGTGCGCCTTATAACCCATCGCGCCTTATGTATTACTACTTGTGCTTACTGACCGATTTTATGTGGTACAATGGGCTCAAAAATCTGTCGAAATATGTGAGTAAGACTTTGGTAAGCAACGAAACCGCTCCGCTCAATGGATATTCAGAGCATAATGGTACGCTGTGTCCCTACCTGATCGGCCCCTTAACAGGACCCCTAAGCCGTCTACAAGACTGCCTGACTGTAATGTCTAAACTAGAAGTGCATTAATGTAAGGCAGCCCTGGCCTGGAGTATGCGCTAGCAACAATTAACCAATCAATGCTTAATGCCCCTTACAATCCAGTGCACCCTATCACCCGAAAAATATGGTAGCATCGGCTCTGAACACTTTAAAACCTGCATTTTAACAAATAAATGTAAAATGTATAAGTAGATGCATATAAAGTACAACAGATCGATTTGGTTATAAATTAGGAACAAGGATTTTGAGGCACTGTCAAACACAGTTAAAAGGGTTGAATTCTGGGAAATGTAGGAGACAGCAATTTTTGATCTTTGAATGGACTCAAAGCAACATAAAGATATAGTTATTAGGATCTCACAGCTTTTGTTGCACAAACCAAATAATTCTCTTTAAACTTTTCTCTTGTAAGTCCCTTTATATAACTCTGTGAAAGTGCGGAAAAAAAAAATTCTTAAGTTGTCGTGAGATGATTTTGATATGCTAAAGCGGCAGACTTTTTGACTCTGAATGTGAATCTGGAAACCAGCTGAGCATACTGAGGCAGAACATGTTCAGCGAGAGACAGAACAGATTTTATTTCTACTGATGCAGAGTTAAATGCATCCGTCATTGTTTCCTGTAAGCCTTATGTTGTGCCACACATCCAATGCAATATGCTTGTTCCCTCTAATCTGTGTCTCCACTTTCTGCTCTTCCTCGCCTTGTCCCCTCGAATATCTGCTCAGCTGCAACCAAGCCATGTCGACCAATTTATGCGGAGACGCATTGTCCCGTACAGGGCCCATCTAGACAATCAAGCCTACCTGATGAGACCCTGGGGGAGATGCGGAGAGGGAGGGAGGGGTGAGGAAGGGAGGTTGTGAGAAGAGCACACATGAGGGTTGGTGGGGGAGGAAGATGAGGGTGGGTAACAGGCGCCGAAAAACAATGAGGCAAAATCAGAAGATAAACGAGGCGCTATTTCAGTGGCAGGATTTATGTACTGTCAACATTACCCTCGCTATTAGGGGGAATCCAATTACTCTGCGCCTCTCTCCTCTCCTCTCCTTTCTCTCTGGGAGGGTGGAAAATAAGGAAGCAAAAGAGTGAGGGATGAAGAGAAAGTGGAGAGGGAGAACAAGCACACCTCTGCATGATTCATCCAATTTTCGACACATATTTGGATATTAAGGAGAGGGAGAAGGAGAGGGAAGGTAGAATGGACTCAGAAACTGAGTGAAAGAGACAGAAAGTAGCGGGATGTGGCGTAAAAGAATAACACAAAGAGTAAAAAGAAGTGACTGAAAGAAGTGAGTGTGCATGTGAGAAAGCAGAAGAGAGTGAGTGGGGGGAGGATTTATGAAAGGGAGCGCGGAAGGGGATATTTGGAAAGACAGAAGCTCCCTCTAGATTTAATTGCATGCACCTCCGCTTTTAAATGGCTGATAAATTATACATGAAGGATGCTAAGACAATAATTATGAGCTGTTTTAGCGCAGAACAGCGGGATGAGGACGGACAGACTACGGCGGAGGAGTGGAAGGCTCGAAGCCGGCCAAGAAATCCACCACGGGGAAATCTCTGGAGAGTCCGCTGTGTCCGGGAGTGGAGGAATCACAGTGCATTATCATGATATTATGGAAGCTACACGGAGCAAATAAGTAATGGGGAGTCTTAGTGAAGGCACGCACACACACACACACACACACACACTGGATTGCTATTCAGTAGTTTGCCCTCAGGTTAAAGCCCCAGCAGCTAAGGCCCCTCAGATTGTCTGGCTTTGTTTATGTGACCTGGCCTTCAGCACACAGACACACAAAAGATCCCTGCATTTAGAGCCTTGTTGATACTTCCCGAACACATCCTCCTTCACTGAATGCGTTTTATTTGACTTCATCCTCTCACAGCATTCATCCATATCAGTAGATTTTTAAGCAGCGACGATATATTCTTCCTCAGTCTCTTGATAATCATTATAAATCTCTATTAAACCCCCACCTTCTGGATAGATGGGGAGTGTCAGCCCACATCTGGCACTCTATGTGAATGTGTGTGTGTGTGTGTGTATGTGTGTGTGAGAGAGCTTTAAAATCTATAACTCAGGGTGTGGGATAAAAGAGGTGGAAATGAGAGAAATACAAATTGACAATCTAGCAAAAACACACAGATGACAGAAAATCAAACATCTCTTCCCCACACATAACCAATCCATGACTCTCTATGTGTGTGTGTGTGTGTGTTTCCCTGAGCCCTTCTTTTTGCTTTTCAGGGCTTGTTCGAAAGCTGCAGCCAGTGATCGCAGCAGTACTGTTGTGCCCTAAAGCACAGCCACTTAACCCGGGCTAACTCACTCACTCAATACACTCAATACCCAGTCAGGCAAAAAACAGAGAGCCTGCAACGGCATGCTGCTTAGCATAAAAGCTATAAAAAGACACAGAGCCCCGCTAATGCTGTGTCCACAGCCCCGTGTACTTGTCATATCTGCTATAGCCGAGGGTGGGAAGCTGTGTGTGTATTTGTGTGTGTGTGTGTGTGTGTGTGCAGAGTCCTTAGTGGCTAGCTGGGGGCACCGCCGCCCTTGGCGACACCATCAGCTGGCAGGCAGATAGCGACTTAGCTCTAACTGCTTTACTCTGCTTAGTGTACAAACACACACGCCATCACACTCTCTCTCTCCCAAACACACACACACACACATACATATACACACACTCACACTGATATGAAAGGTCAATTCCTTGCCACACCACTGGTCTGCCCAGGAAACCTGAATTGATTGATTTGACTCGATTTCACCGCAGGCTGAGAGCGAGTGGGAGAAAGTGAGAGAAGATGGACGGGAAGACTGATAGCGCAGATAAAAAGAGTGATAAGACAAAAAAATGAGCGCAGGGTGAGAGGTGAAGAGAAAGTCAGGTGGAGGAAAATATGTTTCCTGTATGTGTGTGTGTGTGTGCTTCAAACTGTAAAGTAAAGGAGCGACATCTAAAAGCGCAAAAACGATTTAGCCAGCATTTCTGTCATTATGTATTATCATCGCTGCCACCCACCCACACACACACACACATACACACCTTGGTGTGAACCTGGCATGGTAAAAGAGTGTGAGGCGAGGTGCGATTGGATCACTCTATTCTAGTCGTGGAGTCAGATGGGGGCAGATTTTTGTGTGAACAGATGGTGTTTACCTAGTAGCAGGTTGGTTGGATCACCTAACCACCCCCTTCCACCGACCATACCATTTTAGCACCGCCGACCATTTACACACACAAACACAGACAAGCGCACACATGAGAAAAAAAAAAAAAAACTCAGACAATCATACACACAGCTCCTCTCATCTGAATGAGGGGTGATAACTCACCAAGCCGCTGTCGGGGAAAGGATAGAGATAAACGAGGGGTGACGAAATGAGAGAGAAAGAGAGCAGCTGAAGCGGGAGCAGAGATACAGAGAGGGAACAAGGGATTGGAGCAGAGAGGAGAGGAGGAGAGGAGAATGGGGCCATTGGTGTTTTTTTTTTTTTTCCTTTCTGGTCTGTAGTTATGTAGGTCACTTTTCCCTTCGACTCAGGAGAGAGGAATTTGTAAATCTGACATAATAAGGCATTTGGCCTGCAGTGACGCTTCTGAAGATGTTCAGTGTTTTCCTGCTCGTTTTGTTGCACCATTGCACCGGTAGCCAAACGCCGCTTTACCTGCTGGTCTAAGGAGCGAAAGTGGAGGGAGGGAGAGATGGCTGGAGGATGGATAAGAGGAGGATGGCTGATCATTTTATGTGCCGGAGGTAGAAGAAGTGTGAAACATGAAGCGATGGAAATAAGGGTCTCCACCAGAGGGTTGTAACCTCCAACAGCCACAGACTCCTTGATGGGCTTCTGAATGTCAGAGGAAACAAGACATGTTTGGTATTTCATGCTTGCCTTATTTCAGAGACTTCTCTTGCTCTTTACGACCTCTTTCGTAGAAAAAGCAGAGTGGGATCTGAGATCGAGTGAGAATTCCCAATCTCATCAATAATTCACCTGTAGCTGTGACCACTCTGAAATAGAAAGATGGAGAAAATGAATTTCCAA